>OX101822.2:60555434-61239434 GCA_944452925.2 Chrysolina oricalcia
GGGGTCATTTACTATTTTAATTAATTTCAAGATAGACCCGAACATATTGTAGGAAAATCTACTTTAAATGTAAAAAACAGAGATTTTAATTGTGGAAGAACAAACCTTTTTAATTTCAGGCGACGAAATTTTTTCCTCTTTAATTTGAGTGCCATTTGTCTTCTGTTCTGACAGAACTTCTACGTCGTTTTCCGAGTGACCGCCAATAGAGTCTTCTAGGTCAGAAACGTCTGAGAGATCTTCATGGGAGATATTTATTTCTGGTTTTGTACCACTATTGGGCTTAGATTGGACAACATTTTTTTCTTGATCTGATTCGATGTCTCCTAAATATTCAAAATTTCTTATTATAAAATAAGAAGTAAACAACAATTTAAGAATGGAACCGTTTTAAACATGCTGGTCCTTTAAGGGAATCAATATAAAAAATAACAATCTCAAGGCCGATTCATACACATGCGTGCCCATCCAGGGTTTTTGACACACGTGCAATTTACAAGCATACGCATTTTGACGCTTGTATTTTTATTCTTGGAATTACTTGTGCCAAGATCAAATTACATTGTATTCATGTTCATTTACACAGATAAATCTCGCGACAATATCTAACAACAATATACAGGGTGTCCCAACGAAAACTTTCCACACGGATTTACTGGGAAATGACTAATTATTTTCGGAAACGCTGAAACACGTCGATTTTGATTTCTAGGGGGACACATGTCAGTGATGAATTTAGTCACGCAACTTCATCCCCCTGACAGGGGCGGCTACCCCATTGCGAATCATCACAGGGAACTTGGGTCGAGTGATCATCTTAAAGCTCTCGTCATTCTCTATCCAAACGTTTATATTTTTTTCAAAATCGAATGACTGGTAATTGAGATTAGTGTGGTAATAGGTTTAATTTAAATAATCAATATCGTACCTGTTCTTATCGAAATTCAATTTATTAATTGCTCGAAATGAGCCCCTCCTACCTCCATACAATGATAAAGTCTACTTTCGAAACTATTACGAACGTTTTCCAATACTTCTGGATTTATTCTGCCGCACTCGTTTACAATTCGACCACGTAGATCCTCTAGTGACTGTGGCGGAGTGGCAAAAACTTTGCTTTTGAGATGCCCCCATAAAAAATAATCCAACGGGTTGAGGTCCGGTGATCTAGCTGGCCACTCAATTGGTCCTCGTCGCCCTATCCAATGATTGGTATATCGTTCATCCAGAAAGTTTCTAACCGCCACTGCATAGTGAGGTGGTGTGCTCCATCTTGTTGAAAATGGAGGTTGTCTTCCGAATAATCTCAATCGTTTTCGATAATATCCGTTATCATGGGATCGATGGCATTCTCAAGAAGATGTAAATACATTTGTCCATTCAAATTATCATCTATAAAAAGTGGTCCAATAATATTTTTGCCAAAAATACCACACCAAACATTCAACTTCTGCGGAGTTTGTGTGTGGACCTCACGTATTAACCTGGGATTGGTATCGCTCCAGTAGCGGCAATTGTGACGATTTACGTTTCCATTAACAAAAAATGTACTCTCGTCTGAAAAACAAATATTGAAGAGCAAATTGGGATTTGTTCTCAGACGCTCAGACATTTCCTCACAAAACTGTTGACGTCTGTCAAAATCGTCTTCGTTCAGTTCATGTACAAGTTTTAATTTGTATGGATGGAATCGATGTGACTTGAGAATTCTCTGAATACTCGATCGCGCTACACCTGACGCGTCAGCCAAGCTTCGAATACTTTGAGTAGGATCCATAGCCACGTGTCCCAAAACCGCTACCTCAACAGCCTCGTTCCTTATCAGACGTTCAGGATGATGTTTCTGGTTTCCCACAGACCCAGTTCTTTCAAATTTCTCAATCAACGTTTGAACATAGGTATGAGATGCATTTTCCCTGGATGCCTTGTATTGAAAATTCTAGCTGCAGCTCTTAGACAATCATCATTTTTGTAGTAAAGTTTCACTAACTCAATTCGTTCTTCTAATGCGTAAACCATTGTCAGGCAGAAACTTAACTCACAGAATACGAATCAAATGATATTTCCATAAGAATCATGTGAATTCATGCTGAGAACATACACGCAGGAGAACCATAAAAAACGGGTATTTTTTGTCTATGAAAAAGTCAACACAACAAAAACTAAGAAATATGGTTTCCGGGCTTCAGTGCCGTGGTCGGTTCACCTCTGTGGAGGAGGTTCCTTTGGACGTTTCGCTCACAATTGGGGTGGGCATCTTCCGCTTGTAATGTTGTATTCGCGAATAGCGACATAAAACTGATACTTGGTTGAAAGATCTTCGCAATTAATAGTCCCAGCCTAGCTATTTGTTTTCGTTTTTCGTGGGGTGACTGGGTTACCTGACCGGATGGGATGTTGCCATTGTCTATCTGTCCACTCATTGAGTCTTAAAATAGTTCATAAATTGAATTTGAATAGGAACAGGTAAGATATTGGCTATTTACATTGAACCTGTCAACAACACTAATTTCAATTACCATTCATTCGATTTTGAAAAAATTATAGACGTTTGGATAGAGAATAAAGAGTAGTGATGGGCATAATCGAATTATTCTGATAATCGAATGATTAGTACTCGAGCGATCCTAATAATCGAATGATCATTCGAATGATAAATCACTCGAATACTACGTCACATGAGATGCGCTTGGCAGGTTCGCTCCTTGAAGGCGGGAATCGGAATCGGCTTCATAATGAAAGTTAGAATGAAGTAACTGGTATTAGGATTGTTTCGATTCACTTCTTTGTCGCACTTGGAATAGAATAGAGTATTAAAAGGCAGTGGCATTCATTTGTATTCTTCATATTTAGTTTAGATCGACCTTATTGTTTTGCTGTTGAAAAATGATGCCTGGAGGAAAAAAATCCATTGTTTGGGAACATTTCGATAAAATAGGAAATAATCAGGTTCAATGTCAAGTATGCAAGAAACTTATGAAATTCTTTGGTAACACTACCAATTTGCAACAGCATTTAAAACGTATTCATCCTACCCTTTCTTCGTCAGCTCCTGAAGCACAGAACACCAGGTTAGGTGTTCTGTGACCTAACCTACTGCTTTCGAATCGAATATTTCGCTCACTATTCGGCATTCGCTTCTCTTTCGCAGCTCGATGTTTGTTTACTACTACTACTTCATTTGAATGAATCATCCGAGCGTTCGGCATTCGATTTTCTTTGCATTCGAATGATCTGAATCATTCGAATGATTGCATGTGAATAATCGATATCTCGAATGATTTCAATAATCGAATGACCGATTATTTTTAATTCGAATTAGCCCATCACTAATAAAGAGAGCTTTAAGATGATGTATCACTCGACCCACGTTCCCTATGATGATTCGCAAGGGGGTAGCCGCCCCCGTCAGGGGGATGAAGTTGCTCGACTAAATCCATTACTAACATGTGTCCCCCTAGAAATTAAAATCGACCTGTTTTCGCGTTTCCGAAAATAATTTGTCATTTCCCAGTAAATCCGGGTGGAAAGTTTTCGTTGGGACACCCTGTATATCTAAAAATATTTAATAAATTGATAGGTTGGATTAAATTAAAAATTTATTTTATCCTTTCAAGAACATTTAAATAAAAGCTTGCTTTTGAAAATGTTTTTTTACCATTTAATTATTTTTCAGTTTTTAGTTTCATAATTGATTTCCGCCATATTAACTGCATTTAATGTTTCGTCATAAACCCTTTAATTTGTTATTCATATAATGATGGTAGATATGAAAATTTTGTCCGCCATATTGTCACGTCATTTTATTTTTCGCTTTCTCAGAAAACTCTTTCGTTTGATACCCATATCATGATGGTAAATAAGAACATTTTGTCCGCCATATTAACCTGATCGTGATATCATTTTATTCTTTGTATTCTTCCCAGCAAATCTTCTTGATTGATACCCATATCATTGGGTATAAAAAAAATATAAAAACATCTTTGGGAGTCCGCCAGAATTTCAGCTCAATCGGTTGGAGATAACTTTTTTTAAATTCAGTTTCAAGATTTGACCTAAACAAACCATCTTGATATTACTAATTTTGACTGAAAAATCATTATCTGTCTCATAATTTTTAATAGAATCTGACCATAATCACAAATCTCGTCCACTATATTGAAGCTGCCATAAATTTATGAATTTGGACTAAAATTCATAATCTCCGACCCTGTAAACCCCCACATATCAATTTTGAATCGAATCCGACCATGTTATCAAAAATGTTTTAAAAAACTGAAGAATTTTATGCCAGCTAGACAGATATTTTTATTTTTTTGATATATGTATTTTTTTATAAAATTAACTATTTTAAATGTGTATTAACTATATGTAATATGTGACGTGTTTTATATCACTTTCATTGTGGTCTTTGGAAATCAATAAATTTTACTACTACTATACTATGATCACAACACTCTTCCACCATATTGAATTTATAATATCTATAACACCATACCAAATGAAATCAAAAGTCTCAATTTATACAGCCTGAAAAAAACCCATCATTTTGTTACATTACAAAATTTCAAATGATATAAAAGCTTGATGGGAGAATAAATCTTGATAGGCCAATCAACAGGGCTATCAACCTCAACTTAAATTGCTCCGCCGATAATAATTTTTTTTTTAAATTGTAGAACACAGTGTGCACATTACTTCTGAGGAAAATTATCACCTCCAGGGGGAGTGGACCCCCCCCCCCCCCCCAAAACGCGTTGAAATTAATTTTTGAGGCAGTTTCAAAATATCTCAAAAAATTTACTTTAAATCAAAAAAAGAACTTGATATTCAGAAAGATCACAAATTTTTACAAAAAAACTGTCCCTACCAAAATTTTGAGAAATCGCACGGTATTCTTGAAAAAATTGTTGAAGTTATATGCTTTCGCAATGGAGCAGGTGTTGCGCCGGCTCACGCCAACCTGCATTTTTTCAACCAGCGCGTGAAGTAAAGTTCTATAACTCCTCACATGAATGTTCAATTCGGATAAATCTTACGTCATTTTGAAGATAAAGATCGCAGCTTTGTACTCTGATATTATTTATATTTATACGCGCAGTTGCCAGCTGCAAAATTGCAATTGAAAATATTATGATATTAAAGTTCCTGACTTCGTGAAATAATGTTTGTGATTACTGAAATAATGTCTTATCACTTGTTAAAGTAAAATGAACAGTTGAGGAATACTTCATTGTTAAATTGCATAACGTTTAACCGGTCCATTTAATGTTGGTTTTAAATACGAGTGTTTTCAATTCTTCGCATATTTTAGGTTACAAAATCTTGAGGGAGTTTATAAATTCAAATGCTTATAACTCAGATATAAAAGCAGGTATCAACATGAATGAAAAGCCAGTTTGCAGAAAAAACCCTGCTCTTATTGAAAATATTCATACAAATTTGGTTACTTGTACAAATTTTAAATGCAATCCAGTCAATCTTTTAAGTACTTAAAATAGAGGTTACTCGGCATTTGATCGCATTATTGTTCTATGAAAAGAAAAATAAAATCAGTCCTTGATGGAATATGGGGATTCGACACCGAGGAAGACAGTGCACCAAAGGAAACTGTCCCGAAGTGTACCTGCTTTAAACTCATTGTGATTCTAAAACCTGAAAAATATCGGCTTGGGACCTTGGCAATGCGGCAGCTAGCGCGCCGCTGTATAGTATACAGCGGCGCGGTTCTGTCGGTGCGCAGTGGGCAGCAGTCAACGTTGCTCTATGTAAACGTCAGATAATATAAAAGTTTCTGTGTAGAAATCACTGGATACTGGGATAACATCGATAGTCGGAGACGAGGAAACATCTCTTAGTGCTTTGTCACTGTTACTAATTGAAAATGGTGGGTTTATTTTTGAAATATTTGTTTCATGTTCAACTTAGCTCGGTTTCAAAATATCGCAATGTCAGATATGACTTACATTTCCAAAATTCCAAAGGTCCACCTAGGAATTCAGGAGAAAATGCCAGTTTGTTATTAACATTTAATTGAATGGAACTTGCTTAATATGCATAAATGCTTAGGATTTTATATGCTCCTTCAAAAATTTACCTGCAGAATATAACTGTTTGCCTAGTTGACCAAGTTTTTTCTATTCAACGGAAAGTGCCCAGTTTTACTGTTGTTTCAGAACTTGGCCATGATGTTACTCAAAATTTTCAAATTTTTCAAGGTCCAAGTAGGAATTTAGGGGAAACTACCAATTTGGCATCAACAGATATCTGTAGAAACTTGGCAGTGATTGTTCCGGATTGTGAAGATGAGGAGACTGAAGATGAAGTAGATGATGAGTTGTATGAGTGAATAAATATATTTACCTATACATTTATTGATGGTGATTACTTGTGGATTTATTTCTCCATACCCTTCCTCGATATCATTGAAAAACACTCTCATATTTCGTTACCTCCGGTCCGCGTTTGATTTATACAATAAGTTGATCTTCTCTCGAATTTGCGAATAATTTTCATAACAATACTTCTAAATCTCAATAACGACAGTTCTCAATGATTATTTACCCACATTTATATCTAAGTGTATTAGTTTGAGAGTTCCCTCTCACCCCAATGTTTCCGCGATGCGGGGGATATGCCCCGAATGCGGGGGCGGGAAAATCGTTTCTAATAATTTTTTATACCTATTATTTTTACAAATATTCGCAAAGTTTCATTACTCAGGACTGACAATTTTACATATTAATAGAAAATACCACAGAAAAACACGATTTCGGGAAGGGGTTGATGCCCCAGGAGAGGGTTTAATTGTTGAAAATAATTCTCCCCCATTATTAATACCGATTTTCACTCATATTTATTGCCCAGAGCTGAAATGTCAAGAAAATACCTTCCAGAAAAAAGTTTTTACGATTTTGGGGGGGTTGCACCCCCAGGGGGTGATAACTTTATTGCTAATTATTCAACCCTCCGTGACGACCGAATTGCAAAACAAAATAGGCGGAGCAATTTAAGTGAACTTTTATGAGAAAAATTGCTCTGTTTATTTATGAGGTAATTTTAAATTTAATTTACAGGTGTTTTATGATGTTCAAGATTTCCTCAATAAAAATACGAGATGATAATTTTTAAAAATTTTAAAATTCTGTTTTTATACATATCTGTTATCCTTGCGTATGTGAATGTTTATGTATAGGTATTTATAAACTTATGTGACATGTATTTGATATAGACATAATTATTTTTTTTTTACTAGGCTTTGTCAATAGGATCCTCATCTTCCGACAATAAAGCATATTTTGATTGATTGATTGAGAAAAACATAGATACTACTCGCCACAAGCTTTTATATAATTCTAATTTTATAATGTAACAAAATGATGGGTTTAAATAACTTTAATTTTTTTTAGTGCAATTAAATAAAAGCTTTTCTCTAAAAAGTTATTTTTAAGTTTATTTATTTTAACCATAGGTATTATTACAAAACAAAATTGTATTTAATTGGCAGAAGGACCTTGGTTGATAGCCATTTGAATTGAACGTAATTCTGATTCAATAAACAACATTTACTATTATTATATTGTATGAAATGTTCCTATATTAATTTTTAACTTTTTTCAAGTTATCACAATGTATGTGAAATATTTCGAGTTTGCACTAGTATGCATAGAATGCATATCTTAAAAAGTGTGAACACTCAAAAACAGAACATGTGCATTCTCACTCAACGTTTTTTTACTCTGACAGGCACATGTTGAAAATCGATGGGCATGCATTTCTGGTGCAGGGTAAAAAATTCTGAGTGGATACCCATGAGTCTGAATCGGCCTTTGAAGAGAAATCATAGAAAGGTGCTAAAACAAAATGAGAGTAAAGAACAATTATAATGATGAATCATTTTATGACAATGAAGGATATTATTATTATTATTTTCACAGTTCAAAAATAAATATTAATTCAATAAAAATATACCATACATCATACTGAGGTTTACTGTGAAATAATTTGTTGAACATTAGCAACAAAAACCATTCTACATGAGTCTAAATGAATTGGGTACAAAACAAAAAGGAAACCATGAAAATATCCCAACAAAAAACTTACCATCTGATATTTCTTCAGGTTGAGTATCAGCAGCTTTCACAATATTTTTGTTTTTCCTACTGGAAGAATCCACACTGCTATCACTGGAATCCGAAGATATTTCATCTTTCGTCTTCCTCATCCTCCTGGACCCCCTAGACGAAATGGACTTCCGCGACCCTCTACTAGACCTAGACTTCCTCGAACTAGAGCTACTGTCGCTTTTGACGGACATATTGTCATTTTCAGGTTTTCTTTGCAATTGCAGGTTGCGTCTAGGCGGGCTACCAGGAGAGCTACTTCTAGAACTCTGCGACGAAGGAGACAGAGGTGCTTGCGAGGATCGAGGCCTGCTATTACTCCTTTCACGTGACTTGTGACGTGTTCCTAGAGAGATTGAGTTACGTCGATTAGACTGCGGAGAATCGTCGTCTGAAGAACTCGACAGACTATCAGATCTTTTGACGGATGAGCGGGTATTTGGAATATCTGGCGATTTGCTTCTGGTTGGAGGAATATTCTCGGAATTACAGTTAGCAGGGCTTGGAACTGGTGATTTGGCCGTTGCAGGAGAACCAGGAGATGTACTTCTAACGGCTTGAAAATCTGGGGACTTACTCTTAAGTGAATTAGTACCTGGTGACCTGTCTTTTGGTAGATGGGTTTCAGGTGATCTGTCTTTCTGTAAATGGGTATCAGGTGATATTGATCTATCCTCAGGTGATTTACTTTTAGCTGGTTTTACGTCAGGCAATCTACTATTGGAATTATTTTCAGGCGATACACCCTTACTAGTTCTTCTGATTGGTGAACCATCTTTAGAGGATCTGCTTTTATCGTCAGAAGACACCGAATCAGGTGATCTACTTATTGGAGATTTTGCGCGTGAGGATGCCCTTGAACAATCTTCAGGAGACTGTGGTCTGCTTTCCACAGATCCTCCAGACGATGCTGAATGTGCTCTGCTTCGAGGTGAAGAGGATCGTGATGATGATCTGGAACGAGACTTATTATTTGAGTCTCCACCAGCTGATTTTACACTCGATCGACTTCTTCTTCCCTCATCATCGCCACTTTCGCTTCCTGAAGAAGAATCTCTGGAATCTTCAGAATCCATGAGAGCTGAGAACATAAAAGCGTATTAGGCATTTGAAAAATAGATATTATAACCATTCTCACTGGACAAGTTCATACACGTCTGTTTTAGGTAATTGTTCTGAGACCGTTGTTACTTTAATCTTACCTTCGGTCTGTTGCCAGCTCCTATACCATAAAGGCACTGCGGTATAGCATTTTGCTTCTTCATAAATGACATTTTAATTCCAAACAACTAACTTATTTGACTTAAACTTGGATTTTAACTTCGAGACTCACAACACAAACTACTAAAAGTCTTTCACGGAATTATACTTTATTCCAAATTTAACGATATCGATGTACTTGCGTTTACTGTATACATACACAATCTTTGGTAGAAAGAACTGTTAATGGGCACTTTATCTGCACGGACTTGTAATTCTTACCTTGTCAATTTGAAATACTCCAGACGAACACGCTTTGCTCTTGATGTATAGAGTTTAAAAAATTCTGTTGTAACCACAATGACAATGGATGTCTACCCTAGAAGAAAGCATAGCATTTTTCATTTGACAGGATGCCATTATCTTATGTCAGTGTTCCCAACATTCCAATCCAACGCATTTGAACAAAATTACTGGATTCTTCTAGGACTATTTGTAAATGGACGATTCCAGTACCCCTGTTCAGTGTTGCCACAAATGATTTTCTGGTGGAAACCTCTGACATTTTCCAGGCCTTTTCTGACATGGTTCAGGGTTGGAATGGATACAATTTTTAATTAGGATTCCTAAATGTTCCCGGATATGCGAATCAAAGTACTAATGATGATATTGTCAAAAATGAAATATTCTAGGGAATTTCACGCTAGTACGTTTTTCAATATGACAGATAAAATTCCCTAGGATATTTTTATTTTGTCTATATCATCAATGTTACTTCGATTTATGTATCCGGGAACACTCGTGATTCTTTATAATTGAAAATTGTATCCATTTCAACCCTGAACCATATCAGAAAAGGTCTAAAAAATGTCAGGTTTCCACCAGAAAATCATTTGTGGCAACACTGAACAGGGGTACTGGAATCGTCCATTGAACCAGAGGCACTTTCCAATCAGAGAGATTTGTCCGTATCAGCTGTAAATCTTAGTTTTGGTTCCAAGATCCTAAATACATTTCAGGGACAGACACAGTTTTCTAGGGAATTTTGTGCGTAATGTTTGATTTCTAAAGATATTTTGACAGTCGGTCGTCATTCTATCTGAAGCTGTTTTTTGGCGTTGAACCACATTTATAAAAACGTGTCTTCATAAAACAAATGTCATTTTCAATTTATAGTTATGGCATTTTTTATTGAATGTGTGTTATTTTCAGGTTTCATATTGCTTCAATAATCAGTGCATCTACTGAATATAATTTCTTTACAAAACTGTTTTTTACTTGTGCAGTACATACCCATCATCTTTTTCAATTTATTGAATACAGGGTTTTACTCAGCAATGCTAACCGAGAAGTTTTAGTCGAGCTGGAATTACTATTATTGAATGTACAACTTATTCTTGAACTAGCATTGAAATTAAGTAAAACAAGTCCAACATTTCAGAAAATTTGACTTTAAAACATATAAGTTAAAAATAGTTTAATATTTTAGTAAATGTAAAAACTTAATTATCGTGGTTCTTCCCGAAAAAATAAAGATGAAGTAATGTTACGTACTTTTAGGTCGTTTTATGTCTTGAACACGAAACCAAAGAAATTTCATTGGTGTTTCCCAATACTTGCAAATTCTGAAAATCGACCATTTTCAAACAGGAATTTCTCGTTAAAAAATCGTACAAAATGCTTCCTTCGTATTTGAAAATATTCAATTTTCAAGATTCCAAAGACCATAACTCGAAAAGTATTCCAGACCTCCCCCTAAATTCCTTCGAGTTCGTGTTCAGGAGATAAAACTACATAATCAACACCAATATTTTCCATTTTTCCGGAAAGAAGACCGTTAAACTTACTTTTACTTTCTGCTGCAATTTTAACTTTTAATTCTGAACATTAAATTGTGAATTCAATTTGTAATCCTAAAATAAATTATTAAAGCGAAAACAATAAATTAGATACACAACTGATGGTTACGGCAGGAAAGATGTAAAATATTTTACATACAGTTCAACGAAACAATTATAGATGTCACACCCTTTGCACAGTATGCAAGTACCCGCCTTTTAAAAAATAGCGAACGACTTGAAAAAGTCCCTCAAGAAAAACAAAGCTTGCATAAAAAACAGGGCAACATCGCCGTTGAGTCAATCCACTTGTGAGCCACTTTCAATCCCGCACTACCCTGACGTCATTCATAAATACTTGTTGCAATGAGTGAGAAAAAGACGGAAACTACAATAGTAGAGGAAAACATCACGAAGTGATCGTAGGATTTGTAGGTTTTCCAAAACAACAGTAAACTTCGTTCCGGTGTATGGACTGTTTGATAATTTGCAGTTTTTTAAATCGTCTGAAATGGATGCCCTACGTGAACAAGTGATGATTAATCAGTTCGTCCTAGCAGCGGGGTGCGCTCGCGAGCAAGCCAAGCAGATCCTTCAGTCGACCCACTGGCAATTCGAGGTAAATATTTTGATTTTGTAAACAAACACTTCCCATCGAGAAGGAAGATGGCGGATGTTATGTGTTTAATAAACACCCTCCCCTTTCCCTCCACATCCCTTGATCCCGTGTGTTCCTCGTCGTTTATTGACTGAGTTTGCCTTTCAAGGTCGACTTTTGCCATATTGTAAACATGCATTTGTTTTGATTTTTTGTTATTGATTTTTTAGTAAATGCTTTTCGATATTCAAGTCTATTCTGATTCGTAAAAGTAATCTTAATTGGTATTTTGGTCGTTTTATGATTATGATGATGAGACCGAATAAAAATAAAGATTATTTAGAATGATTGAAGACTTGATTCATAGGTATAAATAGGTATTTTATTTGTATAAACATTCCAATAATCAGTTGAGTAGTTGAGAACTCAATAGTGCCCATACTTTTTTTTAAATGCTAGTTGCCCAAAGCTATGGTTAGCGTGCCCATTTTGTTGGTTATTATTCAAAGTAAAAAGGTTACTTGAAATGATCATTTTTCTACGGCAGTACGTAAAGTAAAGGTTTAAAAACTGTTCACATATTGCATAAAGTTGTACTTTTAAGCACAAGTCCGTAAAAAATCAACTGTGCGTAGGTAAAAACATCAACTGTGCGTAAAGTAAAGTTTTTTTCGCACTGCTCATACATTTACGAATTATTTAAAAAGGCGGTGATTTGCGTCAGATTTTACTCAGAAGTCATCATTTACATAATTCACGACGAAAATTGCTACAATTTCTCTCAATATTCAACAAACTTCACGCTCATACAAAAAAGTCATACTTTACTAACTTGATTTAGAAATAATTTGTTTTACAACAGTGCGTAAAGTAAGATTTTACACACTGTTGACAGTGCGTAATGTGGTACTTTTTAGCACAAGCACGTCAAAAAATCAACTGTTCCTTCAAACATCAGCTGCGCGTAAAAACATCAGCTGTGCGTAAAGTAATGTTTTACGTACTGCCTATACATTTATGAATGATTCAAAAAGACGGTATTTTGCGTCACATTTTACTCGGAAGTCATCATTTGATAATACGACGAAAATAATTGCTACAATTTCTCAATATCCAACAAACTTGACGCTCATACAAAAAGACATACTTTACTAATTTGATTTAGAATTTTTTTTTACAACAGTGCGTAAAGTAAGGATATACAGACTGTTGACAGTGCGTAAAGTGGTACTTTTTAACGCAAGTACTAAAAAAAATCAACTGTTCGTAAAGTAATATTTTACACACTGCTCATATATTTACGAATTATTTAAAAAGGAGGTGTTTTGCGTCAGATTTTACTCAGAAGTCATCATTTATATAATACACGACAAAAAATTGCGACTATTTCGCTCTGTATGTATTCAACAAACTTCACGTTCATACAAAAAAGTCATACTTTACGAACTTGTTTTATAAATAATTAAATTCTATACAACAGTGCGTAAAGTAAAATTTTACACACTGTTGACAGTGCGTATAATGTGGTACTTTTAGCACAAGCATGTAAAAAATTCAACTGTGCCTAAAAACATCAGCTGTGCGTAAAGTAATGTTTTACGCACTGATGCCTAAATATTTAAGAATGATTCAAAAAGACGGTATTTTGCGTCACATTTTACTCGGAAGTCATCATTTGATAATACGACGAAAATAATTGATACAATTTCTCAATATCCAACAAACTTGACGCTCATACATAAAGTCATACTTTACTAACTTGATTTAGAATTTTTTTTTACAACAGTGTGTAAAGTAAGGATTTACAGACTGTTGACAGTGCGTAAAGTGGTACCTTTTAACGCAAGTAGGTACTAAAAAAAATCAACTGTTCGTAAAGTAATGGTTTACGTACTGCTCATACATTTTATTCAGAAGTCATCATTTATATAATACATCACGAATATTGCCGCAATTTCGCTCAGTATTCAACAAACTTCACGCTCATACAAAAAAGTCATACTTTACGATCTTGTTTTATAAATAACTAAATTCTATACAACAGTGCGTAAAGTAACATTTTACACACTGTTGACAGTGCGTATAATGTGGTACTTTTTAGCACAAGCATGTAAAAAATCAACTGTGCTTAAAAACATCAGCTGTGCGTAAAAACATCAGCTGTGCGTAAAAACATCAGATGTGCGTAAAAATTCCTACTTTACGAACTTGTTTCATAAATAAAAATGTTCTACGACTGTGCGTAAAGTGAGGTTTTACACACTGTTGACTGTGCATAAAGTGGTATTTTTTGTACAAGTACGTTAAAAATCAACTGCGCTTAAAAACATCAACTGTGTTTTTACGCCTTGCAGATACATTTATGAATGATTCAAAAAGACACGTCACATTTTACTCGGAAGTCATCATTTGATAATACGACGAAAATAATTGCTACAATTTCTCAATATCCAACAAACTTGACGCTCATACAAAAAGTCATACTTTAATAACTTGATTTAGAAATAATTGTTTTTACAACAGTGCGTAAAGTAAGGATTTACAGACTGCTGACAGTGCGTAAAGTGGTACTTTTTAACGCAAGTACTAAAAAAAATCAACTGTTCGTAAAGTAATATTTTACACACTGCTCATACATTTACGAATTATTTAAAAAGGCGGTGTTTTGCGTCAGATTTTACTCAGAAGTCATCATTTATATAATACATCACGAAAATTGCCACAATTTCGCTCAGTATTCAACAAACTTCACGCTCATACAAAAAAGTCATACTTTACGAACTTGTTTTATAAATAACTAAATTCTATACAACAGTGCGTAAAGTAAGATTTTACACACTGTTGACAGTGCGTATAATGTGGTACTTTTTAGCACAAGCATGTAAAAAAATCAACTGCGCTTAAAAACATCAGCTGTGCGTAAAAACATCAGATGTGCGTAAAGTAATGTTTTACGTACTGCTCATACATTTACGAATTATTTAAAAAGGCGGTGTTTTGCGTCAGATTTTACTCAGAAGTCATCATTTATATAATACATCACGAAAATTGCCACAATTTCGCTCAGTATTCAACAAACTTCACGCTCATAGAAAAAAGTCGTACTTTACGAACTTGTTTCATATATAACTACATTCTACAACTGCGTAAAGTAAGATTTTACACATTGTTGCCAGTGCGTAAATTGGTACTTTTTAGTATAAGCATTTTACTCAGAAGTATAAATAACTTTTTTACAACAGTGCGTAAAGTAAGATTTTTCACACTGTTGAGAGTGCGTAAAGTGGTACATTTTCGAAAAGAGCTTTTTTGTGGTCGCGTGTTTTAAACTTCACGCTCATACAAAAATTCCTACTTTACGAACTTGTTTCATAAATAAAAATGTTCTACGACTGTGCGTAAAGTGAGGTTTTACACACTGTTGACTGTGCATAAAGTGGTATTTTTTGTACAAGTACGTTAAAAATCAACTGCGCTTAAAAACATCAACTGTGTTTTTACGCCTTGCAGATACATTTACGAATTATTTAAAAAGACGGCATTTTGTGTCAGATTTTACTCGGAAGACATCATTAGATAATGCGACGAAAAATGATATCTAAAATTTTTCAATATAATTACTGTAGAAAAGACGCTGTATGATACGTTCGTTAAGAGCTTTTTTGTGGTCGCATGTTTTGTTGAACTCGACTGCGCCTAATTCAATTAATTTCACGCTCGTGCAAAAAAGTCCTGATTCATGAACTTGTTTCATAAATAACTATTTTCTACGACGGTGTGTAAACTAAAGTTTTACGCACTGCTCACAGTGCGTAAAGTGGTACTTTATAGCACAATTACGTAAAGAATCAATTGTGCGTAAAAACATCAACTGGCCGTAAAGTATGGTTTCGCACCCAAGTTACCAACTTACCGAAAACTAGGTTGGAATTATTAGTAAAAAAGTTCGATTTTTTTGTGAAACGTTTTTGGTGCTTGTAATTGTGAAATATGAATAGAAAGCGTTTGAAAACAGTGTCGACAAATAGAAGGCATTTATTACTGAAAAATTCGTGTTTGAAAATGATCAATTTTCAAGATTAAAAACATAACTTGGGAAGTATTTGGGACCCCCACGATTTTTTTTGTGAGAAAAAGCCCTATAAATTTACCTTTGCCTAGTTTTTGTTGGGTCCGTAACTTTTGATTGATATTGAAAACTAAAACACACTCAAATTTTACCTCAAATTTCAAGAAGATTCTTCTTTAAGAATAATGACAGGCGAAAAATAGCTATTTATGATACAAGTTCGTAAAGTAGGACTTTTTTATATGAGCATATTTGATTGATTTAGTAAAACAAACTAACTTTTCAGACGGCCCTCAGTATATTTTTTCAAGAAGCAGCTCTACCAACATGCCCACCAGGTGCTTCAGCTCATTTTGGACAGGTTTGTAACATTTTATATTTGAACATGTTTCATATGTTCTAACTCTTGTAGATTTATAGTGTCCTTTGAAGAGTTGGCGTCATATGGGAAAAACTTTTATTAATAATTTATTTTGGAATTCGACTTGGGCGAATATATACAAATTGTTGTACAGTGCTTTTCTTTTATGCCCCCCTTTTATTTTTTGAACGGGTCAACTCAAAAAACTTAAACTTGGGATAATGAAATTGATGCATGAATACTATATTTTGGAGTAAAATTGACAGACGAAACTATCAAGATGGCAACTGGGAGCCATCTGGGTGAAAAAAATTAAATGGAAAGGGGGGTCTTGTGACTCATCCTTTTGAATCTCCTGACGAATATTTCAGAACCCTAGAATATGAAGTCAATATCTTCACCTACCAGAAAATGGAGGAATATTTAATAATTACCTGAATACAAACACATTAATATCGATATTTCTTGAAATATTTGTTTTTCTCTGCCATATGGCAATCCCAACAACCCGGTTTGGTTTGATAGGTTATTTTTTGTTTATAAAAAAAGACAAAAAATGTCAGTACGACAACGAATATCATTGTTCAGTTAAAATATTCTCATTCATAGGTACTACGTGAACTATCTCTAAAATGGTCAATTCTCGTCCATTGGAAGACAAAGTCGACGCGATTTTTATTTACGGTGCGACGTGTAACTTTTACGAAATCGAAAGAATTTTTTATGACCGTTTCCCGAATCGTCCTATCTGTAGAAAATATTTAAGGGAACTTGTATCCAAATTTACAACTACCGGTAGTGTACAGAACAAAAAGCCCCCAGGATGTTCACAAGCTCCCCATTCCATTTAATTTTTTTACCAGATGGCGCCCAGTTGTCGTCTTGAAAGTTTCATCTGTCAATTTTACTCCGAAATATAGTATTCATACATCAATTTCATTATCCCCAGTTTAAATGTTTCGAGTTGACCCGTTCAAAAAATAAAAGGGGGGGCATTAAAGAAAAGCACTGTATACAAATTGTTATACAGTGCGGCTTTTAATAGTCCCCCCTCTTAACTTTTGAACGGTTCGACGTTCGACCTATACTATTTTTTGAAACAAAAAATATAGTGGTTGCTCGACAGGAGGCAATCAACTCAAAATTTTCAAATGATAAGGGAGGGGGTCAAGTGTCACATCATTGAGAAGAAAATTCCATTCTCTTCACAACCATCTGATTTTTTTAATGTCGCTCTTGTGTATAAAAATTACACATCGGATAGAAAATATGCGCACAGTTGAACCACATATTATTATCTATCAGTTTCCGCAATATTGTTTGTCCAGCTTCAGATTCATAAAAATTATAAATTTTCACAAAAAGGGTTTATTTTTCGAAGTTTTTTCGGATTTTCTCAGGGGAAAATGCAGCGATCCGGTCGTATGAAAATCCATTTTGTAGGTTTTATAAATATCTATAAACGTTCCATTGGCTGTAAAACGATTCTTTCAATAATCTTTGAGATATTTCCAAAAAACCAATTGCTGTTTAAAAAATTCCACAAAGCGATTTTTTTGGGCCGAAAACTGGGGTATTCATTCACGAACTATCGCATAAAAATTAGTATAGGCCATTTGCGTCTTTTATTTTGTTGGGGAAAAACCACTATAGCTTCTATAGAATCGAACGTCCTCCAGAAGGGTGCGTTGTGTTGTGCCCACATCTCATTACACCCACATTTCGTTGCACCCACATTTCGTTTCTCCCACATTTCGTTTCGCCCACATTTCGTTTCGCCCACATTTCGTTATGCCCACATTACGTTGTACCCACAACTTCCGAACATAGCCGAATCAAGCGCTGTTGCCAAATGCTGACATGCAATTCTCTAAAGAATTAATTGTGAGCCTAATGAGACATTTCGTTACACCCACATTCAATAAAGTTGCGTTTTGCCCAAATTTCGTTAGGCCCACATGTCTCTGAAAAAATAATTGTGAGCCTAACGAGACATACCGTTGCACCCACATTTAATGAAATTGCGTTTCGCCCAAATTTCGTTAGGCCCACATTTCGTTAGGCCCACATTTCGTTGGTTCCACATTTCGTTAGGCCCACATTTCGTTAGGCCCACATTTCGTTAGGCCCACATTTCGTTACGCCACATTTCGTTAGGCCCACATTTCGTTAGGCCCACATCTCATTATACCCACGTCGCCTTGTACTCAAATTTCTTTCCGCCCACATGTCGACGTCTCTGAATAACTGTCATCTGTCAATTGGTATACATGGGATATGTTCCGTAAATCAACTTGGTTATAAGGTTATATGGAATAACGATTCAGATTGAAAGTGCTAAACCATGGAACACCACATATAGTTAACATTCCTTCGGCTGCTTTGTCACCGACTTACTTTCGCGACGGTGAGGAAGGAACATCATTTAAGATGAGTATGCCACTCGTAGAAAATCTATAACACCTACCAGTGAACTGTTAGGCAAGCCAGCAATTTCATTGAATGTCACATTAGGCCAACAATTAATTTTTTAGAGAATTGCATGTCAGCATTTGGCAACAGCGCTTGATTCGGCTATGTTCGGAAGCTGTGGGCATAACAAAATGGGGGCGAAACGAAATGTGGGCGAAACGAAATGTGGGTGCAACGAAATGTGGGTGGAATGGAATGTGGGCACAACGAGATGCTCCCCTCCAGAATGCTGGTCTTGTTTGAAATCGATACGACGAACCGTTTTTGAGTTATCGATTGACTCTTTTCCCCTAAATATGATAGCGCTCATGGCCTCTTAACTTGAGGACTGTCGTATACAGGGTACACCATAAATAACAGTGCCCACTGTTATATTACTACTGATTACACCACTAATGTCCAGTGATAGTGCCATCATAATGGTTAGGCTAAATATTAGAAACATTCATGTATATCAACCTTCTTTCATTTGTTTTGGAAATTTTGTTTCAGCGAATTTTCGTTCTCAGCCGGTTCTTATGGATGAGATATTCAGTATTCTCGTTCCATATTAGTTCTGCTGGTGATAAAATAAATGAGAATGTGAAAAATAGTTTTGGATATAGGTACTTGTCTTCAATCAAGCATACATTGATTACTAACCATATTTATCGTTTTTTATAGATCATGACACCTTGCAACACACCCGCAACCCCGCCGAACTTTCCCGACACGCTGCTCGCCTTCTCCAAGATGTCGACAGGGAACGGGAACAGTCCGTCCATAAACATTGGGATAACGTCCCAACAGTCACGACGTTCTCCGCAGCCGATGACGCAGCAGCGATAAGTGCGCGTACACACTAGATCCGCAGTATATATGCTCAGTGTAAAAAGAAACATTTTTATGTAAATTGAAGACTAAATATCGCTAGTGAAATTTGTTGAGATATATTTTTAGTTGTTTTATTGAAGTACGAACACTGTATTCGTTCACGAATGCTCTCCGGATCGTATCTGGGATCGTTTGTTGGTTTTGTTATAAAGATTGTTGATCAAAACGGGGCGTTTTCTAGGTTGAAAATGAAAAATGTCGACTCAAGCAGTGCAGCCGATGGCTTTGTTTTTCTTGATAATTGATAAAATGTACAAATCGCTGGTGCAAACTCTCTGGATAGAGAAAGAATAGTTGATGATGATTATTCGAATGGTTCCTGAATTTAACATACGGGCGTGAAAACAGCCACGGTTTTTTCATACACGGTTTTTGATTTGGCAACACCGCGCGGGTGCATATCGTTCACGTAAAAGTTAAGACTCTTGGTCTTTTCTGAAATCAATGAATTAGCTATTCAATATTCAAATTGTAGAAATGTTATTCTCGAACTGGATATTGTTAGGTGTTACAGAATGTTAGGCATGGCAACACTGCCATATGTCATGTATGAACCTCATGTGTGTCCACGGGCCACGGGAGATCTTTATAATAAACCAGTTGTCACCTGAACGTCGTAGTCGTATCGTGTTGTTATTCTACTCCTTCATCTACTGGTTGTCTTCCCGCTGTACAGAGTGCAGCAAAGTGATTTTTGCCTCCACACGAGACACAATGTTTGCCAAACGCTGAACATCTACCATAGCTATGCTGTGTTCCACATTTATTGCAGGAACTACTGGTTGCGGGTCTTCTTTTGATCACGTCTACTGAGGTATGCAAGTCGGATCTACCATTAGTGATTTCCCTGCAGTTTTCTTTGCATTTTGCAACAAAAATGGTTATAGCTTGATCCAGGGTATCCACGTCAGCTTGGAGTAACTTTTCTCTTACTTCAGCAGATTTTATGCCACAAATAAGCACATCCTTGATGAGACCATCCTTCAGTTCGCCTAGCTCACACGATAGTGCAAGATTTTTGAGCTCTGTGATATACTGCTCTACAGACTACTTCTAATTGCTTATAAGTAAGGAATTTATGCCTTAGGTACGTCAAATTTCTTTTGGGATTGAAATGAGCTTCATATTTGGTCAACAGAGGAGTCAATTTATCTACCTCATCTTCTTGGAAGGTAAATGTATTGTAAATGCGCATACCTTCGTCTCCTATCAGCGTTAATAGTTGAGCACACTGAGTTTTTTCTTCTTTCTTCGTTATTTCGGTTGCTTGAAGGTAAGTCATAAAACGTTGCTTCCAAAATTTCCACGTTTCGGCCAAATTTCCAGTCATCTTCATGGGCGGTACACCTCTAAAATCCATTTCAATATGTCTATTGAACTATTTAACTATTAACATAATTCCGATAAACCACAAAATATTTTATAATTTTTACGATGATTATCGATTTCAATAATTTTTATGTTCGCAGCGCCATGTATTGTCGAGAGGTTAGTGGTTAGATGAAGGAGTAGAATAACAACACAGAACACGAACAAAAATTGGACCTTTCCACGAGATACGAGAAAACACTGTAATGAGAAAATATATAAGTACGCTATTATCACATTTTTTAATTTTTTTCTGACCGCTAGTTTCTTTATAATCAGAAGAAAACTGATTCGTGACGTCACGTTCATCAAAACTAGACTTTGCAACGTTGTAAAAGTTCTGCACCATGGAATCGTAAATTCTCATTAAAATATAATGTGTCGTATGACAGTTGTCATTTAATACCAGATGGGTTCGTTCGTCTGTTTCACGGAGCAAATCAATAAGAATCGTTTGTCTCTGTTCAACTCGTTCGCCTACATTAAAATTGGATACAACTGAAGCAGTTACATAGGATGGTTTAATAAGCTCTAGCCGATCAAAATCTTGTTGCATCAACGCGTCATAGTAACGTACTTGGATATTAGTACAGAGTCGACCTCGAACCAAGCAACAAAACTGTCAGCAGTAACTCTCATATACCCAGAGCTAGTCCGTAAGGAGGCACATGCAATCTAGCAGAGAAATACTTTATTACTTACTTGTATGGGTGCGAGAGAGACATTCATCTGCACTTACGTGTTATTAGTTTCGCAATTTATGGTTTGTAAACACGCCAGCATCGTCCATAGATATACTTATAAGTCATGGTTGCGAATACGAACACTCGATCCGTAGTTAGTTTGACATATGTCAGATTTTAGCAATTATGAAAACCAGTACATTTCAAAATATGTAGCAACTTGAGTAGATATCAATGGTATATATGGTAGATATAATTCCATTCTATCTCTATTCAAAGAAATTTCATAGTATCGATTTCGTTTCGAATCAAGAACGTACATCGTTCTAGCCTACGTATCATGACAGCTCTCGTGTGTTCATAATCCCACCCCTGGTAACTCCTTTGAGGTAAATCATACGGACATTGTTGCGGCTATGCGAACTGTTACTGGCGCTCAAGCCAAACAGACAGGGCAAGGGACGCGCGAGGACCGGAGGGGATGATTTGGGTCGCTTGCGACAGTGAGCGGACTTATTAGTATATCTATGGACGATGACGCCAGTGCAGTGCAGCGCGTCTTTGTATCAGTTTTATATGTTACAATACACGCAATCTCTATTCCTCCGCCACTGTGAGGAACCACAATACAAATATGGCGGCCTCCATGAGAAATCCATTCGCGCAGCCTGACGAGCATTTCAGTCATCATAGAGAACGGCGGCCATGACACGTCCTACTACGTCACATTTCGTCACAAATGTCCCCATTGTCTTATGGGAATCAAACACTCCTTGTTAAATTTTAGTCTCCTTGACATCAAATAACAATAGGCTTGTTCATTGAACACTTCTCTAGTTGATCGAGCTCACTTCCATTTGTCTTTCTTTTTTGAAAGATCAACTTCAAACTAGTAGAGTAATCAGAGTAGTCTTAACGAACGACACTTATGCTGCACACGAACAGGCCCTACGTGATTTCTTATTTGAGGTTAATGCGGGTTTGAAAGTTTTGAAAGTTTTTGTTGTTTGTATTCTACAATTTTTTTTAAATTCCTGTATCTGTATCCCTGCAATATCTGTGAACATGTCGAAAGAGTGCTTTGTACCCGTTTGCCTGTACAACAGTGAAAATTCTAATAATTTTTTTAAGCACATAAAGATGAAGCGTCGTAAAATGTGTTTCGAAGCAGTGAATAAACCCTGTGTAAAAAGCGGAAATATATGTATTGTGAAGACCATTTCCAAGTGAGTAAATTTACGTTATGTTATTATTGTATTCAAAGCAGAGTTCAAAGAAAGATTTAAACTTTTAGTCATTGCAAAAAAGACCTTGAATTATCAAAAATTTTAGGTACTAGTAAAGATTCAGAAAAACACTTGAAAACCCAAATTCAAAGAGATGAAAGTCACAATTAAATCCTAGACTGCTTTATCTGATTTGATTTGATTGCGGTATTGCCATTGTTCGTTTTTCATCAAAAGGAAGGTCCGTTCAGAAAATTTGAGAGCTATGAATACAATAAAAATAGCGAGGGGGAAGTAACTCTTTCATTAGGTGTACATCATAACATTTTCATTACTTCATTAATCATTTCATATTCAACTTAAAATCGAAATCTATGATTCTGGGGATCCGTGATATGATTTTTTCGGTTCCAAGTTGGCAAATTTATGCCGTCTGACAATCGGTAAGTGATCGCCTCGGTGATCGCTGAGCAGACGCGGATTTTAATCAGTGATTTTCGGATGAATAGTATAACATCATTAATGGTAATTATTTTTCATTAGAGTTAATTACTGCATTATTTTCATTAGGTGTACAAAAAATGGCTAGTTACTTCCCCCTCGAAAAATAGGTAATATGTGTTTTTTTTTCTCTGAATTGATCATGTGAAAAAGTTCCAAGCTAGAAGCTATATTTTTAAGGAGAACGGTATTGCCTGTTTCGGAACGTGGATTATGGTGGGGGTGTTTCCGATGAACGTGACGTCAGCGGCATGTGATATTTTTTCAAAATGTTAAAAATATAGTGGAAATGGACGTTTCAGACTAGAAACTATCGATTTAAGCGAGTTTTGCAATTTATTTTTCGTAAAGGTGAAGGTCCTGAATAAGTGCGAGAAACAGTCTATTATATCTCAACTTTTATACCGTACCCCAAAATCGGCCGTCATAAGGGGGTACATATTTTTTTTAAATTCCAATTTTTTACCGAAATAAATAGGTAGAAAACAATCATTTGCATCCTCTCCTTCATACTTCACCCCCAAAAGTCATTGTCGGGCCGTTCGAAGGGGTACAGAATTTTTTGAAAATTCCAATTTTTGACCGAAAACATTAGGCGATGGCTCTCGAAATGAATAGGTAGAAAACAATAATTTGCATCCTTTCCTTCATACTTCACCCCCAAAATTCATTGTCGGGCCGTCCGAAGGGGTACAGAACTTTTTGAAATTTCCAATTATTTACTGAAAACATATTAGGCGATGGCATTCGAAATGAATAGGTAGAAAACAAATCATTTGGATCTTTCCTTCATACCTCACCCCCAAAACTCATTGTCGGGCAGTCCGAAGGGGTACAGAATTTTATTTACCAAAAACATATTAGACGATGGCTCTCGAACTGAACAGGTAGAAAACAATCATTTGCATTCTTTCTTTCTTCCTTTACCCCCAAAAGTTATTATCGACCGTTATAAGGGGTACAGATTTTTTTTTTAATTCCAATTTTTTACCGAAAACATAAGGCAATGGCACTCGAAATGAATAGGTAGAAAACAATCATTTGCATCCTTTTCTTCATACTTCACCTCTAAAAGTCATTGTCGGGCATTCCGAAGGGGTACAGCATTTTTGAAAATTCCAATTATTTTCTGTAAAATATTGGAATCTAAATAACATCTGTACCCCTTATGATGGCCAGACAAATACTTTTGGGGGTGCGGTAAAAAAGTTGAGATATAAAAGATTGTTTCTCACTTAGTTATTCATATTGCGTAGGTACCATGAACCAATAATTTCACATTCTACCTCATGAGCCTAACACCACTGCCTCATGTGATCTTTTTTTGTGATCTGTAACACCTAACAATATCCAGTTCGAGAATAACATATCTGCCATTTGAATAGCTAATTTATTGTTTTCAGAGAAGGCCATGAGACGTAACTTACGTGAACGCTATGCAACCGCGCGGTGTTGCCAAATCGAAAACCGTGGATGGAGAAACCGAGGCAGTTTTCACGCCCGCATTTGATGTTTTCAATTTTTGTCCCTCCTAATTTTTTGATGAATATAAAAAAAAAATTCTGAAGGAATAAATCCATATTCCTAATATATTATAAAAATATTCTATTGGTTCGTATCAATACAACTACAGTTTGTTCCCATACGAACCAATAGAAATAATACAACATAATATTTCAGTTCAATCTGAAATTTAGAAAGAAGTCGATCTACACCCAGGATAAATTTGTTTCAAAACTTCTTTTAGTAACTAATTTTTGATGAACCATGAAGAAACCCAGACAGCAAGAAATATACTGGGTGACACGAAATCATTAGCCAAAGCGTCATTCACTTGTTTTTTAAGTTATATTTTTGACATTTGGATCGAAGATATAGTTTCTCAAAACCTACATTTTTCATGCAAATACAATTGAATATCACTTCCGGTTTTAGGATGATAATTTTAAATGGAACACTTCAGATATTTTTACGTAATTCGATAGAGCAAAAAAATTTCTTTTCAATGACATATCACAAGTGGACATTTGTTTTCAAAATGGCGGTTCAGGAGACATTTTTTCTAAAATCAATATGGCGATACTGTGACGTCATCTATCGAATTTTCAACAGGCAACCTAATTAATTTTAATTAATCGCCAATCAGAATTCCTTTTAGTATACTTTCAAATGACATTCTTTTGAATTTTCTCGAAGATTTTAAATAGAAACTGGTACTTCTTCAAAATTAAGATCAAAAGTCAGTATCTACATATAAATGCTTGACATACTACACGTCTTGTTTTTATCTTCAATTAAAAAAACATTGAAGGTAGTTTAAACAAATAAATTGAAGAAACTGGAGGTAAAAAACTCATTCAATCAAATGTTCTATTCGCTGACAGCTTTCTTGCTGACACAATTGAATTCTTCTGATATTTTCAGTAATGTTTCGAAATCATATCAGTAGCTTTTGTCTTATTCGATTTTCTAGGATCTCTAAAGTTCATGAAAGAGTTGCATACACTTTTTCTTTGAGAAAACGATACTTGGAAAAGTCCATTGGAGTCAAGTCGGGCTATCTGGCTGGCCACCGGATTGGACCATTAGTACCCAACCAATTCTCCCCAAATCGTTCAGTGAGGTAGTGTACGTTACAGCTCTTGCATTATGTGATATTCAATTGATTTTTCATGGAAAATATGGGTTTTAAGGAACCTTATCTTCGATACAAATGTCAAAAGTCTAACTTAAAAAAACAACTGGATGACGGCCTGGCCAATGATTTCGTTGTTACCCGGTATAGAAGTATTTCTTATGTTTCTCAGATGTATTTATTATATGGTGAAAAGGTGAACAATATTTTGAAAATATTTGAAAAATATGGGAAAATAAACATTTCCACATACCTATATTTGTAAAATTTTCTTTTTAAAATATGAGAAAATTATGTCTACCCACATTTCTTTTTGGAAATGCAGCTCTAGACATTTTTTTATGAAAGTGACTATTGACTAGAAATAATTATGGAATATTCCGATAAGATCTAGCATTGATTTTAGCAACATAGCCAAAATTAATAATGCAAATATGATACTAGAGTTATCTCTGTCAAATAATTTAATGTTCTTTGTTTCAAAAACGAAATCATCAAGATGCAGTCGACAATTCCAGCAACAATGATTGAAAAAATCTTCGGCGTCAATAACCATTTTGTTGGACCAACAGAAAGATTGCCAAATGTTTTCTCAACTTCAGAATAATTAAAATATGTTGTGTTGTCTGGGGGTGTTTTCGAAAAAGTTAATACGAGCCAAGATTTTATTAAACAAACACTGGATAATCAGTTGAATTGTAATCATTTTCTTGAAGTAAAACTACAACTTATCTTCTGAAACCTCATACTATTTCTGTTTTATAATATTGATTTACCGATAATAGTAATAATCGAGGTAATAATCATCGTCAGTCAAGATTTATTTGGAATAATATACAGTGCGACGCTAAATTATGAAACAAATTCATTATTTCTGAATATAAATATAAGTATCGGAAAAATCCTCGGACAGATCGATTTTCTTTTCCGATGGGCCAATTTTTGAACCTCACCCAAAATATATAGGGTTATCCGCATTTGAGGAAAAGCGACTTTGGTGATATTTTTAAATGGGACACCCAGTATATTTGTCCATATTTGGTTAGGGATCGTCATTACAAATCCAGTGATACCAAGTTTGATGGGATTATGTCAAACGGCTGCGGAGATATGGCCAAAAAACTTCTCCATATACCCAATGAGTGCGACAGAGACTGTTAACCTTCTGAATCGTGTGGAGTCTCGCAGTCATACTCATTAGACATACGAGGAAGTTTTTTGGCCATATCTCCGCAGCCGTTTGACATAATACCATCAAACCTGGTATCACTGGATTTGTATGACGATCCCTAACCAAATATGCAAAAATATACTGGGTGTCCAATTTAAAAATATCACCAAAGTCATTTTTACTCAATTGCGGATAACCCTATATATTTTGGGTGGAGTTAAAAAATTTGCCCATCGGAAAAGAAAATCGACCTGTCCGAGGATTTTTCCGAAATAATGAATTTCTTCCATAATTTAACGTCGCTCTGTATAAGGAATATTGGATGGATACAAGAATATATTTCACAATAAAGTGTATTCTGAAATTCTTCTGAGAATTGTATGAATGCTCTGAATCGACTCGACCACATTTCAGGTTTTGGATATCCTGTGTTCAATTTCTTGTATTTGTATGTCTGTCAAAGTAATATTTTTGAATTTGTGAGTTTGGGATTGTCTATTACTCTTAATTTTTCTTCGGTATGAATTTTTTTCCATGATGAAATGACTTTAATTTTAGATTCTTGAAGATGGTTTGAGTTATCCATTCATTTAGTTTTTGTTTTAGTTATCATCGAACTACTCAACTGTTTAATCTGTTCATAAAACTGCCTTTTATTTTTTGTATTGGAATATGCTTTTGACGGAATGAATTCTGCAGAGGTGCATTTTTATTATTTTGTTGAAATACTTTGACAAGTTGCAAAACTCTTATAATTTTCCTAGGAGGGACAACTTAGTTTGAAATTAATTATCACTAATTTCCAAAATAATTTCTTTGAATTAAAAATAGATTATAAACAATTCGGACTTCCGCACTAAATACAATTTCTATGAAATTCAATTTCTTTGAACAGTGGCGTATGAATTAAATAACTGATATGTGATGTCAAGAATCAGTACAATTATACGAGCAACTCGGTGCAAAAATTTGATAGGTATTCCATTTTTACATTCATGTCAATGAATATATCATAAAATGGAGAATTTTTCATTGCACTGAGCTGATCAAATGACGTTTTTACTGTTTTATATTTTTGAAATAGATACAACGGACAATATATGTACTTGGTGCAAACTTGTAAAAACCCAAACTTTACAGTGTCCTATGAGGCTTCATACTCTAGTTATATTCTGAAAAAAAAGTCAATAAAAACAATATAAAATATAAGTCTTTGTTTTTACTTCACTGAACAATTTTTTTTTTTAATTTGACATTTATGGGAGTTTCACAATTTCAAATATTTTGCGCCATGTTCACGGTGACCGCCATTATTTTTTTGAAAAATTCCTTATTTTCAAAAACCATTTCTGAAGTTTCTGAATTATTCAGAAAATTTTCATTAACTCCAGTCCATCCCAAAATTCCATAATTTATTTGTGATTGAACAAGTGAATAATGTGATATTTCTAGATACCTAATGAATATTCAAAACTTCTATTTATAACTTGAATTTCGGCAATTTTTTTATTACGTCGTCAATTCCATTTTAACTGTCAATCATTAAACCCAAATATTAGATATAGTCACTTTCATAATTTTTTTTTTCATCAACCTTTTTGTATGAAGTAAATAATTAAGGTATAACTGAAAGAGAAAACGAAAAATTGGATATATTGAGAGCTCTGAAACAAACAAGATATTCTCGAAAAATTATTATTACAAACCTTGTTACAGAAATATTTGATTCAATATCATATTGTTTTACTTTTACTACTAGCGGATTACACATTTCGTTAATTGAATATCAGATTAGAAATTAGAATGACTCTCTCGACTATTGCTCTGGCTATTGCCGCGGCGTGTACTCTCATAATTGAATATTAAATCATACTGTCCCCTCCCCTTAGTTCTTTACATATAATCATAGCGCCGGTTGGCCGTTAGCGTGTGAATCCTTTAAGCTAGTGAAATAACAGTTTTTTTTATTCTGTCCAAAATACTCTCATTTAACAAACAGAATCACAGAATAATACTTTTGTTGAGATTCATTCAGCTTTAAAACCCTCATATGTGATCTCAGTTATAATAATGATACTACTTACCGAATAATCTTTCTCGTCGTCTTCTAGACAGGTTCGACAAATACATATACGCGAGGATACCCATATGCACTGGTCCACTAATATTCTCAATAACTATGAAAATATTAGTTGCTTTGACTTAAATCAAAGAAACTCAATTGGCTTTGGTTGTTTTCAAGTTTATTGGCTAGGAAAAGTATTGTGTGAAAATAAGATAAATAAATATAAAATGAGCACGTTTCTACACGACGGCTAACTAATTTTGAGTTTACTGAATAGAAACGGTATTGATCAGTTCGGGATCCGAGACCCGATCAGCACTATATGAAACTACAACTTACTTGAAAAATGTTAGAAATGCAACTGACCCGAAAAATGATTGGAGTTCAACTGTACTTTTTCTGGATTCTCAACATAAGACTAACTTTCTCCCCCTCGGTGGGTACCCAGTTTCGTTACCGGCGACTGCTATTGGCTGATGCTTTCTTACCTTTGGTACAGTCGCAGCGCAGGTTTTTGGTACAAGATGAAACGTTTTGTGTGACAACTCTAATAAACTAGACTTTTCCATATTATAGTTTGGATGGACTCTCCGTACATACTCATAACATATTTTTTATCAAACGTGAATATTTCTACTACTTTGGAGAGAAAATTCCCACAAAAAACTTTCCATATTCTTTCGAATTAATCCAATGCTACCTATTATCATGAACCTTGAAACTATATAGCAATATATGGCATATAACATATCGAATCAGTTCCGTTAAGTTAAATTGTAAAAAAAAAATTGTTAAAATTGTTATTTCTGTCAACCGATTGCACCCATACGCGCAACCCTCGGAAGTCTTCGAGAGACTTGTGTGAGCTAGGGAAGACGCAGCTCTTACCTATTAACGTGTGATGCCATGCACGAGACCGGTGAATCGGTGGATCGAACCCACGACCCCACGCATGCGAGGCGAACGCACTACCAGCCGACCACCACGGTGTTTAATTATGTTCCTATTTTCACGTTCGAAGAAACTGCGAAAATCTGTGATCTTTTTACTCTTTTGTACATGTTCCAAGGTTTAAAAAATATCATTACAACGATCATAAAATAGAAATCTCTCTTCCGAAAATTAGTTTGTTCTCCAATAACCCGAAGGTTTGGCTTCTATCCTTATTGTCTATTGTGACAGGTATCGTCTCACCATAAACAATTCGTGAAACTATTGTAAAAATGGAATTGTATTTTCGGGTACTGAGCATAATTAGATGCATTTGGCTTATTTTGTTCCAAAAATGCCTTGATCACATCTTGAGTGTAATTTTATTTGAACCGCATCCACAAGCAGTTGCGCATTGGACGGGTTCAGCTGTTACTAAATTATCTTGTTCAAATTACTATTTGTAATTTGTTATCATTGATTTTTTCAAAAGTTTTTCCGTTTCATAGGAGGGTGGGTTATCATAGAAACAAAAAAGCACTATTTTATAAAATATATTAGACTCTCCTTGATTTTTATACAATTTTACATTTTTACAATTTTCCGAGATACTTATTTACATGAAGACAATGGTAGTAAAGAGCCATACATTTTTATTTATCACCCAATAAATTAGTTCAGTCACATTAGAAAATAATAGTCTGTTGCGATAAACTCATAAAATTGAAAGGTCAACTGTTTTTTTGCTAACTTGTTCAATTCTGTACAATCGTCACTAACACTAATACACTAATTTGATCGTTTGTATTATTTAAAGTGACTGAATCGATTGAGACTGCTCCCAAAAATCCCTATTGCCTTTATGATTCGTACGATAGGATTAATGAGTTGATCTTGAAGTTAAAAAAAAGAAAACATGAGGGTGACTAGAATTTCATATTGAAAATCAATTCTCCTCTCACCTTCGTTTGTACTCAATCTGTTATTCTTGTGAACCAACTGAACCAAGAAAGTGAATTTGATAAGTAAAGGCCATACTTTCGAAAACTTGAAAAACTTTGAGATATACGAGCTAAATATCATATACACAGGAGGATTATTAGTCCAGGCACCAGAGGTTTTAAACTGACACTAAAAACCAATAGACATGATTTTTGGCACACGAGCAGTTTTTAACGAGTAATTTGAGAACAAAAAAAGGTTATGCACGCGAGCACCTATGGAAAGTGGGATAAATTCCCGGGAAAACTTGTGGAGCGTGAAAGTCTGCACAAAAAAGGTCTACTCATGGTTTTTCGAAAATTGCTTCCTATGAGAGATAATTGATATTTCCAGATGTCCGAGCGAACAACTTAAGATTTGAATGAATGATGGTTTTTCGGGTTTTTAGGCCGACGTTTATTTAGAGAAAAATTCGACGTTTTGCCAGCACGAGTGGTTGGCATTTTCAAGAGAAATGTTTACAGTTTAGATCACTGAACACTACTTGTTTGAAACAAGTAGTGTTCAGTGATATATATATATATATATATATATATATATATATATATATATACAGGGTGTCAATTTGAAAACTTCCCACCCTTAATATCTTCCTTCCAGTAAACAATATGAGTAATCGAAAAAACAGGTCAATTTTATTGTCAAGGGGGACACTTTCAAGGACTATTTGTAGCCCTCGTGGTTCAACCCCCTAGGAGGGGTAGATGTTACCCTTAGAATTTTAAATGGGAAGGGGGGTCAAGTGGCACATCATTTTGATGGGCGTTCAATTCTTGTTCCAATGGTACCCTGACTTATTATTTTTTGATGAGCATTTTCCGAAAAATTGCGTTCTAAACTAACAGAAGTAATTATTAGAACGTCTATACTGAGATGCATGGTTTGGCCAGAACTGGTTAGAATATTAGGTGGCACCGTTCCAACCCTTTATTAGGGGTAACATTAGCCATTAGCTCCAAACACTTTACATAAAAAAGTAGTCTAATAGTAAAACGTAGATGGTAGTAAAGTTGTGTTTATTAAATGCTGAATTTTTAAGTGTCATCGCAGAAATTGTACAGATAGCCTTCCTTTTTTGCTACTTCTGCTGTAAAAAGTTTCTGTTTTCCGGCAAAAAATTGGTTAGCAAATTTGAACTATGTGGTAGTATTGTGAATACCGTTGTACCTGTTGGGCTGTTTAGGAATTACTTTAATAAGTGTATAAAAGTGTAAAAATGGTTTACATTCTTCAAGACAGAATTGAAATGATTGTAATTTATGGCGAAGTTGGAAAGTGCGCACGAAGGGCGGCATGTCTTTTTAACGAAAGACATCCAAATTGTAATGTAAGTCACCGGTATGTGCTTGATTTGGTGAATAAGTTTTACGAAACTGGTTCAGTGACAAATAAAAAAAGAAATAACCCCAGAGTACTAAATGAAGCAGCTCAAATTGAAGTTTTGGGAACATTTGCTGCAGAGCCCACGAGCTCCTTACGATCAGTATCAGAACAGACGGGAATGTCTCGCGAGACTATAAGAAAAGCATTGAAAATGCATAAATTTCATCCATATAAAATGCAGATTCTTCAAGAGCTCCACGAGTATGATTATGATAGAAGAATAGAGTTTTGTGAAATCATGTCTCATCGAGTCAATACCATCCCTAATCTTCTGTTAAACATCTGTTTCAGCGATGAGTGTTCATTTTTTCTGAATGGCAATGTTAATAGACAAAATTGTCGCTATTGGAGTGACGAAAACCCACATATTTTTCGGGAAGGGCATACACAACACCCACAAAAAGTTAATGTTTGGGCTGGTATTCTTGGAAATGCCATTCTTGGTCCATTATTTCTGGAAGAAAACTTGACTGGCAATCTGTACCTTGATATGCTTGAAGAGACTATCGATCCTCTTATAACTCACGAGCTAGAAACTCAAATTGATGCAGAAGGTAATGAACTTTTGCAGGAGGATCTGTTAAATTTCCAGCAGGACGGTGCTCCACCTCATCATTTTCTTCCCGTCCGACAGTGGTTAAACGAGAGCTTTCCGGGTAGATGGATTGGCAGAAGGGGAGCAGTTGAATGGCCTCCGAGATCACCGGATTTAACACCCTTAGATTTCTTTCTTTGGGGGCATCTTAAATCCGTTGTTTATAAAACACAACCTTCTTATATTGACGAACTTGAAAGACGAATTACAGCAGCATGCCGGTCAATTCCTAGTGAAGTTTTCCGTAATGTTAGAGGGGAGTTCGAAAACAGACTGTATTACTGTTTAGAGCAAAATGGACAACATTTCGAACAGCTAATAAGATAAGCGTAAGTAGATTTTATGTTGGAAATGTCTTTCTCGCAAATTAAATTTTATTGTGTAGAAGGAAAATAACCACCAAATAAAAAATCCCATGCGTAATAAATTTATTCCTGTCATTCAAGGGTTGGAGCGGTGCCACCTACTCTTCTAACCATTTTTATTAAAGGGAGTCAATACAATAATGCATCTCAGTATAGGCGTTCTAATAATTACTTCTGTTAGTTTAGAACGCAATTTTTCGGAAAATGCTCATCACAAAATAATAAGTCAGGGTACCATTGGAACAAGAATTGAACGCCCATCAAAATGATGTGCCACTTGACCCCCCTTCCCATTTAAAATTCTAAAGGTAACATCTACCCCTCCTAGGGGGTTGAACCACGAGGGCTACAAATAGTCCGTGAAAGTGTCCCCCTTGACAATAAAATTGACCTGTTTTTTCGATTACTCATATTGTTTACTGGAAGGAAGATATTAAGGGTGGGAAGTTTTCAAATTGACACCCTGTATATATATATATATATATATATATATATATATATATATATATATATATATATATAACTGACGGGTGTTGGCGGAAGTGGTTGTATTTGATATTCGAAAGTGAAATAATGATCTTTGATGAATAGACAATATAATTTTTCTACTTTTTTTGGGTTCCTATCAAATTAGCGATAAGCTGAGTTTTCTCAAAGATTCAGTAGTTCGAATTTAACAAATTAGATAAAACATTTAACTAAATCAAGTTTTTTTTGTACCCGTTGTTTTTTATTTCGCTCATTTTTCATGACTGATGTCTTTACAATCGACGTAAAAATGTCATAGTGGAGATTTCTGAAAAAGCGTACTTGTCATTTTATTGCAAGACCCTATACTTTCAGAGTTTGAACTAAAGACCTCTGATATATCCCGGACATTTCCCAAAATACATCAAAATAAAAAACAACTTAAAATTATTATAAATAAAATATTACTATATTCTGCCAAAAAAATTATTGCCAATCCAGCTCTAATTCTTCTGATAAGTCTCACGTGTGTATGTTATCGACTATTTAGGAAAATCTGTAGTTGACAATCTGCTCTTCTCGCGGTGACTATTTTTTTGTTGGAAATCTCAGACCAGTTTTATTTTGAAATTCCAAGCGGCAATTTCTCACCTCGGGAACCGAGTTGTCACAGATGTTGGCGGGGGGGTTGAGGGCGCCACGGTCTGCTCCGCATGGCGTGTTGTAAACAAACTTGATCAAAAGTTGTGTCAAAGTGTATACATGTGTTTTCATAATATGTGATTCCGTAAATTATTACATTTGTCAAAAAACATTGACAGAGGGTGAAGTAACCACAGTATGTATAGGTGCTGAGTTTGCGCAGTGTTGCTCTCGATAGAAATGATGGGAGATACAGGGCCAAAGAAGTAGAAGAAGAGTAGGAAGTGCACAGTATTTGTTATGAGAAATATACCAAGCGTACTAGAAATAAAGCACTCCAGCACAATAATGCTGAATTTCCTCCAGTGAGGCCAAATTTTTCATATATTCCACCCGAAAAGAAACTGGTGAAATTGATTTCCAACAACATTGCTTTTTTTGTGGATAAGCAGAATTCAGCCGAAAGGAATATCCAAATATTTTCAGTTTGTTGTACAGATTTTCAGAAGACTATTTTGTCAGTTTTGAAAGAATAAGAATGATGAGTTTGCTTCCAAAATGTTGAGAGAAATTATTACTGCAGATCGTTTGGCTATTAAAGCAAAGTATTATTCTAATTGTTATCAGCAGAAGAACCTTAGTCAATATAGTGAAAATGAGGAAAAAAAGTCGATCAGTGGATGACAAATTGTTTCCACATATGGAGAAAGTGTACACGTTGTGAACACTATAACAAACAATTTCCGTGCGAATCCGATTTCAGTCCACTTAAAACACGAAATCACTCTGATTATAAACAGGTCAATTATACTTGAGCATGTGCGTCACCCAGCTCGCTCCAGTGGCCCATTACCGAGAAACCACATTTCATGGCCTTTTTTGTGAAGATTTCTACGCCCTACAAGTTTGCTCCATTACATTATATCGAAAATTTTCCAACCCTTCCAAGTTACTGATGGACTGCCGAATTTCCGAGTTTTCCCGGGAATTTTCCCCATTTTCCATAGGTGCTCACGTGCAAAACAATGTTTTTATCGAATTACTCTTCAAAAACTGCCCGTGTACCAAAAATCGTTTCTATTGGTTTTATTATCAAGTTTTAGTCACATTTTGTCTACAACGCCTGGACCAATATAAGGATTCGATCGATCTCTTTGAAATGTCCAGTCAGTTTTTCGACGATTACTCTTTCGAGCTCACTATTCGAAATCAGTCCATCGCGTTCTTTGGAAAATCATCTCACCGAAACCCCGTTTATCGTTATATTGTTGCCGTTCGTTCTGCCGAGGGGTTCCGGCTCGTACTCGCCGCTGCTTCTCCTGCCCGTTTCTTCGTACGGAGCGTCATACACGTTTTCTTCATGGATATTTTCATAAACGTTCGGTGTTATTGGAGGATGGGTGTATCCGTTTCTGTCGCTCAGAGTCGAGTAGCTCATCACGGCCGCGTTTCTGTCTTCCTTTCTCTCGGCGCCTTCTACGTTTTCTGTGTTTTTCACCGCGACAGGTTTTCGCCTGAAACAACAAGAACTGATGAGTTACAAATTGCAATCAGGCCAAAGAATATCTGTATTGTAGATATTCTTAGATTAGGCTATCCGAACACGTGACCATGGCTTTTTAAAAATGTCCGCCAGTACAGGCTCACAAGTGTTCTCTATTGCCGAACGCCAGCCTACGATGGTACGTCCAGTATATATCAGTCATGTGTCACGCATCGTCATATGCCGGTTTTTAGGGATCTTCAACAAAAACGTTTGGCAGGCGGGAGGCCCGAAAAATAGCATTGGAATGCGAAGTAAGTTGGTTGATTCGAGAGTTGGTGTTGAGTTTCTGAAATCATTGTTCTTGGGGTGATTATTTAAATATATTCATTTGTGTTGAAGTGATACCTATGGTTTGAATAAAAGGTAGGAGTTATATTTGTTTGTAATTACTTGGAATTATCTTTGACAAATGGCTATAATACCTGTTTGAGTGAGTAATTGTTGGAGCTTACTTTCAATAAAAGAAAAGCAGGTTGTTATTCAGAATCCATTGCTTGTTGATTATTAAACAAAGAAAATCATGTGGGAGTTCCGTTCGTAGCAGCATACACATTTTGAAGAATTTGTGTTTTGCTCTTACTACACAGAAAAAAATGCTGGTTTGTAATTAAGTATAACAATAGTCTTGAAAAAATATTCTCCAACTAAATTTTATTATTTTCGAACTGAAAGGATTTGTTTTGAAAGAAGAAAAAGCTACTTTCTTTTTTAAAAGAGAGATATTCTTGATTGACAAGATTACGAACCATTTCATTGGATGTGTTGTATTCTCAATCTAACAAGATTATTTGTCTAAAAATAAGAAAGGATATACAGTTTATTAGAGTTTTGATTTGTATTCTTCTGAGAAAATGCAAAACTAACATCCAAATGAGTTAGAGGTAACCGTAGGCTTAATTTTATCATTGAATCAAAATAAAAGTATTTTATGAACTAGAATATTTATTCTCAATTGTAGAAACATATTCTTGTTCGAATATTTTCCATAATTTTATTAAGAATAGCTATATTTTGGTTATAACCAATGTAAACTTATATCAATACTAGGCCTAGCTTCACCTAAGAATAGGCTATTCTGACTTGAATTATTGTTATACTTGAAAGTAGACTAAATAGAACAATCGTCGACGTAGTGGGGTTGATCGTTGCGTCTCGTGTCGATCGAGATTGTCCGATTGATTTGGCGGTAGGCCGGTAGGCGACATAAGTGTTTAGGACGTTCAGGTTTAGCTGTTAATAAACAATTTGAAAGTGCTGGGACAAACCCTAAAAAAATATGGGAAGTGATTAATAATAACATTGGAACTAATAAGAAAAAAAAGCAAATACCAATCAACCAAATTATGAGTAAGACCGGTGTACTACTGAATAATGCAAATGATATATGTAATGAATTCATTAACTTCTTCACAGAAATTGGTTTAACATTATCTAAACAATTCAAAACTGTATTGAAAACTTTGTCACCATATAAAAAGTCAATTTTTTTGAAGCCAGTTTCAGATGAAGAAATTAATAAAATAATTACGACTCTCAAATCGCATACAGCACCTGGTGAAGATCAAATTACTTCAAACAATTTAAAAGATATTGTTGATCTAGTAAGCTTACCTTTAACCTTAATTATTAACAATTGTATAGAAAATGCTACTTTTCCAGACTATTTGAAGAGAACAATTTTGAAACCTATTTATAAAGGAGGTGACAGAAAAAACATTTCAAATTATCGTCCAATTGCACTTTTGAATGTGTTTGCTAAAATTTTTGAAAAAGTGTTGAAAATCCAGTTAGTTGATTTCATCAATGCTAATATTGGTTTTGATAAATTTCAATATGCATTCCAACAACATTCCAATACCCAAGCAGCAGTTACTGACTTTATGAGTAGTATTCATGAAACTTTAGATTCAAGTAATTATGGTGTTGCAATATTCATTGATCTTAAAAAAGCTTTTGACACTGTCAATCATACAATTCTATTAGACATCTTAAATAACCTGGGTATAAGGGGACATGCATTGAATATATTTCAAAATTATTTCCGAAATCGTGTACAATATGCACTTATTGACCAATATAAAAGTTACGAAAAAGTATCAACATTTGGAGTTCCGCAGGGTTCTGTTTTGGCACCAATTCTTTATTTGATTTATGTTAATAGCATTATGAATATCAACCTGATTGGTACACATTTTTCTTTTGCTGATGATACTGTACTCTATCACAAATCTAAAAATGTTCAAACCTTAAAAACAAATTTGGAAAAAGATATTAAAACAATTGGAATATGGTTAAATGAACTTAATTTAACTATTAATTCAGAAAAAACTGTCTATATGATATTTAAACAAAAGAATATGGAAAACATCAAATTAAACATTATAATTAAAAACAGAACTATTGCTGAAGTTGAGAAACACAAGTATTTGGGTCTGATTATTGACAAAAATTTAAATTTTGAGAGTCATATAGAGAAAATGAAAAATTCTATTATTCCTCTGATAGGAGCTATCAGAAGAATACAATTTCTAAGAAAAAATATTCAATTTTTAATATATAACGCACATATTATCTCTCGAATCAGATATATGATCACAGTGTGGTCATCATGCAGTCAAAAACAAAAAGAAATTATTTATAGATTGATGAATAAAGCAATAAAAGTAATATTTGATAAACCTTGGGATACACCATCTTCAGATTTGTACAAAAACACCAATAATATGACATTGAATCAACTTATTAAATTTGAAAAAGCTAAATTTGCATTCAAATTAACCAAAAATATTCAAAAAAGTAATACAACAATTCAGAAAAATTCGAAATTACATAGTCATAATACTCGGATTTTGAACCACTTTCACTTGGACAATATCCATTCCAACAAAGGGAAAGCAAATCCAATTTTCAGCTCTATAGAAACATTTAATAAATTACCAGAACAAATAAAAAATTCAAAAACGATAACTTCATTTTCCAAAAATTTGAAAGAAATGTTACTATTGAAATGATGTTCATAAGAATACTACAAAACTTTCTGAATTATTTGTATTATTTGATAATGTATTAGAATTAGATTACTTTATTTTATCATTGATGTACATTCAACCTTCCTTATACCAGAACTTGTTCTGACTGGAAGTTATTTATACAATAAAAATAAAAATCTGTCGAAATTTGTCTTTTCTCTTTTCGGATTGTTCCCCAGTTCCCATAATTGTTGTGAAGAAATGGAGGAACTTCTACGAGAATGGCAATTGGAAGACCTGATTCCAGTATTCAACGGTAAGTAGTTATATTTAATTAACCAAAACAGTGATTATAACATCTCTGTAACTGTAAGAAAGAGTATGGCGTCCTGTTGTAATAGGTTTGCGCCAAATATTGTCTATAATATCTGTAAATCATATTGGTGGGTATAAGACTGAATCAATTATGTTTGGCCAGGCATACCTACGTTTCTTAGACACCTTTCTATGCATAGAATAAAACAAAAAAAACTATTCGTTGATAGGCAAAATATTATTACTTTAAATCAATATATGATTTGAAGTTGGTGGGTATATACGCATTACATTAAAGATGCATTTTGTTTTTTAGATCATGAAATAATAGCTGAAAACGTATCAAAACTGTCTGAAGACTTGATCAAAGAATGAATTGCTAGTATAGGGAAACGCATTATGTTTAGTACGTACATTTTTTTCTGTGTATCATTAGTACGGAGCGTTTCTTCAATACTGAATATTTAATACTTGTTGATATCTGTATTGATATTTACAAAAGTAGTGTTTTGAAAAGGGGTTTTATTTGGGTATTTATTGGTTGTACATGAGTCTCAGCACATTGGAATTGAGTGAATATATTCAGTTTGGCTATCGAAAATTCAAGGACTTGTAACGTGCCTGTGTGAGAAGTTGCTAGTCAATGTGTTGACTCATCCGTTTATTTTTATGAGTTTATTGAAAATGAGATTTGCTTGATTTGAAAAAAAAACCTCTAGCACTGTTAAAGAGAATCCCTTGTGTTTTGGCTCATGATATCAGCCTTTTTGAAGCCTACCCAATAATTTTTTGGATTATTGATATTTGATCATTCCGCTGGAAGAAACCATGTCCTGATTTATGTATATGTGTGTAATTAAATTCGTAGCCACAATTGTTTCCATAAATGAATCCATTTTTCAGAACTAGGAGCATTATCAATATGAAGTTACTGAAATCCACAAAAAAAACCTAACACATGAATGGAGTTTGTGTTTGGAACTAGCTTTCACTGCTAATAGTTCTGTTTAGTTGTGATTCGAAATGTTATTATGGCTGTTTTAAATAAAAGTGAAACATTTATTATCATTAGAACGAGAAAACAAAGACATTGCATCGAGCTATAGAGACAAAACAAGAGTGATAAAGTACATGGATCTTTTTACTTTCACTCCTTACGAAATGCCAATGTCCAATGGACACCTCTCTATATTTTTTCCCACCAGCAACGGTATTTGGCAATGTCACAATTGTAACTTCAAAAACAACTAAGTGACGCTTTCGCCAATGATTTCATGGTCTCCCGGTATACCACATGACACAATAATTGAAATAAAATGTCTTTGGACCATACTTACAGTTTTAGATAAATCATTCCTAGAATGAATAGAAGAAAAACTACCACCCCAGCTCCTATTCCTATACTCGTCCCCATATTGGAGGAGTCTTGAGGTTCTTCTATAGCCACTGGAAAAATGATTTTATTAAGAAAATGACAAAGCATTGCTAAATATTGTTTTATGACAATTGGAAATAACAGTTACCAGGAATGAAGCTACTTACTTTTGCACATAGGCTCCTCACCGGACCATTCGCCATTTTCCATGCATTTTCTCAGGTATGGACCAGTCCTTACAAAGTTTGGAATACAATGATATTCGATCGCACTGTTATATATCGTTCCATTTTCAACAATGATTCTACCATTTTCTATAGAAGTGGGGTGCTCACAATCGACAGCTGAAAGTTAAATATAATTTCAATTAATTTTCATTTTGCCAAAAACAATATCAAAAAAGTACAAGTACAATAAATAAATAGTGTTGCTCATAAAATGTAAGCTCTTGTGCATGAGCAAGCATATTGAGAAGAGTTACTAACAATATTCCAAATAATAAAGCAAATAAATAGTAAAAAATAAATATAAGAATTTTACGGAAGCGTAGAAGGGCCATTATTTTTTATTTTTATTTTTCTCCTCAATTCCGAGTTGCAACTCGGAAAATTACTAAATTCCGAGTTGCAACTCGGAAAATTACTAAATTCCGAGTTGCAACTCGGAAAATTACTAAATGCCGAGTTGCAACTCGGAAAATTACTAAATTCCGAGTTGCAACTCGGAAAATTACTAAATGCCGAGTTGCAACTCGGAAAACTATTAAATTCCGAGTCGCAACTCGGAAAATCACTAAATTCCGAGTTTCAACTCGGAAAATTATTCTCGGAATTTAATAATTTTCCGAGTTGCAACTCGGAATTTAATAATTTTCCGAGTTGCAACTCGGAATTTAATAACTTTCCGAGTTGCAACTCGGAATTTAGTAATTTTCCGAGTTGTAACTCGGAATTTAATAATTTTCGGAGTTGCAACTCGGAATTTAGTAATTTTCCGAGTTGCAACTCGGAATTGAGGAGAAAAATAAAAATAAAAAAATAATGGCCCTTCTACGCTTCCGTAGAATTTTAAATTGGAAAGTTGTAAAAAATGTAAATATGAATAAATAAATGTGAAAATATTAAAATGTGAACATATAAAAACGGAAACAAAGAAATGTAAAAATGTTTGATTCAAAAATGAAAAAAATTAAGATGTTAATATTTTTAAATACAAAAATAAAAAAATAAAAAATATAAAATTTAAGAAATGAGAATGTTCAATGTTGATATGTAAAAATGTAAAATTTGTGAGATAAAAAAAATTATGTAAATAGAGATAATTGACACTTTTTGTCCTATGGTGTTCAACATTTGCGGGGTTACGTAATTTTGTTGCCGCTATCTGGTATATAATTATGTTCATTTTTACGTAGGTAAAATTGGGAATTATATTGTTTAATATCACAATTCATGAAGAACAATTGCCTAGGATTCGAAAGTTCAATTTCAAAAATGAGTTCGTTTGACAGGTGGTCGTTGTTCTTCCCGAAATTTATGTACATTTTTGTTCCGGGTCCTCTCTAGTTTTTTGAGTATGGTTTTTCCAACTCCGCCCCAAGACATTATTCAATTGAATTTTAAAATCGAACATGAAGTGTTGGATTTTTTTTTATGATGAAGTTGATGTGTTTTTCTCATCTAAGATTGGAGTCTATAATTAATCTAATTTCCGTACATGGTTTTAACTTGGGTTTTTGAGTATATGCAAAGTATGGAAAGGATGCTTCATTCGTGTGAAATGGAAAACAAAAATTCTTATACAGTGTGATTCAGCTAAAACTTGTCACCCCCCTAACCTCCGAACTCGTGAAAAAAATTGAAAATTGCTCAGACCCGGCGATTTTTGAGTCATGGCGGAACACTTTCACCAAATAAATCATCATTGTGTTCTCAGCTCTGGAAAGAGAATAGACCATTCAGGAATATATTAAACAGTATTGGTCACAGGATAGTGGTACGCCATACTCTATCACTCCGATTTCACTTTCTTTACCCTCGTTCTGTTCGATATAATTATTATTAAATAAATTGAGTTGATTTCCTCTGATTTCCATATCTTCCATTTATTAGTAGAGTTTGGCTTACTGTATCGAAAGCTTTCGATAGATCAATGAAAATACATACAGAAGGTCTACTTCTATCTAGGCTAGAGTCCATTTTACGTGGATGTATTTATATCTAGTTAGCCTAGACCAATTCCCTGCATAAACAAAATATTGCGTTACCAAAGCAACGAACAATAACTTATTATAGACTAAGAGCTGACGACGCAATTTTGGGAAGGTCCTTTCGGCAAGTTGAAATTGTGAAACAATATAACTTAGTCAATTGGCGAATCCAGTCCCGCAAGTCTGGTAGAGTGTTTGCGGTTATTTCGCTACTGCGCAGCATATAACACTTGCAAAAAAATAATCCAAAAAAATATTTTTTTGGCAACTTGATTTTTTTTTATCTTTTAATTTAGTATATATAGAATTCGAAAACAAAAATCCAAGACATTTTTGTCGGTTATAAAGTATTACCAGACCTCTTCAAAAATATTTTATAAAATTCCCAAAAAAATGTACTTTTGGCAACTTAATTTTTTTTTAAACTTTTAATTTAGTATATATAGAATTCGAAAACAAAAATCCGAAACGTTTCTGTCGGTTATAAAGTATTACCAGACCTCTTCAAAAATATTTTATAAAATTCCCAAAAAATGTACTTTTGGCAACTTCATTTTTTTAAAACTTTTAATTTATTAAATATAGAATTCGAAAACAGAAATCCAAGACGTTTCTGTCGGTTATAAAGTATTACCAGACCTCTTCAAAAATATTTTATAAAATTCCCAACAAATGTATTTTCGGCAACTTGATTTTTTTTTAGCTTTTAATTTAGTATATATAGAATTCGAAAACAAAAATCCAAGACGTTTTTGTCGGTTATAAAGTATTACCAGACCTCTTCAAAAATATTTTATAAAATTCCAAAAAAATGTACTTTTGGCAACTTAATTTTTTTTAAACTTTTAATTTAGTATATATAGAATTCGAAAACAAAAATCCAAGTCGTTTTTGTCGGTTATAAAGTATTACCAGACCTCTTCAAAAATATTTTATAAAATTCACAAAAAATATGCTATTGGCAATCTGAAATTTAAATCACGTATTTTCTGAGTAATTTCAATAATTCCTGCAAATCGCCAAACATATTTAGCGGTTTTAAACAATTCCCAGACGTGAATAAAGTTTACAAATAAGTACGACAAAAAAGTCTTACGCGCAGCCATAGGTGCGACAAAGATAGCTAATCGAGGCAAGCCGGCAGCTGATGGGGGCCCAGCTCCTCGCGATGTGATTGGTTATTGAGTAACCGCGTGTTTCCAGTGTAGCTCCGGCTCTGCATTCACAACAGATTATTGTAGAGTAGTTTATTTTATTCTTTTTTCTAAAAATTGAGAATTAATTAAAAATTTAAAAATCAATAATAACGCTTGCAAATATTTTGAAGTGTTAATTCAATAAATAGTATTTTTGAAATATTAGACAAAAATTTCAAGTAAAATCAATTATTTATATGTAATATAATACAGTGACCGCCAAAAAGTATGTACCATATGGAAAAAAGTTTATTATTGGAGTATTGGAAAAAAGATTCTGGGGAAAAGTTTGTGCATATCCGATAACCTAAAAATCGATTTTGACACATGTCACGTGATCGCTGGTATGGCAGCAAATTGAAAAAAAATACTATGAAAAGGCAAAAAGTGGGGTAAAATGGCAAGATATCGAAAAAAGTTATTTGAAAAAGTTGCTTAAAATTGAATTTTATACACATGTACGAAGTTTGAAAAGATACTGAGAGAAAATTGAAAATAGCAATTTTTTTAAATATTTTCCTAGCTGTCTAAAAATTTCAAATTATTATCTTATGAATAGCTTGACCATACTGAAATATTTGTATTCCAATTATAATCACCCAACTTTCTCATTTTTTGCACATCAGTGAGCACTAAAATAAAAAAAAAATTTGTCAGAACCCTGGCTGTTACATTGGTTCGTATCTAACAGTTATACAGAATTCCACGATTATTGCGATGATAGGGAAATCCAAAAATATCGTGATTTTCCGTTTATAATCAATTTTTGATGATAATCATCCATCCATAGCTTGACCATACTGAAACATTTGTATTCCACTGATATTGACCTAACTTTCTCATTTTCTCCACACCAGTAAGCACTAAATTAAAAAAATTGGATTTTGTCAAAACACTGGCTGTTACATTAGTTCGTATCTAATAGATATATCAGAATTCCACGACCATTGTGATGTAAGGACACTCCAGAAACATGGTGTTTTTCAGATCATAATCAAGTTTCGATGATAATCGTACCTGAGCGTTTCTCTTCACAGGGAAAGTTGAAAACTCTAAGCCTCTTTAATTTGACCCACTATTTTTAATAATATGTGAGAAGTGAAACGTTCATGGATGATTATCATCAAAAATTGATTATAAACGGAAAATCACGATATTTTTGGATTTCCCTATCATCGCAATAATCGTGGAATTCTGTATAACTGTTAGATACGAACCAATGTAACAGCCAGGGTTCTGACAAATTTTTTTTTTATTTTAGTGCTCACTGATGTGCAAAAAATGAGAAAGTTGGGTGATTATAATTGGAATACAAATATTTCAGTATGGTCAAGCTATTCATAAGATAATAATTTGAAATTTTTAGACAGCTAGGAAAATATTTAAAAAAATTGCTATTTTCAATTTTCTCTCAGTATCTTTTCAAACTTCGTACATGTGTATAAAATTCAATTTTAAGCAACTTTTTCAAATAACTTTTTTCGATATCTTGCCATTTTACCCCACTTTTTGCCTTTTCATAGTATTTTTTTTCAATTTGCTGCCATACCAGCGATCACGTGACATGTGTCAAAATCGATTTTTAGGTTATCGGATATGCACAAACTTTTCCCCAGAATCTTTTTTCCAATACTCCAATAATAAACTTTTTTCCATATGGTACATACTTTTTGGCGGTCACTGTATTATATTACATATAAATAATTGATTTTACTTGAAATTTTTGTCTAATATTTCAAAAATACTATTTATTGAATTAACACTTCAAAATATTTGCAAGCGTTATTATTGATTTTTAAATTTTTAATTAATTCTCAATTTTTAGAAAAAAGAATAAAATAAACTACTCTACAATAATCTGTTGTGAATGCAGAGCCGGAGCTACACTGGAAACACGCGGTTACTCAATAACCAATCACATCGCGAGGAGCTGGGCCCCCATCAGCTGCCGGCTTGCCTCGATTAGCTAGCTATCTTTGTCGCACCTATGGCTGCGCGTAAGACTTTTTTGTCGTACTTATTTGTAAACTTTATTCACGTCTGGGAATTGTTTAAAACCGCTAAATATGTTTGGCGATTTGCAGGAATTATTGAAATTACTCAGAAAATACGTGATTTAAATTTCAGATTGCCAATAGCATATTTTTTGTGAATTTTATAAAATATTTTTGAAGAGGTCTGGTAATACTTTATAACCGACAAAAACGACTTGGATTTTTGTTTTCGAATTCTATATATACTAAATTAAAAGTTAAAAAAATCAAGTTGCCAAAAGTACATTTTTTTGGGAATTTTATAAAATATTTTTGAAGAGGTCTGGTAATACTTTATAACCGACAAAAACGTCTTGGATTTTTGTTTTCGAATTCTATATATACTAAATTAAAAGTTTAAAAAAAATTAAGTTGCCAAAAGTACATTTTTTTGGAATTTTATAAAATATTTTTGAAGAGGTCTGGTAATACTTTATAACCGACAGAAACGTCTTGGATTTTTGTTTTCGAATTCTATATATACTAAATTAAAAGATAAAAAAAAAATCAAGTTGCCAAAAAAATATTTTTTTGGATTATTTTTTTGCAAGTGTTATATGCTGCGCAGTAGCGAAATAACCGCAAACACTCTACCAGACTTGCGGGACTGGATTCGCCAATTGACTAAGTTATATTGTTTCACAATTTCAACTTGCCGAAAGGACCTTCCCAAAATTGCGTCGTCAGCTCTTAGTCTATTAGAAGTGTCAGTGTAAAGTTTGACGTCAAAAAATTAAAAGAAAAAATATGTCCAACGAAATTGTGAAAATTGAAAAATTGGAGTATCGAGCCATCATCAAGTACCTATATTTAAAAGGGTTAAGAGGTAAGCAGATTAACGAAGATATGCTTAATACCCTTGGTGATCAATGTCCTTCGTATGCGACCGTGAACAATTGGACTGCAAGCTTCAAAAGAGGTAAATTTTCCATTGAAGATGATGACCGATCGGGAAGGTCAGTTTCTGTGTCAGTCCCCGAAAATATCGATGCAGTTCATGACATGATTTTAACAGACCGTCGAATTGGGATAAAACGAATATCTGAAGCACTGAATATTTCATACGAACGCGTTCATCATATAGTTCACGTCAATTTGGACATGAGAAAAATTGCTGCAAAATGGATCCACAAATGTTTGAATGTTGACCAAAAGCGTGCAAGGGTAGTAGCATCGCGTTCGATCTGTCCTCGATTTGAAAACGATGTGGACTTCTTAAACCGAATTGTTACTATGGATGAGACGTGGGTACATTTCTACGACCCAAAAACAAAGCAACAATCGACGGAATGGCGACACTAAGACCTAAGAAGTTTCGTGTCCAAAAATCTGCTGGAAAAGTTCTTGCTTCAGTTTTTTGGGATTGCTGTGGAGTAATCATGATTGATTTTTTGGATAAGGGTAGAACAATAACTGGAGATTACTATTCGACATTACTGACCACTCTACGGGAAAAAATTAAAGAGAAAAGACGCGGAAAGCTATCCAAAGGTGTTTTGTTTTTGCAGGACAACGCCCCTGCTCACAAATCTCATGTTGCCACGCAAAAAATTCGTGATTCAGGGTTTGAATTACTAGAACACCCCCCTTATTCACCAGATTTGGCTCCGTCCGACTATCATCTCTTTCTTCAACTGAAAAAAAGGTCGTAAATTTTCTTTCAACGAGGGGGTAATAAAAGCTGTGGAGGTCTGGTTTGCAGAGCAAGATGAAACATTTATTTTGAAAGGTCTAGAGACGTTGCAGGTTAAGAAGAGAATATGTTGAGTAATAAAATATTTTGACATTGAAATTTTGTTTGGTTCTATAGTAGACTAAGAATTTTTCAATATATCTTCGTACACTGCAGTGTCATGATTTATATTTAACTCGCTAGATGTCGCGTGAAATACAAATCGCAACTTCAGTCTGTATTTACGTTTTTGTAAACTTTCACCTGGCTTATTCTCGATAGGTATGTAGTTGTTGCTTATTATCACTGACAGGAGTTGAATATTTTCTATTTTCGTTATTATACAAAATGAGTACTATCTGTAAAAAACACAAATATATCGAATACATGAAGTTACGGCACTATTACATTACAGTGTACAGTGCATCCCATTTTGGGTGAGACAGCCAGGTTTCTCGCTTGTTATTTAAGATAGAGCCTTGCGGTTTTCACGTTCCTGTCCTTTTTTTTGTGAAACTCAAGTTGGCATAATCAGATTTTGCATAACTGTTTCCGTTTATGAGATACAGGGCGATTTTGGAAATTGATACTTTTCGGACCCCTTCTTTATCTCCGAAGTTATTAGAAATAATGCTGAGCTAAAAACTACATCTGATACAGAATTCTGCGTAGAATCCAGTGGCGTACTTATTTTTTTTTTCGGGGTATGGTTTTGAAGATACGACGCAAACCTATATTTTTTTCAATGGAACACCCTGTATTTTATTACTTCGTTGAATTCGCTATTTTTTTCCCTTCAAAATTATGTATAACACTATATAGGTAGGATGTTCAGAAATGCTATAAAACACTAAAACATCATTTAATGATAATGTTTTGTTAGTGGGCCATGGATTTCCCATATAATAGAAGAATTAATTGAATAATTTTCATTTGTGTTTTTTTTTATAGGAGAGTAAGCAAATAAAGATATTACACTACCACGAAAAACAAAACGTAGGTACCTACCTAATAGCAAAAAATAAATAATATAACAATTCATAATACAAATTAGATACAAAAGAAATACCCAATAAAATATTTATCATTAATAAAAATTTTCAACATTACATAATATCTTACTGATTAAACTGTTCAAATTGCTGTTCATTTTCCCTAATACATAATTGACAAACTTTTTCAATTTGCCTGAGTGCATTTAATATTATAAAAGGGCGGTTTTGTAAATTTCGGAAAGCTGCCGCTGTTGATGCACGAAGTTCTTCGGGACTGTTGTGTCTGTTACTGTATATTTTATTTTTCAAATAGCCCCACAAGAAAAAGTCTAATATAGACAGATCAGGTGACCTTGGAGGCCACCTGATGGGTCCATGAGTTCCAATCCAACAACCCTGAAAATTATTTTCTAAAAACCGCCCGATCAATCTTGAATTATGGGCAGGGGCGCCGTCCTGTTGGAAATGTATGGAATGAAGAAAGGCGAGGGGAACTTCTTCCAGTAGTTCCGGTAACACGTCTTCTAAAATTGTCAAGTACCTAGTTGCGGTAAGAGATCCTTCAAAAATGCGGTATATGATTTTTGTCCCCAATATGAAACATGCCACATTAAAACCAAATCTACCCTGTTGTTGTCGTTCAAAAATCAAGTGCTGGTTTTCATCATACCAATGCCTTGTATTTTGCCTGTTAAATATACCAGCACTGCTTATATGTGATTCGTCTGACCAAATAACTTTTTTTGCGAAATCAACGTCTCTCCGAGCATGGTTCAAAAACCAATTGCAGAAATTCACACTTCTTGCTGCATCACCAGGATATAAGTGTTGGACAATATTGACTTTGTAGGGTTTTAACTTATACTTTTTTAAAATTCTGTGTACCCGTGATCTGGAAATAGCAGTATCATTCTCTAATTTTGCACAAGAAGTCTGATGATAGGCATGAACGCTAGCTAACACATTTATTTCATCTACTTCTTGATTCTCTTTATTATATACCTTGGGTCGAGGTTTAGAATATGCACCATAATTCAGTAAATTATACTTTAGTCTGAATATAGTTGCTCGACTAGGTTGATGCCTCTCAGGATATCTGAAAGTTTTTAAATCACGATGTAGGAAATGTCTTGTGGTAAAATTCTCGACGTCATACCTGGTCAAATAAAGTTCCAAAGCTTCGCCAACGTTTTCATTGGATTGATTCAAACATTGTATAATGTCATATTTTTCATTGTTTTGAAAAACCAAATCTCTTCCAGCCATTATCAGTTCTCAATCAACAAATTCACAAACAATTATTTCTACAATACTCAATATTCCTTCAAACCCAAACACGATGAAACACAATAATAATTCGTAGCGATGACAGCTAGATCAGATTCGTTTTTTTTTTCTCTTCAATGCCTATTTGATAAAACAATGCTTCCAAATGCATAGTAGCCATAATAACAACAAGGATGTTCGTATCATCCATGACCTACTAATGTTAATAATCAAAAGTAATAATCCTCTTATTGAAACTTGGAAAATCCATGGCTTACTAACGAAAAATTATCATTATGTGATGTTTTAGTGTTTTTTAGCATTTCTGAACATCCTACCTATATAGTGTTATACATAATTTTGAAGGGAAAAAAATAGCAAATTCAACGAAGTAATAAAATACAGGGTGTTCCATTGAAAAAAATATAGGTTTGCGTCGTATCTTCAAAACCATACCCCGAAAAAAAAAATAAGTACGCCACTGGATTCTACGCAGAATTCTGTATCAGATGTAGTTTTTAGCTCAGCATTATTTCTAATAACTTCGGAGATAAAGAAGGGGTCCGAAAAGTATCAATTTCCAAAATCGCCCTGTATCTCATAAACGGAAACAGTTATGCAAAATCTGATTAGGCCAACTTGAGTTTCACAAAAAAGTATGACAGGAACGTGAAAACCGCAAGGCTCTATCTTAAATAACAAGCGAGAAACCTGGCTGTCTCACCCAAAATGGGATGCACTGTACACCATGACTGATAGAAATGTGTGTCGACCAATGTTAGAGAGGGAGTTATTCAGATTTCTTCAAATGAGTGTGCGACGGAATTTTTTAAAGCTCAGAATCTCACGAAGAAAAAGGGCACAAAATTCGTAAAAAAAATTAATGACATGTTATTCTCAATCCAGTTTTTCCAGCAGCCTAGTTCTCAGGTTATACATTTGCTCCATATTCTATGATTTTATTCTGAGAACTATAGAAAAAAGTTTAGTTTTATCAATGATACTTTTATCTTTGACGCCTCCGTCACTATGTACATCACATTGTACATGCGTGAACTTACCCAATAATACCCAGACACCCAATTAGGTGTAAACTAATACTAAATACAGCCAATGTAAGAAATAACAGGAAAAAAAATTACAAAAGTTTTCATGGGTGAAAGGGTTATGAGGAGATGAGATGAATCAATACATACGGATGCAATTTGGCACTGATCCGCTCCAAGTGCCCTTCTGCAAGCACACTCTGGTATCATTTCCTTTCAAAGTGTGACCCCGTGGACACTGATATTTTGCTATTCCACCAATTCGGAGTGCACTCACCGAAAAACTGATACCATTTTCTACTTCAGGGTTTTTGCAATGTATTTCTGAAAAAATAATGACAATTTTAAAAGGCTGTTGATCCTTTTTGAGAAAACTCTTGCTTTGTAATCGGTTGAAATTATAATTTGAACATAGTTTACCTTTACATTTAGGAGAGTCTGAGCTCCATGTGGCATTCTCTTGGCAAAATCTCCTTGAAACACCATCTAGTTCGAAGTTCTCATCACACGTATATAAAGCTAAAACGCCATAATATGTAGCGTTTGACGGCAGCATGATTTTTGCATTGTCCACTTTTTTTGGAACACCGCAGTCGACATCTAAAATATATCATGAGTTTTCTTTTATCATTAAAACGCAGATTCGTCATCAACAATACTCACAAATACATTGAGGAACGCTTCCGCTCCACTTTCCAGTGTCTTCACAGGTACTCAACGGTTCTCCAATGATTTTGTATCCCCGTTCGCATCGATATTTCAAAAGTGCTCCGACTTTGTAGGATGTAGCTCCGACATTTGTAGACTCGGCTGTTCGTATCAGAGTTCTTCCATAGATTCTGTCGTTTCCAGTTACAGAAAGGATGCTGTGTTCTGCCAGGACTGGTTCTGGACATCTTATTTCTGGAAATTTTTCGTTTAGTACCATTTTTTTTTCAAATTTAATATAATTTTCAATTAAAATGTATACATTAATTTTTTTTCATTTTATTGTCAATAATAACAAATACAATGTCAATATATGATAAAAATAATTTCTCATGATGAAATATGTTAAAAACTTGTCATCATGTGAGATTAATGATGAAATGATCTTATATCAAAATACACAAACATGATGAATATACAGTGTATCCAAGATAAGAATGAACAGCATGGGGATATCGGAAACGGTAAGAGATACGGGGTCGATTAAATTAGAGAAAAGTAGCGCATTTATGTGCCCAATAATATGCCATTCAGAAAGTTTTAATATTCCGAGTAGGTACGGAGATATCCGAGAAAAACCGAAATTTGAGAATTTCGTTTTTATTTTCTCCTAGGTTTATTTTCGAAGGAAATGTAAAACAAATAGCACTTTGTCATGGCCACTTTTTAAGGACTATCTGATAACGTAAGCAGAATTTTTCTGAGACGTTTCGTCTTTTAGAAAACATCAACTTTTTATTTTGATATGGGCCGAAACTAAAGTAAACCCTGTATACGACTCCATTTTTCATTGTGAATACAGCAACGTATCACACAGTATGATTTCAGAACCATTTCTCGCGCAAAATGAAATTTAGTGATTATTTAACCTGTTTTTCTTCAATTTTAGATAGTAGGCGCTGGAAAAAATGTCATATTTTAATACATGAAGTAAATTAATTAGTCTTATTTATACAAGTATAAATTTTAACTTACACTTGCCGGAACTTTTGCGTTGTTGAATACAAAGATAAGTCGCAATATCAAAAGTTTAGTTTATAAATGTTGTATATTTTTGCGTGAGGCGCTGGTTTTTTAATGATTAGAAGGACCAGAGAGCTGTGCTCTCAAACTAAATGACCCAATAAAGAAATGCGACGAACAGTTGAGTCACTCACCTGCGATTGTTCCTTCTACAGCCCTTGCCCAACGTCTTGACTTTGCACAACACCTTTTTGTCCTAATGCGAGCAATAATTCGAATTGATTCGAATTTTACATTAATTCTACGACACCACAATTCTGCGTTTCTTTGATATCTGTATATGTCCGAGCCGGTCACTTTCTGGTTCTCTCCTCGCTCACCAGGTGCCAACTCCTTACGCGCATGTCAGAGCTACTCAACTGTATACTTAGCGCGATAAATATATTTATTTAAACACGTATTTACTAATCTAAAAACCCCCAAATATGATAGTTTCCTCACAAGGAGAATAGAAAAAATAAAGAAAAATAATAATTGTAGTAAACTAGAATAAACTTAACTATAAGTTTGGATGAGCCTTTAACAAATGTAATTGTAATGTAATAACAAGGAGCTAATATGTATTACAGAAAAATAAACAATTTAACTTATAACAAGTGTTTAAATAATCCGCCGTTATTTTCTAAAGACAAGTACGCTCTTCTCACAGACGAATTTAAAACTTGAGTTAACATATTCGGAAAAATATTGTTAAAGGATGCAGTAACCGATCTTAGCAAATCTTTATTTTGAAAATTATGATTAGCGTACACTTGATTTTTGACATATCCTCAAAGGAAAATGTCTAGAGGGCTTAGGTCGGGGTACCTTGCAGGCCAGGATGTATCACTATGAGTACCAATCCACTGTCCTGGGAAGCGACGGTTCGAATAATCACGAACAATTCTAGAGTTATGTGCTGGAGCACCATCTTGTTGAAACCAGCAGCTGTGAGTAACCGCTAATGGCAAATTATCTAGAGCGTCTTCCATATCATTTACTAACAAATTTATGTACCGCTCTGCTGTTAAATTGTTTTGGTAGATAAAAGGCCCAATTACATTCGTACCGAGAATTCCAACCCACATGTTAAAACCGAAACGATGTTGATGTCTGGACACTTTGTGTACACGCAGATTTTGTTGTGACCAATAATGAACATTCTGCCTATTGAAAATACCATTGTTGGTAATCATACTTTCCACATTTATTGCTCCTTGAAACAAGTATTCAGCATATATATATATATATATATATATATATATATATATATATATAATATATAATATATAAGTTTATTCATAAATAAATACATACATAACTATAAAGTGTAGAATACATTGTATGAATAAACTGAAAATAAACCTTACTAAGTAACCTTGTTGTAAGGTAAACAACTATTCTACTAAAGAACAATTTCAAAAATAACAATAATTTTTTTTTCATTTCCAATCTTATTTCTGTATAATTTCTTTTCTAATCTGAATATTTTAAAAAAAATTTATGTCGTAACTCGCCCATTAATTAATACTATTTATCAAATTATGAAAAATATGTCTTTCTGTAGTATTCAACCAGTCTTTCACGTCATTTTTGTAAGAATACATGGACTTAGTCATTTTAATAATATCTGGTAGTATGTCAAACAATTTTGGGATAATGTGAATGAAATTTCTTGTGCCTATTATTTTATTCAATCTAGTTTTAAGTGTGACTGCTCTTTTATACCTCGTCTCATAAAGATGATCACCAATATTGATATCCTTTTTATTTTTGAAAATGTGGATTAGAATTCTATACATAAACAATTGCACAATATCAAATTTCCTACTTTTTTATATAGAAGATCGGAAGGAAACAAATGATTTTGATCATATATTATTTTTAAGAATTTTTTTTGAATCACTTCCAAGTTATAAAGATGACTTTTTTTAACACCACCCCATCCCAGAATGCCATAACTCAACTGAGATTGTACTAAGGAAAAGTACAACATTTCAAGGTGCTTCAATGAGAGAAATTGTTTTAGAAACTTGAATTTGGGTAACAGATATCTCAGTTTTTTAATGACAAGAAAAATATGATGGTCCCACCTCAAATGATTGTCAATCATTATTCCTAAGTATTTGACACATTTGGTTTCATTAATTTTAAACTCACCACCAATTTTTTCTTAAAATGAACGGAGCGGTGGATTTGGCTACTCCGGTATTATCTTCAATGGTGCGAGTGGATATCTCAGGATTTTCGACAACGGCCTGTAACACATCACGCTGACTTTCCTCATTAGATAGCTTTTGTCGGGAAACCACAGGTTTTTTAAATGATCCGTATTCTTTTAAATTAAAAACTAACCGTCTAAATATTGATTTACCAGGTCGACTCTCTGGATACTTATTAGAGTACGCACGTTCAGCATCAAAACAATTTCTTTGTCACAAAATGTAACATGACAACATATCAAATTTTTCAGTATTCGAAAAGCTGCCGTTTTCCATTTTTAACACAAATTAGGTAGGTAACGAGATGTAAAAGTAGGAACGGTAATATGTCAAAAATTCTACCAAACTACAGTATTATTATGACAGGGTATACTTTAGTTTCTGCCCATATAAAAATAAAAAGTTGATGGTTTCTAAAAGACGAAACGTCGCAGAAAAATTCTGCTTACGTTGTCAAGTAGTCCTTAAAAAGTGGCCATGACAAAGTGCTATTTGTTTTACATTTCCTTTGAAAATAAACCTAGGAGAAAATAAAAACGAAATTCTCAAGTTTCGGTTTTTCTCGGATATCTCCGTAACTACTCGGAATATCAAAACTTTCTAAATGGCATATTGTTGGGCACATAAATGAGCTACTTTTCTCTAATATAATCGACCCCGTATCTACATCCGTTTCCGACATCCCCATGCTGTTCATTCTTATCTTGGACACACTGTATACATACAAAGAAAAAAATGTGAAAATGAACTTGAATGTATGCCTACATAATATTGGTCACATTTTATAGATATAAATATAATCAATAACAAAAAACTATTAGATACCTATTAAAACATCAAAATTCAAAATTATTTCATATACAAATAATTTTCCAAATTTTTAGAATTCTCAATTAACCAGTATTTGATTTTATTTGTAAATCCCAATAAACTAGTTTTTTTTTTCAAGAAACTGGAAATTTATTATAAATCTTTTTACCTATTTAAATGGCATGTTGTTGCATCAAAGTTGTAGAGAAGTTTTCAGTTGATATCCATATTCACTTTATTCTTTGTTTCATATTTATGTTGTATATGATTATCAATTTGTAAATGTTTTCTTATGTAAGCTGTCGATGCTTTAAAAAATAACTGTTTAACGTATTTGGAACGCTAGAGCAGTTTTCGTACAAATACATTGAAAATTTGGTATGATATTTCTCGACAGTGGCAACATCAGCTGACTTTTTTTGAGAATTTTCCACGTCAAGAGCAATGGCAACAACGCGCTGCAGCTCATAAGGAACACAAGAAATATATCCCAAAATAAATAGACCAGGAAATATACAGGGTGTCCGGTAAACCTTGTACAATATTGAAACTAGTGATAGACCAGGTCATGACTGTTCAGAATATCGGAATTTCACCTCAGTAAAAATATCACCGTTTTCGAGTTGATGAGCATTTTAAGAATTTCTGGAAAATCGCCACCTCACCTTGGATTTTTGAGTGCAATGTATACAAATTAAGACAAATTCAAATATCTTTTCTGCTGAAGATTACTGATGAGTGGTGCTTATAGACGTACAGAACAGTTTTTCAGAAAGAGAAATATTTTTTCAAGAAATGAGAAAAAAATGCCAGATTTGAGTTTCACCAATTTTTTTAAAAAAAGTTTGACATTATTGTCTGAAACAAACATAACCAATTGGAAGTGGACATTCATTTCAAAAGAATGCTCATTTTGTCCAGACTCTACCATTTGGGGTCAGGCAACAGACTTAAATAGGATTTTCGTTATGCAAAAACGATTTTTACGTCTGATATTTGATCTTGATTATAGAGAATCATGCAAACAGACATTCATAAACAACCGTATTCTCACATTGCCATGTAGGTATATATATTTATAAAACACTGAGTTATGTTCATTCAAACTCATTGAAATTCACGCAATATTGTCAAAAATATATGGAACATCCTGTACATTAAAATATTTCATTATCATTCAATACGTGGGTAACCTTTTTACCTTCTACAATTCAGTACGTGAACGAAGATATTTTATTTTTGAGACACAACTTGTCCTCAACAGAACATAAACAAGAGTTTTCAAAAAGGCCACTGATAGTTCGATCTGGTAGTCGAGTTTAGAGTTCTGCCGTGCCCGCAGCTAGTGAGGGCTATGGGGGGAGTTTGGAAGATTCGATATTAAATAAATGGAAAATGTTCATAAACTGTTTAAGCCGATATGTATTGAATACCGAATACCCATAATGAGAGAAGTTTAGAATCATAAGAGATGAGCTTCAGAGAAAGCATGGACAGATGATTTGAGAAAATATTATTTTGGAGTTTACCCAATAGATGCAAAATACCATTGGTCAGAATCGTGAGAAAGGAATTTGTTGAAACCTTGGTGTATTCTAAATACACGATTTTGTCAGAGATAATTTGACAATGAAATCACGATTGAAAGTTGTATTGATACTATGATGATTTATTTTATGTTGTAGGAATATCTATGATGAGAGAAGTGTGCACACAATAGTTCTTCAGAGTGATTTGGAACTAGAAGAAAAAGCAGAGTTCGTAGGAAAACGACATGAGGGTGTAGGCAATGGCCGACATGTTAATATGAATTGAAGGGTGAAGTATGAAACTGCCTGATGATAAAATTTTGCACAGTGGTTTTAGTGGGTAATGAGTGATGAATGAAGTTGAACAGAATGAAATAGAAATTGTTGATTGTGAAAAGTGAGTGTGAAATTGTTTTGTGATATTCTGTATTCAATCCTAGGCAAAGAATCGCAGGGTATCGCATCACAAAATTAGCCTCGTAATGAGAGAGATGGTGGTATTTTTATTTGTTGTAAAAGAGAATAAGAATAGCAAGGATAAATGGATAATGTGAAAATTGGTATACTTCGAAAATGAAAGTATGAGTATGGTGTAATAATCATATATTGATGTCGAAAAATTTGAAAAAGTATTTTGAAATTGAATTGGTGGCATATACTTCTATAATAATGTTTCAATAAGAATAAGGTTGATTGGTATTTGATATATTTTGGGGCACGGTATTTTTTATTGAATTAGATGATAGCATTACGTTTAAAATTTGTATTTTTGTATTATAGGAACTGTACTCCTGTAAGGAACGCGGAAGAGTCTTCAACCTTGTACCACTCCAAGAAAATCCCCAGGTGAAACGTGATGAAGCCACAGTTTTCACAGCCATGTCGAGTTGAGCCTTCTCACATTCAATGAGATAAAGCAGAGCCAAGTTCTACCATGTCAAGCTCCATGTTGTCTAGTAAAGCTGAGCCAAAATAGGATATCCAACCGGACCAAGCAGTGCCAATGTCCAGTAAAGCCATGCCAAGTCCCGGCAGGCAGATACATGCCAAATACAGGAAAGCAGAGCTAAAATGGAGTTCAGCCGGACCAAGCCATGCCAAGTCCCAGCAGGCCGATACATGCCAAATACAGGGAAGCAGAGCCAAAATGGAGTGCAACAGGACCTAGCCATGCCAAGTCCCGGCAGGCAAATCCATGTCAAGTCCACTGAAGCCATGTCAAGTCCCGGCAGGCAGATTGATGTCAAATACAGTTTGTCCAGTATGTTTGGGTCATGCCATACCTGGTCCAGCCAAGCCAATCCAAGCCTGACTAAATTGATGAGCCAATTATTGTACCCAGGCAACGATGAACCATGGTACAATTGAATGGAAACGAAAGGAGCCAATCAAAGATGGAAGAGGCAGCAAGGGGGAGAAGAAATCAAATGGAGATGGTGCAAGCAGACTTCTTCTGCGCATATTTATTTGTATATTTATATTTACATGGTATTAATTTCATAGTTTTTGTAAACCTGTATCGAATTGTCAGTTGGTTTTAATATAATCGCTCGAGGCGCGCGATTTTGAACGGGGGGGTATTGTCAAAAATATATGGAACATCCTGTACATTAAAATATTTCATTATCATTCAATACGTGGGTAACCTTTTTACCTTCTACAATTCAGTACGTGAGCGAAGATATTTTATTTTTGAGACACAACTTGTCCTCAACAGAACATAAACAAGAGTTTTCAAAAAGGCCACTGATAGTTCGATCTGGTAGTCGAGTTTAGAGTTCTGCCGTGCCCGCAGCTAGTGAGGGCTATGGGGGGAGTTTGGAAGATCAGATATTAGATAGAAGGAAAATGTTTCTTAAATGTAAATGCCGATATGTATTGTAAGTAAAAATCTTTTTAAAATTATTCATTCAACCAATAACTAGTCTAGGAGAGATTCTTCAATTCTTTAATTCATTAATTCTTTGATTCATTAATTCTTTGATTCATTAATTATTTAATTCATTAATTCCTTCATTTAATTCAATCGTCGTAATCTCATATTTGTACATAGTAAAATAAATGTTTTTATATTTTTCTGAAGTGTTTTAAATCTATGAATGATCAGTATCTACCTAGTTAGTCGTGAATCAACCCCAATTCACGACAATATAAAGAGGTTCATCCCCATTTCACAAGGAACCGAAATTACTTCCACCTGACAAAATGTAACAATTCCGAGTATAAAAAATCGCAGGTACAAAATATTTCAACTCGTTACCCCAAAACATTAAGGAAGAAAGAAACAACATGAAATTCCGAAAAAATCTCAAAGAATATCTACTAGCAAGTTGTTTTTATTTCCTCAGAGAGTATGAGAATGTTTCTTGATTATTTACTGGATATTTTATGTATATATTGTTTGAATGTTTATTTATTTACATATGTATGTCTTTGCATGTTTATGAAAAATTGACGTGTCATATATACTTTCTGTATCAAAACTTACAAATATACACTTGAACTTGAACTTGGTATTAAACAAACTATAACTATTTTTTGAGGAAGTGATTTCCATTGAATTAGGCGTGGTTTTATTCTAGGCTTCCATCAACTTTTATACTAAAAATTATTTTATTTCGATTTTATCAAAATAAAATGTGTAAATGATTATTAATAATAAAGAATAGACTGATTGGTAGCGTTAAATAATAGGTCAATAAAATTAACTTTTCATGTAATTAAGCTTAATAAAATTATCGAAATGAAATGTCGATTAACCGACATGGCACCGATTAAAACGAATTCTTGCGATAAATGTCGCAATTGTCCAACATCCAGATTCCAACGGAGTTTCAGAGACCGACAGATATACAGGGTGTAACCAAATAAGTGCAAAATTTGTTAGGAGATGAATCCTTGTCGAAAATTTGTCGAAAATTAGAAACTTTTCTAACTCCTGTGTTATGTCCGTAGAAGCAATAGTTTCCTCCTGAAAAAATCAAATACAGCATTGTGCATGAACGGATCTTCTGTGAATAGAATTGAAAAAATCTAGTAGGTGTGGCTGTCACATTTTCTTTGAACAACTTGTGACTTCTGACGTAGTTTTTTGAAATTATTCCGCTTTTGTTTCTTTCAGTGGTATTCATTTCTTTGTCATGCCGTACACACGTTATACTCCCCGAGAATATGCGCGTATGCACTACATTTATGGTGAATGTGGAGGTAGTGCTACTGCTGCAGCAGCGCTTTATGCAGAACGATATCCGATTGCACAATTTCGCTCAGAGAATCGCTGATTTGGGGTCTATAACCTATAACGTATCTGGAAAGGTTCTTCTTGAAAAGATGTCGTCTCTGCGTACGAATGGATGGAAAATAACATTTTTGTAATATTATTCAGTGCGATGTTGAATAATCGTTATTGTGGTTTATAGTGTATGTTGATTCAAAAGAATGTTGAATTAGTATTTACTTCTTTACATCTTATTGAATGCTTCTAAGCAGTTGAATCGATATTACTCATAATTATTTAATCATTTCATCTTGATAGGACGAAAATAAAAGACATTACTGACAAAGTTTAATGGAGTTGATTTTAGCTCAGAATAACATCACACCCTAATATAATCGAAACTCTACTCCTTCCAAAAATAATTATCATATGTTTTATACTATGGTAGAGTCTGGACAAAATGGGCATTCTTTTGTAATGAATATCCACTTCCACTTGGTTATGTTTTTTTCAAACAATAACGTCAAACTGTTGTTAAAAAAATTGGTGAAACTCAAATCTGGCATTCATTATACCCCCATTTCTTGAAAAATTGTATCGTTTTCTGAAAAACTGTTTTGTACGTGTGAAAGCATCACTCATCAGTAATCTTCAGCAGCAAAGATATTTGAATTGGTCCCATTTTGTAGACATGGCACTCAAAAATCCAAGATTAGGTAGCGATTTTCCAGAATTTAAAAAAATGCTCATTATCTCGAAAACGGTGATATTTTTACTAAGGCAAAATTCCGATATTCTGAACAGTCATAACCTGGTCTATTACCAGTTTCAATATTGTGCAAGGTTTACCGGACACCCTGTATAAGATTGAAACTCTAGAATTGGAGAATTGGGCAGCCTCCCTGCCCATATTGTCGTCAGAATATGGGAATTTTGGAAAAGATTAGACGTGGAATTGGAATAATTTTCTGAACAAAACGGTCAAAGAAAATTTGTGATTACTTTTTTGGTTTTCGTAGTATATTTTACCTCACTTTCTAGTTTGGCCCGATTCCATTTGCGTCAGCATTCATGATTTTTTTCCCGAAGTTCTGCACATTTGCATAAATCAAGAACGATCATCATGTAACATTCCATTTGATGGTTGAAATGGTAGGGAAATCGCACAGTCAGAACACCAAATTTACTTTTATGATCGACGCATGTCTGATGGGCCGCAAATAAAAAACTTTTGGCGCACACAGTACCGTTCCAAATACCTTAAATTAACATGAGAAAGCCTACCGAAAAGAAATTACTTATTATCGAGAATTACCTTCGCACTTTGGTTCCGACTCACTCCACTGTTTGCTTTCCAGACATATTCTCTTTGGTACTCCAGTCAGTCTATAATTTTTCTGACAACTGAAGCTTATTACGCTATTCAGATGAGTAGTTCCATTAACGTATTGAACGTTCCCGTTGGACAATTCAGAAACTTTTCCGCAATCGATATCTGAAATGAAGCTGATTAGAATTCGAGAAGTGATGGCCAAGAGAGTAGCATTCGCTTACATTCACAAAAGGGAATACTTCCCGACCATTCCCCGTCGATGTTACAAACGTGGCTGGCTTCTCCGATCAGTATGTGGCCAACTTCGCAGTGGTATTCGATGTTGGAATGGACGTTGAAGTCGTATCCAACGACGTAGCTTCCAGCAGGTACTTCTGGTTCCTCACAAGTTATTACTGAAAAATAAAAGTGTTGGCAGATATGTGTGATGATTTTTTGGGTTACGTACTACGACGGTTTAGAAAGGACGTAGTGTTACCTGAAAGAGTGTGTGACAGTTTGCAAGAGTTCTATAATGATGGGTTCTGAAACGCATCATTCAAGCATGAATCGAACATAGTTGAATTCAAATATCTTTTATTGATTCCATCTGAACACTTTTTAAGTTTTTTTCTATGATTTCATGTAAATTCTCGTCATTGATGGAATGGAACGTTTTCACCAAGTGTTGCGGCTGGACTGGCAGAAGATGGCAGAAATGAAGGGGTCATTGATGTGATTATGAGTGTTGAGCTCGATTCATAAACTTTCCGTTCCGTTCGCCGTTACCGTTGCCATCTGCGTTCGCCGTTCCGTTGCCAGTTCATAAACTCATGCGAGCGGTGGACGGCATCGGTCAACGGAGTTTATGAATGATCTTATGCATTTCAATGTACTGAACTGGTAACGAAACGACGAACGCAGACGGCAACGGTAACGGCAAACGGAACGGAAAGTTTATGAATCGACCTTTAATGTTGTATTTTAATCTCTTTTAGTTACATGCGCTCATTCTCGCCCCCGTGACTCCTCGAGTGGTACTGTAGGTTTATCCGGGTTTTTCCTGCAATTGGAATAGCAAATGCGCCACCCTTTTTGTGTTAAGTCACCCCGGAGCGCATATGGTGGTGGTACTCTCTTCCGTCTGCACTTATGTTCAGATCGGGGAGATTATCACCATTATAGTCTATATAATACATACCTATTTCAATTTACATTTTTTATACTTGAAAGCTTTGTCGCGATAAGTTGAAAAACTTCTTACATTAAAGTATATGTTGACTTTGACTTTTGACCTAAAAATCTAAAAGAAACGATATTGTTTCTACGCTATAGAAATGATAGATGGTTCTCTCATAATTGGAGAAATACCCAGGGTAGTTGCCAAATTTTTAAAATTGGAAAGACCTGAAAAGTTTTCGTTGTAAGTCTGCTACATTTTTTATAAATCCGTTCAGATTCCATCAATACAAAAGTGAAAATATCCCGTATGATTGAAAAAGGAGAAAACTTCGATGATGTTCTGGAAGAAGAACACATAGAAATATCATTCTCTTCATTTGGTAGCCTCCTCTAAATTGCCCCATTAACATCAATAAAAACAATAACGTTTATATTCATAATTCAATGCTACAAGTATAAAATATAGGTATACCCCCTTCTTAATAAATATTTTCATCAATGGTTACTTTTAAGAAACGATTATAAAATTATGAAAGTATTAAATCGATTATTATGATTATCATGATTATCATGATAGAATAGCATGAACAGTCAAACAGTATCACACTGGTATGAGACTGATCATAAACCTCTTTGTATTTAAGTACATATTTCTTTAGATGAAACATTTAGAATTACAAATAAACAGAAAAACATCAAAAACAAAGAAGGAATCTTGATGAAGTCAATTTCTTTTTTAAATTAATTTCTAAATTTTTACATCGTATTTGATTCATTTCTGATTTTTTGAATTAGAAAACAAGAAAAAAAGTATTTTGGTCATGCCATCTGTCAGATTTAATTGAATACCCGTCGTGGTCTTAGCCAGGGGAGTAGTTGTTTTCTGACAGGTACTTGGCATGATAAGCCTACTTAGTAGGTGTATATGGGAGTAAAGGGTTCATCATCGGTCGGCAACGACTGTTCGTTAATAAACGATCTCTCAATCAAAAGAACTCTGTTTTCACATAAATCTCTTCACCCGGAGATTTAGAGTGTTCTTTCTCTGCTCGCTAGGTGGAGCGGCCTAGAAACCGCTTCATCGCGTGAACCAGAGGTGGCCAAGCAGAGGAGTGTGTAATGGTTTGGACGGGTAACAGATGGCTTCAGTGCTGTCTGTGTTGACCTACCCTTGCACTGATGAGAGGCAACAACCTCGAAACTAGTCTGCAGGTGGTCACCTTGTCCAAATCAAAACCTAATTCTGCTGGTTGGTCACAAAGGGCACTTGTAATTGCGTCCTCTGATGCTTTGAGGAACGTTTCACAAGTATCTGTCAGATTTAATTCAATACCCGTCGCGGTCTTAGCCAGGGGAGTAGTTGTTTTCTGACAGGTACTTGCCAGGTACTTGCCATAATGAGATTATTACTACGAATTACGATTTAATACCGGCTGTCGTCGAATCACACACTGATGTGCAGTTTTAGGAGTGGAAATATTTGTGAGGTAAAGGAAAATATACTATTTGTTCTCACTATTAGTTATATTCAATACTAATAAGCTTTATTGACCCCAAGAAACGTGAATGTTTATAATAGGAACCTAAATCTATAACTAATACAATAACAACAAAATTTCAAGTTGAAAATGTTTGCATCAGTTTTTTTTTAAGTATCATTGTAATAAGTACTTCTTTAAATGAAATTTGAAACGATTTTTTGTATAATATTTTTTAAATTATCGGGTATATTATTGAATATCAAAATTCCATTATATAAAATTGATTTTTTCCCGATGTTTGTCTTTATTCTATGCGTGATGAGACTATTTGATTGTCTAGTTTGGTAATTGTGTATGGGATCGGTTGAATTAAATTCCAGAGATGAATGTTTCTTATTATTGATGACAGATTGTATGAATATAGATATTTTCAATTTGTACAAAGAATTGATATCCAAAATATTGTTGAAACACTTACATTCACAAGATGGAGCGTCTGACGACCATTTTCCCTCTCTGGTGCATTTTTGAGTTTTTTGGCCATTCATCCAATAATCAGGCGCGCATGTATATTCGGCTATGCTGCCGACACTGGTTGTATCGTTGAGAAGAGCGTATCGGCCGTTGTCAATGTTGGGAGGAGAGCCACAGTCAACGTATTTACAAGTTGGGGCTTTTCCGGACCACTCACCACCAAGGCGACAGGAAATGACCTTGATGCAAATATAATTATAATAATTGATTTTATTGATAGTGAAAGCATCCATGAAGTACACATAAAATAGGACAACTGTAAAAACTATCAAAGGACAGGATTCTGTATCTCACCTAGCATAGACTAGGTTCAAGCTTGGCTCTTCCATCCAACCAGAGACAAAGATTTAAACAAGTGAAATACCTATGTAGAGAAACACGAAAAATTAAAAAAAGCAATGAATATCATAAAGATAAATTATATCAGTGAGAATAAGTAAAGGACCCCGCACTTTCCTTATGGAAAATGGCTTTCGGTTAAATTCCCTGAATTTTTGGTATGTTGTGGATTTCGACTTCCTCGGAAAAAGTGTCCACAGGCACAAAAAATCGGCCGACTAGTTTTAGAGATACAGGGTGTCAAAGATGAAAAGTTAAGCTTTCTGCTCATAATTTTTAGCAACTCCGAAAATTGACAAAACGCCCATTTATTCATGGAATAACATACCTGAACGATCGTATAATATCATCTGGATTTCGTATCCATTATATTTTTACGTTTCGTGCTCTACAACAGGGTGAACAAAGAAAAATCGAATTCGATTAATTTTAAACCAACCAGTGTAAGTTCGTTCATGAGAATTAAAGATCCAATTGAGCCTGCATGAACTTCCTCAATCTCGATCGAAGTTTACTGACATTTTTTTATATATAGGGTGGTTCGAAAATAGGGGTGCGTCAACCCCTAGTTTTTTTAATTAGATACATATATATATATATATATATATATATATATATATATAAGAGAGAGAGAGAAGAGAGGTAGTCTATTGCTGACTAGTTAGAAACAAACTTGACAATATTTGGGACAGCAGCAAAACGCAAGTGTACTCTTATAACATTATATTTCCAATATTTCGACAGTAGTTACTGTCATCATCAGGGAGCTACAAAATTGGATGAAACTATGGTAAAATGGTGAGGATGAGAGTCCTATACTTACAATGTTAGTGAGATTGGTCGCTTAGCAACGATGTTACAGAATTAAAAAAGACAAAATCCATGTGCAACATGGGGTACTTAATAAAATTTATGTAAAACATTAAACAATTGAAATTTTTTTAAAAAATGTGCCGGATGCAAAACACCTGTAAGAATACCACGAGGAGCGTGGAAGAAGAGAAAATTGTTGGGTTAGAATTTATTAAAATTAATCATATGTCATATGTCAAAGTCTAATTTTTTCATAGAAGTTATAGAACAAGAGAACAACCCCAGCAGCTCAGGCCAATTATTTGTATTTTCCTGGGTAGGATTGTCACGCTGGTAGCTATAGCTGCTTCCGTGGCGACGTTAGTTGTTGCCTTGTAAGCACAAGGTCTTCTAACCGAAGCCACAAATGTGTGGTTGGCTTCCTGTTGTTGACTTCCTTTGTTTCAATTTTTACATCCAAGTGTTGTACATCTTCGCACTTGATTTTACCGTACTGATGAGAGCTTAAGCTCGAAACACATGTCTACGGTTGCAGAACATTTTGAGGGTTATACCCAATAACTTTTCTACTTATATTTTCATATATTGCCCCTCGCTAAATCCATCCTTATTTATATATATATATAGATATATATATATATATATATATATATATATATATATATATATATATACTCTATTTTCACTTAGATTCTGCTTGCGTTCCTCATAACGTATTAGAAACTTGATTGAACCTTGGGTTGGTCAGAACAACGAATTGTTGGCTGCCTGTCAATTTGTGGACAAACCTCTACTTTTGGATTCCTTGGTTCGTGTCAAATTAAGTTTCAACTAGTGACTGTAGATGTCATGAATAACTTACTGTTATAGTATGTGTTGCCTCACGGTATTAATTCTTGAGTGGATTCGTTTTGATTTCGAGAGCTCCATAAATCCTTTCTGATGAGTGCGTTAGCACGAAACAGCTGTCAAAGGTTAGAACTCTCGGAATTAAAACGAAATATACTCTATTTTCACTTATATATATATATATATATATATATATATATATATATATATATATATATATATATTGTTGTGATTTTATAATGTGAAAATGAATGATGTTTTTAATTTAAAATTTTTATTCTTTGAAATGCCCTGGCTCACAAACCTTTATTTTACCCATTTTACCTGTCTTCCTTTATATCTCCTTCCTTTTTTAGCTCAGCCGGAGAACACAATAAAACTCTTGCTCTCAGTAGGACTCTGGAAACGTGGACTGCCCTGTATAGAGTTGATTGTATATGCAATTTCAAAAAAAAACTGTCAGCCAAATGATAATCAAACTCAATAAATAAATTTCAATGAATGAATTTTATTCTTGTATTCAGAATGAAAACATTTTTTAACTGAAACTCTTATTTACTATATATTTACCCTGAGCTATTACCCTACTAAATCCTTGCAAACTTGCAAACTCTAATTTCATATTACTTTTTTCAACTGTCATTGCTGACATTTCTCTCCTTGCTTTCCAAATCTTATACAGGACGTTTTTGATATTGAAAAGTTAATTTTGTAAAACTAATAGGATTAAATTCGACATAAATAAGGAAATAAAATAGGCAAAATACTAGTTATTTTAGAGCTTTTCCTTTTTTAATAAATTTCATTCCACTTTTTCATAATATATATATAAGTGAAAATAGAGTATATTTCGTTTTAATTCCGAGAGTTCTAACCTTTGACAGCTGTTTCGTGCTAACGCACTCATCAGAAAGGATTTATGGATCTCTCGAAATCAAAACGAATCCACTCAAGAATTAATACCGTGAGGCAAAACAGAATATAACAGGAAGTTATTCATGACATCTACAGTCACTAGTTGAAACTTAATTTGACACGAACCAAGGAATCCAAAAGTAGAGGTTTGTCCACAAATTGACAGGCAGCCAACAATTCGTTGTTCTGACCAACCCAAGGTTCAATCAAGTTTCTAATACGTTATGAGGAACGCAAGCAGAATCTAAGTGAAAATAGAGTATATTTCGTTTTAATTCCGAGAGTTCTAACCTTTGACAGCTGTTTCGTGCTAACGCACTCATCAGAAAGGATTTATGGATCTCTCGAAATCAAAACGAATCCACTCAAGAATTAATACCGTGAGGCAAAACAGAATATAACAGGAAGTTATTCATGACATCTACAGTCACTAGTTGAAACTTAATTTGACACGAACCAAGGAATCCAAAAGTAGAGGTTTGTCCACAAATTGACAGGCAGCCAACAATTCGTTGTTCTGACCAACCCAAGGTTCAATCAAGTTTCTAATACGTTATGAGGAACGCAAGCAGAATCTAAGTGAAAATAGAGTATATTTCGTTTTAATTCCGAGAGTTCTAACCTTTGACAGCTGTTTCGTGCTAACGCACTCATCAGAAAGGATTTATGGATCTCTCGAAATCAAAACGAATCCACTCAAGAATTAATACCGTGAGGCAAAACAGAATATAACAGGAAGTTATTCATGACATCTACAGTCACTAGTTGAAACTTAATTTGACACGAACCAAGGAATCCAAAAGTAGAGGTTTGTCCACAAATTGACAGGCAGCCAACAATTCGTTGTTCTGACCAACCCAAGGTTCAATCAAGTTTCTAATACGTTATGAGGAACGCAAGCAGAATCTAAGTGAAAATAGAGTATATTTCGTTTTAATTCCGAGAGTTCTAACCTTTGACAGCTGTTTCGTGCTAACGCACTCATCAGAAAGGATTTATGGAGCTCTCGAAATCAAAACGAATCCACTCAAGAATTAATACCGTGAGGCAAAACAGAATATAACAGGAAGTTATTCATGACATCTACAGTCACTAGTTGAAACTTAATTTGACACGAACCAAGGAATCCAAAAGTAGAGGTTTGTCCACAAATTGACAGGCAGCCAACAATTCGTTGTTCTGACCAACCCAAGGTTCAATCAAGTTTCTAATACGTTATGAGGAACGCAAGCAGAATCTAAGTGAAAATAGAGTATATTTCGTTTTAATTCCGAGAGTTCTAACCTTTGACAGCTGTTTCGTGCTAACGCACTCATCAGAAAGGATTTATGGATCTCTCGAAATCAAAACGAATCCACTCAAGAATTAATACCGTGAGGCAAGACAGAATATAACAGGAAGTTATTCATGACATCTACAGTCACTAGTTGAAACTTAATTTGACACGAACCAAGGAATCCAAAAGTAGAGGTTTGTCCACAAATTGACAGGCAGCCAACAATTCGTTGTTCTGACCAACCAGAATCTAAGTGAAAATAGAGTATATTTCGTTAAATTAAACGAGTTGTGTGATAATCTTAAAGGTAATCATCACAACTTGTTTTTTAATATGTTCAATTACTGTACACGTCTTTTTATATCATCTATTGCAACCAATCTCACCTACACGTAAGTAGTTTAGAATCCACTTTTGTCAATTGTTTTCACTATAGTTAAAACATTATTGTAGCTTTCCCTGATGATGACAATAATACTTGTCGAAATATTGGAATAAAGTGTTATAAGAGTATACTTCCTGCATGCTGCTCACCCAACAAGTTCCCTAGCTTGATCTTAACTAGTCAGCAAAGACTACCTCTCTCCTAACTTATATATATATATATGTATATATATATATATATATCAAACATTCTTTAATGTTAAGAACGTCGCATAGTCATTTCATATATATAGGGCGAGTAAAAAGATACAGTCCAAGAATCGGTTAATTTTCTTGGATTTTTCATATTATGTTTGATTTGAGGATATTGTCATCAATCTCAGCATAGGTCCCTGATTACTGATCTCAATAATTTGAGTAAAATTTACACTTATATTTTAAAACTGAACAGAGATAAGTTGAAAAATTATAGGAATGCTGATATACCCAGTAGAGTTACTTGATTGTTTCTCATCATATTTGAAGTTGATTGACATTCATTTAAAATTTTATCTGTCTAATATTTTTATATACAATATTCTTTTTTTGATGCTAATTTCTATTTTTACTCAAGCTATGTAAGTAGATTCAATATTTTTTCTCCATTTATTGAATTGTCCTTTTGTAGTTGTCCTGAGGAAGGAAATAAACATTTCCGAAAGCTTGGCAAGATGACAAAGAGTTTTCTTTAAATCCAATATCAGACTGCAACCTCAAGATATTTTCAATTCTACAGTTATTGTCAGTCACGAATTACCTATTTTCATATATATATATATATATATATATATATATATATATATATGCTGAATACTTGTTTCAAGGAGCAATAAATATTTCAGTGACTGTAAAACAGTCGAAAACAATCCTTTAGGAACTCACTATACCTTTGTATAGATTGTATGGCATATGTCCGACAGAAAACAACTACTTCTCTGGCTAATACCTCGACAGATATTGAATTATATCTGTCAGACATATGTGCAAAGATCCTTACTTTGAAGGAACAACTTTGCAAGAGCTCTCAGAGACAGACAGCAGGACACCGCCTGATCCAAACAAGGAACCAACTGCAGACCGGTTTCGGGATGAAGTCCCTCATCAGTGCAGTCCTGGTTATCACGGTTGTATACACGCGGGGGCCCGGTGCCCGTCATCGTTCGCCGGGATGTGTATACAACCGCGATAACCAGGACTGCACTGATGAGTGACTTCATCCCGAAACCGGTCTGCAGTTGGTTCCTTGTTTGGATCAGGCGGTGTCCTGCTGTCTGTCTCTGAGAGCTCTTGCAAAGTTGTTCCTTCAAAGTAAGGATCTTTGCACATATGTCTGACAGATATAATTCAATATCTGTCGAGGTATTAGCCAGAGAAGTAGTTGTTTTCTGTCGGACATATGCCATACAATCTATACAAAGGTATAGTGAGTTCATAAAGGATTGTTTTCGACTGTTTTACAGTCACTGGAACATTTATTGCTCCTTGAAACAAGTATTCAGCATATACCATTTCGCACCCGAAATGTCCTTCTGGAGCGCTCTCTAATCTGTTGCCGTGGTGGATCCTGTAAGCGATTGCAGTGTTCATCCCGGCGAACGATGACGGGCACCGGGCCCCCGCGTGTATACAACCATGATTACCAGGATTGCACTGATGAGGGACCACATCCCGAAACCGGTCTGCAGTTGGTTCCTTGTTTGGATCAGGCGGTGTCCTGCTGTCTGTCTCTGAGAGCTCTTGCAAAGTTGTTCCTTCAAAGTAAGGATCTTTGCACATATGTCTGACAGATATAATTCAATATCTGTCGAGGTATTAGCCAGAGAAGTAGTTGTTTTCTGTCGGACATATGCCATACAATCTATACAAAGGTATAGTGAGTTCATAAAGGATTGTTTTCGACTGTTTTACAGTCACTGGAACATTTATTGCTCCTTGAAACAAGTATTCAGCATATACCATTTCGCACCCGAAATGTCCTTCTGGAGCGCTCTCTAATCTGTTGCCGTGGTGGATCCTGTAAGCGATTGCAGTGTTCATCCCGGCGAACGATGACGGGCACCGGGCCCCCGCGTGTATACAACCATGATTACCAGGATTGCACTGATGAGGGACCACATCCCGAAACCGGTCTGCAGTTGGTTCCTTGTTTGGATCAGGCGGTGTCCTGCTGTCTGTCTCTGAGAGCTCTTGCAAAGTTGTTCCTTCAAAGTAAGGATCTTTGCACATATGTCTGACAGATATAATTCAATATCTGTCGAGGTATTAGCCAGAGAAGTAGTTGTTTTCTGTCGGACATATGCCATACAATCTATACAAAGGTATAGTGAGTTCATAAAGGATTGTTTTCGACTGTTTTACAGTCACTGGAACATTTATTGCTCCTTGAAACAAGTATTCAGCATATACCATTTCGCACCCGAAATGTCCTTCTGGAGCGCTCTCTAATCTGTTGCCGTGGTGGATCCTGTAAGCGATTGCAGTGTTCATCCCGGCGAACGATGACGGGCACCGGGCCCCCGCGTGTATACAACCATGATTACCAGGATTGCACTGATGAGGGACCACATCCCGAAACCGGTCTGCAGTTGGTTCCTTGTTTGGATCAGGCGGTGTCCTGCTGTCTGTCTCTGAGAGCTCTTGCAAAGTTGTTCCTTCAAAGTAAGGATCTTTGCACATATGTCTGACAGATATAATTCAATATCTGTCGAGGTATTAGCCAGAGAAGTAGTTGTTTTCTGTCGGACATATGCCATACAATCTATACAAAGGTATAGTGAGTTCATAAAGGATTGTTTTCGACTGTTTTACAGTCACTGGAACATTTATTGCTCCTTGAAACAAGTATTCAGCATATACCATTTCGCACCCGAAATGTCCTTCTGGAGCGCTCTCTAATCTGTTGCCGTGGTGGATCCTGTAAGCGATTGCAGTGTTCATCCCGGCGAACGATGACGGGCACCGGGCCCCCGCGTGTATACAACCATGATTACCAGGATTGCACTGATGAGGGACCACATCCCGAAACCGGTCTGCAGTTGGTTCCTTGTTTGGATCAGGCGGTGTCCTGCTGTCTGTCTCTGAGAGCTCTTGCAAAGTTGTTCCTTCAAAGTAAGGATCTTTGCACATATGTCTGACAGATATAGTTCAATATCTGTCGAGGTATTAGCCAGAGAAGTAGTTGTTTTCTGTCGGACATATGCCATACAATCTATACAAAGGTATAGTGAGTTCCTAAAGGATTGTTTTCGACTGTTTTACAGTCACTGGAACATTTATTGCTCCTTGAAACAAGTATTTAGCATATACCATTTCGCATCCGAAATGTCCTTCTGGAGCGCTCTCTAATCTGTTGCCGTGGTGGATCATGTAAGCGATTGCAGTGTTCATCCCGGCGAACGATGACGGGCACCGGGCCCCCGCGTGTATACAACCATGATTACCAGGATTGCACTGATGAGGGACCACATCCCGAAACCGGTCTGCAGTTGGTTCCTTGTTTGGATCAGGCGGTGTCCTGCTGTCTGTCTCTGAGAGCTCTTGCAAAGTTGTTCCTTCAAAGTAAGGATCTTTGCACATATGTCTGACAGATATAGTTCAATATCTGTCGAGGTATTAGCCAGAGAAGTAGTTGTTTTCTGTCGGACATATGCCATACAATCTATACAAAGATATAGTGAGTTCCTAAAGGATTGTTTTCGACTGTTTTACAGTCACTGGAACATTTATTGCTCCTTGAAACAAGTATTTAGCATATATATATATATATATATATATATATATATATATATATATATATATATATATAGAGTATATTTCGTTTTAATTCTCTATTTTCACTTAGATTCTGCTTGCGTTCCTCATAACGTATTAGAAACTCGATTGAACCTTGGGTTGGTCAGAACAACGAATTGTTGGCTGCCAGTTAATTTGTGGACAAACCTCTACTTTTGGATTCCTTGGTTCGTGTCAAATTAAGTTTCAACTAGTGACTGTAGATGTCATGAATAACTTCCTGTTATATTCTGTCTTGCCTCACGGTATTAATTCTTGAGTGGATTCGTTTTGATTTCGAGAGCTCCATAAATCCTTTCTGATGAGTGCGTTAGCACGAAACAGCTGTCAAAGGTTAGAACTCTCGGAATTAAAACGAAATATACTCTATTTTCACTTATATATATATATATATATATATATATATATATATATATATATATATATATGAAATGACTATGCGACGTTCTTAACATTAAAGAATGTTTGATATATGACATGCTCTCTCCTATCCGATTAAAAAAACTTGTGACGCACCCCTATTTTCGAACCACCCTGTATATAAAAAAAATGTCAGTAAACTTCGATCGAGATTGAGGAAGTTCATCCAGGCTCAATTGGATCTTTAATTCTCATGAACGAACTTACACTGGTTGGTTTAAAATTAATCGAATTGGATTTTTATGTTATTCCATGAATAAATGAGCGTTTTGTTAATTCTCGGAGTTGTTAAAAATTCTGAGCAGAAAGCTTCACTTGTCAATTTTGACACCCTGTATCTCGAAAACTAGTCGGCCGATTTTTTTATGCCTGTGGACACTTTTGCCGAGGAAGTCGAAATATACAACATACCAAAAATTCAGGGAATTCAACCGAAAGCCATTTTCCATAAGGAAAGTGCGGGGCCTTTGGGTAGCAATTTGAGGTTCGTAGTTTGAGATTTATAGTTTAGGGTTTCAGATTAAGGATGACCTGGTTTAAGTAGTAGTTCAAAGGATTTTTTTTGTCGTACATCATTAATTGTACATCTATAAATTGTGATATCTGTTAACAATGAAAAAATAAAACTCACCTCTTCCCCAAAAATAATATATCCTGCATGACAGATATATAAAGCTGTGTCTCCTGCTCTATGGCCAGATACAGTGACAGTTCCACCGTGGATGTTGGGGGGATCCTGACACCAGTCGAATAAACACTGGGGGGTCGAATTTGTCCATTTTCCCTCATCTCCGCAAACTCGCATTTCATGCCCAATGAGCGTATAGTTTTCATGACAGGTATAAACAGCTTTGGATCCGTAAGTAGTTACTTGATTTTCAATTGTCACTGATCCGTGGTCTAGTCCAGGGAGATCACCGCAGTCCAAGTCTGATAAAAAATATTGTATGGGGTTAGAACCATATATCTATTAACTACGAATATGGATAATAAGGATAGCCTATGTGATGCCAAAAAAAAATGAGCATCGACTTCGAATTGGACGCTGTTGAATTAATGCGCTTGCGCCAGAAATTACTATTCAAAGACACGATTTTGTTTTTTCATCTCTTTCTAGCGAGCATAATTCGGCAGCAACAATTATCGAAGATATGAGAAGCGTATCTTTACAACATAACCTCATAATATTGATAAGATTACAGAGGGCAAGTGTAGATTGTGCAAATTATAAGAAGGGGTTTTATTCCTGAGAATATGACACATTTTATAAATTTCTACATTTCTAGATTCATGCCTGAAAGAATTTAAGATCGCCGCCGGCGTTTTACTTCGAGTTCGTGTACATCACTACCAGCAAACTATTTTTCTCGGCGGTTATGATGCCAATGTGGAACGAGATTTACCTTTTCAAACAACTGTCTGTCACATACCCAATCCATATTTCTTCAAGTTTAGTGAGTTTTTATCCGCTTTTGGCAGAAAATTGATTGATGAAACTCTAGTAGCAGGTAACAGAGATTGTGTTACAAATGGATCAATGAATCGTTTTTTTAATGACACGAAGTTTAATTGACCGTCTTGCATAAATCTCATTCGTCATTTATCCACATTATAAAAATGTTATCCCATTTTCAATATAGTACGGTTGAAAATGTCAAAAGAAGCATAACCTTAAAAATGTATGACATTTCTCGTGATTCAGAATTCAGCATGCAATGCATGCGCAATAGTTTCCCAGCCCCCGTTTGAGAAAAGGTTACATTGCGTCTTATGGCGTGTTATCAATATTTGCAGTTCATAGATATATGGTTAGAACAGCGCTTGAATGAGATATAGAAATAGTCTGATTTTGTTATCGTTATCATATTGACTATTTTAGCTATCTAGATGAAAAAATTATAAAATTTTAGTATACGTTAACTTTGAAGAAACTTATATCATGGTTTCGTGGAATCAATCAAAATGAGGTAGGAATACAGGGTATTTCCTAACTATGGTACGAAACTACAGGTGGTGATTTGTTAGGTCGTTTGAATTAAAGAAGCTCTTATGAACATATTATTATGTCCAGAGTTGCTTCGTTTCTGGGAAACAGGACGTTGAAGTTTAAAATATTTATAACATATCATAAAAATTCTTACGATTTGGTTGAAATTTGGTACAGTTCTCGCATTTACAAAATCATAATATGAATTCAAATTTTTCTGGAATAAAGGAAACCTGGTCAAGTGGATTTTGAATTTTTCAACAATTTATTGAGCTCTCTTCAATTGATGGAGAATTAAAATATTTAGACAACTATGATCAATTTATTATTTTTTTGTAATTTTGTGAATGAACAATTCTACTCTTTCCCCAATGAATTTCTTGAAAAAATTAACACACTAAAACATATGAAAATGAAGATTGATTGAATGAATGGAAATGATGATGATTTGAAAAAAACATGTTACAACTACTGTACATTGGCAAGTTGGTGCAGCTCCAGTCCAGAATCCATTTATTCCACATTTTCGTTTACTATCGCCGACAAGCTTGTGTCCTTTGGGGCATTTGTATTCAATGGTAGAGCCGATGTCATACGTTGTACCCGTTATGGTAGTGTTAATGAGTTTATCGGGACTTCCGCATGAAAAGGGACCTGAAAATGTTGGTCCTTAGAATGTAATCCATCTTTAGGGAAATTACCGATCTTACCGGTTTGACATATCCAGTGCAAATAGTCCAGATTACATCCCACATCGTTCCACAACCAATGCTGTCCACCGTCTAGAACAACGCAGTTTTGTTCTCCGTTGTAGTTGTTGGGTTGTTCTTTACCCCAAGCTGGACGTTGTACCACAGCACCTGAAATATGATGGATAGATGGATTTTATTGCTCTTTTGCAAGTTATGGGACAATACACGAAAAAACTCATATAATAGGGAATACGCATAATTTTTTTTTTGTTTAATCAATTTTTTACTTCGTTACAACATAGTAAAAATATAAATACGGTTGAAAGTCTTGGAATTAATTTTTAAAATAATATATAAAATACCGATTGAATTTGACCTATTTGAACGGCTCCATTTTCGCGCGCTGTGGATGACGTCACATGGCGCGATCAGTGTTGTTCTTCTTCAGTGTCGTTCGTTGAGACGTACTCTGATTGCTCTACTTGCTTGAAGTTGATATTTTTTAAAAGAGTAAGACAAATTAATGCAGTACAAGTGTTAGAGAGAGATGAACATATGTGAAAGTGATCTCGATCAACCAGAACAGTCTTCAATGAACAAGCCTTTCTACAGTTATGGCCATTGACACTATTGACAGTTATTAATTAGGTTAGGAATTTGCAGTTTTAATCGCTATTGCGATAATGGAAAATGCTAAAAAAACATTTTATAAGTATTGTCTAGTAACGGAATGCCAAAACACAATTATAAGTACACCAAATAAAGTATTTTTTTCTTTTCCAAGAGATGCGAAAATACGTAAACAATGGTGTGAGGCTATGAGAAGAGGCGAAGTATCTCCAATATCACATTTACATTGTTGTGAAGATCATTTCAATGTGAGTACATTGTATTTCGATAGTTAACATGAAGTGAATTGATCAGAAGTAAATTTTGTATGCATAAATGTTTTGTATATCAAGCGGGAGATAACTGTTTATACCTGCCTCACCTAAATTACAAAAGGAAAACTATCATTTGATAAACTATTTGCTATTACTACTTATCAGTTCCGGTATTGTCGGATTGTGCTTTGACAAAACCGCTTTCAGTCATTTCTCTTGATAATTTACAATTGTCACTAGACCAAAATCGCACTATGTAATGGAAAACGCTACAAATATATAAATAAAAACAAATTTTCTATGAAAAAAATAAATGTCATAACGTGCCATGTGACGTCATTCTTCGTTTCGACCAATGGTGATGCGTTTCGCAAATTTTTATGGAGTTGAATACAAACTAAATGATAAACTAATAGTGTAGGTGTAATGTCAAGACAATAAAGTATCGGAGGTAAAAAAATCAAGTAAATTTAAATCACTTGCATATCGCTGCCTCAGTGCAAAACTGTAACATTTTCAAATCAGCCATATTGAGAAAAACGAGTTTAAAGTTTTTTTACAACTGGTGAATAGTGTATCAATTGTGAACATCTATAGATATTTAGTTGAAATAGTTAGTTGATTATATTAGTTTTTCAGTTATTTTAAGGTAAATCCCAGAGCAAAACTGAACTATCTTGGGATATTATACTCTTGTTCTGACATATTCATCACTTGAATGTAGAGACATAGTAAACTATATTGAAAAATATGGACTACAAGATAATATTTCAGGATATTACAGTGTTGCATAAGATAGATTTCGTTCTGCTGAGTATGAATATGCACTTATCTCAAAACCTAAAAATTTTGAGATGTTACTGTGTTGCACTGAGACAGCGATATTCCCTATTTTAAAAATATTCTGAGATGATGAAATTCGAAAAATTCCATATTCTATTCACCTAATTCGACACGAAGCATTATTTTTGTAAAATTTGTTTTTACGAAACTCCCAGGTTTTCGGAGAAAACCCCTTAAAAGCAGAGCTTGTGCGAGCAAGGGAGATCCGGGACCTACAGTTTAAATAAAAGTTGAATCCGAACCACTTCAGCTCAGTGACACACGACGGGGGATCGAACCCGGCTAAAGCATTTGATTTTTTGAAAGTTTTTTTCTTTACGATGGAGGGACCTATTGACCCTACATTTTAAAGATATTTTCATATTGTACAGGGTGTGCCAGAAACACGAAACATATCAAAGTTGTTATTTTTTAAATGGAATACTCTGTATATTATTTCATTTTCGGATTTTACGATCAAAATAAAGGTAAGTTTCATTGAGGTTTAATTCACCTAAACCTTATGGTTTTTGTAACATCTCTTATTTTGTGAAAATGCAGCTTTAATGCTTAAATTCTCAACAAGTGTTTTCTTGTTTTCAACCAAATTAATGCTAGAGGCTACTAACTGATTAACTTTCATATAGCAGTTGTGAAATATTTACTAACTTATACAAGGTGTGTTAGAATTAAGGCAAAATAATCGCAATCTTTGAACAGTAACAACTTGTTTAATTCAAATGGAATGCCCTGTATTTTATGTCAAGAGCAGATGTCAAATTCAGTTGTCTATCAAATACTAGTATACATTCCTGATTTTGAGAAATTTACTATTCATCAAGTCGCCTATGGCGTTTTGACGAATCAGAATTAATTGAAATAAACACCGAGATTTGATAACAAATGCATTTATTTTTCAATATTTTAAATAATATGCATTAGTTTAAATTATGAAGAAAAATTGGTGGATATAAAACAAGAAATATTTCATATCAAGTGTTCAAAATGGCGACCATCAGACTCTGAACACAAACGTATCCTCTTTCTAAAACCTTCAGCAACATTTGCTAACATGAGGGCTAACATTCAGAAAAGCTTCTCTGCTACGCTGTTTCATATGGTTGGGTGTTGTTGGAGGTGTATTAAAAACGATTACTTTGATGTATCCCCACAAGAAGAAATCAGGTGACGTCAGGTCGGGTGACCTTGGAGGCCAATTTTGGAATCCTTTCCTTCCAATCCATCGATTTTGGAAATGAACATTTAAATATTCACGAACCTGACGTTGGAAATGTGCGGGAGCTCCATCTATTTGAAGCCACATCGTTCTTCTTAAGTCAAAGGGGATGTCTTATAATAAGATCAGAAAATGATTTGTTAAATATTCTAAAAACAACATTCCATTTAAATTTTCTTCGAAAAAATAAGGACCAATTGAATATTGACACATTATTCCACCCCATACATTTACTGACCATCTGTGTTGATTATGTTTAATTCTAAATTGATGTGGATTGGAATCAGCATAATAGTGGAAGCTATGCCTATTAACAGTCCCATTGTTATGAAAGGTGCACTCATCACTAATAGAAAATAATTGAAAAAGTTTTCATCATCTACAACTTGCCACACATACAAAATTCAACTCGTTTCCCATAATCATTTTCGGAAAGCTCTTGGTAAACCTGGATTTTATAAGGATGGTAACTATCAGAATTCTTGATACGCTTGCTTGACTAATGCCGATATTTTCCGCCATTAGGTTTTGACTTGTATGGTGATTTTCAATTACAGAGGCAATCACTGCAAATTCATTTTCTTCGTTTTCTGTCACAGGTTTCATTTTAATGGGTGTTTCATACTGAACACTCCCAGTTCGTCTGAATAGTGACAACAATCAATCAATCTTTCGAATGCTGTTTTATTTGGATGATTTCTGTTAGGAAATCTTTCAGCGTGAATTAGTTTAGATTAGTTTTGAATGCTTCTGCAATTCAAGGTTGCATGGCGTTTTGATGATCTGTTCTCCTATTTTCAAACAATTTGTGAAAATTTGTGATTTCTTTAACTGAAAAGATATTGTGCTTCTATTAAAAGACTTGAACGATAGTTTCAGTGTAGTTTACAAATATTTTACGTGTTTTTTGAAGTCATGATTTGTGAGTTATTGATCTGATTCATTCTGTTGATTAAGGATATTTCCATACTCGATTTCTGTTTCTGTTCGTATTTTTTTGGTTTATACTGTTGATAGACTGCCAAATATGGGAAAATACAATCCTAGTTGTTCAGTCCCAGGATGCAGGACATATGGCAAGAAGAAAAATGTGGGATATCACAAATTTCCCCCAAAAATAAAAGCAAGGTTAAAAAATCACCAATTGGTTCGACCAAATTGAAGAATTTGACCAAAGGAAAGCATGGATTTTGAAACTGAAAATTGGCAAGCTAAATAATATCGAAGTATATGCTTGTTTGACAAACAGACTGATGAATGAATCAGATCAATAATTGATCGCAAATCATGACCTCCAAAAACAAGTAAAATATTTGTAAACTACACTGAAACTATCGTTCAAGTCCTTGAATTGCAGAAGCATTCAAAACTAATCGGAGATGAAATACCTTTGAATCACCTTACTGAAACGTTCTTTAGAGTCTTTCAATAGAAACACAATCACTTTATAGTTATAGAAATCACAAATTTTCACAAATTGTTTGAAAATAGGAGTACAGATCGTCAAAACGCCATATAAACACGTGTAAAGTCAAAAACCTTTGTCCGTGATTCGTAGTTCAAAGTCTTGCTATAGGTGGCGCTGCGATCTTATTTTCTTTCGCCAATAGGAATGTATACTAGTACAGACAACTGAATTTGACATCTGCTCTAGACACAAAATACAGGGCGTTCCATTTAAATTAAACAAGATTGTGATTATTTTGCCTTAATTTTTACACACCTTGTATAAGTTAGTAAATTTCACAACTGCTATATGAAAGTTATTCAGTTAGTAGCCTCTAGCATTATTTTGGTTGAAAACAAGAAAACACTTGTTGAGAATTTAAGCATTAAAGCTGATGCTGCATTTTCACAAAATAAGAGATGTTTCAAAAACCATAAGGTTTAGGTGAATTAAACCTCAATGACTTAACTTTATTTTGATTGTAAAATCCGAAAATGAAATAATATACAGGGTATTCCATTTGAAAAATAACAACTTTGATATGTTTCGTGTTTTTGGCACACCCTGTACAACATGAAAATATTTTTAAAATGTAGGGCCAATAGGTCTCTATCCATCGTAAAGAAAAAACTTTCAAAAAATCAAATGCTTTAGCCGTACTGCTTCGTGTCGAATAACGTGAATAACCCTGTATAGAACGAAATCGACTTTTGCGAAATTTTTTTCCTTCAGTCAACCAAGCGTGGAAATTAAAAACGTATGGAAACCGCTCATGGACCGTTTTGGAGGGAGAAAAAGCGCGAAACCACGCGCGCCACAAGAGGTCGCGTAGCATCTGATTTTGTCACAATTCACCAGAAGACGATTGCGGATTCAAGCAATTGAAACGTTGTGAAAAATTTGAAAGAGATAGAAATCTTTCAACCATTAAGATGATGGACGTCCGAAATATAAGTAATCTACTATACTTGTGATACATCATTTTGAATGGTATTCAATCCCAAATACATCGGTGTACTGACATTGGGGATCGATCAAGTATTGTTGGAGTTTCAATGAAAACTAAGTTTTATCGAGATATTTTCATCACCCAAAATGTTATCATCGTAAGAAAGGTTCAAAATGTGAACCATTCAGTTCCATACAGAAGTATAAGCGATTTTCGAAACGTCTTTGCACGTTGCTCAACATTTCTGGAGCCACTGCACGACACTCCACAACAATTCTCCTGCGTAGATCATCAGGCGAATTTGGCTGTGTAATATAAACTTTGGATTTCAAATGACCCCATAAAAAGAAGTCTAATGGTGATAAATCTGGAGATCTAGCTGGCCATTCTATTGGCCCTCGCCTTCCAAACCATCTCCCTGTGAAGTCGTCATCTAAAAATTGACGTACAGTTGCAACAAAATGTGGAGGAGCTCCATCTTGTTGAAAGGTGAGCTAACCTTCAAGTAGCCTATCATCGTCTTCAAGTAACTGAGTGATTCTAGGGTTTACAGTTGTATCAAGAAGTTCAAAATACGCTTGTCCGTTGAGGTTGCCATCAGTAAAATATGGACCTACAATATGGTCCCCAGAAAACCAGCCCAAACATTCAATTTCTAGGGAGTTTGTGAATGAGTTTCCCTGTACCAAAGGGGATTCACGTCACTCCAGTATCTGCAGTTGTGCCTGTTCACATGTCCATTTAAATAAAAAGAAAATTCGCAAGAAAGGCACCCATTGTAGAGGTAATTATTACCACCAATCAATAATTGACTCATGATTTCACAAAACTCTGTACAGGGTGTCCCAAATTCGAGCCTCATCATTGGGATCTCGGAAACCAGAAGAGATACGAGGTCGGTTAAATGGAGGCAAAGTTGCGCAATTTGGTGCTCATTGAAACGCCGCTTTCATATTTCAAAAATTCCGAATACTTCCGAAGATTTTTGGAAAAAACCGATTATTCGCGATTCCATTTTTATTTTTTTGTGACTCTGCATAAAACTCAAAAACTAACATAAAAGTGGGTGGTTAATAAATAATATAATTGAAGTGTCATCCCTCAAACTCTAGGCCCTATGCTATATTTACAAAAATAATAGAATTTTATCAAAGTGGCTGTGCATCGTGCATTCTGGCTATCTTAGTTCATTTGTTAATGTTTAAATTATCCAATATTTTGACAGTTCACTGTTCGTTCACTAATCGTTAACGCTTATTAAACGAAAATGACTTTTTCTAACGAAGAAAAACGAGACATGATAAGGATTTATTATATTTCGAATCGAAATTCAAAAACTGCTTATGAGCGCTATTTGTTGGAATATCCAGAAAGACGGCAGCCGCATTATAGTTATTTTGCTAATATTGATAATAATTTAAGTTTAAAAACTGTTACAAAGTAGAAAGTAAAATGAATAATTTTAAATTATTTTTTAATGCCAATAATAATCCTCGAGCTTCAGTTAGAGTTTTCTCAGAAGAAGTAGGATTACCGCGAATGAGAGTTTGGAGAACTTTAAATAAGCGTGGATATAAACCTTAAAAATTCTATATTAGTCAAACACTAAGACCTGGCGATGCTGAGAGACGATTAGAATTTTGTAACTGGTTGCAAAATAAAATTAATGAAAATGATGACTTCCTAAATAAAACTATATGGACAGATAAATGCAGTTTTTCAACAGATGTACTATTTAACAGACATAACGAACACTATTGGTCAATAGAAAACCCAAGGCAGAATCAAGAAGTAAGACCTCAGGGACGACAATCATTTAACGTATGGGTCGGTATGTGGCACAATAAAATTATCGGCCCGTTTTTTATTCAAGGAAAATTAAATTCCGATAGATATGCAGAATTAATAAGGACCAATATATTGGATTCCTTAATGGAAGAACCTTTGGGCGTATTACGTCAACTATGGTGGCAACAAGACGGTGCACCACCTCATAATGGGAGAAGTGTTAAAAATGTATTAAATGAATTATTCCCTAATAAATGGATTGGAAATCAAGGTCCCGTACGTTGGCCAGCTAGAAGCCCCGACCTAAACCCTCTAGACTACTTTGTTTGGGGATTTCTCAAAAACTGTCTTTATCGAAACACGCCACAAGATGTTGAAGTATTACGACAAGACCTAATAAGGGAGATCAGGGCTATCCCTGCAAGGACCATTCAGCGTACCATCCATAAACTTCACAGACTGACACGAAAATGCATTCAAGCAGGTGGATTACAATTTGAATATTTGCTTTAACTTTCATTGGGTATTCAATTTTATAGTTTTTGTTTGACTTTTTTTGAAATAATTAAAACATCATGCCTATTGTTGAACATCACACATTGTTTTATATCAATTTTAGGAGCTTCTGAGGTCCTTAAAACAATGATGTATCGTTCTTTTTCGAAAAAAATATTTTAACGATGTCCTGCTAAGATTTACCAAAATTATATTCTCTGTCTCTCTTTAACACATGAGTTCTTATGGAAAATGCTATTAATATAAACTTTTCGATTAAGTGCGATACATCATTTATTTTGGGACATTAGAATATTTTAAAATCCATAATAAAAAATCCAGGGCCGTATTTAAAAAAACAAAGTTGATGATGGCAGCTCAAATACGAAACGTCTGTTTGAAAATCTGATAACACCATCTTGTAGAACAGAAAAAGTAGCAATGAGAATGTGAAATTTGTTTTGTTATATCTATTCAAATAGAGTCACAAAAAAATAAAAATGAAATCGCGAATAATCGTTTTTTTCCAAAAATCTTCGGAAGTATTCGGAGTTTTTCAAATATGGAAGCGGCGTTTCAATGAGCACCAAATTGCGCAACTTTTCCTCCATTTAACCGACCTCGTATCACTTCTGGTTTCCGAGATCCCAATGATGAGGCTCGAATTTGGGACACCCTGTACATCTGTCAGGATCATCTTCATTTAATTCGTGTACATTCTGCATTTTATGAGGATGGAATTTGGCTTCTTTCAGAATTTGATACGCTGCTTTTAGAAACTCCAGAAATAGTCTCAAGTTGTCTTAAAGATTGAATGTTGTCCATCACAGCATGTCCTACAACTGCAACAGCGACCACTTCATTTCTCATAGGTTTCTCTCATTCATGTTTTTTATTCATTACTGTATGAGTGTATAGTCCAACTAAAAATTCTGAAGCAGGGGGTTGACAACAGAATGATGATGTATTTGGTGAAAGTGTTCCCCCTTGATATAAAAATCGAGAGGTTAGAGCGATTTTCAATTTTTTTCACGAGTTCGGAGATTAGGGGGATGACAAGTTTTAGCTGGGACACACTGTATATAATATATTATGGTAATTCATAATTCAATTCTACAAGTATGAAATAAAGGTATACCCGTTTCCTGATAAATATTGTTCTTAAAGTATACAATGTTTTTTTTTAAGAAACAATTGCAAAATTATGAACAGGTATCATATTTTGTCGAATAATAATAATAATAGAAGTACTTTATTGGTTACCCAATAGGCTACCGACCGGAGTCCTTCAGTCTGTTATAATACATTAAATTAGTGTATATTTACATTATTTTATGTTATTTAAATTCATCAATTTGACGATTGTAAAAAAAAATATTGTTAATTTTCTGGCCTTTCTGCTAAAGTGGTGAGGCATTCCACCAAGGTGTTTGCTGGAAACTTGAATCTTGGGTTCACTGTCAGGTCTCTTTGAATGGATTGGGTTTGGATAATTTGAATATTGTTTTCATTGTTAGCATACTTCTGGGCTAATTTTTTCAGTCTCTCGACGATTGGTTGTACATTAGTGCGTTGATAAAGGAGATGATTTGGAGGATTATGGAGGGGGTTTTGTGGGTGTCGTATTTTGGTGATTGTCCGCAGGCTGAATCTTTCAGCAACTTCCAAGTTTTTCAAAGGTGGGTTTCTGACGTTGAGGTAGATTGGGTGAGCATATTCAAGGATTGGGCGACATATGGTTTTATAAATGTGTGCAGCTGTTTTACTGCTGATTCCTCTGTTCTTATATGTAAGGTTCCGGAAATGTTTGGCTCTTGTAACAGCTTTTCATCAGCTGAGTGTGATGATTAAAGTTCATTTTTGGGTCTATGTGAACTCCTAAGTACTTAACTACTGTACTACTTCTTACTATATGATTGTTCACAGTTACTGTTGGTGAATCATCTGATATTTTGTGATTGAAGATTATCAGTTGAGATTTTTCGGGGTTTGGCTTCAGCCTCCATTTGTCACACCATCTCATAGTGCCTTCAATCGAGTCTTGTAACTTCCTTACTGTTTTCTCCAGCGTTTTGTTGTGGCTAATTATGGCAGTATCGTCTGCAAATTGCATTCCATAGGATGATGTGAAATGTTCTTGGGGGTCTGGGTTGTTCTCTATGAATAGGTCGCAACAGTAGATGTTATTTTTTTTATTACACTATTAAACAGATATAAGATCCAATTATAGAATCTAATAATACCATATTTAACAATATCAATTTGTGGTAAAAACAGAAGAGTCCAGTTTTTTTATAGAGGCCACACTGCAGCAGAAAATATCAATGGTTTCATCCATCTTGTTATATGTAGAGCACATATTATATACAGGTGCATATAACTTAACGTTTGTGTGACAAAGAGGGAGGTAAAAATTATCATTTCTTCGAGATGTGAGCCTAGGAATACGAAAGTTTAACATGTTCAGAATATAGGTACAGTCTAAATTGTTGTGAATAAGATTGAAAAGGAAAATAACATGTGACCTGTTTCGTCGAGATTCTAGTGAATCCACTGAAAATCTAGTAAGAAGTTGCTCATGCGGAAAGCCTACAGTCGGGTAGTTACCATCGAGCTTGAAACAAACATACTTTAAAATTTTTCTTTGAATATTTTCAAGATTAGATATATGTATCTGATAATGCGGTGCCCATACTATTGAGGCATATTCTGAGTTCGATCTAACAAATGTGAAATATAGTTGTAGAAACGTTTTCTTATTTCTTCGAAATTCTTTTGCCACTCTGATGATGAATCCTAATGATCTATAAGTTTTTTTGATGACGTGCTCTATATGATTTCTAAAGGAAAGTTTTTTGTCAAATGTTACTCCTAGATCTTGGAGGGTTTCAGGACGGTTCAGTACAATATTGTTCATTTCATAATCGTAAAGAATTGGATTCAGCTTGGCAGTAAAGGACATAACATGACATTTGGAGATATTAAGGAACAAGTTATTCTTGAGACACCATATATTGACGCGATCAAGATTTTCTTGAAGAAGAGTACAGTCCTCTCTGGTGATAATTTTATGGTATATCTTAAGATCATCGGCGTACAGTAAATGACGAACGGTGAGAGTATCAACAATATCATTATACAAAAATGGGGATAGAGGTGAACCCTGTGGGAGACCTTGATTTGGATGAAAGAAGGCAGATGTCTGGTGATTTACTTTCACTTGAAGGGACCGTCTTAGTAGGTAGTCTTTTACTAGATGTATCATATATTTGGGACAGTCTAATGTGTACAGTTTGTATAGAATTCCTTTGTGCCAAACACTGTCAAAGGCTTTGTTGATATCTAAAAAAATTGCAGCACTGCGATATCCTGAGAGTTTGCTAGCTTGTATGTTTGAGATCAGAACTGATATAGGGTGAGTTGTTCCGCATTTATGGCGAAATCCATATTGATGAGTTGGAATTGCATTTCCTATTTTCTCTTCCATAAATGATTTCATCAGTTTTTCGAGGTTTTTGCCCAATACTTATTTTGTCGATTATTATGATATCTATGATAGAATGACAGTTAAACTGTATCAAACTGGTATGAGACTGATCATGAACCTCTTTCTATTAACGTATTTCTTTAAATGAAACAAAGAATTACAAAAGAAAAAAAACACCAAAACAAAGAATGAATCCATGTAATGTCAATTTCCTTTTGGAGAAAATATTTTTTTATTTTGCATAACTCTTCTGGGGCAATCAAGTACATTGATTGATAGATTGAAAGGACCGGAACTACTTCCACATTTTTTCCAATTTGAGCCCCGATTCCTCCACTGAACTCCGTTAGATGACGTACAACCTAGGTGCGAACAATAGATAACAAAGTGCGCCGTGTTCTCAAAGTCAACGACACGAAATCATTCGTCATCGGATAAAAGAAGGAAATTAAAACCGACACAAAGACACCCAACACACAAAACCCATTAGTACATACCATTAACCCACTTCCAAGCTCTCGAGATTAAGCCTGGTTCTTTCGGGGCTCCAATCAATACCATTTTTTAAAAATATTTCCCTGTCTATTGATTTTATGGAAAAAATTTACATAAATTTTTTGTAGATTTTTAAGATGTGATCATAAAAGGTATGTTGTGAAAATTGAAAATCTGTCGCCATCATCGAGTTTTTGGTGGATTTATAAAAAAATATCAATATTCCGTTCATTTTTCAAGATATGAAAATATTTCATTTGATTTCGAGTGATTTCGAGAGACCAATAAATCCTTTCTGATGAGTGGGTGACCACGAAATAGCTGTCAAAGGTTGTAACTCTCGGAATCAAATCGAAAAATTATCTATTTTCACTTAGATTCTGCTTGCGTTCCTCATAACGTACTAGAAACTTGATTGAACCTTGGGTTGGTCAGAACAACGAATTTTTGGCTGCCTGTCAATGAGCAGATAAAAATCTAACTTTGGATTTCTTGGTTCTAAAAAAGACGTCGATTTAAGCAAGTTTTTCAAGGTCACGGCATTTATAAAAAAAACAAAACATTGGATTCAGACCAAAAAAGACCAAAATTTGCTTAAGAGAAGAAATATTTAAGTTTATAAATGAAGCACCTGACGAAATTTATCTTCATATAAAAGTCGCTACGATTTTTGGTTTGGCGGGCGCACGTAGGCGAGAAGAATTAACAAAGATGTCTTTGAATCATATTGACGACAAAAGAAATATTTTATTGATAAATATCCCAGGCACATAAAACCACTCTTTCAGAAGCTTTGCGATTTCTGAGGATGCTGAAAATGGAAAATTGATCAATTGGTCAGAAAGTATGTGAGTTCAAGGAAGCCTGAAACCCCACATAAGCGATTTTTCGTTAAATATAAGAAAGGAACTCGCACTGTACAATGTATCGGAATAAACACCTTCGGAAAAATGCCATCAGAGATTGCAAGTTATCTGAAGCTTCCATATCCTGAATTATATACGGGCCACAGTCTCCGACGTTCCGCCGCCACAATGCTTGCAGATTCCGGAGAAGGAATAACAAATATTAAACGCCTCGGAGGTTGGAAATCTTCCAGCGTCGTAGAAGGTTATGTAGAGAGCTCACCAAGTTTCCAAAAACAACAAAATATTGAAATATTATAGAATATTATTATTATTAATACGTACCATTGACCCACTTCCAAGTTCTCGAGATGACGCCCGGTTCTTTCTGGGCTCCGATCCACACCAGCTGCGTCTGCAACTTCGACTTCCTCCTGTCCAACTCCGCGTGGAGGAAAGTCGTCTGTGAGGGGGTCATGGAGTGCATCAGGTCGCCGTAATTTTTTTTGCAGTAGGCTCTGGCGTCGGCGAAAGAACCGCCCTTGTCGATGCCGAATTTGTAGCAGGTTTGGGAGAACGTGGAGAGTTCGGTTTCCTCTGGCGAGGTTTTTGGTATGCAGCGGTCCACGGCAAATTCTAAAAAAAAAGATGAATGATAATAAGTTTATTTACAATAATAAGTAAGTAAGAAAAAAACTTATGATTGCCAGAACTGACAAAGGATTTGTTGCTAAAGCGTTGTTGTTGTCTGCAAAAAAAATTAAGCAATCATCTGGTGATTATCATGAGGACATTGCTAAATTGTTGTTGATAAAATTGTTTGCATTATTTAAATCATGGGCAGAGCAGCTGCTCTTACCGAATATTCCAATACATTCGGCAAGCGTTATGGACAATGCATCTCAAACTTAATATTAGCAACTTTAATTCGTAACAGGTAATACAAATTATGAAATAACAAAAATTAATTGGCGTTCCGGGGCGACTTGATTGATTCCAATGGCGCATTTGCTTTTTCAGCTACAGAAAAATCCGGAAAAACCTGCCAATGTCCTCTCCCTCATAAAATGAAATTTAGGGTCTTTCCAGAGGCTCCAGGAAATTCAAGATATCGTCAGAATATTTAGTGACACAACTATCGTCAAACTTAAACCAGTCCGTTTAATAATGACCAGATTCAACGCCAGAACCACAATGAACAATTGAATACATAAAGATTATAATAGTGGTGTAAGATATCGATTATTTCGTTATTGACTTTTGACATACACTGTGTGAGCATTCATATCGTCAGTGTATTCACGCATCTTTTTATGTTAAGTATAAACAAGAAGTAGAGTTTTTTTATTCCATGTACTTCCGAGAAACGTTGTACGCCGGTATGTGGCCAGTTGGAAATATATTGTAGTATAGTCTGCACGAGTTTTATTTCCCAGTCAATTTAGTAAATCTGATCACCATCAAATTTATGAGATCAGTACATTACAAGTGGTCTGCTAGATTGAGGTGTTCATCTATTTCGAATCTTCGTAAGAGTTGGCATCTTATCATTCCAGTCGAGATCAAAAAATCCCCAACAGCAATGCGAAAAAAGCCGATATAATCAAGTTCTTGGAAAGTAAAAACATGGAAATACCCTCAAAAGCTACACAAATACCGGGAAAGAAACAATTGAACTTTTGCTCAATACCCACTTTCCAGGATCTACCATTGTCACAAATCCCAGCATTGAAAACCCTGTCAACCTCCAACTAAGGGCGAACAGGGCTGACTGGGAGGTGGCAAAGCGGATCGTAACATACCCGAAGGTAATATAAGCCCATATAAATCGCCTGTACCAGATGGAATATCCTTTTCTTTCTCCTGAAAGGACTAGAAAAACTGATAGACAGGGACATACGGGAGGCAGCTCTCATAGACCGGCCATTACATATAAACCAGCATGCCTATCTAACAGGGAAATCGTGCGAGACGAAAAAAGAAATGGCACTATGCACTTCTCTAGACATCGGAGGAGCCTTTGACAATACATCCTTCGAAAGTATCGTCTCTGCGGCCAGGAGGAGAAGCGTTGATGAAACCACCTGCAGGTGGATGAGGTCAATCCTCCAAAATCGACAGGCCCATATCAACATGTTTGAAGACTCCGCGAAGCTGGAAATTGCCAGAGGAACCCCACAGGGAGGGATACTATCCCCCTTACTGTGAGACATGGTAGTAGACGAACTTCTCGAATCTTCAAACAATCAGGGATACTACTCCCAAGGTTATGCGGACGACATAGTAGTCTTAGTACAGGGAAAGTATGCCCAAATAACCTCTGAGCTAATGCAAAATGCACTGAGGACCGTAGAGGAATGGTGCAAAAGAGAAGGACTGAGGGCAAACCCCAGCAAAACCACACCCTTCACACGCAAGAGGATTCAGGAGGACTTGAAGTCACCCAAATTCTTTGGCGCAACACTACAAGTTGCTGATCATGTCAAATATTTAGGGCTGCTCTTGGACAAGAGACTAACCTGGAACAGGCATCTACAACATGTAGTCAACAAAAGCAAAGCATCGTTCATGATGTGCAGAAGAACTTTTGGAAAAACATGGGGACTGAAACCGAAAGTCATACATTGGCTTTATACCGATCATGAGACCCAGAATTACATATGGTTCACTTTTGTGTTGGCCCAAGATGAAATAGAGACAGTCGAAAACCAACCTTGGTAAAATACAGAGGCTCGCCTGGCTGTGTATCACGAGTGGCTCAGTTTACGTCAGGCAGTCCCGTTTCTACCGGAAGCCCTCACATTATAAATATTCTTTTGAGTTGAGCTAGGTCGTTTTATTTCCCGTATAGAAAGAACTTCTGCTTTGCACAACTCTTGCAGTTTTTATAAAAACCTATACCATCTTTTAGGATTATTAATGATAAATAATTATTCTACCGTGAAAAAAAATTATCCGCCGCCTAAAACATCCACCGACGTTAAATGGAATTTCAGTTTGTAAACTATAAATTGGGTTTTATAATCATATGAATTTCCTAGAGGTTCTTTCTTGAAATAATTTCCAACTACGAGTGGTCAAGTTTTTTGTAAGTTTAGAAAAATCCGAAGATTTCCGGTTACATAATATTACCGGAAGTTTTTCCGAAAGTTGCACATTTAATTTTAATTAGGTAAGATTGAAAAAAAATTGGTGTTTGGCTTAGTTTGAGTGGCCGTTATGGCCATAACGCTAGCTCATAATGCCCTAGGGCGTTATGAGTGTCTTTATAACAATTGTATCCAAAGTAAAATAAACGAATAATAAGAAAAAAATGAAATATATATTCTCACCGTCTGAGGTGAAAACCTCAACTTCGCACAATGACAGAGACCCTTCTACTCCAACTAGTTGTAAGAACACGTGTTGTCCAATCAAAACTCGGGCACAGGTGAATGTTTTTGACACACCTTCATCTGGAAAAAAAAATATTATGAAGCTGGATTAACGATAATTGTGTCGCACAAGACTATGATACAAATGTATTAACAGAGTAAACATGATTTTATATAATTATAATAGCGACGGAATAGTATTTGAGATAATAGTTATTGATTGTGTAATAGATATCATTTCCAGATATTTTTTAACATTTCGAAAATATTCAATATTTTTCGAGATTTTCTAAAAAAAAACAAAAGCCCCATGTTTTTTTCACTTAATTGTTTGAACTTTCTACATGACGGATAAATCAATGCTTTGAAGTCAAACATTATGATATTTGGGAAAAACAAGCAGCATATCAAACCGGTCATGAAAATAGAAATTCAAGGCAAAGAATTACATTTTGTTGACAATGTAAAGAATTTGGGCTTGCATCTGGACACAGATCTTCGTTTCAAAAAGCAAATTAGTCATTGTCTTCAAAGAGCATCCTTGAAAATGATTTACCCCCACAGATATTTGCTTTCGAATTTTTGCAATGTTTTATATGGTCCCTGTTTGTATCAAAGTGATATGAATCGAGTGGAAAAGGTGCAAAAATCGTGTCTCAGATTTATCTATAGTACACGAAAATATGATCCCATTTCCCACATGCTGAAACCCTCAAAGTGGCTAAAAATGAAGATCGGCGAAAACTCCATTTTTTAGTCCTATCACATTCAGTAATTAATAAAATAAACAAAGTCCTCCATATCTATACCATAAAATAACATATAGGACAGATATTCATAATCTGACTTTACGACATAGGGGTCGCATTTTTTTCCCACCCCATACAACCACCATATTTCGAAGAAGCTTTTCATATAATGTTTATCAACTGTATAATGAAGCAAACGAAATTACAACTTTTCAAGAACAAAATCAGAGAAAGTCTATTAGCTACATATGTTTGACCCATCTTTTCCGCAGAACAAAGATATGAACAATTTTGTAAATAAATATTAGGTACGTTTTTTGGAGCTGAGCTTGAAATTTTCCAAATTGTTTTCAGCTCCATTTTGCATTATTGTATTCGACCACATCATTAAAATTTATACTGTAATGCAAATATATATTATTATTATTATTAATAGAATGACACCAAGATCATAACTTTCGGTGACTATAATTTTTTTTTAAATGGTACATGTTGACTAAATTAATATCCAAACTGTATTCAATACATTACCTTTACGAAAATGTTAAATATGTTCTAACCAGAGGACAGATGATGAATTTGTATTATGCACAAGTAGTCTCCCGCAAGATGTCCCCCCAAAGCAGATCGCTGTGGTTTTACGATGTATTGGACCTATACTAACAGTTTATGAAGGAAAATGTCTATGCCTAATAATTAAGACTTTTTTAAACCAATAGAATATGTTTAATAGAGAATAAATGAATTTATGATAATTTTTCAGTTTCTTTAAAAAAAGTAGCTTTTGGGGATTTAAAAATAAAATCAAATTCTTGTTGATTGAGAATTCTGAAAAATTGGAAAATTATTTGTATGTAAAATAATTTCGGATTTTGATGTTTTAATTGATACCAACTTAGTTTTTTGTTATTGTTTTTATTTATACAAAATGTGACCAATTACCAATCACCAATGTATTTAGGCATACATTCAAGTTCATTTTGCTATTTTTCTCTTTCTTTATATCTATATATTATGGATATTCCCCATATGTATTTTGATATAGATTATTTCATAATCAATTTTACAATGTCGGGGCCGGGGCGTGGCGCAGTGGTTAGAGCGTCCGACTTTGTAAAATTTGTAAAATTTGTTTGTAAAATTTGTAAAATTTGTTTTTTTACGAAACTCCCAGGTTTTCGGAGAAAACCCCTCAAAAGCAGAGCTTGTGCGAGCAAGGGAGATCCGGGACCTACAGTTTAAATAAAAGTGGAATCCGAACCACTTCAGCTCAGTGGGTCGGAAGGTTCGGAGTTCGAGCCCCAGTTGCGGCTGGGATTTTTTAATTTAATTTGACCGATTAAATTATTCAAATCTCGCGGCTGAACTGGGGTGAATCCTGCACGATTCACTGTTGCGTTCCAATTAACAGTGCTGCTCCTAAGGTGGCGTATAAACATGGCTAATGACCATAACAGTCGATGACAAAACACCAAAGAAAACCTAAGGTGGCGTATAAACATGGCTAATGACCATAACAGTCGATGACAAAACACCAAAGAAAAAAAAATATTTTACATGATCATGGACAAGTTTTTCACTTATTTGATCATGTTTTCATGAGAAATTTATTTCTGTATATTATATATTGATATTGTATTAATAACAATAAATAAATGAATGGATAAAATGATATGTAAAAAATACAGAGAGTGTAAAGAGTTAGCGAAAAAATTCCTCAAATTATGAGTTACAGCTTGACAAATCTAGCTCTGGATGCCACGCTTATCGATGCGCGGTAGCAGAAGAGCTCAGTACAATCCGAAACAAGTTTTATTACTGAATGTACAATTATACTACCCTCTTTATCGTCCGAATACTTTCTCATTCTAAATTCGCCCATATCATACGCTTCTCGACATTCATAGCTAGATTTTCCAAGCTGTACACTAGCAGTTTGAATCAACTGACCTATCGTTCCCGGAAACCAGGCACACAGCGGATTTTTCTGAAGATCCGTGCTGCTGTTTCCCACCCTGATTTCCAGATCCTGTAGCGGTTGGTGCCCGCAACACCCTCTCGTGGTGATTCTTATCGTCTTTATCGGATAAGGCTTCAGCAAGTCGACTTGCCACCACGGGCTCGTTTCTTTGTAGGTTTCCGAACACCTTTTGCCATCGTGTTCGGTACTTTTGTCGCCGTCGTTGGCGTTCAGAGCTGATCCGCCTTTCACGGTGGTGGACTGGTTGGTGGGCCTTCTGTAGGCGACATTGATACCTGCAATGAACGAAAATTGATGGGTGTGGTAGATACATTTATTAATATTTCACATAACATACAGTGTCCGGCACAATCTTGGAACCATATGAGAAACTTTTTTTACACTGGCATGCAAAATTAACCGGACAAACAAAATTTTGTTCAAATTCAATCTTAAATATCTTTTAAACCTTTTCATCAATTTCGATAATTTTTTTGCCAAGTTGTAGGTACTTTCATTGTTATCATTCTCTACTATCGATTTTGCAGAAAGTTCTTAAAGATTTGTCGTTATACAGGTTATGATAAAAGGTGCACTTTACCCCAACATTTCTGAACACCCTGTGGAAAAATTTGACTACTGAATGATAGGTCTTCGTACGAGATTTTAAAGCCTGATCTTTCGTCAACAGTTCTTTTTTTGATTCATATCAATAACTGCATTCTTAAAGAAACAACGCATTTTTAAAGAAAACCATGCGATTCGTAACCATAAAAAAATTTATTCAAAAAATAACAGTGACAACAATGGTAATTAATTGGTATCAAACTCGAGTGTTTCCTCCCCGGGCTTGAATAACAGCTCTCATCCTTTCTGGCATAGACTGAATTAAACCAGCAACTGCGTCTTGGGGTATTTGCTCCCACTCGTTTACCAGCGCCTGTTCCAACGCAACCACAGTTTGAAATTCTCCATAGTTCTGCCTAAGCCTTCGTCCTAATTTGTCCCACATATGCTCTATGGGGTTGAGATCCGGACTCCTTGGCGGCCAGTCGAGTACTTGGATACCAACATCATTGAGGTATTGCCTAGTCATTATGGCTATGTGCGGCCGAGCATTATCTTGCATTAGGAGACAATTTTCTCCTATAAAGGGCATATAAGGGACTACATGTTGTTCCAAACACTCCCTGATGTATCTGTCAGCATTGAGGCTCCCTCCCCGTAGCGAAACAAGATCTGTGCGGGCTTCCAAGGAAATACCGCCCCATATCATCACTCCTCCACCACCAAATTGAACTCTAGGAGAGAAACAACATTGAGCATAGCGTTCTCCAGGCCTTCTCCACACTCTTTGACGACCATCAGGTGAATATCTCGTAAAACGAGACTCGTCTGTGAAAAGAACATTTCGCCAATAGTCCATATCCCAATCTGCATGAGTTCGAGAAAATTCCAAGCGCTGCCTTCGATGACCTGCATCCAATAGGGGACCTGTAGCAGGTACAAAAGATGATAGGTTTTGTTCCTTCAACCTTCAGTGTCAGTGTCAGTGAAACTACGGTAACATGAACATCTTCCAATCTTCGAGCCAAAGCTGTAGCAGGAATTGTTCTTTCTCGAAGAACTTGGAGTCTCAAAAACCGATCTTCAACTGCGTTTGTTGCTTTCCGTCTTCCCTGCCCAGGTCTTCTTAAGTACGAACCAGTTTCTCTGAATCTTTCTATCGCATCGGATACTGTACTGCGTGGAACAGCAAGTCTATCTGCGATATATCGAATGGCACGACCATCATCTTGTAAAGCTACAGCTTGCGCTACTTGTTCCGGTCTCATTTTTTAAAAACTTTCTCGTTAGCGGTATACCTCCGAAACACAAATCACCTAGAGACACAACCACCTTAACATACACTATAAAGCAAATAAATCTGTGAATAATTGTTGACTACTGCTTAGCAAAAATCTTTTTGACAAGCCATAAAAAATGCTTAACTGAAACTTGTCATAACAAGCAAAGCCAACTTAAAAAAATCGCTTGTTTATGGTTACGAATCGCATGGTTTTCTTTAAAAATGCGTTTTTTCTTTAAGGATGCAGTTATTGATATGAATCAAAAAAAGAACTGTTGACGAAAGATCAGGCTTTAAAATCTCGTACGAAGACCTATCATTCAGTAGTCAAATTTTTCCACAGGGTGTTCAGAAATGTTGGGGTGAAGTGCACCTTTTATCATAACCTGTATAACGACAAATCTTTAAGAACTTTCTGCAAAATCGATAGTAGAGAATGATAACAATGAAAGTACCTACAACTTGGCAAAAAAATTATCGAAATTGATGAAAAGGTTAAAAAGTTATTTAAGATTGAATTTGAACAAAATTTTGTTTGTCCGGTTAATTTTGCATGCCAGTGTATTAATAGTTATCTCAGAAGATTATTCTTCATAAAATTTGGAATTGTCGAAAAATGTTATCGAAAAAAGTTATTTGCATTTGAAAGATATTTCCAGTTATCCAATTTAGTCTATCAATTACCAATTTTAATAACTGCTCAATGAGTTGGCTTCAATTTTTAATGGGAATTATCAACAATAATTTTTGAGAAGTAAATTACTAAATTGGCATATATCATCTGGCAAAGCAATTACCTGATTCAACAAAATCTTGAATATGAGTCAAAAAACGGTATTTTTGAAAAAAATTCAAATTAGTAATTGGTAATTGGTAGACTAAACACGGTAACTGGAAATATCATTCAATTGCAAACAACTTCTTTCAATCACATTTCTCTGTAGTGAATTTATAATATCGGACGATTCCCTCTTAGCCGCACGCCATTGGTAATAACCGATATTTATAATGTAGTCTGATTTAATGCACCAACTTTTATGAAGAACGAAATTTTCTGAGAAAATATTAATAAAAAAGTTTTCCATATGGTTCCAAGATTTTGGCGGACACTGTATAAATGAGTATGTAATTTTAGATTACTTTATATGGAATATCAATAAAATCCGTACATTCAAAAGTATTTAGTCAACAAACGAGTCCGGAGACCTATGCTGATATTGATGACAATATCTCTGACTCTTCAAACCGTACATTATATAAAAAAATCATGAAAATTACCCGATTCTTTTTCAAAATACAGAGTATTCATTGAAAAAAACAGCATTTTTCTAAGAAACTTGGACCGTTTCTTTTTACTCACCCTGTATACATGAAATAACTATAGAACGTTCTCAACACTGAAGAATATTTCATTTATAAATGACATGCTCTCCCCTATCCGAACTAAAAAACGAGGGGATGTCATACCCCTATTTTCGAACCACCCTGTATAAAAAAAATAATATCAGCTGACTTCTACCGAGATTGAGGGAGTTCAGTTAGACTAAATTAAATCTTCAATTCTCATCAAAGAATTCACACTAGTTGGTTTAAAATTAATCGAATTGTTCACCCTGTTGTAGAGCTCAGAACGAAAACTTGTAATAAAAACTATATCAAGGTGACATTGTATTAGCAGAATGAATAGGCGCAGGCGTTTTGTCAATTCTGGGAATATTTAAAAAATCTGAACAGAAAGCTTCACTTTTCATCTTTGACACCCTGTATTTCGAACGATCGATCGTCGATTTTTTTATGCCCATGGACATTTTTACTAAGGAAGTCAAAATCTACAACATACCAAAAATTTTGGGAATTTTACCGAAAGCCATTTTCCATAAGGATAGTGTGGGGTCCAAGATTTGGAATTATTCTAATTGCTTTAAGGAAGGTAAGGAACAATAAGTGAAATGAATGAATGAAATGAATGAACGTTGTAGGAAGAAACTTAACTTGTTTAATCAACCTCAATAATAAATTATTTTTTGGAGTAAAAAACGACCAGTCAAAATTGTTTTCAATGTAGGGGTATAATCCATAATTTTTATTATTCATATTTCAAACAAAGAGAGTCATCAAGAAATAAAACTTGTTTTTATCAGCTAGGATAGAATAAAACTATAATGTCTTGCCAAAATGAAACTTGTTGGTTCTGGAATAATGCTAGAATAAAAACGACTTTTCTGACTATTCCTCGTATAATATAATGATAATAATAATAATAATAATAATACGTCTTCATTATTTTCAATTGACAAAAAATTTTAAATTTGATCACATAATTTTCAAAAAAAATAAAAGGCGAAGTTCAGTTTTCGTTTAGCAGAACTGAACGAAAGCTGTTCTTCCACTTAAGTAAGCGAAACAAAGACAAGAAAAATAAAATTAAAAACAATATTATTTATTCATTGGGAAAAGGAAAAAATAAATGTGATGACAGTATTTGTGTGATCGATATCACTTTCTGTTGGTAGTTATTGGTAATTATTTAATAAAAATGTTTTTAATTCCGTTTTGAATCTAGAGAATTTTATTGATTTGATTTCCTTTGGAATAGAGTTATAGTTTTTACATGTCAAAGCTGAAGGATCTCTTGAAAAACTGGGTGTTGAATATGGGTGGAGTCAAAACATTTTTGAATCTAATATTTATATTATGAATATCAGTACGGTATGTAATTTTTCTATGTAAATATGATGGCATTTTACTCGTCACGATTTTATGATATAGAACATTAGCGTGTAGGGTTCTCCTATTATTCATATTGAGCCAACCAGACCTTTTCAGTGCCTGTAATATCCTTTGCCTTCTTCTGATACCAAAAATCAGGCGAAGACAAGAATTTTGTACTGTCTGAATTTTACGTTTGTATATATCGGTTAGATGTGGACCATACAGGGCGTCAGCATAGTTAAAGTGTGATAACACTAATGTTTCACAGAGGTTTTTTTCAATTTTGCGGATAGATAATGCCTGTTTCCATATATCAGCTTGATCGAAGCGTTTTCTTACGTGTTGCTCAATCCGCAAGTTATAATCCAGAAGCACGTCTAGATTCTTTGCAACATCTACCGTATTATTCCTAGAGCCCATCACATTAATGTCGATGTGGATGTTTACTATATTTCTCATCTGGTTAGGACCAAAGGTCACGACGTTAGATTTATCAGAGTTGACGATGAGACAATGATCAGTTGCAGCTTTAATAAATGAATTGAGTTCATTGTTTATTGACTGGCTAGCGTTCTCATACATAAGTTAAGGGAAATTATAATATATCTGCGTGTCGTCGGCACATTGCTGAAGACTGTTTATCAAATTGAATGTGTAAATACTGAATAGTAAAGGACTCAAAATAGAGCCCTGAGGCACACCTGATTTCAGATCCGAGGTTTCCGAATTAGTACCATCAATACAAACTTTTTGTCGTCTGTTTCTCAAATAATTTTCCAATAGTGTAACCGAGTTTTTGGAAAATCCTATGTAGTGAAGAATAGCAAGGAGTGATCCATAATTAATCGTGTCGAAAGCTCTACTGAAATCTAATAATACCAACACTGTACAGTAACCTTGGTCTGTGGCTCTTATAATGTCATCTACATCGTGAAGCAATGCAGTGGTGCAGCTGAAAGCCTTCCTAAATCCAGACTGTACTGCAGTTAACAAGTTCTGTTCGATCAAAAAGTCTGAAATCTGTTTTTCCATGGCCCGTTCTGCAATTTTTGAAATGGTGGGTAAAATGCTGATACCACGAAGGTCTTTATATTCTACAGGATTTGTTTTTTTTTGGGAGTACATGAACAACTGCCTCTTTCCACGATGATGGAAAAACATTTTCCTGTAAACAAAAATTTACGATATGCGTAATGTAGGGCATGACTTGATCAATTTTATGTTAAGACCATCAATACCAGTTGCATTACTCTTGATTTCACGAATGCATTTATAAAAAAATAAATAATTTATTTCTTTAAATATAAATTGGGAATTGACATGTTGATTATTCTTGTAGAAGTTCAGTAGATTTTCTGGAGGAGACACTGCAGGGATCGAATTTAATAAAAAATTATTCATTTCATTAACATTTTTCAATTCTTCTGGGATACCCCTTTCTTTATTAGGTAATAGTTTTATATGTTTCAAAATTTTTCATATTTCACGAGACTTGCAATTGTTCAGTTCATAATTGAAATATGCTATTTTATCTCTGATTATAGCTTTTGTTACATAGTTTTTCATATCTTTATAGAAGCGCAGATGAATGAGCCTCCGACTTCGATCTCTTATATTTTTTTAAAGCCTTATCTCTGATGGACATCATCAGTTTGATACACCCTAATGTACTATAATCAATAAAATTATTATTGGACATGTTAACGAGTTCCGATGAAGACACTTTTATCCTGAATTTGTCTTATTTCGACTGACAAAATTATTTTTTCTTTGTCAATCCTATGCCCAAGTACAACGTGTTTAAGAACTTTGACCGCTAATATCTCAGAAACTACACTTACAGAATCATTCAAACTCACATATTTTTCTAACAACCCATCCCACTATAACATAATAAAATTTCAGCCAATTTGATAAAGAGCCAATTTTCGTACGGAGTCCTTTCAGAAAAATCTGTTCACCACTGCAGAAATTACAGGGGTGGCCTGAAATCGTGGGTCACCCGGTATACTAGACACCTCCTCACGCAGAATGCCAAACATCGAATGCATTATTATTAGTCTGACGAAATATTTCACCTGACGCTTGAACGTTAACCTCTTACTTTCTCTAAGACAGCAGCAGCAGATAATTGTGCCATTTGGCTGCAGCACATTTATTGGAATTCTGTTATTTCAACGTCTGCATTTATAAATCAACCGATTTCGATGGAACATGTCGACACTAGACATCCAAAAGAATTTTATTTGAAAACCATATCGCAACCTTATTCCTTCATTGTCATTATAATAAAAAGTAAATTTTTCACTAGAAGCAAAATTTGATTTATAGGTTGTTACAAAATTGACAATAATCGAAAATGAATTCGATCATTCTTGATAGTTATAGAGCCGCGAGTTCTGAGACGCGATGACCGACATACGACTTCCGTTTGGTGAGGTGAAGTCATCCCTCGAAAACCCCAAATGCCAAATATTTTTTAAATCGGGCAGGGCCGACTCCAGTACGAAGGAAAAATGTCTATCGATTTTTTTAACGATTTATATATGTCTTCCGTTATGATGATTTTGTTTAGAAAGTGACTAGTAATCATTTGACAAAGTGGAAGACAATTTGTTTGAGGTGCACACTTTTTAGACCCAAAATCGCAAAAATTCGACGTCTCATATATGCTTAATTTTGTGTTCCTCCACTTTGTTATGATCTTTACTTCGGGAAAATCCGAGTGAAATACTTTTACAAAAGGGTCTGGTCTCGGGGTTCATCATATGAACAAATTAGAAAAATCGCAGGAGCGGCGAGGTTGAAAAATCGAAAATTGCACTTGGATTGAATCTTAGGCTTCCAAATTTTGCAGAAAGCTTCTTCAGGGGCCAGAAAACCTGTTTTTCAAAGGGAAAACTTTTTGGCCAACATTTCACCCTTTCCCACTCACGAAAAAGATTCCCAGGAATGAACAGAAAAAATAGACGGGGGTCAGAAGTTGGTCAGTTATCTATTTGAAAATTAGGTTTTCTCGCCTCTGAAGATGCTTCATGCAAAATTTGGAATCTTAAGATTGAACCCAATTACAGTTTTCGATTTTTCATCTTAGCCGCTCCCGCGAGTCCTTCAATTTTTTTATTTAGTCAACCCTGAGGCCGGGCCCTACTAAAAAAGTCTTCCACTCGGATTTTCTCGAAGACAATACAGGGTGAGTCAACAAGATTCCCGTAGTCGATTGCTCCGTTGTGAATCACTATTTCGATTTCTTATATTTTTTTGCCAAACGGGCCATTTAACACTATCTTCTAAAATTATTCTTATTCATACAGGGTGCATAATTGAAGCCTGGCTGACCAAAGTTGGTCTTTTTCTAATGAAACACCCAGTATATTTTCATATAATCCGATCCGCAGTTCCATTAGCTGCTCAACGATTTTTCAATTTTGGATTTCGTTGCGGCGTTGTCGAGTTATCTAAAAAATATCTATTTTGCAGACTTCTTTTTGAAAAATCTCCTATTTCACGTTTCGAAATATTTAGTGGAGATAATTCGGGAATCGATAGTCGAAATGGTGAAGTTAATTGTGAATATGGTGAATATTGTATAAATTCTACAGGATGTTCGGATGTTCGGCCATTTTCAAACATCAATATTTTGATTTTTTCAAATAGAACACCCTGTATATTATCATTCATATCAACTCCTTTTTAATGACTCTTCAATTGTTATTGTTGATGTGATGTGCCTAAAACAACCCGTTTTCGAGATATTGTGGTTTTTAAAGGAATTGTTCAATCCTGCATATTTTTCACCTACACGTTTCTTTCGAAGAAAATACTGACACTGAATGCTGTTTTGATTATTTCATCCTTCAAGAGCGTTTTTGAAAAATCACTAGCATAGCAAAAGAAATTTTGAAAAGTAACTATTTTTTCTAGTTTAGTTATCTGAAAAAGTGACTATCGGCATTTGTAAAAAGAGATAACTGTCAAACTACAATCCAGTTGTGATGGCAAATGTGGCATTATGAATTATTGTTTAGAGGACATCTTATGCCTCTTGTCATAAGCTCATTGTGACCTACAGTTTTCTTTTCTGTTTATATACGGTCTTGACGATCGTGGTCATGGGTATTGCTTTGGTTGGGCTTCCGGCACTGAGATGGCGCTCGCAGTTTGGAATTAATCCACTGTGCGGGCGCGATCTCAGTTTCGGTCTGTAAATGGGTTTGGTCGTCGATTCATTCGTTGCAGTCATTAGTTATTGACTGCTAGACCTACCCTATACTGATGAGGAGCAACACTCCGAAATCGATATATAGGTGGTCCGAATGTTTCGATGAACATTCCCATGCAACCAAGCAATTGCAGAGAGAACCTTGTAGGAACTCTGCACGGAAATTTCATCAGATGTAATTCAATGTTCGTCGTGGCATTAGCCAGGAAAGTAGTTGTTTTCTGATGGATTTTCGACCCAACTTTCCTATTGTATAGGATTTTAGCAGTGAGCAGTCCTCCGGACATCTTATGCCTCTTTAGAGGATATGGTTCAAATGGTTTATGCTTTGGGGAAAAGTGACGGTAACTGCTTACTGGCATTTAGATTATACCAACAAAAGTTTCCTGGGAAAAGACACCCAGACATGCGAGCATTTCAAGCCCTCAAAACAAGATTTGAGGAAACTGGAACAGTATTTCACAAAAAGTTTGAACGTGCCCATCCTGTAACGAATGATGAAAATACGCTTGATATTGCATTACATATTACCGAGAATCCCCATGTAAGTACACGTATTCTGAGTAGGGAGTTGGGAATATCACAAAGTAGTGTTTCTCGGATGGTGAGAAAATGCAATTTCCATCCATATCATATGCAGTTGATGCAGGAGATAACTGAAAGAGATTTTCCAAAGCGAATGCGGTATTGCCAATGGGGTGTAAATAAAATCAGAGAAGAAGCCACGTTTCACAACAATGGCCATGTGAATCGGCATAATATGCACTATTATGCAACTGAAAATGCCCATTTCGTTAGATATGTCAATCACCAACAACGTTGGTCACTGAATGTTTGGGGAGGAATCATTGGACTGCGAGTGATAGGGCCATTTTTTTTCAATTGTCATCTTAATGGAAGATAATATCTAAGGTTTTTGCGACAGCTATACAATGTATTAGATGATCTGCCATTGGCAACAAGGCAGAGAATGTGGCTCCAACAAGATGGTGCGCCTGCACATTACCAGACTGATGTATGAGAATACATCAACAATACATTTCGTGGAAAATGGATAGGTAGAGCAGGGCCAGTTCAGTGTACTCCCAGGTCACCGGACCTCACAAAAATTGAATTTTTTCTATGGGGGTACATTAAATGGGTTGTTTATCAAACTTCGCCTGGAAATATGAAAACAAGAATTCGGACTGCTTTCAGGGAAATTTCAGAAGACATGCTGGAACGTGTGGAGAATAGTTTCCAGAATAGATTGAGACTGTGTATTAGTGAAAATGGCAAGCACATTGAATATTTGCTGCATTAATTATTGTTGTTTTCTTTCTTCTGATTTTAATAAATATGATAATTTATTTTATTATTGGGTTACTATGATTTTTAAAGTTTAATTCCAAATATGATACAAAATACGAATATTGTCAATATTTTCTGTGGAAAGACCCCCATCTTTAGGATGTCGAATATCTCGGAAACGAGTTGTTTTAGGCACATGACATCAAGAATAAAAATTGAAGAGTCATTAAAAAGGAGTTGATATGAATGATAATATACAGGGTGTTCCATTTGAAAAAATTTAAATACTGATGTTTGAAAATGACCAAGTTTGTTTGTACCGAACATCCTGTATAATTTATACAATATTCACCATATTCACAATTAACTTCACCATTTAGACTATCGATTCCCGAATTATCTCCACTAAATATTTCGAAACGTGAAATAGGAGATTTTTCAAAAAGAAGTCTGCAAAATATATATTTTTTAGATAACTCGGCAACGCCGCAACGGAATTCAAAATTGAATAAATCATTGAGCAGCCAATGAAACAGCGGATCGAAATATTTGAAAAATACCAACTTTGGTCAGCCACGCTTCAATGATGCACCCTGAATGAATAAGTATAATTTTGGAAGATAGTCTTAAATGGTCCGTTTGGCAAAAAAATGAGGAATCTAAACGGTGATTCACAACGGAGCAATCGACCACGGGAATCTTGTTGACACCCGTATAGACCGTCAGATAGTGACAGATTTAGGTGTCCCATTTTCGCATACAAGCCTCGAATAGGGTTGAAAAGTATATCAACGTTGAATAAAATGGAGGGAAATTTACGAATGGCTCCTGGGGAGAACATATGGAAAAATCAAAAAGAATTTCCATTAAATTTTCCGACGATAAAATCTACTTATCCATTCGCGCCACTCAAGCCATTATGTTTTTCGGTCTAGTGACGATGTAGGTTCTCATAGTTTCGATGGGCTTGTGTGGGAAAATCTGTCAAAATCTCGATTTTCCCTCACAAGGTTACGCCCTCATTTTAACCCTTTAGCCACCTGCAACACTCAAGCCTTTGGGTATTCTGAAACCAGGTTCTATTAATTAATGATAAGGTGAACACGGCTCGCGTGAAAATATTGGCAAAGTACTCTTTTTATTTATCCGAATAATCGGATTTTCTGTATGTGCTCCCCAGGAGCCACTCGTAAATTTCCCTCCATTTTACTCAACATCGATGTACTTTTCAACCCTATTCGAAAATGGGGCACCTAAATCTGTCACTATCTGACGGTCTAATAACAAAGTGAAGGAACACAAAATGAAGCATATATGATACGTCGAATTTTTGCGATGATCAATTTTGGGTCTCAAAATTGAGCGCCTCGACCAAATCGTCTTCGCTTTGTCTTACTGCTAATTGATTACTAGTCACTTTCTAAACAAAATCATCATAACGGAAGACATATATAAATCGTTGAAAAAATCGATAGACATTTTTTCTTCGTACTGGAGTTGGCCCTGTCCAATCTCAAAAATATTTAGAATTGGGGTTTTCGAGGGATGGACTTTCATCGCGGTTTTAGAACCGCAGCTCTCTAACTATAAGATTTGATCAATGTAACTTTATGTAAGACATAGTAGCTCTATAATGTGCACATTATAATATAATCTGCGCTAAAATCCATACTTACACTTTCAATAACACCAATATATTGATTCCTCCTGGCATGTTTTGATGGGCAGTGAAAGTATTTTTGTTGTGTATCATTAATTTTATTCATGCAGTTGCGAACATTTGAGTGTGCTTTAGTTGTGGTTCTGTCACGATCTGCCTCTTGGTCACGAACAAAGTAAAATTTTGCACACACGATAATTTATGCCTAAATAACGAGGTTGTTCGATTGATATCTTTAACGAAACAAATCAATGTGAACACTCGCTATTAGGTGGTTTCAAGGTTGTTCAATTTGTTCAGGACATTTTATTGACATGCACTTCCGGATATAGAAATATTTTATTGACCACCTCATAAACATATCACGATTATTCTTGTGACTTCATTTTTTTACCTTCAAATTATTACAAGTTCACATTCAGATAGGCAGTCAAAAGTAGGCATAATATTTTTTGGAATCCAGGTAGTGAATCCATTATTGAAGAATTCACGACAATGGAACTTTTTTTTTACTTTGCTGGTTCGTGAAATTATCTCAATAAATGCTATTCATGCTCACATTACTATCAGTAATTCTGTCAGAAATGTTAAACTCGATCAAATTGTCAAATTGCCACTTGTCCAAAGGACTCGTGGTGCAATTTGATCTCGTTGACAGAATTACTATCGGGGTAATACCACAAGTGCTCGCAATACTAGCGACAGTTTCCCTCATATTATATAAACCAACCAAATGCCATCATTTTTTGAATTCAAACCAATGAGAAAAGGACTTTTCGAAAACACTGTCTCCAGCCCGTGGTATTTTCAAATCGATGTTTCGCTCCTTCCTTATTTATACGTTTCCATAGTTACAACAATCACTGTAAATTTAGAAATGTCAGTTTGACGGTTCAACTCTTCAACTGCCATTAATGACACATGATGAACCGTTCCTGCAATACGCATTTAGCATAATAATTTAACGTATTCGTGAAATTGTCTGATCGAATATCCCTTCAAAATGCAGAATTTTCAGAATACTAGCACCTTGCCAGTCGCTCAACTGTGTTGCTGTACAAAACACCACTCGAGCAAGCTCTCGTGGTGTTTCTAAGCAACACAGTTTTCGTGACAGCAAGGTGAAAGTATTTTTTGGAAATTCAGCATTTTGTCGGGACATTACTACTGATTATATCCTACGTAAATTGCGATTTGTATTGTACAAATACCGGCAACTCAAAGATATCCTAGATCTGAAGCAAAACAAAATTTATCTAGGCCCCAAACTCTTCAATACTTTACCTCCCACTATTCAAGTCGAAAGTTCTGCAAGACTATTGAAAAAAGTGATTGAGTATATGAAATCTGTCAGAAGATCGAATATACATGAATTGATAGACTGAAGAATAATTCAAATAGCCCTTAAAATAAGTGCGGTGCAATAATATTTAAATAAAATTTTAACATGTACTTCTATGTATATTTTTGAATGGTCTAGCATCTGTATCAAAACAACTTTATAATTTTAATACTTTACAGTTTGACTTTCCACAATTGAATTCTTTCTTCAACTCAATTTTTCTTTTTTTCTACATTTTTTCATGAATGAAAACACCAAAAGTATATGAGAGTTTTATATTTGTAATACTCGTTCGTCTATTTATAATTCAATAAACCTAACTATAGTTAATTTATTAGACTTTACAATGTATTTGCATCCTCACAAACAGGCGTAAGCCTTTGCGAGCTTGTTTGTTATATTGAACATATCAGTTTTATTTCGTTTGTGTATGTGTTCATAAAACCTTTTTTGATATTTGTATATATAAATTAATGTTTTAAAATTAGTCTTAAGAGAGTATTCGCTATCCTCACAAAGAGGCATAAGCCTCTGTGAGCTTGTTTGTTATATTGAACATATCAGTTTTATTTCGTTTGTGTATGTGTTCATATAACCTTTTTTGATATGTGTATATATAATTTAATGTTTTAGAATTAGTCTTAAGAGTGTATTCGCTATCCTCACAAAGAGGCGTAAGCCTCTGTGAGCTTGTTTGTTATATTGAACATATCAGTTTTATTTCGTTTGTGTATGTGTTCATATAACCTTTTTTTTGATATGTGTATATATAATTTAATGTTTTAGAATTAGTCTTAAGAGTGTATTCGCTATCCTCACAAAGAGGCGTAAGCCTCTGTGAGCTTGTTTGTTATATTGAACATATCAGTTTTATTTCGTTTGTGTATGTGTTCATATAACCTTTTTTGATATGTGTCTATATAATTTAATGTTTTAGAATTAGTCTCAAGAGTGTAGTCGCTATCCTCACAAAGAGGCGTAAGCCTCTGTGAGTTTTTTGTTATACTGAACATATCAGTTTTATTTCGTTTGTGTATGTGTTCATATAACCTTTTTTGATTTGTGTATATATAATTTAATGTTTTAAAATTATTCTTAAGAGTGTATTCGCTATCCTCACAAAGAGGCGTAAGCCTCTGCGAGCTTGTTTGTTATATTGAACATATCAGTTTTATTTCGTTTGTGTATGTGTTCATAAAACCTTTTTTGATATTTGTATATATAAATTAATGTTTTAAAATTAGTCTTAAGAGAGTATTCGCTATCCTCACAAAGAGGCATAAGCCTCTGTGAGCTTGTTTGTTATATTGAACATATCAGTTTTATTTCGTTTGTGTATGTGTTCATATAACCTTTTTTGATATGTGTATATATAATTTAATGTTTTAGAATTAGTCTTAAGAGTGTATTCGCTATCCTCACAAAGAGGCGTAAGCCTCTGTGAGCTTGTTTGTTATATTGAACATATCAGTTTTATTTCGTTTGTGTATGTGTTCATATAACCTTTTTTGATATGTGTCTATATAATTTAATGTTTTAGAATTAGTCTCAAGAGTGTAGTCGCTATCCTCACAAAGAGGCGTAAGCCTCTGTGAGTTTTTTGTTATACTGAACATATCAGTTTTATTTCGTTTGTGTATGTGTTCATATAACCTTTTTTGATTTGTGTATATATAATTTAATGTTTTAAAATTATTCTTAAGAGTGTATTCGCTATCCTCACAAAGAGGCGTAAGCCTCTGTGAGCTTGTTTGTTATATTGAACATATCAGTTTTATTTCGTTTGTGTATGTATTCATAAAACCTTTTTTGATATTTGTATATACAGTGACCGGCAGAAAGTACGCATCATATGGGAATTTTTTTTATTAATAAATTTTGACAAATATTGATATTTGCAATCGCTTCTGCATCAAAAGAAACCCTAAAAGACGTTGTACAGTGCCGTTCGTCTTTTCGAGGTTGGCGGGAAATTTAAAAAAATTGAAAATTATTTCTCAAAACACGCTTGTTTGTGAAAATATCGAGAAATGTTAATGAGAAAAGTTGTTCAGATTGACATTTTATAGCTATGTACAAGTTTTGAAAAAGATCTGAGATAAAAAAATAAAAATCAATTTTTTGCCACAAAAAAAAAATCTTTTTGGAAACATACATTTCTGACGAAGAAACTCATTAGTAAAGCCAACACTAATATTTCAAATAATGTTTTGTGAAGATTCGCAAGCTATTCCTATTTTATTCGGAGAAAATTTGAAATCTGTGATTTTGCAGTGTGATCAGCTGCTTCATAAGAAGTCACTGAAATATCTACAGGACATATTAAGAATTTCAAATTGAAATTGTGTAGATACTTGGTTCTTAATTAATAATAAAAAGTATCGGAATTATAATGTCCTGTAGATATTTCAGTGACTTCTTATGAAGCAGCTGATCACACTGCAAAATCACAGATTTCAAATTTTCTCCGAATAAAATAGGAATAGCTTGCGAATCTTCACAAAACATTATTTGAAATATTAGTGTTGGCTTTACTAATGAGTTTCTTCGTCAAAAATGTATGTTTCCAAAAAGATTTTTTTTTGTGGCAAAAAATTGATTTTTATTTTTTTATCTCAGATCTTTTTCAAAACTTGTACATAGCTATAAAATGTCAATCTGAACAACTTTTCTTATTAACATTTCTCGATATTTTCACAAACAAGTGTGTTTTGAGAAATAATTTTCAATTTTTTTAAATTTCCCGCCAACCTCGAAAAGACGAACGGCACTGTACAACGTCTTTTGGGGTTTCTTTTGATGCAGAAGCGATTGCAAGTATCAATATTTGTCAAAATTTATTAATAAAAAAAATTTCCATATGATGCGTACTTTCTGCCGGTCACTGTATAAATTAATGTTTTGAAATAAGGCTTAGGAGAGTATTCGCTATCCTCACAACGAGGCGTAAGCCTCTGTGAGCTTGTTTGTTATATTGAACAAATCAGTTTTATTTCGTTTGTGTATGTGTTCATATAACCTTTTTTGATATGTGTATATATAATTTAATGTTTTAGAATTAGTCTTAAGAGTGTATTCGCTATCCTCACAAAGAGGCGTAAGCCTCTGTGAGTTTTTTTGTTATATTGAACATATCAGTTTTATTTCGTTTGTGTATGTGTTCATATAACCTTTTTTGATATGTGTATATATAATTTAATGTTTTAAAATTAGTCTTAAGAGTGTATTCGCTATCCTCACAAAGAGGCGTAAGCCTCTGTGAGCTTGTTTGTTATATTGAACATATCAGTTTTATTTCGTTTGTGTATGTGTTCATATAACCTTTTTTGATATGTGTCTATATAATTTAATGTTTTAGAATTAGTCTCAAGAGTGTAGTCGCTATCCTCACAAAGAGGCGTAAGCCTCTGTGAGTTTTTTTGTTATACTGAACATATCAGTTTTATTTCGTTTGTGTATGTGTTCATATAACCTTTTATGATATGTGTATATATAATTTAATGTTTTAAAATTATTCTTAAGAGTGTATTCGCTATCCTCACAAAGAGGCGTAAGCCTCTGTGAGCTTGTTTGTTATATTGAACATATCAGTTTTATTTCGTTTGTGTATGTGTTCATATAACCTTTTTTGATATATGTATATATAATTTAATGTTTTAGAATTAGTCTTAAGAGTGTATTCGCTATCCTCACAAAGAGGCGTAAGCCTCTGTGAGTTTGTTTGTTATATTGAACATATCAGTTTTATTTCGTTTGTGTATGTGTTCATATAACCTTTTTTGATATGTGTATGTATATATATAATTTAATGTTTTAAAATTAGTCTTAAAAGTGTATTCGGTATACTCACAAAGAGGCGTAAGCATCTGTGAGCTTGTTATATTGAACATATCAGTTTTATTTCGTTTTATTTGTGTTTATATAACCTTTTTTGATATGTGTATACATAATTTAATGTTTTAAATTTAGTCTTAAGGGTGTCTTCGCTATCCTCACAAACAGGTGTAAGCCTCTGTGAGTCTCTGTTGTTTATTTTGAACATATGTCCACTGTATTTTATTTGATGTATTTTTTCTGCAAAGTAAACTTCTATTCTATTCTATTTTGAGCACGAGTAGTATTTATTGAGATAATTTCACGAACCAACAATGTGAAAACAGTTTCATTATCGTGAATTCTTCAATAGTCATGAATAATGCCTGATAGACATGAAGTCTTTCAGACTGACATTCAGATTAGTAGCAAGATGATATTAAGTTCTCCGTTGTTGTTTGGATACGTGGTTGCCATGACAAAGTAGTATTACCGGCTCGAAAGGGAGGAACTGCGTATTATCAAGGCATACGTCCCTTATTGGTCCTAATATTGCAGGAGAGGAGGGTTTCACACGGCAAGTGATTGAATTTTCGTGATAAGTCTGTCGATTCATTTCTGAACGAAACTGTATTGCTTCGGGAAAACACCACGAGTCCGCGGGACGAGTGGTGTGCAAGCTCTCGTGGTGCTTCTAAGCAACACAGTTTTCGTGACAGCAAGGTGAAAGTTTTTTTTGAAAATTCAGCATTTTGTCGGGATGTTACTACTGATAATACACATAGATTACTGTTGTAATTCAGCGGCAATTCCACACCTCTTATGGACATTTCAACATGAGGGAAATTTTCTCATTAAATACCACTCGAGGTTTTGTTTTTAGTGGATAAACTTCAATTTTGTATCAAACAAAATAAGAGTGAACTAGAAAAGTATCATTTCTATAAGAATCCATTTGGTAATATTTATTGTAGCAGGTGAAATATACGTATCAAATTAAACAGAATTCTCCTGAAACGTGATCTTTCGAATGTAAAAATTGGACATTTCTGTATTTCAAGGTTGTTTCTTATAAAGATATAACTTTAGAGAGGCGCTGTATCTGATATCTTGTAATACAATTTGCATTTCCGACATAAAAGAAATAGAAAGTAGAAACTTGAGCGGTTTGCTCTTTAAAATTTGAATTAACAGCTAATCCAATGAATTCGTGATGAATAGCAACATATCGGGTGACAAGGGCAATGCAACCTACACCATATGTAAAACAGAATCGGTCCAGCTATATGAGAAAAAGTTGGCTGCTGATTAGACTGAAGCTATTTGTCTATTATGTGCAGAAGAGACATGAAAATGGGTAGGTAAACATAAAGAGCTGCCTATATGATTTACTGGCAGAAGGTGTCTCCAGGACCATATCTACTAAAATATAAAACCAGTGGACGATTTCCGGGTCAGTCACAAATTAACTGGTTTTCAAACGCCTCCCCCTCTTGACCTTGACCTGGAGAAATTTGACTACTACTGGATACTGGACATTTTAGAAATAATCAACTATCTGAATGAAAATGCAAATTTTCACTTTCAGATTTTTTTCTCTCAAGTTCACAATATCTATCAGATGTAGTTCAATGTCCAGCGCGGCTTTAGCCGGGGAAGTAGTTGTTTTCTGTTAGATATCACAAAAAAGTAATTTCATTTTATCGTAGGTTTTTCCATTTCCAGAGGAGTCTTGTATTGGTTCAATTTTCAATTGAGAATGTTTCCCTTTACACCAAGAATGATATTTCATGGTTTCTTCACCTGTCAGTAAATTATATAGGCAGCTCTTTAAATGCAAACTCAACTGAAATATCACAGTTATCTTGAACATTACTCACCACAGAATGGCAGTTCACCGGTCCACTGCCCGGAAGGGGAGCACGTAGTGTTCATGTTACCGAACGTCTCGTATCCTTCGTCGCATCGATACGTCGCCACGGTACCTGGTGCTAGATTTGGGGAACTTAACGTTACCCTGGTGTTCAGAGGTACTGTCGGATGGCCGCATTTTAAATCTGAAAACAAAAAGTAATTTGAAATAAACAATTCCGATAACAAAGGTCGAAAATACTCTTCACACCTTCGACAAAGTGGAAAATATGAGACAAATATCTGTCAAAAAATTACTGCTTTCCTATACGGACATTGAATTATATCTGACGCCCATTTGTGTTGTGTTTATTGTAATAAGGCAATTAACATTATCTTTCAATTGGTTGGAAATGACCACCTGACATGACATGTTTGAGAAAGAATTCAAAAACTCAGTTTTAGGTACTTCCGTCCTTGCAAGGGTGATATATCTTGAGAAGGTTAGACTGGGAGTTCTTTAAAGACAGATTCCTCATAATTTACAACGATGAATTTCCTCCTGAATTTTTCCGAATTAATTAGCAACAAACCATTATTGAAACAAAAAAAAACAATCTATATAAAATAATATTCCGGAAAAAACCTCAGTAAAACAGAATTAATGTTCAGATTATTCATTTTAAATTGAACACGATAATATCCTCTTACTAGTTATAGGTATTAATGTAAGTTGTTCCTCAAGGGTATATTTACGTAACTTCAGTCGTTAAACTGTTTTCACGTTCGATTCTACACGCCTTCTTAGGAGCGCTTGAACGTATTTTTCTTATATTTTGAACCACACCCTCCTCAAGTACGTATTCCAACCATTATATGACTCTACAGAAAATTATCATTCCACTTTTGAATAAGTTCAGTATACAATGTGAAAACATTGTGAGTAATTTCAATTATATAATTTTCTTGAACTCAAGTTCACCTGCAGTTTGCCTGTGAGAGGTGGTTAGAAACTGAGCCCTGAGGTAGAGATTCGGATCAGTCCTGATTCTGTCCTAGCATTAGTTGTTAGTCAATCGTAGTTGGCAGAATATGCTAGGCCCTTTTTGGGAATAGCTGAAGTAGCCCATGATAGGTTTGGTCATGGTTTTAGGGTAAGCGTTTCATTCATCCCATACTACAATATTGAGTGTCCTCTATTTAAACTATGTATTTTACTTTCCCCCGGTTTCCAAGTTGTTATTTAATAAATGATCACATTCTTTTGTTACCATTAAGTTTCAATAACTATACCATTAAAAGCTGCAACACCAAATCGCATTGGGTATTAGGGAAGCAACCTCGTATACGACATATGGTGCAATCGTATAAAATTGTTAAGGATTAGGATATAGGACAATTTAAAATTTTTCCATATTGATTGCCATTTTCTCGAAACATGTCTGCAGGTGGTCATCCCCAGCTAATCGTTTGTAAGCACTTGCAATTGAATCTTCTTGGAAAAACGTTGCACAAATATCTGTCAGATGTAGTTCAATATCCATCGTGGCATTAGCCAGAGAAGTTTTCTGTCAGATTTTTCCCTCATATTCCACTTTGTGGAAATATTTGGAGAGGAGGGTACTTCGATAGTATTCACGTTTATTTCTACTCTTTGGCAAAATCTTCGAACTTGTTCGAATTATTGGCATTTACTCTTCCTGGAGTCTTTGCTGTCTCGAGGAGTGCTTACTGATTTACCTGGCGGGTGGCGCTGCGACTGACTCTACTGTAAGTCGCTGCTTCATCCGTAGGGAATTATTAGATAAACAATAGATTATAATTCATTTGGCAGAGTCAAGACAACTCAAAGTTGTCGGACCTACCCTTGCACTGATGAGACGCAAGGACCTCAAAATATGTCTGCAGGTGGTCATCCACAGCTAAATTAAGGATAATATTTTGTTTGTCTACAATAAGCGCTTGCAATTGAGTCTTCTTGGAAGAACGAAATATCTGTCAGATCTAGTTCAATATCCGTCGTGGCATTAGCCAGGGAAGTAGCTGTTTTCTGTCAGATTTTTGTCTCATATTTTCCACTTTGTAGAAATATTTGGAGCGAAGGGTACATCGACTTTGTCGATTTTATTCACATTTATTTGTACTATTTGATAAATCTTCGAACATGTTTGAATTATTCGTATTACTAAGATGTCAAAAAACCTTGGTGTGTCGATTCATACCAGCAAAGAGAAAAAAAAAATGAAATTGCGGTCTGTTTCCCAAATATCCCGCAATATTGCGTGTACAGCTTCGGTAGGTTTTCTTATTGCGGTAAGTTCAGAAGAATATAAGTTTTCAAGTATAGCCCACCAAACACAATTATTGGAATTACCTATTTAAATATTAAAATCTTGTGCGGCTTGAAGATTCACTATTGCGTTCCAATTAATAGTGCTGCTCTTAAGGTGGCCTATGGAGTAAGTAACAGGGTCTACACAGAAAACATGGCTAATGACCATAGCAGTCAATGAGAAAATACCGTAGAAAAAAATTATTAGAATTTACCGAATCACTATCACCAATTAGTTTTATTTGTTACATTTTCGAGTTATTTATATTAATTTTTTCACTGAAATGCAATAAATAATAATAATAATAACCACACATTTCATTTAGGGCCAGTTTTTCAGGTTCCAGGTAAACTCCAGATGACTAACTAATGGTTTAGATGGCGAACGACATTCTTCAAATGACGCTTAAGGATCACATTCTAAATTATTAGTTAGTTATCTGGAGTTTAACTGAAACATGAAAATTTGGCCTTTATAAGTATTGAAATTAGTCTTCATGAAGATTCACCTTCAAAACCTGTCAATATTGTGCTAATATGGGAGGGTTCCGTTTGAGATATCTTCATCGTGCCAAAATTTTCATTAAAAAGTTTTATAATAATATATAGTTATTCTACAAGATACTATGTGGTAATCTCTATACTATGGTGAAAATCACTTTCGGTACTGTATACAAAATTAAATTAATTCATGAATTAAATGATGATGGTTGTGATCGAAGGCAACAGTTTTGCGAAATTATTGCCGAGCGTATCAACAATAACCAAAATTTCTTGTACAACGTTTGCTTTTCTAACGAATGCACTTTTTTACTTGATGGAGAGGTTAACCGGCATAATTGTAGAATTTGGAGCGATACAAATCCTCATGTATTTCGAGACGCTCACACTCAACATCCAGAAAAGCTAAATGTTTGGGTAGGAATTTTGGGAGACCACCTAATTGGACCTCTGTTAATAACTGAACAATTAGAATACGATCATCTATACTACAACAATTGCATTTCCAACAAGACGGAGCTCCCCCCCACTACGTCGCACCAGTTCTCCAATACCTCAATTTGCAATACCCCGGTCGTTGGATTGGAAGAAGAGGCCCTATGAAGTGGCCTGCCCGATCTCCTGACCTGAACCCTCTGGACTTATTCATGTCCAAGATTTTTGCGACTCAGCCTGAAAATTTGGACGAACTACGCCAACGAATTGTAAATAAGTGTCGTCAAATAACTCCAATTATGCTGAACCATGTAAGAGACGGTTTTGAGTCAAGATTGTTTTATTGTATGGAAGTCAATGGAGGACAATTTGAACATTTGATTTAAACACGCAGATTTGATTTTTTTGATGATAAAACAATTTAATTTTTTTTAAGAATGTGATTTTGTGAAGATTGTTCAAGTTTGTAAAAAGGGCTTAATAAACATGGGCTTGTACACTGTATAAATAACCACAATATTCAACATGGCTCATTCGAGCTACAAAATTGATTTTTGGCGAAAACGGTCCATCAAATTTACGTTTTTCATACACCGTTGTAAAGAGGCTTAAATACCTTTCAAATGTTGTAACCCCTTTCCCCTATTCAATTTTGAGGGGTTGTAGCGCCCCCTATTAGGGGGATGCTCGTTCAATCCTCAAATATACGTCAAAAGATGTCTCCCAAACAAAATCATTCGACTCGTTTCGGAAAATTTTCACTATGGGATAAGAAATATACCTGTATAGACATGTATAGACGAATTATTTTCTTCGTCACTTTGCTGCCCATACAAATGATACAAAAACGGAACATGATTGAATTATTATTGTACAAACTACCCAGTAAACGATTTGATATTCACAAATTTTACGTGATCAGCCATGTTTTGCTAACAAATTAGTTTTATTTCACTTGATGTTTTTTGTGTTTCCCTACCTGGCTCAGCCAAATCCACGAATTATCGATACGAATCATGGAATGATACCGATTCCAGTATACTGGTTTACGTATGAGTAACGTGTCTCTGTCATTTTAGTCTGCAATCTTACGAGTGCTTCCTGGCTTTGAATGCCTTAATTGTTATAGTGTATGTGGCCTGCACTTTTAGGTAAGTCATTTTGTGAACTGTTGACCTCACATTATCTAAATTCTCTCGAAAGCCTAAACATTACTCGCCGTGCTGGGTTTTTTCTATTTCCTTATCGTAATATTTTTTGTCATGTTTAATAGTTGTTCGTACGTTTCACTGTTTGTTATATTTGAAATTTATACTATTAATTATTTTTAGATTATTGTACTAACTTGATATACCACGAAGAATACCAAGAAAATCGATCTTCACCAAGTCCAAGTAAAGTTGTTTGCATTGAACCGACCTCTATTCATTTACCCAGAGCCAAACACCCTGAGTAGTGACCATACCCCAGGTTACTTCGTCACACTTCTTCACTTGAAAAATCATTCGAACTGCAAGGAAACACATGTACTAGAAGATTTTTGTAACAGTTTGTTAATGCACCGAAATATTAATATTATATGAAGTTTTTTTCCTGAATGTGTGTTCTAGAGAGACAAGTAGGTAGCCCATAATAATACATACGAATGCTGCATTGCTACGCCACTGGGTATTCAATCATCTTTGAAAATATCATTCGCTGCTTTGGCTGCTCCGATACTCCGATGACTGTTCTAGTTTGAGATAATAACGGCTCATGCAACAAATTATTCATGATGGCCATATTTAGTGCATGAGAATCACTTACTTAAGTTACAATACCCAGAGAAATTTCCACTGGACGAGGAATTAGAAACTACTGAGGATTATTATCTCTCACGCAAGGCGCTGTGATTTTTTTTCACTTTCTCGTATTCAATTAAACCATCAATAGGTTCATTAGTTGTCTGATGAATGTTGCAGTGAAGTTTGTTTAAATTATTTGTTTTGTTCAAAATTAAAAAATTTGTACTTTACGTCAACCAGCTGAACGCTTACGAGTATCCATCATCTCGTCGAGTTACGTCAGAGGAAAGGGTAAAAGTTAAGAAAACGGTAACCTCACCGATTTTGATGAAACTTTCACAGATGAGTCAAATTACAATAAAAACACGATAGCAAACGAAATTTTGATGAGGAAATTATAACTTTGGAAGATATGACCTTTTCAAGTACCAAAAAAGGAGTTGACTGGTAATTTCACTCTAGGAAAGTTAAATGACTAAAAATTTCCTCTATCTCTCATCAACACACTAACTACACATTTATCCAGCCATTAGGTGGTTGAGATATCTGTGCTTGAGTACTTCTACAGCGTTGCCAAATAACCTGAGATTATTCCGAATTTATCAAACGTTAGTTTAGAAAATATGAGGGTGACATTTCGCAACAGACTTCCTTCATAAACATCAATGGAATCTTGGCCTACATTGGCGAAATATCGGAAATGCGCGCGCTACGCGCGCTCTCAATTACCAACTGTTGGCCGAGTGCAAAGCGTTTGCACATTTTTCAAGAAACCACAACCGACTTAAGCTCCCTACATGAAGATAAAAAAAATGGACAAATGGGAAATGCGCAAGCGCGCTTCTCTGCCAAGATCAAAGCCTTTGCAGTTTCTTATATGTAATCGCAACAGACTTAGTCTTCCTACATGACGATCAAGAAAATGTACATGAAAAAGGAAATGAGCATGCACTCGGCCGACATTTCGCAAATCCGCGCGCGCGGATTTGCGAAATGTCGGCCTAGCGCGCGCTTTTCTGCCAAGATCAAAGCCTTTGCAATTTTTATTTGTAATCGGAATAGACTTAGTCTTCCTACATGAAGATCAAGAAAACGTACATGAAAGAGGAAATGCGCATGCGCTCGGCCGACATTTCGCAAATTCGCGCGGCGGATTTGCGAAATGTCAAGATCAAGATCAAAGCCTTTGCAGTTCTTAAATGTAATCGGAAATGACTTACTCTTCCTACATGAAGGAAATGCGCATGCGCTCGGTAGACATTTCGCAAATCCGTGCGCGCGGACATGCAGTTGGCCATGTCTTCAAATTGCAAACTCAAGTGAATGAATAAAACAAATGCAATTCAGTTTTAACAGTTTGTCTCATTCAAACTGATTAAGATGAATATCATCAAACTTCATAATATTTGTGAAAATACACAGGATTTGATTACGAAATTATGAAGCTGGCAACTTGTGCCAAGAGAAGGGGAATATTTTTGTCCCAAATGTGGTGGACCTTTCACACTTGTTGACGATTCATCAAGGTATGAGATATTTGCATTCTATAAGTAGATCTTTTTTAGAATTCTCCATACAATTCGTTCACATTTTCACGTACAACGATCATATTCTTTTCCTATTAAATTCGAATAGATTCACTTTTCAGAATTCAAATATTTGATAGTCTCATTTAGGTACTAATTTTGGTTTTCTACAATATAGTTATCAACTATAATAGCGTCAGAACTCATAGAAAGGGAATTTTCTATTAATTTTCGACAAATCAGTACTTCGTACTCAATTTGCTGGAATTTGAGAAATTTGACAACATCGCAACATTCTTTCTTGTCCATATTTGACAGTTGACAATATTATTTTAGTCAGAATTCAATGATGATGAGGGTGTGCCAATCGGCTTTGTATGGCTTAAAATTCTATTTCTGTCTTCCAATATGTGTTGCAGATTAAAATGTAGGTAAAAAGTTTGATTAAAGTGCATGTGTTTGTACACTTTTACATACCACTATTCAACATTTATTGCGAAAATAAATGTCTTCCAGGCATTTCCGCAGAAAAATTTTTGGTTTTTTATCGTTTTTAATATACCCTGAATCATCAAAAAAAATTTCATCAAAATATGAGAGGTTCCCGTTTTATTTACTTTTTCCGAGGAAAGTTTGCGATTTTTCCAAAAGAAGATGGAAAATGATTTGTTTTCAAAATTCGATTTCCTTCTATACAGAATATTGCAGTTTTTGACTTCGTTCTTCTGGGAATATTTCAAAAATGCGGAATCCCGTATCTCACAGAAAATTTCCCATTTTGAATCAGAAAATGTATTTGTTTTTTGAATAAGAAAATGTAATTTTTTTGATGGGTGCATTTTTTTCGGTAAGATAAGGACTACTTGAATTCATAAAAAATATAGGTCCGTATTAGGACAAATAGAGTTGAGGGTGGCCCCCGAAGAACGAAACGTTGTATTGAAAATCGAAGTAAAACGCATAGAAACAGATTTGAAACAGAAAAGAAAGTTTCCTGAACATATTTCCATATTCCTAAAAATAGAGGCGCCGTCGCAAAAAAAAAGAAAACGGGACATTTCGGTTTTCCCCGTATATTTTTAAAAGGGTTCGTGATACTTCCGATTTGGAAACGTCATTTCATTGTTCACTAAAATACGCAACTTTTGTCTCATTTAACAAACTTCGTATCATTTCCCGTTTTCGAGATGACAATAGTGGTAAGACATAAAAAATACGCCCTGTATAGAATATTGCGCTTTTCGACTGTGATAGCCGGGGAATATTTCAAAAATGCAGAATCCAGCGAGTACCTCCTTAATCTTTTAGAAAATTTCCTTCTGAATTCGAAAATGTATTTATTTTTCGAATGATTCATTCAGAAAATATCGATTTTTTGTGTGGATGCATTTTTCGTAGAAAAAATTCCCCATTTCCAGTCAACCCTTTTTCGAATTCAATTTTTGATGTGATATTCGATATCAGCTCGTCGAGTTACGTGTGGGAAAAGTTTGCGATTTTTCGAAAAATGGAAAATAAAAATTTTCGCAAAATTCGATTTCCTTCTATATAGAATATTGCATTTTTCAATTTTGATCGCTTGGGAATATTTCAAAAATGCGCAATCCAGTGAGTATTATTTCATCTGATAGAAAATTTCCTTCTAAATCTGAAAATGTTCTTATTTTTCGAATTAGAAAGCTAATTCATTTAGGAAATGTCGATTTTGTAGACGTGTGTATTTTTTCCTCGAAAATACTGCCGTTTTTCAGCTATCCCTTTCGTCAAATTCAATTTTTGTGGTGATTTTCGGAATCAGCTCGTCGAGTTACATCTAAGGAAAGTTTGTGATTTTTCGTAAAATGGAAAATAACAATTTTCGCAAAATTCGATTTCCTTCTATACAGAATATTGCATTTTTCAACTTTGATCGCTTGGGAATACTTCAAAAATGCACAATCCCGTGAGTTTCGTTTCATCTAATAGAAAATTTCCTTCTTAATCTGAAAATGTTCTTATTTTTTGAATTAAAAAGCTAATTCATTTAGGAAATGTCGATTTTGTAGACGTGTGTATTATTTCGTAGAAAACATTACCCTTTTTCAGCTATCCCTTTCGTCAAATTCAATTTTTGTGATGATTTTTGGAATCAGCTCCTCGAGTTACATCTGAGGATAGTTTGTGATTTTTCGTAAAATGGGAAATAATAATTTTCGCAAGATTCGATTTCCTTCTATATAGAATATTGCATTTTTCGACTTTGATCGCTTGGGAATATTTCAAAAATGCGCAATCCTGTGAGTATCATTTCATCTAATAGAAAATATCCTTCTGAATCTGAAAATGTTCTTATTTTTCGAATTAGAATGCTAATTCATTTAGGAAATGTCGATTTTGTAGACGTGTGTATTTTTTCCTCGAAAATACTGCCGTTTTTCAGCTATCCCTTTCGTCAAATTCAATTTTTGTGGTGATTTTCGGAATCAGCTCGTCGAGTTACATCTAAGGAAAGTTTGTGATTTTTCGTAAAATAGAAAATAATAATTTTCGCAAGATTCGATTTCCTTCTATATAGAATATTGCATTTTTCGACTTTGATCGCTTGGGAATATTTCAAAAATGCGCAATCCCGTGAGTATTATTTCATCTGATAGAAAATTTCCTTCTTAATCTGAAAATGTTCTTATTTTTTTAATTAAAAAGCTAATTCATTTAGGAAATGTCGATTTTGTAGACGTGTGTATTATTTCGTAGAAAACATTACCCTTTTTCAGCTATCCCTTTCGTCAAATTCAATTTTTGTGATGATTTTTGGAATCAGCTCCTCGAGTTACATCTGAGGATAGTTTGTGATTTTTCGTAAAATGGGAAATAATAATTTTCGCAAGATTCGATTTCCTTCTATATAGAATATTGCATTTTTCGACTTTGATCGCTTGGGAATATTTCAAAAATGCGCAATCCTGTGAGTATCATTTCATCTAATAGAAAATATCCTTCTGAATCTGAAAATGTTCTTATTTTTCGAATTAGAAGGCTAATTCATTTAGGAAATGTCGATTTTGTAGACGTGTGTATTTTTTCCTCGAAAATACTGCCGTTTTTCAGCTATCCCTTTCGTCAAATTCAATTTTTGTGGTGATTTTCGGAATCAGCTCGTCGAGTTACATCTAAGGAAAGTTTGTGATTTTTCGTAAAATGGAAAATAATAATTTTCGCAAGATTCGATTTCCTTCTATATAGAATATTGCATTTTTCGACTTTGATCGCTTGGGAATATTTCAAAAATGCGCAATCCCGTGAGTATTATTTCATCTGATAGAAAATTTCCTTCTTAATCTGAAAATGTTCTTATTTTTTTAATTAAAAAGCTAATTCATTTAGGAAATGTCGATTTTGTAGACGTGTGTATTATTTCGTAGAAAACATTACCCTTTTTCAGCTATCCCTTTCGTCAAATTCAATTTTTGTGATGATTTTTGGAATCAGCTCCTCGAGTTACATCAGAGGAAAGTTTGTGATTTTTTGTAAAATGGAAAATAACAATTTTCGCAAAATTCGATTTCCTTCTATATAGAATATTGCATTTTTCTACTTTGATCGCTTGGGAATATTTCACAAATGCGCAATCCCGTGAGTATCATTTCATCTGATAGAAAATTTCCTTCTGAATCTGACAATATTCTTATTTTTCGATTTAGAAGGCTAATTTATTTAGGAAATGTCGATTTTGTGGACGTGTGTATTTTTTCGTCGAAAAAATTGCACTTTTCCAGTTACCCCTTAGTCGAATTCAATTTTTGAGGTGAAATTCTGAATCAGCTCGTCGAGTTATTTCTCAGGGAAGTTTGCGATTTTTAGAGAAATGGAAAATAGAACTTTTCTATATAGAATATTACATTTTTCGACTGAGATTATTTCAAAAATGCGAAATCCCGCGAATATAACTTCATCTTATAGAAAATAAAATTTTATTATAATCAATTAGAAATACTGGTGAAGTTTCTGAGGTAAAGACAAGCATCTGTTACAATGGCTCTTAATAAGTGCACGGAATGTTTCACCACTTTAGATATCTACCGGGTGTTAGCAGAAAGTGGTTCGCCCTCAGATCAATGAGTGATATTGATTTGAGGGTTCGCCCCTATAACTTTTTAGTTTTTAAAGATAATGAAATGAAATTTGGAGGATCTGTACATGACATAAAACTACATTTTTGACAAGTGACTCAGCTTCATGCAACTTCAGGTTTCTCGGGAAGTCATATAAACTTTCGGTTTTTTCAATGGGACACCTGGTATATTTTCACTTTTTTTATCACCATATACACCAAATACAACCATGTCTCAAGTATAAATATGGAGGTAAGGGTCATTATTCTGTGTGTTTTGAATAGGGGCCGACTGTTTTCGGTTTCATTACGAATAATTTCATACCTAATGCACACTTTTAGGTTCCAAAGTTTCGTTAAAAAACATTAAAAGATGAAATATCTTTTGCATGCATGATAGCCGCAAAAAGTTGCAGATATTCACGTGTAAAAATGCTAAATTCGAAAATAATCAGAATGTACGATGAAATCGTACTCATTTGACATTAAAAATACCATCGCCGCTCTGCGCTTTATCGCAATTTGTTCCTCTTCTCGTCTCCCATAGATCTTTACGATCAGCTTTCATAGCTAATTGTTTTCTTGATGTTTTATCTGCTATAAATTGACCCGCAGTTGTCATCAAGCATAAACTGCCCAAGATGACGGTAATTAAACGATGTTATCTTATATAGAAATGATTTACAGTTTCTTGGAGTCAGTAGCACTTTGTGGTGTCCACCAGGAAAGTTCAAATCTTATTTCTAACTATTTTAATAATTTTTTTTAATAACCACACCGCCTGGGGCTTCAATTGTTCAACAGGCATATGAGATTCACTACTGTAACATAAATGACATCTGGAAAAACGTTGCAGCTCTTGGTTTGTAATGTTCGCGATAATTTTTTGTTTTTATGTTTTTTCATACTTTCGGCAACTTCAATATTTATGCCTTTTGTTATAGGCACTTGAAATAACTTTTTAATTATACCTATCTGAAAACATTATGAATGGTTAGGTTTGAACGTGACTGGCCCTCCACTGCGGTCAATGGCCTATTGTGGCTCACCCTATGGTTATATTTCTCCCAGTATATCCAATCTCTTGACGAAATTGAGGAATGCATTGGGAGAACAATTTACTGTCGTATCGCCAAATATTGAGAATCTGGTTCTGGCCGCTGCAGGGCATGTACACAGAACGTGTTCAGCCGTTTCATCATACTCTGCATCTTGTGCAAGTCCGATTTTATGCATGTGATGTTTGAGTTTGCAGTGGCCAGTGAGAAAACCTACTATAACTCTGAGATGCGCTCTACTGAGTTCTAGCAGTTTGTCCTGTTTATTCCTTGTACAAGCAATAAATGCTTTGGAATGGGCTAGGCCCGGTAGACTACGCCAGTACTCGAGTCTTTTATTGTCTGCCCAAGCTGTTATGACATTCTTGGCAGTGCTATATGCTGAACCGATTACCGGTTTTGGTCCAGTGAACGTTGTTTCGGCCCCCCTTTTTGCTAGGCTGTCCGCTATTTCGTTTCCTTCTAGGCCTGGGTGACCTGGTATCCAGACTAGGGTAACGTTGTTGCGTTGCGCCAGTCGGTTTAAGGTGTCTCTGCAGTTCCATACTGCCCCAGATTTAAAGCAGTTGGATTCAAGCGCTTTCAGTGCTGCTTGACTATCTGAAAATATATTTATCGTTTTTCGTGTGTGGTGTCGATTTCCCAGCTCCCTGACACACATTTCAATGGCATATACCTCTGCCTGAAATATCGTAGCTAGTTTACATATACTGAACGAGCGTTTCACTACTAGGTTCATCCCATATATTCCGGCTCCAACGCCTTCCAGAGTTTTGGAACCATCGGTGAACCAACGTTCATTTGCCCTACATAGGTTTGTTTCATTCTGGACCACAGTGTAGGACGTGTGAAGGTTTATAGTTTTAGGCATGATGTCTGAGGGCATTCCTAGAATGTTGTGAGCTATTATGTTCTCCAGCATGCTGCTGCCTCTGATGGCACCTGCCTGCGTTAGACTAATGGCCGCTTGGTAGAGTCTGTATGTTTCCCATCTTGCCTCTCTCTCCAGAACTTTGTGGAGAGAAAGTAATCCAAGGAGGGCTTCCATTGCTGCCGTTGGCGTGTAGCGAATGCTTCCAGTAATTGCCAGGCAGGCTTGTCTCTGTAGTCCGTTAAGTTTAGCAATGGCCATTTTCCTATGACCCTTGCTCCACCAGACTATAGAACCATACGTTATCATTGGACGTATGACGGTCACGTACAACCAGTATACGTGTTTTGGTGACATGCCCCATGTTTTGCCACATATTCTGCGGCATGTCCATAATGATAGGCTAGCCTTCCGGATAGTCTTTTCCAAGTGCGAGTTCCCATTTATCCAGGGTTATTCCCAGATATTTTGCTTCACTCGCAAAAGGAATTGTTACACCATTGATGGAAGGAGGTATTGAATGTTCCAGCTTCCTTTTCCTGGTGATTGGTACTATGACCATTTTGAGAGGGTTAATGGACATTTCCTTCCTCTCACACCATTTATATATGGTATCCAATATATCCTGAAGGACGTAGGAGATAGTTTTTTCGGATTTATCAGCATATGCTTGCAGATCAACTTCTCAAAGCGATAGACTGGCCAGCAGATCATCCACCAGCAGTGACCATAACAGTGGGGAGAGGACCCATCCCCAGGGGACAGCTGACACTTTTCCCCTGTAGAGAGGTCGTTATAGTTCTAATCTGTTGTGAAGCATAGTTCTTATCCAGTCACATGGTATCGGTTCAATCCCTCTAGGACAGTGGTCTCATATAGGGAGTGAGGTAGTGCATTGTTAAATTCTATGTCCAAGAATGCAGCGACTGCTACCTCCTGGTGTTCCAGGGCGTCGCTTATTCCTGAGACAAGTTATTGAGGGTAAGTTATGTTGATTTGCCAGTCTGGTAGGCATACTGGTGAACATTGAGGGGGTGCTTTGTTAGTGCCCCACACCTTATGCACCCATCCAGTATTTTCTCCATGCTTTTCAACAGAAAGGATGTCAGACTAATAGGTCTGAGCGATTTTGGCTGTGGGTCATTCTGACCCACCTTAGGAATATAGATCAACCTAGCCGCGGTCCAGTTAGATGGAATGAGTTGACCGCCCATCTTATCGCCTGTGGTGTAATTATTTTGTTGGCAACTACTCAGTCATCTCTGTGGGGTCGTTTTAACCGGCCTATATTTGTGACTAAATGCTCCAAAGTGCACCCGAAGTCGCCCGAACTCAACTCGAGTGCGACTTCGGGTGACTTCGGACGCACTTTGAAGCGTTTTGATCAACTTTCAGTGAAATTTTCAACACATTTTAAACCTCAGGTGAAAAAACCAAAATATAAAAATTGCAGATATTGATGTCTACTTCCAGATGCCGTTCATAGACTTTAAATACGACGATTTCTATTAAATCGGCGCATCTTGCAAGATGTGCCCTTAAATTGTTTATAACGCGATTGTGCAAAAACTACACATCGGACGGAAAACATCTTGCGCAAAATTGAGCAACATATTATTATCTATCAGTTTTCGTGATACTGTTTGTCCAGCTTCAGATTTATAAAAATTATGAATTTTTGTAAAATGTTCTTCTTTTCGAAGCTTTCCCGGATTTTATTAGTGGAAAATGCACCTATCCGGTTGTATGAAAATCCATTTTATAGGTTTTATAGATCTCTAACAAAAGTTGCATTGACTATTAAACGATTTTTTGAATAATCTTTGAGATATTTCCAAAAGACTAAAAAAGTGTGTGTGATTGGGTTATTGGCTTTGGGGTATACCAATTAACCAGACTATTTTATATTTTGAAATTGGCAGTTATTTTTTCTATTATGAGCCATTCTGTTTTTTTCATCTACACTTTTCTTTTCTTCTAGTCATATGCTTTCATATTTCTACTTTTTCAATTTAAATTTTTTTGTTATTATTATTTTTTTTCATTTTTTTTTATTTTTCATTTTTTTTCGCTCTACTAATTATCATATATCAAAAAACCAAAAAAGTTGTAATTTTTTTCACCAAGTATTGCTTTTTTTTTAATTAATTAAAAAGTTCGTTTTGTGGGGAAAAACCTCAGTTCAATATTGATCTGAAGGAAAAACCTTTATAGCTTGGTTTAATTACTACTAATAAAGATTAAAATAAGATGTTTTTAGAGAAGTATAGAAAAAAACATTACAGTGGAATATATTAGATTTTCTGTATTTACGGGAATTGTAAACTTATTATTCCTCTCAACCTTCCATTGCACCACGCCTTGGTAATGAATGAATTAATTGATATAATTGTCCTATATTCAGCAAAAAGAAAGGCTCATTATTATTCTACAGGCACCTATATGTAAATTGTTTCGTCGTAAAACAACAAAAAACCACTAGGAAATAACTACCTACACTGTTTGAATCAACACGAGCTCATATGGAATTTCTTCATTTCGAATAACGTGAGGGTTCCTAATGTTCCACCATGGGCGGTACACAAGGCTCAACTATGGGGGCAAATGTCCGTTCTTAATTGAATCTGCTGCAATTAGCCATAGGCGGGCTGCAGAAAATATTTTTAGGATTGAGATCATAAACTTTTCGTGGATTTTGAAGTGGTTTTCATTTGGCTCCTATAGTCTGTTCTCATCATAAATAGATAGATAAATAATATGCTTTATTGTCTGAAGGAATACACGATTCACAAAGCTTTGCCTATTTCATAAACATAAGTATGACTGTCTTCACAAAAATTTGAAATATGTTGCCAATCTTAAAGAATATCACAATCGATAAGAACACAAAATAAAACACATGGCAATATAACAACATCAAAATTTAATAACACTGTGGAGATATCAAAAATTATCGTCATAAAATTCTTCCAGACTATAATAGGTATTCAATGAGAAAGTTTTGAAATATTTTTTTTTAAATTTGGATAATTACTCAATATTAAAATGTGACTAGGTAAGTCATTATACAGGGTGTTTCTTAAGTACGTGTAGAAACTTTAGGAGCATGTTGCTGACGTCGAAATAAGGAAAAAGTTCCCATAGACACATGTCCACAAGTTATTCGTTTCTAAGATACAGAGTGTCAAAGTTTAATTCTTATATTTGTTTTTTGTGAATAAATTCCAAAATATTTGTGATATTCGAGTAAATTTTGGTATCTGGGATGATTTTTCAATGACAAAATCAAATTTTATGTTAATTGTGAAAAAACTAATTTCTATTCGAATTTATTTTAATTTTAAAAATCTTGTCATTCAAAATCACTTGCATCGATTATTTCAAATCTTAATAACTCGAAAACAGTTGCTCAAAGAATATATGTTTTACACAAACTTAATAATAAATATTTCCAGATACCAACCTTTACCCAAATATCAAAATTATTTTGAAATTATTCACAAAAAATAAAAATAAGAATTCAACAATGACACTCTGTATCTCAGAAACGAATACCTTGCGGACATATGTTTGTAGGAACTTTTCTTCTTAAATCTTCCTAAATTTTCTGCACGTACTTAAGAAACACCCTGTATATTTTTCAGCCATTGTACGATATCTAGTTAGCCTAGACCTGCATAAACAAAATATTGCGTTACCATAGCAACGAACAATAACTTATTAGAAGTGTCAGTGTAAAGTTTGACGTCAAAAAAGTAAACCACAGTTGTGAAAATCGAAAAATTGTAGTATCGAGCCATCATCAAGTACCTGTATTTAAAAAAGTTAAGAGGTAAGCAGATTTACGAAGATATGCTTAATACACTTGGTGATCAATGTCCTTCGTATGCGACCGTGAAAAATTGGACTGCAAGCTTCAAAAGAGGTAAATTTTCCATTGAAGATGATGATCGATCGGGAAGGCCAGTTTCTGTGTCAGTCCCCGAAAATATCGATGCAGTTCATGACATGATTTTAACAGACCGTCGAATTGGGCTAAACTGAAGCACTGAATATTTCATACGAACGCGTTCATCATATAGTTCACGTCAATTTGGACATGAGAAAAATTGCTGCAAAATGGATCCCCAAATGTTTGAATGTTGACCAAAAGTGTGCAAGGGTAGTAGCATCGCGTTCCTTCTGTGCTCGATTTGAAAACGATGTAGACTTCTTAAACCGAATTGTTACTATGGATGAGACTTGGGTACATTTCTACGATCCAGAAACAAAGCAACAATCGATGGAATGGCGACACTCCGGTTCTCCAAGACCTAAGAAGTTTCGTGTCCAAAAATCTGCTGGAAAAGTTCTTGCTTCAGTTTTTTGGGATTGCCATGGAGTAATCATGATTGATTTTTTGGATAAGGGTAGAACAATAACTGGAGATTACTATTCGACATTACTGACCACTCTACGGGAAAAAAATTAAAGAGAAAAGGCGCGGAAAGCTATCCAAAGGTTTTTGTTTTTGCAGGACAATGCCCCTGCACACAAATCTCATGTTGCCATGCAAAAAATTCGTGATTTAGGGTTTGAATTACTAGAACACCCCCCTTATTCACCAGATTTGGCTCCGTCCGACTATCATCTCCTTTCTCAACTGAAAGAAAGTTTAAAAGGTTGTAAATTTTCTTCCAACGAGGAGGTAATGAAAGCTGTGGAGGATGGTTAGCAGAACAAGAAGACATTTTTTTTTTGAAAGGTCTAGAGACGTTGCAGGTTCACTGTAATAAATGTATCCAATCAAGAGGAGAATATGTTGAGTAATAAAATATTTTGACATTGAAATTTTGTTTGGTTCTATACTAGGCTAAGCATTTTTCAATATATCCTCGTATATAAAAGAGTCTTGGACAAGTGCATGTGGAGGTATAGGGATGAGTAATCCAAGTTTATTAGACTGACGAGTTGAATATATTGAGAAGTTTTTTATGAATTCGTGTTTATATCTACTGATCAGGAAAATAGACCAAACTCAGAACATACTCAGAACAAATCCGATTTTACCATTTAAAGTTAATAAAAAACAGCTGTTTCCGTTTGACCACGGTATTCAGGCAAGGAAAAGCGAAAAATGGTGGTCTTGAAAATGTGCCACTGGCTAGAGCTGCACCTTCATGGTACCGCATAGATACAATATTGTGAATACTAAACTGACGTCCTTGTTCGATCTCCGTTGGTGGGGAAATCGAGGACCGTTTCTGTAGCCTGCGAGATTTCCAGATCTTACATCTTTAGACTTTTATATGTGAGGTAAGGTAAAAGAATTGGGGCCGGTTGTATGACGAAAAATTATTCATATGAATAACTAACGTCATATCAATAATGCTACGTTAAATATTAGATGCGTTGCATAAAATATGCTGCAAGTATTCAACACAGTATTATTTCTTAATGACGGAAAAGATGTGGCAACAGCGCTATTTTTCTCGCTTCTTGTCTTATTCATGATAATTTGTCCATTTAAGGGTTAGGTTTGATTTTAATATTCGTTTGAGATAAATAATAGTAAGGCATGGAGACTTCTAGTTCTAAGAATAGAAAAAGGCAACCAATTAAACAGAAGTAGACGAAACTATAATCCAATATCGTTGCAAAAAAGTAAGTACAGTTTTCAGTAAATCGTTTCGACGAATAAATATCCTTCCTTTTACTTTCTCTACAGATACGAAAACGTTAAAGAATGTAATAGATCGGACAGCATATCCATCAAGAAGAAAACAGAAATATGGATAAGAATACAAAGTGCATAATAGTTCCTCAAACGAACCACGAGAGTGGAAGCATTTGCGAATTTTATTGAATATTTTGAAAGAGAGAACAAAGGAATCAGTTGTAGATGAAAATGTAAGAAATAAAACATGAATCCCTTCCAAGAGAGGTTATCTTGTGGAAAATAGCGACTAAATTCCAACTTTCAGTCGCAGATGATTCCACAACTGACTTTATGAACATCCTGTTCATATTTTCAATGAAATAAACTCATGAGATTGTGACTAAAATTTGTTATGATAGGTATCGGTTCCTTGCAATTATTTGGGATTCATTTCCGGAATCTCAAAACTTAAAATAATACGAAAAATCGAAAAAACTTTATTATAAGTACAAATGATAAAGATTTTTCGGGTATCAAATGGAATTGTATAATATAATTTTGTTTTCAGAATAAAACCGATACTTGGATAAAATTTCTAATGATGGCTTCATATAGAAGAGAACCTAGAGGATGCCAAAAGAGTAACAGCAATTGATAGTACAAAATCAGATTGTTTGTGTATAGCGTTCACCTACTGTACAACATCTATATGTACCAATTAATTTAACCAAAATTAAGAATAAAAACATTAAATATCATTGAGTTTTTAGACAGAAATAAAAAGAACTGTAGGAGGACGAGTGGCTCCTGAATAAACTTAATAACAGCAAGAACTAAAAATCTAGACAATGTTTACAAAAACTCCGAATTATTCTAATTATTTGGCGGAATTCTCATCATTTGTCAGTTCCTGATTGATAATCAGTTCCATTAGAAAATTATGAAGGGGTTGATCTGTAGGGCAGGAGATTAAGAGAGTTGAAAAATTGCATGTACAGGGTGTCCCAAATTCGAGCCTCATCATTGGGATTTCGGAAACCAGAAGAGATACGAGGTAGGTTAAATGGAGGCAAAGTTACGCAATTTGGTGCTCATTGTAACGCCGCTTTCATATTAGAAAAATTCCGAATACTTCCGAAGATTTTTGGAAAAAACCGATTATTCGTGATTTAATTTTTATTTTTTTGTGACTCTATTTGAATAGATATAACAAAACAAATTTCACATTCTTGTTGCTACTTTTTCTGTTCTACAAGATGGTGTGATCAGATTTTCAAACAGACGTTTCGTATTGGAGCTGCCATCATCAACTTTGTTTTTTAAAATACGGCCCTGGATTTTTTATTATAGATTTTAAAAGTTTCTAATGTCCCGAAACAAATGATATATCGCACTTATTCTAAAAGTTTATATTAATAGCATTTTTCATAAGAACTCATGAGTTAGAGAGAGACAAAAATTAGATTTTTAATAGAGTTAAAACAAACCTTTTTTGCATAACGCACTGCATAAACCTCAAAAACTAACATTAAAGTGGGTGGTTAATAAATAATATAATTGAAGTGTCATCCCTCAAACTCTAGGCCCTAGGCTATTTTTACAAAAATAATTGCTTTTTATCAAAGTGGCTGTGCATCATGCATTCTGGCTATCTTAGTTCATTTGTTAATGTTTAAATTATCCAATATTTTGACAGGTCACTGTTCGTTCACTAATCGTTAACGCTTATTCAACGAAAATGACTTTTTCTAACGAAGAAAAACGAGACATGATAAGGATTTATTATATTTCGAATCGAAATTCAAAAACGGCTTGTGAGCGCTATTTGTTGGAATATCCAGAAAGACGGCAGCCGCATTATAGTTATTTTGCTAATATTGATAATAATTTAGCTCAGTAGGGAAGTTTTGTTAAGCCAAGGGTTGAATATGGAACACGAATCGATCCAGAAGAGGAACAAATTATCTTGAACACCGTAAGTTTGAAAACTGTTACAAAGTAGAAAGTAAAATGAATAATTTTAAATTATTTTTTAAGGCCAATAATAATCCTCGAGCTTCAGTTAGAGTTTTCTCAGAAGAAGTAGGATTACCGCGAATGAGAGTTTGAAGAACTTTAAATACGCGTGGATATAAACCTTACAAAATCCATATTAGTCAAACACTAAGACCTGGCGATGCTGAGATACGATTATAATTTTGTAACTGGTTGCAAAATAAAATTAATGAAAATGAGGACTTCCTACATAAAACTATATGGACAGATGAATGCAGTTTTTCAACAGATGGACTATTTAACAGACATAACGAACACTATTGGTCAATAGAAAACCCAATGCAGAATCAAGACGTAAGACCTCAGGGACGACAACCATTTAACGTATGGGTCGGTATGTGGCACAATAAAATTATCGGCCCGTTTTTTATTCAAGGAAAATTAAATTCCGATAGATATGCAGAATTAATAAGGACTGGATTCCTTAATGGAAAAACCTTTGGGCGTATTACGTCAACTACGGTGGCAACAAGACGGTGCACCACGTCATAATGGGAGATGTGTTAAAAATTTATTAAATGAATTATTCCCTAATAAATGTATTGGAAACCAAGGTCCCGTACGTTGGCCAGCTAGAAGCCCCGACCTAAACCCTCTAGACTACTTTCTTTGGGGATTTCTCAAAAACCGTCTTTATCGAAACATGCCACAAAATCTTGAAGTATTGCGACAAGACCTAATAAGGGAGATCAGGGCGTTCAAGCAGGTGGATTACAATTTGAATATTTGCTTTAACTTTCATTGGGTATTCAATTTTATAGTTTGACTTTTTTTTAAATAATTAAAATATCATGCCTATTGTTGAACATAACACATTGTTTTATATCAATTTTTAGGAGCTTCTGAGGTCCTTAAAGCAATGATGTATCGTTCTTTTTCGAAAAAATTATTTTATCGATGTACTGCTAAGATCTTACCAAAAATCTATTCTCTGTCTCTCTCTTACACATGAGTTCTTATGGAAAATGCTATTAATATAAACTTTTCGATTAAGTGCGATACATCATTTGTTTTGGGACATTAGAAGAGTTTAAAATCCATAATAAAAAATCCAGGGCCGTATTTAAAAAACAAAGTTGATGATGGCAGCTCAAATACGAAACGTCTGTTTGAAAATCTGATAACACCATCTTGTAGAACAGAAAAAGTAGCAATGAGAATGTGAAATTTGTTTTAAAAAAATAAAAATGAAATCGCGAATAATCGGTTTTTTCCAAAAATCTTCGGAAGTATTCGGAATTTTCCAAATATGAAAGCGGCGTTTCAATGAGCACCAAATTGCGCAACTTTGCCTCCATTTAACCAACCTCGTATCTCTTCTGGTTTCCGAGAACCCAATGATGAGGCTCGAATTTGGGACACCCTGTACAGAAATATATTTTGAAAAATGAAAATCGTCCTGTCCGAGTATTTTTTTAAATATATATCTTTCATGGAGGAACGAATTTTATTCCATCATAGGTTTTCACTCTGTATATAATGTGATGAGTATATCTCAGCATGATGAAAATAGACTATAAGCTTTACATAAGAATAGACCGAGCTTATCGAAATGTACCAAGGATCATCTGTAAAGTACATGGCCGGAAATGAGATAATGATATAATTGATGATGAATCATAAAAAGCATGAGAGTTTATCAAAGGAGTGAAGTAAATTCAAATAATGGTTTTCTTTGGATTTTATGAAAATTATTGAATTGATGGAAACTTCCACTTTTTTCATTTGTTATCCTAATAATAGCTGTTATTTTAGTGACAATTAAAAATAAATGTCATTATAAATTTCGAATTTTTATTCGAACTCTCACAGAGATTGCGTCATTGATTTTAAATATGAATATATTAAGCATAATTTCATGACTCTGTGCATTTGAAATTTCATGTTCAACAAACGATTCATGGTCTTCATATAAAACTTTTGCATAAGTCTTTGTCTTGTAATTAGTTGTAATTTTTGTGTTGAATTATGTTTCACCGTTTGTGTAGTTCGGTTTTAGTCATAAGATGTAGGAGATGAATGACTGATAAGTGAAACACAGAGTCTTTTTCAAATGTGTGAATAGATTTTCAAGAATAATTGATTTTTATTTGTAAATTTGTAAAAAAAAATTGTTTTACGAAACTCCCAGGTTTTTTGAGAAAACCCTTCAAAAGCAGAGCTTGTACGAGCAAATGAGATCTGAGACCTACTGTTTAAATAAATGTGGAATTCGAACCACTTCAGCTCCGGGCCGCCTGAGTGGAAGGATAAACTACAGGAGATACGTCGAAGCTTAAATTGGGGCAAAGTTGCGTATTCTGGTGCTTAACAAAATACTGTTTTGAAAGTTGGAAAATTACTAGTATTTCCGGAAATATCGGGAAAAAACTGAAAATCGGAATTTTCGTTTTTATTTTTTTCTATCGTTATTTGACAACATAGCTCAAAACCAAAAGTACATTTTCATTGATACTTTTTTCAGCTACACGTTTTCATATTCAGATTTACTATCCGACGTTTTGTCTTCTGGCATTCATCATCATAATTTTTTTCTGTTATGTGCGCCATATTGTTTTTTTATACAGAAAAATAGTGATTCTCATTCTGATTTCATTGATGTATAATTTGTTATGATTTGCACTTCTGAAACAACCGATATTTAAAAAAAAACAACTTCATCTGAGATGGTCATGACTCCATCGAAAAATTTTGTTTAATAAACACTAGTTGTCAGAACTCATTAAACATCATAAGTTTGCACAAATACTTCAGTTGAAATGTCCTCATTCTCAAATGAAGAAAAACGAGATATGTTGAAACTTTATTCTAAATTTGATAGGAATAGTACGAAAACAACACAAATTTATTTTGAATTATATCCGGAATGACAACAGCCGGATAGAACATTATTCGGAATTTTCGGCAAACACTTGGCTGAGTACGGTGCATTTCAAAAAACAAGAATGAAATCATGAGCTTGTAAAAAATGCACAAAAAGTATTACAAGTGTTCGAAATGATGGCCTTCCCTTTGAATACAGAACCGAGCTCGTCGTCTCAAATTAAGAACAGCCCTAACAATATCCCTTCTTCTGATAGACCTGAATTGCGTAATGATATTGTCTCTAAGTTCATCTACTGTGTCATATTCTTGCTCTCCATAGATTCTGTTCTTTAAAGTGCCCCACAAGAAAGTATCCAAAACTGTAAGGTCAGGTGACCTTGCCGGCCACCTCACTGGTCCAGAATTTCCTAACCATCTATTAGGAAATCTTTGGTGTAAATATTCGCAAACTGCTCTTTTATTGTGTGGAGGAGCCCCGTCATGCTGAAACCAGCAGCTGTTATAATTAACAAGGGGAAACGTATCCATATATTCTTCGAATTCGTTTCTTAAGAACCGAAGATAGGTTTCCCCAATCAAAGTATTAGGAAGAAATGTGGTCCAAGTATTCGGTCGTCATAAATTCCAGCCCACACATTCAAACGAAACCGAACTTGTGGTCTGACTTCCCTGAAGTGTCGTGGATTATTATCACTCCAAATGTGCTCATTATTTCTATTAAAATCACCACAGTTCGAAAAAGTACTTTCGCCTGTCCAAATAATGTTTTTCAAGAAGTTTGTAGGTCTACCCTATTCGAGAGCCAGCTACAAAATTCCATCCTTCTCTCAGGATCACCTGGATGTAATTTTTGTGAAATATGTATCTTATAACATTTCAAACCACTTTTTTTTAATTCCCTCCAAACGCTCGTCTGTGGCACATCCATATCTGCCGAGACTTGATGAGTTGATTTGGAAGGATCTGCATTTATCTAAAAAAGTACCAAAAATAATTATACTTCTTCGAATATGGAATGAACAATTATTTTACCTCGGCTAATAAGTTACGTCTAATATTTTGTTCCATTCTGCTTCCATATGTCATTCTAGGTTTTTGAAAAGCACCGTACTCAGCCAAGTGTTTGTCCAAAATTCCGAATAATGTTCTATCCGGCTGTTGTCTTTCCGGATATAATTCAAAATAAATTTGTGTTGTTTTCGTACTATTCCTATCAAATTTATAATAAAGTTTCAACATATCTCGTTTTTCTTCATTTGTGAAAGGACATTTCGACTGAAATATTTGTGCAAACTTATGATGTTCAATGAGTTCTGACAACTAGTGTTTATTAAAAAAATTTTTTCGATGGAGTCATGACCATCTCAGATGAAGTTGTTTTTTTTATATCTGTGGTTTCAGAAGTGCAAATCATAACAAATTATACATCAATGAAGTCAGAATGAGAATCACTATTTTTCTGTATAAAAAAACAATATGGCGCCCATAACAGAAAAAAAAGTTGATGATGAATGCCAGAAGACGAAACGTCGGATAGTAAATCTGAACATAAAAACGTGTAGCTGAAAAAAAGTATCAATGAAAATGTACTTTTGGTTTTGAGCTATGTTGTCAAATAACGATAGAAAAAAATAAAAACGAAAATTCCGATTTTCAGCTTTTTCCGGATATTTCCGGAAATGCTCGGAATTTTCCAAGTTTGAAAACAGTATTTTGTTAAGCACCAGAATACGCAACTTTGCCCCAATTTGAGCGTTGACGTATCTCCTGTAGTTTAGGAGACCCGAATGGTGGGGGTCGAATTCGAATTGCCCTGTATATATACACACAAAATAAAAACAAAAATAGAATAATTATTTACAACATGCACAGAAATATTGTACATACTTGTATGTGGAGAATATATGCGGGTTTGTCTATAAGTCCATAACTTAATAAAAAGAGTATAAATTAAATAATTAATTATTGTGTTTTAATCATATACATGTCTTATACAGTCTTTAGGGTACGTCCAGAGTGCAAGCGAGAAAGCGATATCGCGTGTCGGCTTCTCGCTTACGAAAAACTCGCACTGACAAGTTTGTTGGCGTGAACGCGAGGTGTGGTCATAGTACAGGCAGGTTGCTCTATGCAGGTGACAGTTTAGAAGAGTAGAGCTTAAGATGCCTAAAAACCCTGGTGTGTCGAGTGATCCGATTTTGTTTTGATTTTTCAGAAGACAAATAAACAAATGAAATAGTGGTCTGCTTCTTTAGTCGGTCCCAGAGATGGCGCACTTATAGAATTTTAGTCCTGTCAATATTCCAGGGATATGGTGATTGATGACTGTTGTCAATTTTATGGAATTTCAACAAACTTCAAATAATATTTTACACACATTGTATAACAGCAATACATATTTGATACAAACTGATGAAGAAATCAAACAATTATTAGAAAAGGAATGATGAGAGTAATTTGTGAAATGAGTAAATGAGTCATATCAAAGCAAAAATAAACCAAATCAAAAACAGTCAAAGGTGAAACATGGTTATATTATAGGAATTGAAGTCATCTTCAAAGTATACATTTCTTAAATTCATTTTTGAATTTAGTTTTAGTCCTAATTTCTGTCACAATTTTCCACTAAACTATTGAATATTGATAGCCATTTCTTTCTCAAGGTTACCTGTTTCAATCCTGAAAAAAAAAGTTTGAATGAAAATATAATCTGTAATTGTCTTTAGTGAGGAAAATGGGAGAAATGTATTCTTCAATCTACTAATTAATAATTTAAAACAAAATGATCTTGAACTCACTTCTGACATCTTCTGAGAATACAATATAATTTATGACTTTTGTCGGTACTCTTGCAGGTTTTTAGTGCACAATAGGTACTTCACTTTCAGAAGAAAGGGATATTTTCAGGGGTAATATAATAAGTAGTATGATTATTACCGATAATTTTTTGGAATATTTATGAATTGCAATCCAAAAGCTGAAAATACAACGAGTCCGCAGGACGAGTTGTATTTTCTTGCATTGGGATTGCCAATGAATTGATATTCCAAAAAATTATAGGTTATTAATCATACCACGAATTATATTTAGGACGACAATATATCGATTTGAAATCGTGTCACCGTTTTAATTTGAAGTAATTCACAGAAATCAAAATCTAACAACGAGAACACTAAAGAGAAGAATTGGGGTCATATTACAGGCATAATCTTTCAAAATATCAGCCAGCTCCACAATTGTGGTATTCGCATTGTCAATATAACCCCTGTTTGTGCAAAAATTGTTGAATTGCCTGGTAATTGATTCTTTATTTCTGGCCGTATTCAACGGAATACTCTTTTCCACTGCTTCATCTATGATACCAATAGCCATTTGTCCCCAACGATCGCTCATATTGATTAAGAAATATAACTAGTCAAAATACAAAGATTTGACGTTTATAATTTAATTATTTTCACTTTACAGCTAGTAAAACAAAAACTAAGCAGGTTTATCACCGGGGGTAATACCACAAGTGCATTGAATTGACATCTAATGCGATAATTGCACTGCCGTGACGCGAAACGCGTCACTACAGTGCAATTATCGCTGTGAGCCAGCGGTAATTGCATTCCTCTTATGGACGTTTTTACACGTGAGGGAAATTTCCGGGGGTAATACCACAAGTGCATTGAAAATTACCGATAATTCTGAAAAAAACGTGTTTTTTTTTTAAAACTTCACGAGTTTATTTTTTTCGTTGTTTCAAAGCATAAATTGCCCGACTCCGAAGGAGGAGGGCAATTTTTTGAAACAACGAAAAAAATAACCGATTGCGGTTTTTTATAAAAAAAAACACGTTTTTTTCAGAATTATCTGGTTAATTTTCAATGAACGAGTGGTATTCGGTAGGAAATTTCATACCTCACTCTTATATGAACACTTGTAGGTAGATGACACATTTGAAGTCTCACTTCTGACATTAAAATCGCGCGACTTCACTTGAATTGACATCTAATGCGATAATTGCACTGCCGTGACGCGAAACGCGTCACTACAGTGCAATTATCGCTGTGAGCCAGCGGTAATTGCATTCCTCTTATGGACGTTTTTACACGTTAGGGAAATTTCCGGGGGTAATACCACAAGTGCATTGAAAATTACCGATAATTCTGAAAAAAACGTGTTTTTTTTAAAACTGCACGAGTTTATTTTTTTCGTTGTTTCAAAGCATAAATTGCCCAACTCCGAAGGGGGAGGGCAATTTTTTAAACAACGAAAAATATAACCGAGTGTGGTTTTTTATAAAAAAACACGTTTTTTTCAGAATTATCTGGTTAATTTTCAATGCACGAGTGGTATTCGGTAGGAAATTTCACACCTCACTCTTTAGGTAGATGACACATTTGAAGTCTCACTTCTGACATTAAAATCGCGCGACTTCACTTGAATTGACATCTAATGCGATAATTGCACTGCCGTGACGCGAAACGCGTCACTACAGTGCAATTATCGCTGTGAGCCAGCGGTAATTGCATTCCTCTTATGGACGTTTTTACACGTGAGGGAAATTTCCGGGAAAATACAGCGACAAGCTATATTTTCGCTGTAATTCTGATTCTATTGGCTGAATTTCAAAATTTGAAATAGACTGATTGGTTGTTAAGCAAGGAGATATATTGTCGCGATAATACAAGTTATTGTCTTTGATTAGTGATAGGTCAGATTACGTGAATATCTTAAGAAGAGCGTAAATTTTTGTAAAAATTCATAAATTCAATATGGTGGCTACAAAATGGCGGACCAGGTTTGTGATCATGGTCCTATTCGATTCAAAATTGCTATAAGGGGATTATCGTGGTCGGAAATTATAAATTTTTTTTCAAAATTTATAAATCCAATATGGCGGTTACAAGATATAGGACAAGTTTTGTAAATATCGTCAGATTCTATTCAAAATTGCTATGTGGGGATTTTTGGAGTAGGAGGTTATGATTTTTTTTGTCAAAATCATAAATTCAATTTGGTGATTCCAAGGTGGTTTATAAGTTTTGTGATTATAGTTAGAGTCTATTTAGAATTGCTTTGTGGGGTTTTTCAGTGTCATCAATTTACATTTTTTGTAAAAAATAATGAATTCAATATGGAGGCACAAAAATGGTAGACGAGTTTTGTATTTATAGTCCCATTCGATTCAAAATTGGTATGTGGGGGTTTTCGGGGTCAAAATTTATAATTCTTTTGTTATAATTCATAAATTCAATATGGCGGCCACAAGACGGCAGACGACTTTTGTGATTATGGTCAGATTCTATTCAAAATACCTATGTGGGGATTTTTGGGGTAGGAGATTATGATTTTTATTTGTCAAAAGTCATGAATTTAATATGGCGGCTCCAAAATGGCAGACGAGTTTTGTTATTATGGTCCAAAAGTCTTTCGTAAATTGGTCAGTGAGGGTTTTTGAGGTCGGATATTATTATATGGCCAACGTTTAAAAATCCCAGATAACGGCTTCAACGGTATTCAACGGAATACTCTTTTCCACTGCTTCATCTATGATACCAATAGACATTTGTCCCCGACGATCGCTTATATTGATTGAGAAATATAACTAGTCAAAACACAAAGATTTGACGTTTATAATTTAATTATTTTCACTAGACAGCTAGTAAAACAAAAACTAAGCAGGTTTATCACCGTGAAAATACAGCGAAAAGCTATATTTTCACTGTAATTCCGATTCTTTCGGCTGAATTTTAAAATTTGAAATAGACTGATTGGTTGTTAAGCAAGGAGATATATTGTCATCAGTAAAAAAGGTAAACAACATATTCCTAAGTTGAATCAGTGAAAGCAGGGCTCATCAGAAGATCTTGGGACAATATGATTCCTTTTTCTTTTCTGTGAATTGCTAAAACTCTTAAACTATTTCTGAACATTTCCAATGACATAAAAATTGACTTTTGACATGTGTCACTAGTTCAAACATCGGATCTAATTTTCGTGGTGTTCATTGGAACATTGGAACTATTTAGACACCTTCTAGGATTCAGTGACCCTATTTCTCTCCGTTTTCTAACGCCCTCTAAGTGTTACAAAAAAATTATTACCAAATTTTGATTTTTCACCTCAAAAAAAACCGTTTACCAAATTTTGTGCAGGAAATTTATTTTTTGTAGAAGTTATTCAAAATAATTCAAAATAAAATTTCAACTTCAACACCTTGTATCTTCGAAACGAAATATTTTCGGACACATGTTCATATAAACTTTTGATCTTGAAATTTGTCAGATTTTCTTAATAACCACTCTGTATTATAAAATAACCAGTACACGAAATTTTTTTGCAGTGTATTCGTATTATCATTATTGCCACGATATACCTCAATGAGATCAATCTAATTTCAAATCTCCAAGGTCCTTATTATAGCCTGTATATACATATTCATCACTGTAAGTAGCTATTATAGCTCACTTTCTCAATAATGATGAATTTCTTCAATATTATTTGTCTATTGATCTGATTTCACTTCTGATCTCGTTTTTTTCTTTGAAATAATTATTCGCAATCGTTCGTGAATGAATGTGCATTGTTATGTCATTTTTATCTATGGTAAATACAACACATTTTTAGTCCAAGCAAATGAATCTCAAAAATGACTAAACCTCGCAAATTTTTCATGCATTATACAGTGACCACCAAAAAGTATGTACCATATGAGAAAAAATATTCTGGGGAAAAGTTTGTGCATGTCCGATAACCTAAAAATCGATTTTGACACATGTCACGTGATCGCTAGAATGACGGCAAAATGAAAAAAATTGCAATGCAAAGGCAAAAAAGGGGTAAGATGGCAAGATATCAAAAAAAGTTATTTGAAAAAGTCACTTAGAATTCAATTTTATACACATAAACGAAGTTTCAAGAGATAATTCAAAAAAATTGAAAATAGCAATTTTTTAAAAATATTTTCCCATCTATTTAAAAATATTATTTTTTTTCTTATGAATAGCTTGACTATACTGAAATATTTGCATTTTAATGATAATGACAAAACTTTCTCATTTTCTCCACACCAGAGGGCACTAAATTGAAAAAATGGGAATTTGTCAGAACCCTTGCTGTTACATCGGTTCGTATCTAACAGTTCTATCCGAATTCCACGACCATTGTGATGACATGACACTCCAAAAACATGGTAATTTCCAGATTATAATCAAGTTCCGATGATAATCGTGCATGAGCGTTTCACTTCGCACATAAACTTGAAAATAGTGCGTCAAATTAAAGATTCTTAAAGTTTATGTGCAAAGTAAAACGCTCATACAGCATTATTATTGAAACTTGATTAAAATCAGGAAACATGGTGTTTCTAGATTGCCATATCAACACAATAGTCTTGGAATTCTGATATAACTGTTAGATAAGAACCAATGTAACAGCGAGGGTTCTGGCAAAATCCAATTTTTTTAATTTAGTGCCCTCTGGTGTGGAGAAAATGAGAAAGTTTTGTCATTATCATTAAAATGCAAATGTTTCAGTATAGTCAAGCTATTCATAAAAAAAAAAAAAATATTTTTAAATAGATGGGAAAATATTTAAAAAAAATTGCTATTTTCAATTATCTCTTGAAACTACGTTTATGTGTATAAAATTGAATTCTAAGTGACTTTTTCAAATAACTTTTTTTGATATCTTGCCATCTTACCCCTTTTTTTGCCTTTGCATTGCAATTTTTTTCATTTTGCCGCCATTCTAGCGATCACGTGACATGCGTCAAAATCGATTTTTAGGTTATCGGACATGCACAAACATATGGTACATACTTTTTGGCGGTCACTGTATATTGTTATGTAGATAGTAACTGAATTAAGGACATTTGGAATATTACAGATAAGTTTATTGGTAAATTATACTAGTCTACTCATAGAGCCAATATGTTTTGTAAGATGTTTTTTTTTATTTCTATTGATTCTAATTTGTTTAATTTTAAACTTTTAGGTTTAATGTGCCAATAGTTCAATGAGTTGATTGGATTTTATTGAATTCTGCTTCTTTTCTAATGTTGAATCTTTGATAAATACTGCGTCCTGTCTGGCCAATATACAGGGTGTATCTAAATAACACCGAAAAAATTAAAGGGGTCATTCTGTGATGAAAATTAATGTTAGTGTTTGGTATAAAAATTTTTGAAAAAACCCTCCCCGGAAAAGTTACACCCCTTTGAAAATTAAAAAAAAAAGGTTTTTCTTTTTTATTTTCCCTGAATATCAAGCTAAAGACACGAAACTTGGTAAACATTATCTGTCAATAAGAGTACACTTTTTGAAATTTTTTCAACCCTGAAGTATGCTTAGAAGGGGTTGATTATTTCAACCCCTAAGATAATTTTTCTTACAACTTTTTTTTAGATGAAATTTTTTTCATTAAAAATGTATGACTGAAAAGCCCAATTCATTGACTAACTTTTTTAACTTTACAAGTTTTTTTCGAAAACTTAAGCATTTATGAGAAAAAAATAAATAAGCTCATGTAAAATAGCATTTTATTAAACAACCAAATTATGATTATGATTATGAGACTTCAACTAAAAACAAAAGTGAACAAACAATGAACAAAAACCTGTCGAATATCGACAATACAATTATAATAAATGTTGAAAATGACCGCCTTCAGCTTCAATACAAGCATCTACCCTTTTCCTCATAGAATTGCGTATACGATGAAATATTCCTGGAGAATTTCTTATAGTTTCACACCCTGCTACAATGCGGTTTTGCAGATCATCGATATTTTCAACTGGGTTTGTGTATATCAAAGATTTCAGATATCCTCATATGCAAAAATCCAAAGGATTAAGGTCAGGGGAGCGGGCTGGCCAGTTTACAGGTCCTCCTCGACCTATCCATTGATTGGCATACCTCATCCAGGTGAGTTCTTGCACGTATACTAAAATGAGCTGGTGCACCATCGTGCATAAACCATGAATGTTGCCTAATTTGAATGGGAACCTCTTCAAGAAGAACACGTAATTCTTCAAGGAGATGACAATATGCTTCACCATTTAATCGTAGCGGAAGAAAATGGGGACCAATTAAATGATTATCAATAATTCCGAGCCACACGTTTAATGAAAATTGATACTGATGATTTCCTTCAAAAAAGCCATGAGGATTTTCGTCAGCCCAAAGGTGATTGTTGTGAAAATTTCTAATACAGTCTCTTGAGAAACGCCTCGTCAGTAAATAAAATATTACCTAAGAACTGTGGTGCTTGGCCAATCATATTAATAAGCCACTGACAAAAAATCACATGGGGTAAAAAATCTCGAATCATTAACGCTTGCACCCGTTGAAGATGATAGGGATACAACATTTGTTCTTTTAAAATTCTAAAAACAACGGAATGGCTTACATGTAGGACACGAGCTATTCTCCTGGTACTAGTTTCTGGGAATTCTTCAATTGAATTAAGTATGGCTTCTTCTACAGCTGCAGTTCTAACTTCTCTAGTACGACCAGAATCATAACTTCTTTTTTCAAAATTACTACGTTCCCGCAAGCGTCGTTGAAAAGTTGTGAACGTAGTATGATGGGGTAGTCTACGCTGTGGGTACTGTTCAGCATAAAGTCTTTGCGCTTCCAATGAATTACCGTTAGCACGACCGTATGTAAAATGCATATCTGCCATTTCCAAATTCGAATATGCATTCATATTTTCAATCAACTAATATTTCCTACAATACACAATCATAAAACTTGTGAAACAATAAGGTGGGTGACAGAAAATGACACTACACAATCCTAGTGTCAGTATTAATGTTTTTATGCAAAGCACAGGCCACTAGATTTTTTTTCTCGTAAATGCTCAAGTTTTAGAAAAAACTTGTAAAAAAAGTTAGTCAATGACTACATTTATCTCACAACTTTGGATCCGCTCAAAATGGGTTTGACTTGACTGGATCCGATACACCTAATCGAAATATACAGTGTTCGGATTGGATTGAATCACTCAAGTCAATTCCATAAAATATAGGATTGGACCCAACCGATCGCCTTGAAGAGAAGTAAAATTACGAGATAAACGAGTTTGAAATTGACAAATGCCAGGTAAAAGTAACCAAATTCAGATTAGTGTTTATATTGACAATTGTCTTTCTCAAAATGGAGAGCAAAATAATAATTAAGAAAAGAAACGTATGGTCCAAAGAAGAGAACAGTTTTTTCATTCAGCTGATTAAGGATAAACATATTATATCGTGATTTAATTCGCAGAATACAAGAAATTTAAGGTTACGAAATTCGACATTTTGCTGTGAAGTTAGCTTTTTTCAATCGGATTGAAGAATAGGATTCTTCGATCCACTTAAATATTGCGATATAAACTGAAGGGTGGTTTCACTCGACTCAATGCTATTGAATTTGAAGCGGATGGAGATCGTCCAGATAAACGTAGTCAATGAATTGGGCTTTTCAGTCATACTTTTTTAAAGAAAAAATTTTCATCTAAAAAAAAGTTGTAAAAAAAATATCTTAGGGGTTGAAATAATCAATTTTGTAAATAAACAAGCGGTTTTATAGAAGGTTGAAAAAGCATCAACAAAATATTTCCTTATAATAAGCTGACGTACCGTTTTTATTCTGCTCTTACTTGGAATAGACCGAACGTAGATGGTCTCCCACTGTACTCATAACAAACACTGATTGAGGAATATTGTAGACTGTACCTAAAAATCCTTTCCCACTACTGGCTTACGAATCACGTGACATGCGGCATCTATACACCCGCGGCATCTATCCCACTTTTACCCTATAATAATTCTCAACTAACTTTGAAATTTTTTTGCATGTCCAGTATATACTTATCATTGCTAAAATAATCATTAAACAACAATTAATTTTATCTACTCCTTACCTCACTTGCTGCACAAATTCACATACATGGTAACACAATACGCATTCGAATAGAGAGCTGAGTAGTAGGTCAAGCCACGAACCTATCAACAAATTCTTTTATTTTAAAACTTTATAGAGGTCGATTCAAGGAAACCGTTTCTAGACGTTTTTGCAGTTATAATTGCTCATATCTGCTAGGCTGTTATATTGTTTCATTTGGAAATATTTTCAAGGTTGGCATTTGCATCCTATTACCATGAAAAAGTTGTTCTTTATCCTTTATATAGATGAGGCGCCGGAAAACTAGTATTGGGAGTATTTATTTCATTCGTTTCCGCCTAGAGACAGTTTCTCATAGAATTATTTGGACGAAAATAACAATAATAATGTATTTATTGAGTACATCTTTCTACAGCCAGGGCCTTTTACAGAATGAGGCAAAAAATGTTGAGGGCTTTTCGCCATATTACACAATAAAATAAAAGTAGAAAATCGTATAGTAAGAAATATAACACATGCAGAAATTCCGTGTGTGAACTGAAAAAAACTCAGTGAGAAAAAAGTTCACACACGGCACTATAGCAGTTATTGAAAGAACTTGATATATATATATATATATATGCTGAATACCTATTTCAAGGAGCAATAAATGTTCCAGTGACTGTAAAACAGTCGAAAACAATCCTTTAGGAACTCACTATACCTTTGTATAGATTGTATGGCATATGTCCGACAGAAAACAACTACTTCTCTGGCTAATACCTCGACAGATATTGAATTATATCTGTCGGACATATGTGCAAAGATCCTTACTTTGAAGGAACAACTTTGCAAGAGCTCTCAGAGACAGACAGCAGGACACCGCCTGATCCAAACAAGGAACCAACTGCAGACCGGTTTCGGGATGTAGTTCCTCATCAGTACAGTCCTGGTAATCACGGTTGTATACACGCGGGGGCCCGGTGCCCGTCATCGTTCGCCGGGATGAACACTGCAATCGCTTACAGGATCCACCACGGCAACAGATTAGAGAGCGCTCCAGAAGGACATTTCGGATACGAAATGGTATATGCTGAATACCTGTTTCAAGGAGCAATAAATGTTCCAGTGACTGTAAAACAGTCGAAAACAATCATTTAGGAACTCACTATACCTTTGTATAGATTGTATGGCATTTGTCCGACAGAAAACAACTACTTCTCTGGCTAATACCCCGACAGATATTGAATTATATCTGTCAGACATATTTGCAAATATCCTTACTTTTAAGGAACAACTTTGCAAGAGCTCTCAGAGATGACGATGACGGGCACCGGGCCCCCGCGTGTATACAACCGTGATAACCTGGACTGCACTGATGAGGGACTACATCCCGAAACCAGTCTGCAGTTGGTTCCCTGTTTGGATCAGGCGGTATCCTGCTGTCTGTCTCTGAGAGCACTTGATTTTACCGTACTGAAGAGAGCTTAAGCTCGAAACACGTGTCTACGGTTGCACAAGTTTTTGAGGGTTATACCCAATAACTTTTTTACTTATATTTTCATATATTGCCCCTCGCTAAATCCATCCTTATTTGTATCTTCCTGGGTAGGATTGTCACGCTGGTAGCTATAGCTGCCTCCGTGACGACGTTAGTTGTTGCCTTGTGAGTACAAGGTCTTCTAACCGATGCCACAAATGTGTGGTTGGCTTCCTGTTGTTGACTTCCTTTGTTTCTATTTTTACATCCAAGTGTTGTACATTTCCGCACTTGATTTTACCGTACTGAAGAGAGCTTAAGCTCGAAACACGTGTCTACGGTTGCACAACTTTTTGAGGGTTATACCCAATAACTTTTTTACTTATATTTTCCTATATTGCCCCTCGCTAAATCCATCCTTATATATATATAAGGATATATATATATATATAATATATATATATATATATATATATATATATATATATATATATATATATATATATATATATATATATATATATATAAGGATATATATATATATATATATGCAGTCCAGGTTATCACGGTTGTATGCAAAGGTATAGTGAGTTCCCAAAGGATTGTTTTCGACTGTTTTACAGTAACTGGAACATTTATTGCTCCTTGAAACAAGTATTCAGCATATACCATTTCGCATCTGAAATGTCCTTCTGGAGCGCTCTCTAATCTGTTGCCGTGGTGGATCCTGTAAGCGATTGCAGTGTTCATCCCGTCGAACGATGACGGGCACCGGGCCCCCGCGTGTGTACAACCGTGATAACCTGGACTGCACTGATGAGGGACTACATCCCGAAACCGGTCTGCAGTTGGTTCCTTGTTTGGATCAGGCGGTGTCCTGCTGTCTGTCTCTGAGAGCTCTTGTAAAGTTGTTCCTTCAAAGTAAGGATCTTTGCACATATGTCTGACAGATATAATTCAATATCTGTCGAGGTATCAGCTAGAGAAGTAGTTGTTTTCTGTCGAACATGTGCCATACAATCTATACAAAGGTATAGTGAGTTCCTACAGGATTGTTTTCGACTGTTTTACAGTAACTGGAACATTTATTGCTCCTTAAAAGAAAAATCATGTCAGAATAGCCCGCTTAATGTCGATTGGCTTACAATGAAAAATGTCCACATTACTCTGAATTGACAAGTGGTCTCGACATATAGTATACAGAGGCGAGAAATGAAGTACATTCGTTAGTGGAGCGGGAAAGTAAAATGTAGAAATATTACGTACAGGTAGCCGAGGCACATGTAAATTTATTTTTGAGAGCAAAAATGGATAGTCAATTCGTGAGAGTAGGAATGCTTTTTATTGAATTAAAAGCATTTAATTTGGTGAGTTAACATACCAGAAAATCACCTATATCCTGAATGACTATAACTATAAAAACTATGCGAAACATCGAACAAATTCGAAGGTTTTGCCGCAGAGTATACAATTAAATGATATTAATAAAATCGACAAAGTCGAAGTACCTACCCTTTCTCTACAAATATGTCCACCAAGTGAAAGAACGTTGCAAAAATATCTGTCAGATGTAGTTCAATATTCGTCGTGGTATTAGCCAGGAAAGAAGTTGTTTTATGTCAGATTTTTACCTCATATTTTCCATTCGGTGGAAATGTTTGGAGAGAAAGAGTACTTCAACTTTGTCGATTTTATTTATATGAAACCTATAACAATTCTTGGAAACGAAATGATAAACGAGGGTATCTTGATGTTGTCAAAAAATAAAAATTTCAGTCATACTTACACCAATTTGTGCCAGACTAATCAGAAGAATCAGGAATGGAATCCAATATATTGTTGTATATTCAAACTCTAATTCACTCTAAAATAATTTATTTAACGAAATACAATGATTCACAATGCTCTAATTTATATAACAATCACTCTACTATTTATATTCGACTTTCACTTCACTGACCGTTTCTGTCCGCTGCATAGTTCTTTTTATATCCGAGGTTGACTTTTGCGAATGATCTAGAATTTTCCATCGAATCGTCCAGATCCATCGAATCGTCCAGATTCTTCTCGGTGCATAGCGTATCGAAGGTCATATGCGGCCTGCGTGAGTGTTCAGGCCCGGCATCGCCCGCACAGCTTCGCCACAATATATAAGGTGTACTATTTAAAAAAAGTAAATAATGGTAATAATTTTGACATTCGACAGTTTCTAAAACAAAAATTAATGAAAACAAAGTTTAATCCTCTGATGTATATCTGCGAGTTTTGATGCTCATATTGTGGACTTTTCCATTATAAAAATTCAGATTAAAATGAAATTCCGGATTTTTTGAAAAATCGTCAAAATATTAAACTTTGACCCCCTGTAGAATCCAAACGCACGCATTCAGAGAGTTGGCGCAATGGTAACTTTTGTTCAGGATGGCATGGGCTACATCATATTGAAATTTTAGCGATTTTCACCGAAACCGGTTTTCCATAAGATTAGTGCGGGGTCGTTTGTGGAGTATTTGTTGGCGCTTCTTATGGATCGTGAAAATACAGGATGTTCCATTTAAAATAAATGCTCATATGGATATATTTGAATGACACTGTAATACTCTGATGCGTTGTAGAAATTAAATGTCAAAAAACTTGTGGTCGAAGTACTCAATGACTGAACTTATTGTAAAATTGAAGAAAGATATCGATATAAGCAAATAAAGACAGAGCGAAGGTTTCAAACCCAAGTAACCCAAATATGAATTATGTTCTCTTTTTTGATTATACAAATACCCACTCTTCTTTATATTTATGGTTTTGAATTTTATGTATGGTAAAAGTTTGAACGATTATTTCTGAAACACCTTGTAAACGTAGATAATGTGAGTTTGTAATTCGATTCAGTAATTCCAGACTTTAGAAAGTATCGATTATATCGATAATTTTGCATTGTGGATACTTAATTTTCAATTCGTATTATTAATACTTTCCGCCTGATTTAACGCGGTGGCCTTGAACCTCACAATCTGTTGTTCCGCCCCTGCAAAATCCCCCTCAATAAACTCCTTCATTATGCGCACATTCCTAACCCAGATATTTAGATTAAATGCTTGATCATTTTGTATAGATAGTCGATGATATGTAAGTAATAACTAACAATTAATGTAACAGATTATCTGATTTTTCTCTTCAATTTTTCATTTGTGTCGTCAGTATTGGTTACAAGTTATGAAAACGTAACTGTTATGTTGTTATAGGTATTTGAGAGGTTGAATAGACCAAAATGGGTTGTTTATCAACGAATAATGGTGTATTATTTTGGTCACTTCTCAAGTATCGGCTTTTTTAAATTTGAAATTCATTCTACAGTGTTCTACAGGAGATACGTCGAAGCTTAAAATGGGGCAAAGTTGCGTATTCTGGTGCTTAACAAAATACTGTTTTGAAACTTGGAAAATTCCGAGTATTTCCGGAAATATCGGGAAAAAACTGAAAATCGGAATTTTCGTTTTTATTTTTTTCTATCATTATTTGACAACATAGCTCAAAACCAAAAGTACATTTTCATTGATACTTTTTTTCAGCTACACGTTATCATGTTCAGATTTACTATCCGACGTTTCGACTTCTGGCATTCATCATCAACTTTTTATTCTGTTATGGGCACCATATTGTTTTTTTATACAGAAAAATAGTGATTCACATTCTGATTTCATTGATGAATAATTTGTTATGATTTGCACTTCTGAAACCACAGATATTAAAAAAAAACAACTTCATCTGAGATGGTCATGACTCCATCGAAAAATTTTGTTTAATAAACACTAGTTGTCAGAACTCATTAAACATCATAAGTTTGCAAAAATACTTCGGTCGTAATGTCCTCATTCTCAAATGAAGAAAAACGAGATATGTTGAAACTTTATTATAAATTTGATAGGAATAGTACGAAAACAGCACAAATTTATTTTGAATTATATCCGGAAAGACAACAGCCGGATAGAACATTATTCGGAATTTTGGACAAACACTTGGCTGAGTATCTTAGATCTGTTAAGGTTGTGTCAGCCGTTAGTGTTTGGCTCAGGTGCCTCACCATTGCTGTGCTGTGTCGATGCCCTTCGATTTGGTCCCAATACGTTTGGTGTTTTGATTTCTTCCACTCATTGATTAGGTTTCCGCATCGGGTATTGCTTATTCCAAACGCTGGTTCTGGACCTGTGAATGGTGATTCAGATGCTTTCTTTGCAAGTTGGTCTGCTTTTTCATTGCCTTCAATTCCCCTATGCCCGGGCACCCATACAAGTGTAACCTTGTTGCGTTTCGACAGTTCATTGAGGCTCTGAAGACATTCTTGCTTAGACTTTATCTGTATTGAGTTCAGAGCTTTTATAGCGCTCTGGCTGTCAGATAGAATGTAGATGTGTTTTCTTTCATACCCACGGTCTAGATTCATCTGTACGCATGTCCTTATGGCATGTGTCGCTGCTTGGAATACTGTGATGTTGTTACCAAGTGGGACTATTACGTTCCTTTTTGGCCTCACCACGTATATTCCTGCTCCTGTTCCTTCATCTGTTTTTGAACCATCTGTGTGCCAGATAATGTTTCCAGATGATAGTGATTCTACTCCCGAGTCCCATTCGTTCCACTTGAGCTGCGTTTTGAATGGTTTTTCGTACGAGTATTCTGGTAGCATGTAGTCTGATATCATTTCCAGTTCGGTAATGTTGACTTCATGGATGATTTTGGTGTGCCCAGTTTGTGGTTGCTAATTACCTGTTTGTATGCACTCATACTCGCCTCCCTCATGACTGTAATGTCTAAAGGTGGGAGGTTTAGGATAATTTCCATAGCAGCGGTTGGAGAGCTATTCATACCACTCGTGATCACAGACAGGCGAGCCTCTGTATTTCATCAAGGTTGGTTTTCGACTGTCTGTTTCATCTTGGGCCACCATAAAAGTGAACCATATGTAATTCTGGGTCTTATTATCGCGGTGTAAACCCAATGCATGACTTTCGGTTTCAGTCATCATGTTTTTCCAAAAGCTCTTCTGCACATCATGAACGTATGCTTTGATTTTGTTAAATACATGTTGTAGATGCATGTTCCAGGTTAGTTTCTTGTCGAAGAACAGCCCTAAATATTTGACATGATCAGCAACTTGTAGTGTTGCGCCAAAGAACTTGGGTGACTTCAAGTCCCCCTGAATCCTTTTGCGTGTGAAGGGAATGAGTGTGGTTTTGCTGGGATTTGCCCTCAGTCCTTCTCTTTTGCACCATTCGTCTACGGTCCTCAGTGCATTTTGCATTAGCTCAGAGGTTATTTGGGCATACTTTCCCTGTACGAGGACTACTATGTCGTCCGCATAACCTTGGGAGTAGTATCCCTGATTGTTTAAAGATTCCAGAAGTTCGTCTACTACCATGTCCCACAGTAGGGGGGATAGTATCCCTCCCTGTGGGGTTCCTCTGGCAATTTCCAGCTTCGCGAAGTCTCAAACATGTTGGTATGGGCCTGTCGATTTTGGAGCATTGTCTTTATCCACCTGCAGGTGGTTTCATCAACGCTTCTCTTCCTGGCCACTGATTCCACACTGATCTACAATATTCTAGCTTTCTTCTGACATGAGAATAGTAAAGGGTCCGTAGAGTATCTGTTGAGGTGAATTCCTAACAATTCCTCATCAGGAATCCCAATGACCTGGCGGCTCTTGAGATGGTATTATCAATGTGTTTCGAGTACGTCAACTTATGATCAAATGTTACGCCAAGGTCTTTAAATTCGAAAACACGAGTTAGGTAAGAGTTGTAGATTTGATAATTAAATTTAACTGGAATTTGTTTCCAAGTGAATGGCATAATTTTGCATTTATCAATATTTAATCCTAATTTGTTTTTCTCACACCAACCACAAAGATTTTTTATATACTCCTGTAGTAAGTTACACTCTGATAAATTATCTACTTTACTGGAGATTTTCATGTCGTCAGCATATAATAATTTATTTGAATTTAGGCAGTGTGCTATGTCATTAATAAACAGAAGGAATAGAAGAGGTCCCAAGTTAGAACCCTGAGGGACATGGAGATGCCCAATGGACGAACCAAAATCTTTCCACTGCACAAGAAACACTTTGCTTATCAAGTAGGTAAATCCATGAAGAATGCTCTAAAATGTTTGGTTGAAAGCAATGAAAAGTCGACATCCTAGCGAACACGTTACATCAATTGGCAGTTTCGCGAAGTCTCAAATTGACACATTGAAGGATATCTTCATTATGATTCGCATATTTGTCCAAATCATAGTTATTTTGACATGGCTTCGTTAACAAAAATTTGCATATGTAGTGATAATAATTTGAGGATATTCATAAATAACTACAACGCCATAGCCAAGGTACAATTTCTATAATTATGAATATCGTCTTCGAAAAACTTCGCAACGAAGTCTATTTGAGAACATCACAATGTTAACATGAATTAGATGATATTTCAAGTTCTTTTTGAAGACGTCACTGCATGTTCCCAATGCGGCTGTTAATAGCCGAAATGTAAGTGGACATTTGGACATACTGACCTTCATTAGGAGGTCATGAAGGTTCGAAAAGGAAGATTAGCAGGGGAATAAAGGTGAGTCGAAAACAGGGGATGGTAAAAAGGGTCTATGAGGGCCTACTTGCCTATCTGCAGCAGCTGCCTCCCAAAAACTACTACTACTTCAATAAACCATTGAAAAATGTATAAGTTACGTTATGGTATAAGTAAGGGAGAGTTTATACAGTACTTGAAATAAAATAAAACGATGAGTGTTTATGGAGCTGAGTAAATTAATATAACAATGATGAGCTGCCAATAAAAAGTTGGCATTTTTTATCACTTTCAGTCTCAACGAGAAGGTTTTGTGAGATAGGACCACAGTGAGAATGTCCAGTGGGATAAGATCTGGTGACCCAGCAGGCCATTTAACCCCGCCGGTAGTTTTCGATGTAATTATGATAGAAACGTAAATACTGCTTTATATGGTTGAACTCAGAAAGACAGCTCCTATCATAATTCACAATGAAAAATACGACATCGCATTGGAAGAAAAAAATACTTTGACAAGTGACTAAATGTGGATAATTGGAACTAGTCATTCACTGGCTTTAAATAAACCTTTAAAAAACTGTATAAGGTACGTTGTGGTTTTTTCTTCCACTAAGATACTAGTCTGGATGAACCGCTCCTGGTATTGATGAATCAGATTCAGATTTCAGATTTTTTTATTCAGAGTAAAGTGTACAGATCAAGATACATTTGCGAATCATTCTAAAGTTTCTATTGGATCGATAGACTGCACCTAAGCATAATATATGCTTGTGTTGTGCTTGTCTGCAATCCTCCAGAAACATTGTAATTGTACAGATATTCATCTATGGTGATCGTATTTAATAAATATAAAAAGTCCCTTTTCAGTGTATAATGATTGTTCCGTATTAGTTTGAATTTCTACCGAAATATTGAAAAACGTGGCAACGTCGCTTTTTTTCGAGACGGCGTGTGTGTGGAAGACTAGAAGAGAGAATCTACGAAAATTAGTCAGTTGAACATAAATTCGGTTCGTGATAATTTTAAAATTGTTAAAAGCGAAATTCGGCATTTTCCTTGTCCTTTTTCACCATCCTTAAATTTCCTAGTGCCAGCACATGACTTCTGATGGATTCGGAGCCATTAGCAGTTTGGTAAGTTGTAAATTATTTAATCATTAACGAAAATATTTGCAACAATGATGAATGTAACATTCTTTTATCAAGGAATGAGTTATTTTTAGGAATAGGTGGGTACTGGAAACATGTCACCTAATTTATTATTTTGTATACGAGGGCTGACAATAAAGTAAGGTCTCCAATTTTTTTTTTCATAGAAAATGACATTTATTTACAAAAAGCGATACACCGTTGGAAAGGCCAAGGTCTTGGCTACTTTTCTACATAATCGCCATTTTTTTCCAACACCTTGCGCATCCGCACGATGAACTTGTCTATGCCGGCAGAATACCACTCTCCGTCCGCCTCGCGCAGCCAGGTGTTGACCTCTTTCTGAACCTCCGCGTCACTATCAAACTTCTTCCCTCCGAGATTTTTTTTCAGGGCGGGGAACATGTGGTAGTCACTGGGGGCCACGTCGGGACTATAGGGAGGGTGATCGATGATTTCCCAGCCAAATGTCTTGAGCAGGTCAAGGGTAACGTTGGCTGTGTGCGGGCGCGCGTTGTCGTGGTGAAATTTCACTCCTTTGCTCAGCAATCCCGGGCGTTTGTTTTTTATGGCACGACGAAGCTTTTCCAGGGTCTCACAGTACCTTGCTGCATTGATAGTGGTTCCCCTTGGCATGAAATCCACCAACAATACCCCGTGGCGATCCCAAAACACCTTAGCCATCACCTTGCCGGCTGACAGTGTCGCCTTAAACTTTTTGGGTTTCGGAGAATCGCTATGGCGCCATTGTTTGGACGACTCCTTTGTTTCGGGTGTGTAGTGATGAGCCCACGTTTCATCCCCCGTAACAAACCCTTCCAAAAAATCATCGCCTTCCTCTTCAAAACGGGCCACAACTTTGGTCGCACATTCCACGCGCCGCTTCATGTGGTCTTCGGTCAGCTGTTTCGGCACCCATCGGGCAGAAACTTTGTGGTACTGCAACTTGTTCACAAGGATATGACGGATTGTTTCGCTGCTACACACTCCTCCAAGCTTCTCTTTCAAGTCCCTAATTGTCGCACGGCGGTTTTTGAGCATTTCTGCCTGCACTGCTTGAACAATCGCATCCGAGACCGACGGTCGGCCACTTCTCTCCTCGTCGTGAACATTAGTGCGCCCGGAATTGAACTCGCGGCTCCACTTACACGTTTTTTATGTCCATACACTTTTTCCCGTAAACTTCAACTAGTTGACGATGGATTTCAATAGGTGTCACCTTTTTCGCACTCAAAAAACGAATTACAGAACGCAATTCGCACTTGGACGCTGACGCGAGTGGTACCTCCATCGTTGACGGCTGCTCAGCCAAGACTGAGCGGTCGGGGAAGCCTCACCCAGCAGCAAAGTGGTAGTGGGGGAACCAAGGAACACGGCGGTGTTGCCAGATTTCGCCTAGCGCGTGATCCGGCGAAGTTGCAGCGTTGGAGACCTTACTTTATTGTCAGCCCTCGTATTACTGTTGCATTTTGTTGAACGAAATTTTTTATCTCTGTTTTGTATTTATGGAGTTTTGTTATCGTCTTCATTTCAGAAGGAAGGATATTATACTATTTCGTTCCAAAGTAGAAAATATATCTTTGTGTATGGCTCTTTTTGAACATTGGTATGTATATTATGAGTTTCTCTAATGATCTGGTATTGTTAACTACTTCCGTGGGACGATTGAAACGATTTACGTTATGAAACATCCAGTCAAGGCATTGGTAGGCATACAGGCCTCTAATATCAAGTATTTGCAACTGCTCGTATAGTTTTATAGTTGAGTGAAGTTTTGGTATCTTAAATATTATTTTTAGAATTTTGTTTTGCATTGATTGGAGTTGTATTAAATTATTGCGGAATAGACCGCCCCATCCCTTTATACAATAACTTGATATGGATTCAGCTAAGGAATAGTAAATTATCCTTAGTGTTTTGTTATTCAACATACATTTTTCTAGTCACCTGCCTGAGTCTGCTAGTCAGAGATAGAACATGCTTTTCCCACCTTAAGTTTTCGTCTATTATGACACCTAAATACTTGTTACTATTACATTTTTCTATTTTCGGGCAATTGCATGTTGATCGATTTTGGCAGTTATTTTCGTGTACAAAAATAGCATTTTTATCTGCTGGTTGATCACTTGAAGTTAGAGAAAATGAAATGTACTTAGTTTTATTAACGTTTAAGCTCAGTAAGTTTTGGTCTAGCCATCTCTTAACTTGTCCTAGTCCATTATTTGCTTCATTAATAACCTCGTCCCAAGTTTTTGCAGAAAAAATCAAGGTGGTATCATCGGCATACGAGATAATATGGCCTTTACAGTTTCCCAAAAATCCAATACTATTTATATAGATAAGAAACAATATTGGACCCAATACTGTTCCTTGCGGTACACCAATTGTTATTTCTAATGGACTGCTACAATATTCTCCCAGCTTTACTCTCTGAGATCTTTTATGCAGATAATTTTGTAGAATATTCTTCGCAGGCCCTCTAATGCCATAGTAGTAAAGCTTTTCCAAAAGTAATTCGTGAGATAGCTAGACATTTTTCTGATCTATCCAAGGAGTTTACCGTTTTTTCTACAAAATCAAGAACTGCTTTTTCTGTGTTGGAATTACTCAAAAACCCGTATTGTCTTTCAGTAATAACGTTATTTTTGTTCAGGAAGGTTATCAGTCTTTTTTTTATGCTATGTTCAAAGATTTTAGCAAAATTGTCTATCACAGATATTGGTCGATAGTTTTCGATAAGTTTCCGTTCACCAGAGTAATCAGAGGTAAAAAGATCCTGAGCAAATTCAGAGGCAACTTTTCATAGATTTGCGGTTTTTATCTGAACTAACATTCAATTGTGCAGACTGTTACGTGACGAATTTCATTTGATATATCACAGGGGTGTAATAATGACATTGGTCCAAATGGCGATTTTTAATTTCATTAGTAATCTGCAATACTCTGATTTTTGAAACAATATGGACCCATACATGTAACAGGGTTGAAAGTTTATGGTGCTTATTCTATAACTAAGTACAATCATCAAGTGAAAAGACAATTTTCCCAAAATTTACTTGGTTAATTCATGAATTGATATAGTTGGTGGATTTTTCAATCATTACACCACAAGTTTTTTGCTCCTTTTGTGCAGCCTTTCGTACGATAACCATTCAACCAAGAGATCACTTATTATCACCTCCATTTCAATCAATTAGGTATGGCAAAAAACCGTTCTCGCACTGGAACAGTAGTAGGTACCTACGCAACAATAAATAAACTAGGTACTGTACTCGACCATTGTAACCTGTTGATCCAATTTTTCATCTCAACGAGAGGTCACCAGTTATCCTTCAACACTAGCTGAATATTGCATGCTCACCTTGGCAAACGTTCCGCTGGACAAGTCCCAAAAAAACCAGCACTGACACACCGAACCTATACCTCTGCAGGGCGAATTTCACTGAACACATTTTCGTCATTTTCATTTTCACTTGTGGCCGAACACATTTAACCCACCGCGCGTTCAAATTTCACCTGCTCCCATGGCCAACTGGCGATTTTAACGATGGAGCGAACACAAACACTGCTGCTCACCGCTGCAAACTTCGCGCAAGAATGAAAGTCAAAAGTCGCACACAACGGTAGTACCTGCCCGCGAGAGGCACGTTGTTTGGTAGTGAACTATTTATTTTTCTGTTGTGGGAAGTCGTGCGTCTCGAGAAATAATAATAATACCAAAGACGTAACCGACGGTGAGGCGTACGGGGAAAGTTGAAACGAACTATTATTAGGTCAGTTGATTTTTAGTACATTTGTGTTACATTAGCTTCCGTCGAAGATGCTTTTTTCACACTGCGAACAGAGACTAGTAAGTGCGAAAACATGGATATGTGACGTATGATATTGTTGTTTCCATCATTGTTTTAAGGTCTTTCAATTGTTATTATAGTGTTCCCAGACATTCTGCTGCAGTTTGGCACCATGTTTAGAAATATTTTATGGTGAAACTGTCCGCTATTCCGAAACTTTTTCAATAATTGTTGCTTTAATATACAGTGTGTCCCTGGTAAAACTTGTCACCTCCCTTATTTCCGAAGTCTACGAAAATATTGAGTATCGCTCAGACCCGTCCATTTTTATTTTTCTTCCACCTAATTCACTATTTTTTTACTAATTTTTTTGAAGATTTTACAAACTAGTATCTCATTGGTGAATAAAGTGGATTATTATTATTATTGTGCTTCATCCCCAAGCACCCCCTCATCCTTCAGAATTTTCAATAAGACTGCACTATACTTCTGCAGAGAATTCAATACATCGATATAGTGCAATTGAGAATCGAAGTGTTAAGGAAGTGTTAACGACAATTTCCCTCATATTACATAAACCAATAAAATCTCATAATTCTCTCAATTTAAACCAATGACAACAAGACTTTCTGAAAGCACTGCTTATTCCTGTTCGTAGTATTTTCAAATCGGTGTTTCAATGATCCCTGAATGCAAAATTTCCATATACTAGGATGTATTGATATATAGTTAGCCTAGACCAGTTCCCTGCATAAACAAAATATTGCGTTACCATAGCAACGAACAATAACTTATCAGAAGTGTCAGTGTAAAGTTTGACGTCAAAAAAGTAAACCAGAGTTACGCAATAAATTGAGAGAAAAAATGTGTCCACCGAAATTGTGAAAATCGAAAAATTGGAGTATCGAGCCATCATCAAGTGCCTGTATTTAAAAGGGTTAAGAGGTAAGCAGATTTACGAAGATATGCTTAATACCCTTGGTGATCAATGTCCTTCGTATGCGACCGTGAAAATTGAACTGCAAGCTTCAAATGAGGTAAATTTTCCATTAAAGATGATGACCGATCGGGAAGGCCAGTTTCTGTGTCAGTCCCCGAAAATATCGATGCAATTCATAACCTGATTTTAACAGACCGTCGAATTGGGCTAAAACGGATATCTGAAGCACTGAATATTTCATACGAACGCGTTCATCATATAGTTCACGTCAATTTGGACATGAGAAAAATTGCTGCAAAATGGATCCCCAAATGTTTGAATGTTGACCAAAAGCGTGCAAGGGTAGTATAGCATCGCGTTCGATCTGTGTTCGATTTGAAAACGATGTAGACTTCTTAAACCGAATTGTTACTATGGATGAGACTTGGGTACATTTCTACGATCCAGAAACAAAGCAACAATCGATGGAATGGCGACACTCCGGTTCTCCAAGACCTAAGAAGTTTCGTGTCCAAAAATCTGCTGGAAAAGTTCTTGCTTCAGTTTTTTGGGATTGCCATGGAGTAATCATGATTGATTTTTTGGATACGGGTAGAACAATAACTAGAGATTACTATTCGACGAACCGGGCGGTAAAGTGTACTTTACCGCCCGCTAGTGCATAAATGAATTTTACCAGGGTTCTTTATAAGGAATGGATAATTGATATGGGAATTATGAAATGGCCACGCACATACGACATAGATTCGGATTCAACGACATTGATTGGTAATTGGTATCTTGTACCGACTTACCTCACCCCGTTTTCGAGGATGCTGAACTTCGAGTTTGGGTGTTCCAACCCCGTAAACGGAGGAAAACAAGCCCCAATTGGGGTCTACTGCACATTTTTGATATATGAGGCACTCAATAACTCATTTTTCGAGGTTGCAAAGTGCTAAAATTGTATTTCATCGTTTTCGATGATGCCCGACAAGATACGCCTGCATAAAATGGGGCTGTTTAGCCTGGTTCTCACTCATCGAATAATTTAAAAGTATCCGAAGATCGAAAAAAGTATTCGGTATTCGGATACTTACAAATTTGGTGACGGATACGGATACTGAATACAAAATTCGAAAAATATCCGAATACAGCTTTCGAACATAAAGCATATATCTATTAACTACGAATATGGATAATAAGGATAGCCTATGTGATGCCAAAAAAAAAATGAGCATCGACTTCGAATTGGATGCTGTTAAATTAATGCGCTTGCGCCAGAAATTACTATTCAAAGACACGATTTTGTTTTTTCATCTTTTTCTAGCGTGCATGATTCGGCAGCAGCAATTATCGAACATATGAGAAGCATATCTTTCCAACATAACCTCATAATATGGACAAGTTTACAGAGAGCAAGTGTAGATTGTGCAAATTATAAGAGAGGACGGCACTATATGGGTTTTATTCCTGAGAATATGACACATTTTATAAATTTCAAGATTCATGCCTGAAAGAATTTAAGATCGCCTCGTTTTACTTCAAGTTCGTTTTCAGCAGGCAAAAATAATCACTACCAGCAAACTATTTTTTTCGGCGGTTATGAGGCCTATGTGGAACGAGATTTACCTTTTCAAACAACTGTCTGTCACATACCCAATCCATATTTCTTCAAGTTTAGTGAGTTTTTATCCGCTTTTGGCAGAAAATTGATTGATGAAACTCTAGTAGCAGGTAACAGACATTGTGTTACAAATGGATCAATGAATCGTTTTTTTAATGACACGAAGTTTAATTGACCGTCTTGCATAATTCTTATTCTTCATTTATCCACATTATAAAAATGTTAGCCGATTTTCAATATGGGATGGTTGAAAATGTCAAAAGAAGCATAACCTTAAAAATGTATGACATTTCTCGTGATTCAGAATTCGGCATGCTGTCAACAAATGCGTGCACTCGGATAGTTGGAAGTTAGGACGCATTGCCTCTTCCGGCTAGCTCAGACCGCCTATCCGAAGTACAGCATCGTCGCAAAATCTCAGCAACTCTGGAGCTCTTCATTTATTTGGAAAACCAGCAGGAATGCGTCTGACATACGAATTCTTTCTCGATATTGTTGGTGTTGCCAACCAACGAGGTCCCATTAATTCGCATGCCAGGCCGAAGATCACTCAATACCAGAAATACTATTTACATTTAAAACACTACTGAGCCATCCAGAAGTGAGGGCTTCTCTCCTGGGAATTGTCCGAGCCCTCAGGCGGCTCCTGGATGACTGCCTAAAACAGCCATTTGAGCCTTTATTTATACCATTGCCGAACATTTAAGTCGGCCAATGGTATCGCAAAAGTACTGGTAGGCGGAACCTATTAGAGCTCTCGCCTCCAGATATACTCTCCGAGTATTTTTCCAAAACTTCAAAACTGTAGTATTTCTGGCAGATCATGACAATGCGGAATAGTTTCCCAGCCCCCGTTTGAGAAAAGGTAAGGTAGATATTTCTGGCTTCAATTTGATTAATTACATTGCGTCTTATGGCGTGTTATCAATATTTGTAGTTAATAGATATATGACATAAAGTATCCGGATACTGTATCCGAATACAGAAGTATTCGGATACTACCCAACTCTGCAATTTGGTATATAATTTATTTATTGGAAGGATATTTCTTTGTGATATTTTTATATTGAATTTACTTTTGAAAACATTTATAATTTTAGGAGATACATTTTTTATGAATGGGATTGATCCGAAAGTACCTAATTACATTACTGGAATTGGCTACATTAATATCTGTATTGACAGTTTCGTTTGAAATTGTGTTTGTGTTGTATTTACTAAGTAAGCTATGAGGATAGGAATTGTCTCTCAATATTTTGTATAGTTTTTATTAAATTTTGATCTAAAAGAGATGGTTGTACTATTTTGTGAATTCTATTCTTCATTCCCAAAATGAAATGAATTTTTGTTTTATATGGTGAGAAAAATGAAAGATATATTTTCTAGAACTGGTAGATTTAATATGCTTATCTAAAATGATTGAACTGTTTCCAGTTCATGTCAAAAGAGTGGCTTAAAATGATATTGTGTAATCTGTTCTTTTGTAAATTGGATGTTTGGATTGAAACTATTGAATATGTCTACTGTTTCTTTAATTTTATTAAGTGGAACTGAACGAATAATATCGTGTACATATTTCTTGATGAAATATATTTCAAAAGAAAGTTCTGGAATACAAAATTCTAGAAGATCATCCATGACAAATTGAGCGAAAATTGGTGCAACAGTGGAACCCATTGGGGTACCTAAAATTTATTTGTAGAATGTATTTTGAAATACACAGTAAGTTGTGTCGAAAATCAAATCAATGATTTCTAAAAACATAATTTGGGAAATTTTACAATGTACTTCAATACAAGTGGTGATTGCAAGAAGCACTCACAATTGTGTCCTCCGTGAGGAGGATTGCACAAATATCTGTCAGATGTAGTTCAATGTCCGGCGTGGTATTAACCAGGGAAGTAGTTGTTTTCTGTTATATACTTGCCTCATGTATTCCACTTGGTGAAATGTGTTTCTCTTAAATGTTTATTGAAATAGGAAATATTGCTATGACAAATGAAATAAAACTATCAATTTATAATATATAATTTCTATATTTTGTACATAGTTTTGAAAAATTATTTTTAGGTAAACATATGATAATTATCTAAAGAATATTTTTCAGCTTTTTCATTACGTATTTAACAAGCTCTCGCTTGTCCTATATCTTTTGAACAATCTCAGTGTTTGGTAAAGGTTCCTTAAACTTTGGTTTACAAGAATACAAGAATACCAGAATAAAAAGGTGATTTTTTTTGAAATTTTGTTGTTTCACTTCGCAGTATTCATTTCTGCCAAATGCTAAATAATAGTTTGTTTCACCGCCCTCCCAATAATATACAGTGTGACCCAATTTGAGCGACAAAACCCCAATAATTCTTCAAAAATATATTGACTTGAAAAATTCTATTTTCTGTATTTTTGGCAATGGCTGAGGCCGATGAGAATTGGGGAAATTTCATATTTATTTTTATATGGAAAATTTATTATCTTGAAGAACTTCCGCAACATTGTACTGAGTGGGGATATATTTTTGAATGCAAAATAAAATCAAAACATTTTCAGTTGGATAAATATTATTTGCAATAACCTCAATTAAAGATGATTATACCATTTTTTCATTAAATAGTATTTCAATTATTTTATTTTGTTTTTCAGTCAAAGGCTAGTATCGGAAAGTGGTACATATACAGGGTGTTTCATAATAAATGCGCAAGACTTCCGGATGTGATAGCTCGTTCAAAAAAGTTTCTATTAACTTACCCTCTAAAATTCAACATTTTCGAGATACAGGGTGTTGAAATTTAAAAAAACTTATAGTTTTTTGCGAATATCTCTGGAACCGTTTATCGCACATAAAACAGATTTCGTAGGCATTTTCTACTCATAATAATCTATGTTTTGTGCGAATTTTTTATTTTTTCAAATTCATAATTGGTGAAAATTTTGAAGGGGTAGTGGGTGTTTTTTTCTCCAACTTCTACGCCACTGGAAAAAGTATGATTTTGAGCCACCTACTTGAACCGCCAATGTTTTCTACACAAAAAAGGTACTCTTGGTCATAAGCTCTAAAGTTGACCGTTTTTAAGAAAAATCAACTTTCATGTTGAAAAACATGGTAAATTTTTTTAAATAATTTTTTTCCTAATTATACAAAATTTATTTAAACGTTAAAACAAGTAACAAAACCAAACGTTGACTTCTTAATTGCAAAATAAAAAAAACAATAACAATCAAACTCAGTTGAATTGTTGGAAATGTCCGCCGTTAGCTTCAATGCAAGCAGCAATTTTTCGAGAAAAAAACATTATTTAAACAACATGAAAGTTGATTTGCAATGAACAAGATTAAGTCAGGTTATCTTGAAACTCTCTCTGGTGTACCGCAGGGCTCTATTCTTGGTCCCCTGTTATTTGTTATTTATATTTCCCAATTTCCTAATTGCCTCAAATATACAAACATGCATGGTTACGCCGATGATACACAAATCTACTTGCAGTTTGACGCAAATTCTGCCGCTATGGCTTGCCAACAAGTCAACGAAGACCTCGAATCTCTGAGTAATCTTTCAAGAAAATACTGTCTTTCTATCAACCCCTCTAAATCAATCGTTATGCTCTTTGGTAGACCAGCAACAAGAAAACGCTGCCTAGCTGACCTAAATATAAATATTAATATAGACAACTTACAATTACCTCTGAAGGATCACACAAAAAATCTTGGACTCATATTAGATTCTTCCCTCAGATTTTCACTCCACACCTCGCTCATTCTCAAACGTGGATACACCAATCTCAAACTGATTTATCGTAACAAAGATATTTTGAATCATAAAACAAAACTAGTCTTATGCGAAGCCCTCGTGCTTTCCCATGCTAATTTTGCTGATGTTGTTTATGGACCTTACCTACAACAAGCTGACAGGCGCAGACTACAAGTCTTACAAAACTCATGTCTGAGACTTATTACCTGTACAAGAAGGCGGGATCATATATCGCATCACCTGACTACACTGGGATGGTTGAACATGGAGTCACGGCGCATTCTTCATGCTTCTGTATTATTTCACAAAATAATAACTCAAAACAAACCAAATTATCTTTACAACAAGATTAAATTCCGTACAGATAATTTAAACTTAAGATTCAGAAATATGCTTACGCCTCCTCGCCACCTAACCTGTCATTATCGTGGATCATTTTCGTATTATATAACTTGGCTATACAATAGGTTACCGCATTCGCTGAAAGATTTATCCCCCTCGTTGTTTAAAGTAAAACTGAAAAATTTGCTTCTCACGAACAAAATTCCAAATATTCTGGGCTTCAAAAGCTGAAATAAAATTGTTCTCCACAATTCCTTCTACACTAATAGTTGTTATTAACGTTTATTTTTTATTTAATATTTACTTAGATTAAACAAAAAGTTTGAATTTGGTGTATGTGCTCAATTGTTATAAGTCGTTGCATGTTTTAGTATAGTTGTGAATATAATTATTTAATAGTGTGTACTCATAAATGCATATATTTATGCGTGCACACCTTTTTTGGTTGGATGGAAGAGCAAGGTCTGACTGTAACACTTGTGGTATGGTCAGAAATTGAATCCTGCCATTTGACGGGGTTATGAATGTAACTTTGTAATTTCCTGTCAATAAAATCTATTATTATTATTATTATTTTTCTTGAAAACGGTCAACTTTAGAGCTTATGACCAGGAATACCTTTTTGTGTAGAAAACATTGGCGGTTCATATAGGAGGCTCAAAATTGTACTTTTTCCAGTGGCGTAGAAGTTGGAGAAAAAAAAACACCCACTACCCCTTCAAAATTTTCACCAATTATGAATTTGAAAAAATAAAAAATCCGCACAAAACATAGCTTATTATAAGTAGAAAATGCCTACGAAATCTGTTTTCTGTGCGATAAACGGTTCCAGAGATATTCGCAAAAAACGATTTTTTTTTTAAATTTCAACACCCTGTATCTCAAAAATGGTGCATTTTAGAGGGTGAGTTAATAGAAACTTTTTTTCATATTTTTGGACGAGCTATCACATCCTGAAGTCCTGCGCATATATTATGAAACACCCTGTATTTAAAAAAATGTAGTGTATTTTTAAAAAACTTTGAAGGTAGTGCTGCTCAATGTGGGACAATTTTTTGGTGTAAAATATTTACAGAAACAATTTTTTAAATTTTTAGAAAATCGCCCGCACTAGAATATTTACAATGTTTGAAGAATTTGAAAATATTTATTGGCAGTTTGATTTGCATCACGTATACTAATGAGAATATGCCTAAAAAAATTAGAAAATCAATATCAATATTCTCAATATCTCAATATTCTCATTCTCACTAGGCCAAATCATTAAATCTTGAATAAAAAAGGTTTCACCATAAAAACGTGTGACATATAAAATCTTAAATAATACAGTAAAATATAAATATAATCAATACATCTAGATTTGAATTGGTTAAAATTAGTTTTACAATAATTTTTTCTGAAACTAAGGAAATAATATCCTTGATTGGTAATTATGACTAGATACAGTTCTACAGAAGAAAATACTTTAAATCAGCAGTAATAGACTGAATTCTGTTTTTTCTCTCAGCACCGAGTTTCCACTCGATAATAATAGATGAATTCAAACTTTGAAATGTATACAACACTCATTGTTTTGATCCAGCTATGTACAGTAACAAACGAAAAATATTTTGAATTTCACTTGTCGGTAAATTCTTTTTCAACAGTAGCAAACAACAGTTTTCATACATGCATTGTCTATGACACATTTCTAAAATTATATCTCTAAACATTGGCGAAGTACCGGGTGTTTCACAGTGGATGGAACATAAAACATTTTTATCAACACAGTGTTGCCGCTTGTATCAGAAAGTAGCAACTACTTTGTTACTTCAAATGAGCACCCGACCCCGTATATTATATCATTTTTGGAGTCCTTATAAGATTCCTCGTAAGTTTCTCTTACACCTATTTGTGACGGGTTTCGATATGAAAATTATTTTGTACAATTTTAGTGCAAACGGTCAGTTTTTGCACAAACATTTGACAAAATAATTTTTATCTCGAAAACTGTCACAGATATATAAAGGGAATTACCAGGGAAAGTTATGAGGTATCCTATAAGGATTCCAAAAATGGTATAATATACGGGGTATTCCTTTGAAATAGCTACTACGTTCTGATACAAGCGGCAACACTGTATCGATGAAAATGTTTTAGGCGGATAGAGCACGTTTGATTATCCACGCCCACAAATTTTCGAAAGGATCCGTCATTTAGTTTTCCAGTTACTTCTAATGTTCCATCCACTGTGAAACTGTCAACAGTTGATTTATTCAAATGGAAGATGCAATATTTTTCTTTTTTTAATTCTCTGGTGAATTGCAAGACAATTTGGCAATTTCCACGAGTGGAAAAAAAATCATAGAAATCAATAATAATCTAATTCAAAACAATTGAATTATTTCGATTAGTTGTAAACTAAGCTTGAAAACACGTTAATATAAAATTAAGAGTATAAAGTAGATAATTCTTGCATTATTTCTCTTATATTTTCAAAACTGTCCTAAGAACCAAAATGTTGATTCCCAGAATCCACAATACCAAGTAACCAAAATAATGTGATGTATATTATATACACAGTGTGACAATTTAAAAACTAACATTGGGCTATATATCACAAATTTTGCTATACTTACGTATATCATAATTTTGAGAAAAAAGATAAAATTCTTAGAAAAAAAGTCAAAAATTTGGGAAAAAAGTCGAAATTTTGAGGGAAATGTCAAAATTTTGAGAGAAAAAGTAAAAATTTTGAAAAAAAGTCGAAATTTTGAGAAAAAAAGTCGAAATTTTGAGAAGAAATCATTTTTTTTGTAAATTTCAATAAAAAACTAGGATGGCGCCTATAGCCGTCGTGTCAGCAAATGTTTCGTTTTGGAGTAGATAGTTGAAGTTGAAATTTTATTTTATTTTTGCTACTATCTGGATTACCAGTCTCTTCAATTATCCTAACTGGTAATTTAACAGACAGAGTAATGATTTAAAACTTCCAATTCCAAAAAGTACACTTATAAAAAACTCGATATTTTATAATGGACGTAAGATGTTTAATCACCTTCCAATAAATATTAAAAGTATCACATCACTTTTTCGCTTCAGAAAAGAAGTGAAATGTTTGTTATAAGATATACTATATTATAGTCTGCAAGAGTTTTATGATGATAGTTTTTAAAATCATCATTTTGGGTTATGAATCGAGCTTAGTTAGAGTTTTAACCTCAGATCAATAATTAAACATAGATCGGCCCGATGCTACGTAAACATCATATTCACTGAACCGAAGACAACTTTGTTTATTTACGTACACTTCTCATCTCTAATGTTTTCAAACATTGACGCCCTGTTGTCAAATTGGTAAAAAAATATGATTTTGGTAGGAACCTACCAATAAATGCATAATCAATCATATTTTATATTCTAAAAATTCTAGAGAAATATTTATGTCCATAAAGGTGTGAAAAAATTACCAAAACGGACGATATATGTTGTTTTGAACTGATGAAATTTTAGGCACTCTGAAAATTTCGAGCGGTTACTAGAATTATTTTACTCTTGGCAACACTGCTTGTGACACCGGCCGTGGCGGCCATTGTACCTTGTCGTTTTGTGTTGATGAAGTGTTGTTAGAAATTTTCCTGTGTGTTTTCGTGGTTTTTGTCCTTCTTAAACAACTTAAAGTTCCATTTGGAATATTTTTCAAAATAGTTCAGTGGTTTAGTAAGGCACAATGTCGAAATACTGCTTTGCTTGCAAAACAAATGATAGTAAACAAACGTTCCACAGGTGAGGTTCCAGTGGCGTCGAATGCACGATGCAAATCATGCAGACAAACGTATTCGTCAAATATAATATTGGAGGACAAAGAAACTCATTCAAAATTACAGATACGAAAAGCCTATGGCAAAGTGGTGAATTCCTCAATGTTTGTTATAAATATATTTAAGCAGGGGGGAAAACATTGAGGCTTATGAAAGGAAAATTGAATTTATTTTCCAATAATATTGACATTGTTAAAATTCTAACAGTGATGACAATTATTGATATACCAAAGGACTTGTTTAAAATTTTTGGAAACCATTTCTTTGAGGAAGAGCCTTTATCAAACCATAGTTATGCCTTGGTAAAGGCAATACTTCACATTTTTTTCAAAATCTGAATATAACATGAATTGTCAATAAGCGGAACTGACAACTGACAAAGTAGGCAGGGTCAGGTCTCTTTTGACAAAGACAGTTTTAATTAAAAATCAATAAATAACAAGTGTTGAAATCCTCATGTACTGAGGATTTCAACACTTAATATTTATTGATTTTTAAATAAAACTGTCTTTGTCAAACGAGACCTGACCCTTTCATGGTATATTCGGATTTTGAAAAAAATTTGAAGTATTTCCTTCACCAAGGCATAACTATGGTTTGATAAAGGCTCTTCTTCAAAGAAATGATTTCCAAGAATTTTAAAGAAGTCCTTTGGTATATCATTAATTGTCCTCACTGTTAGAATTTTAACAATATCAATATTATTAGAAAGTAAATTAAATTTTCCTGTCATAAGCCTCAATGTTTTTTCCCCCTGCTTACAGATATTTATTACAAACATTGAGGTATTCACCATTTTGCCATAGGCTTTTCTTATCAGTAATTTTGAATGAGTTTCTTTGTCCTCCAATATTATATTTGACGAATACGTTTGATTGCATGATTTGCATCGTGCATTTGACGCCACTGGAACCTCGCCTGTGGAATGTTTGTTTACGATCATTTGTTTTGCAAACAAAGCAGTATTTCGACATTGTGTCTCACTAAACTACTGCACTATTTTGAAAAATATTCCAAATGTAACTTTAAGTTGTTTAAGCAGGACAAAAACCACGAAAACACTCAGGAAAATTTTAACAACACTTCATCAAGACAAATCACTTGCACTTGCTATTGCGTCCTCTGATGCTTTGAGGAACGTTGCACAAGTATCTGTTAGATTTAATTCAATCCCCGTCGTGGTCTTAACCAGGAGAGTAGTTGTTTTCTGACAGGTACTTGCCATATGAATGAACTGGTCCAAAATTTAGGAAGGATAATACTCAGAATGAACAATTTTTACAAAAAAAGGAAATGGGTTCCGAAAAAATAGATGTTGGAAAAGGTTTCTTAACCCATAGGGCCAGTTGCATAAAGAATTTAACAGACAAATAAATATTTGATTTGATGATTACTATGGCAACGCATGTCTAAGCTCACCAGTTATGTTACCTACGTTAACAGAAGGCTTTATGCAACTGGTCCATATTTATTCAAATATTCGTATTGATTCGTTGAAACTTGATCTACACAACATAAACCCCCAGGCACCAAACTTGAAATATAGTCAAGGAATTTGTTAAATCTCTCGAATTAATTACTTTAGACCATAAATAATGCTTTATTTTTGATAGCTGAAAACTCCTAGAATCCAACTAAGGAAAAACTAATCCGCTATCTTGAATCCCCAAATTTTGATAAAAAGTTATTTGCTGCCAACCCCCGGCTTTTTATTGACCCTAGGAATTTTAAGACAAAACCGCGACATAACTTGTTGCAGCTCACAGGCACTGCATTTGCATAAGTAATTTTGACCCCCTTAAAAAAGCACGGCACTGTGCTAGAGGTGTTGTGTTTTGGTTCGAATGTCAAAAACCCGAAACAAAACAGTTTCCGCAAGAATTATCTTCGGTTCAGTGAATATGATGTTTACATAGCATCGGGCCGATCTATGTTTACTTATTGATCTGAGGTTTTAACATTTTTATGTCATTCACACTTCGATTAACATTTTTTTTTGTGATTTCATGTGCATACTCCTCATTTGATGAAGAAATGGTGATCGGACTGGAATGGCAGAGATGATGGAGAAGTCCTTGATAAATGAGCATGTATTATGTTTAATTGTTGTATTGTTCCATTCCCTCATTCACCAAGGACCATATGGTGGTACTGTAGGTTATTTCCGGGTTTTTCCCTGCAGTTGAAATAGCAAATGCACCCCATTTTTCTTTTTTATTTGTTAGGTCACTCCGGAGCGCATATAATGGTGGTGTTCCCTCTCATCAGGAATGATGTGCCGATGGTGGGGGGTATCACCATTATACTTTTTAAGTATTAATTTAATTTCCATAAATTTTTCAACATTATCTTTAATACAATGAAGCTTTGTCAATAAGTTTATCATTGACTTCTGACAATAAAGCATATTTTGACTTTGTCTTTTGACTATCCATATTCGTAGTTAATAAATATGTGATTTTCAGAGATTACTATGAAAAAAAATATTACTTTTGACTGGTAGCGAAAGTCACGTGACCACATCCGAGTAGGTAATTTTTCATATTTTTCAAACCGCAACTCAACGCCCAATTCGAATTTCAAGATAAATTATTAATAAAAGTTCTTGCTGACTCTTTAATGGACACTTTATAGCCCATTGTATGTTTTCAAATTGTCACCCTGTATAATGCTTTATAAGGGCTTGATGTGATGTGATGCAGATAGAAATGATCGTTTAATTTCATACATTGAACCTTGAATTAAATTTACTGATAAAGTTTCATTTTCAAATCAGGAACACTTGAGAGATATTTTTACCGAAATCTGCTGATTGATGTGGAGATAAAAATTTAGAAAATATGATAATAGTCATTCACTACAAAGAATCTAATAGACAAAAAAAAACAAATTCACTCTACCATATCGTGATTATGCAGTCGAGATCTATGACGTACAATGTTCAATCGACATTACCATGTCGAATAAAACGCACATAATACTGATACTCTAAAAATAGGCAACCAAACATAACCGAACGAAACAGTATACATCTAAAAATACATAACGAAATTATATAATAATTTTAGATAAATATTTCGTACAAAACTGCATAACAAATGATTTTTATAAAATAACTAGTTTGTTCAGTAATCTTGGTGTTGATCACTTGTCTCTTCTCTCCAAATCCAGTGCAGCATCTTGTTCACTTTGAACAGAGCCCAAGGGAATATCGCTACTCCGTTTATCACTTTGCCGCACATGAATTTTATATAATCGGTAAGCTTTTTTAAGGAAAACTAAAGCAAAAGAAATTCCTGGAAAATGCGGATGGTGAAGATGAAATGGCAACACTGTATGTAAAATTTTCCTCCCTGATACTTGCAGCTAGAATTGAGGCTTGAATCATTTCTTTCAATACATTTTTGTGGGATGAACCCCTCATTTGACTCAACTATCATTCTATCATTCATTTAATGAAGGGCAGTGAACATTTTATCAAGATGAGATGATTAAATAATTATGAGTAATAACGAATCAACTGCCTAGAAGCATTCAATGAGATGTAAAGAAGTAAATACTAATTCAACGTTTTTTTGAATCAACATACACTATAAACCATAATAACGACTATTCGACATCACACTGAATAATACTACAAAAATGTTATTTTCCATCCACTCGTACGCAGAGACGGCGCATCTTTTCAAGACGAACCTTTTCAAATGCGTCATAGGTTATAGCCCCCAAATCAGCGATTCTCTGAGCGGCATTGTGCAATCGGATATCGTTCTGCATGAAGCGCTGCTGCAGCAGTAGCACTACCTCAACATTCATCATAAATATAGTGCATATGCGCATATTCTCGGAGAGAATAACGTGTGTACGGTATGACAAAGAATTAAATACCACTGAATGAAACAAGCAGGATAATTTCAAAAAACTACGACAGAATCCACAAGTTCTTCAAACAAAATGTGATAGCCACCTACTAGATTTTTTCAATTCTATTCACAGAAGATCCGTTCATGCAAAATGCTGTATTTTATTTGTTCATTAGGAAACTATTGCTTCTACGGACACAACACAGGAGTTAAAAAGTTTTTAATTTTCGACAAGGATTCACTTCCTGGAAAATTTTGCACTTGTTTGGTTACACCCTTTATATCTGTAGGTCTCTGAAACTTCGTCGGAACCTGGATGTTGGACAATTGCGACATTTTTCACAAGAATTCGTATTAATCGGTGCCATGTCAGATAATCGATATTTCATTTCGATAATTTTATTAGGCTTAATTACATGAAAAGTTAATTTTTTTATGTATCAAAATAATTTCTGGTAATATCTAAGGTCAAAGTAAAAATTGCTTCTCCTAGATAGCCCATTCATTCAAATATACCTATTATTTTTGGTAATGGTGATGATAACTGTTCATTAGTCAAAGAATAATTCAGAGAAAAATTTGTAGATACGAGGATGTATTGATATCTAGTTAGCCTAGACCAGTTCCCTGCATAAACAAAATATTGCGTTACCATGGCAGCAACGAACAATAACTTACTAGAAGTGTCAGTGTAAAGTTTAACGTCAAAAAAGTAAAGCAGAGTTACGCAAAAAATTAAAAGAAGAAATATATCCACCGAAATTGTGAAAATCGAAAAATTGGAGTATCGAGCCATCATCAAGTACCTGTATTTGAAAGGGTTAAGAGGTAAGCAGATTTACGAAGATATGCTTAACACCCTTGGTGATCAACGTCCTTCGTATGCGACCGTGAAAAATTGGACTGCAAGCTTCAAAAGAGGTAAATTTTCCATTGAAGATGATGACCGATCGGGAAGGCCAGTTTCTGTGTCAGTCCCTGAAAATATCGATGCAGTTCATGACATGATTTTAACAGACCGTCGAATTGGGCTAAAGCGGGTATCTGAAGCACTGAATATTTCATACGAACGCGTTCATCATATAGTTCAAGTCAATTTGGACATGAGAAAAACTGCTGCAAAATGGATGCCTAAAGGTTTGAATGTTGACTAAAAGCGAGAAAGGGTAGTAGCATCGCGTTCGATCTGTGCTCGATTTGAAAACGATGTAGACTTCTTAAACTGAATTGTACTATGGATGAGACTTGGGTACATTTCTACGATCCAGAAACAAAGCAACAATCGATGGAATTGCGACACTCCGGTTCTCCAAGACCTAAGAAGTTTCGTGTCCAAAAAAGTTCTTGCTTCAGTTTTTTGGGATTGCCATGGAGTAATCATGATTGATTTATTGGATAAGTGTAGAACAATAACTGTAGATAACTATTCGACATTACTGACCACTACGGGAAAAAATTAAAGAGTAAAGACTCGGAAAGATATCCAAAGGTGTCTTGTTTTTGCAGGACAACACCCCTGCACACAAATCGGTAAAGGTAAGCTTATCGGGCTCATTCTCGAAACAAAAAGAAAAGTGGTGTTCTCTTATACTTTTCGAGTTATGACCTTTTGAATCTTGAAATTCGACCATTTTCAAACACGATTTTTTCGGTCAAAATGGCAGAAAATGCCTCCTTCTTTTTGTCGACACTTTTTTCATTCCCTAATCAACTCTTATATCACAATTACAAGCACCAAAACCAAACGTTTTACGGAAAAAATTAACCTTCTTATATTACACTATTTTTAACCTCATTCTCCATTGGCGTTCGTTCTAGAGATGTGGGAAGGGTTATGTATACTTTATAAGGTTGATTTTTTGTATAAAACGTTTGGTTTTAGTGCTTGTAATTGTGATATATGAGTTGATTAGGGTCTAAAAAAAGAGTCAATAAAAAGAAGGAGATATTTTCTTTGATTTTTGATCGAAAAAATCGCGTTTGAAAATTCAAGATTCAAAACGTCATAACTCGAAAAGTATAAGAGACCCCCCACGAAATTCTTTCGGATTCGTGTTCAGGAGATAAAACTACGTAAGTAACACCACTTTTCTTTTTGTTTCGAGAATGAGCCCGATAAGTTTACCTTTACCTACAAATCTCATGTTGCCATGCAAAAAATTCGTGATTTAGGGTTTGAATTACTAGAACACCCCCCTTATTCACCAGATTTGGCTCCGTCCGACTATCACCTCTTTCCTCAACTGAAAAAAAGTTTAAAAGGTCGTGAATTTTCTTCCAATGAGGAGGTAATAAAAGCTGTGGAGGTCTGGTTTGCTGAGCAAGAAGAAACATTTTTTTGAAAGGTCTAGAGACGTTGCAGGTTCGCTGTAATAAATGTATCCAATTAAGAGGAGAATATGTTGAGTAATAAAATATTTTGATATTGAAATTTTATTTGGTTCTATAGCAGGCTAAGAATTTTTCAATATATCCTCGTATGCCTTCAACAAACCCATACTATTATTTTAAAAAAAAGTTTCTAGTAGTATCTATCACTTTTGAGTTTTAAAAAGAGCTTTGTTACCAGAATCACTTAAATTTATGGCTGTGTTATTTATATTATGAGAAGGAAAACATGAATTTATAAATTTATATTCCAATTAATACTAATTAAACAATGTTTTTGTTATAGTTGATATTGAGGCAATATTTGAAGAAAATACGTCTATATTTGAACGCCTCAGATAAAAGTATAGAAACATTTTTACCCAGTGTATAGCATGTTGAGAGAAAGGCTGAAAAACAATAAATGAGAAATAAAACTTTCTATGTTTTTATACCACTTCTATTTGTAACCAACATGGACATTATCAAACAATACAATAATCTGAAATAATAAATAACACTCCTTAAATACCCTTAATTCTACCCGAGGCCTGTCTTAATGACTAACGGTCATTAATGACTTTTACCTGGACCTTGTTTATTTGCGACAATGTGACTGCGCTGCCTTAAAAACCGGTGAATAGACCAAATCCAGTTGATCATTCAGTAGGTTACATCCACAATATTTGTGTTTATGAATTTCTAGGGATTCTAAATAATTCAGTTTCCAACCCTTGCTTGCATAGTGCAAAATTTCCGTATCGTTTAGACTCGGAAACTTGTGTTTGCATTCCAAGGAATGGTTTGAAAACGTCGAATCATTTTTTCCTAGTCTGAAGGACCTTTCATGTTCAGCGTATCTTTTTGAAAAATTACGTCCACATTGACCCACATAAACACCGTTACACTCTGGACACTTAAGCTTATAAACTCCAGATTTTTCCATTTTTGCTATTCTATCTTTGTTCAAAAATATTACCAATTTTGTTCCGCACCATAGCGTAAAAAACTCACTAAGTCTAGTAGAAGGAATAAATAAAGAAATCACTCCACATAATTCAATTTTAGTTTCATTCGATGTGAAAAGTATGTTCTCCAACATACCGTATAACGAATGTAAGTATCTCATTTTAAATATATTAGATCAGGCCAAAGTAGACCATATTACTTATTTTGAAATTTCGACAGCTTTTGATGTATGCCTAGATCAGAATTATTTGCAATTCAATAATAAATTTTATAAACAGGATTCAGGTTTACCAATGGGTTCCCCCCTTAGTCCACTTTTAGCAGATATATTTATGAACAACTTGGAGACCACTATACTAAATTCCGAACTTGGTACATATTCATTTTTGGTATAGATATGTTGCCGATATTCTTGCCTGTTTCAGAGGTACCAACCACACGACAGCTAAACCAGTTTCTGATATTTATAAATAATCTAAATAGTAACATACAATTCACACTTGAGACAGAAATAGAGAGGCAAATTAATTTCTTAGACCTAACCATCACACATAATCATAATAAATTTGAGTTCAATGTATTCAGAAAACCGAGCTACACGGACATTACAATCCCAAGTGATTCTTTCCACCCCGATAGTCAAAAATTAGCAGCATATAATTCAATGTTACATAGAGCGTTCTCGTTACCTTTGTCTGCTAATAATCTAGGTACAGAAATTAAAACAATCATACAGATAGGACAAAATAATGGTTTCCAAGAGGCCACAATTCAAAAGTTAGTCAGAAAACACTGTCTTAAATTTTCGAACAATATACCCCCAGGTCAAACAATCAGAAACTAAGAAATTTGTAACCTTAACGTACTTCGGGAGAAGAACAGAGGCTATTGCGGGATTCTTTAGAAAGAATAATGTAGAAGTAGCATACAGGCCGCATGCCAGGTTGTCTAATTTTCTTTTCAATGCCAAAGATAGAATAGCAAAAATGGAAAAATCTGAAGTTTATAAGCTTAAGTATCCAGAGTGTAACGGTGTTTATGTGGGACAATGTGGACGTAATTTTTCAAAAAGATACGCTGAACATCAAAGGTGCTTCAGACTAGGAAAAAATGATTCGACGTTTTCAAACCATTCCTTGGAATGCAACCACAAGTTTCCGAGTCTGAACGATACGGAAATTTTGCACTATGCAAGCAAAGGTTGGAAACTGAATTATTTAGAATCCCTAAAAATTCATAAACACAAATATTGTGGATGTAACCTACTGAATTATCAACTGGATTTGGTCTATTCACTGGTTTTTGAGGCAGCGCAGTCACATTGTCGCAAATAAACAAGGTCCAGGTAAAAGTCATTAATGACCGTTAGTCATTAAGACAGGCCTCGGGTAGAATTAAGGGTATTTAAGGAGGGTTATTTATTATTTCAGATTATTGTATTGTTTGATAATGTCCATATCGGACGAAACTGCAGTAACGTTGGTTACAAATAGAAGTGGTATAAAAACATAGAAAGTTTTATTTTTCGTGATGATTTCCTACCACGTAGTAACGGCTCCATCCATCAATTTACCTGATGAAACATGAAAAAATGAAAATGTCATTTTGTCAGAAAAAGGATATTATATTGTCCATGGTGGGTGCCCTCCATTAATGTATAACACATACATAAATCCGTCTTTGCATTTTCCATTGATGGAATAATAATAAGGTAAAAAACTATGTAGCCTGAATCTGAAACAGATAAAATAAATGCATACCTATAAGAACAACTACAGAAAGTCGGGAAATTATATGCAGTTATATTAGTAGATATAGACATGATTTTTCCAAAAATTTTACAGTAATTACAAAAGTTTTAAAACTGGAATGAAGAGACTGTTCAAATGATATTAAGTCTGATTTTGCAATCCTATTTTCTGAACAAAAGTTCAAAACCAGGATTCAGTGAATTTTCGTATTATTAGCGAGGAAAAATTTGCAAAACTTCTGCAAACTTCCGAAGTGTTGACAAATAGCAATGTCCATCTTTTGATAAATTTGCAACCATTCAAACAAAACGGAAATGTTTGATTTGTCAAAAAAACATGTTTTTAATTTTTCAAAGAAAATCCAAAAGTTCTGCAAACTCGAAAAAACAACTAAAATATTTATCTTGAGAAGTGCTTCAATTTGCAACCTATTGAGTCAAACGGAAAATAAATTCTTTCAATTTTTTTATTGAAATAAGTATCGAGATTTTTACAAGTTTTTAATAATGGTTGCAAATGGATCTGTCCTCACAATGTTTTCTTTAATTTGCAACCTCTCCTGCAACACGGAAATGAGGGTAAAATGAAAAGAAAAATATTCCACTCAACACTCTGAAGCTGCCATAAACTGATTTCAATATTTCTCTCCGAAGGAGGGTAAACTTTCCATACTATTTTGTAAAATTTGTTTTTACGAAACTCCCAGGTTTTTAAAAGTAGAGCTTGTGCGAGCAAGGGATCACTTATAATAAATATTACTTGTATCATGGGAGAATCAAGAACTTATTGTCAAACTGACTTGATATTTATTGTATGCTCTACCTTCTTTTGGCCAAGTACACACGACGTAAATTCTCGGGCTTTTTTCATCGTGTTTAAATTGAAGCATTACGTTGGTATTTTATATTTTTTGAAAAACTACTTCAGATAAAATAAGATGTTTGGGCGATTTTGTTTGTTGTACTGAAGTTCGTGGTATTTTTTTCAGAAATTTGTGTTCTCGCCTATTCTTTTTTTCATAGTTTCGTTGAAAATTTTTAATTAAATCTAGCAAATTACAATGGACAAAAAAATGTATAAACAAAACAAAGAATTCATATCATATTTTAGAGAAAACCGGCGACGCAATACCAAAAAGTTTATGGGGCGAAAAATGGCCTGAGCCCTGAAAAAATACCCCCCACTCGTCATGCTGGATGATGTGCGCCCTAAACGTGACCTATGTTTCAAATTTAATCGTAATATCTCAAAAACTGATAGAGTTATAAAAATAAAAAATAAAAATCTTGAAACTTCAACGCTTTGTAGATCGGTGACGAATCGTTTGATACTGAACATTCAATACAGGCTGAACTGCCTTAAATATCTACTTTCTCCACCAAACACTGAACAATTAAAAATACTCACTTCTTTTGTTCATAAAACAATATGGCAGCGGAATTCGTTGTAAGCACGTGCAAAAAGACGGCTTTGACTCGCTTCCTTTCCGGCGTTAGCAGATGTTTGAGGAACGAATCGAGCAGAAGCGAAGCGATCCCGTTCCTCCGGTACTCCTTCAGCACTCCGAGCGATAGGATGTATCCTATATCACAATCGCACAGCGATTTGGCAAGTATGCCACGATCCTCTTCGTTCAGGTTGGAATACGACTTGATTTTAGCCACTATGAGGCCGATGATACGCTGATCGTAGACGGCAGCCAGCGAATAAAACTTGCTGTTGGAAAGTCATACAGATGAAGATGAAGAAACACACTTTTGTCTTATTTCCCCTAGTTTTTATTTTCACGACCGGTTTCGGGTTTTATCCCATTATCAAGTATAAAAACTAACTAATACAATTGAACTATAAAACCTAGTTATAAAGGGAGTTTGCAGGTCAACTTTATGGAGAGGTAATAAAATGAAATTAATTGAACAAGAGTGAAACGATATAAATTGGCTTGTCAAAATTATAAATTGTAGCTACTGTGATAATAATTTATTAAAAGTTAACGTGAAAAAATGCAATGTATTGAGATTTTATAGAATGCGGCAGCCTGTTGTATGGAGTCCGTGGTGTGGCTCAAGACTTGATGAAGTCATACCTACGGGATAGATCACAATGTGTAATAGTTCAAGATACTCAGAGTCAGTCCTTGTCTTGTAAACAAGGAGTACCACAGGGATCCATACTCGGGCCACTGCTTTTTCTTATACAGGGTGTCAATTTGAAAACTTCCCACCCTTAATATCTTCCTTGCAGTAAACAATATGAGTAATCGAAAAAACAGGTCAATTTTATTGTCAAGGGGGACACTTTCACGGACTATTTGTAGCCCTCGTGGTTCAACCCCCTAGGAGGGGTAGATGTTACCCTTAGAATTTTAAATGGGAAGGGGGGTCAAGTGGCACATCATTTTGATGGGCGTTCAATTCTTGTTCCAATGGTACCCTGACTTATTATTTTTTGATGAGCATTTTCCGAAAAATTGCGTTCTAAACTAACAGAAGTAATTATTAGAACGCCTATACTGAGATGCATGGTTTGGCCAGAACTGGTTAGAATATTAGGTGGTACCGTTCCAACCCTTTATTAGGGGTAACATTAGCCATTAGCTCCAAACACTTTACATAAAAAAGTAGTCTAATAGTAAAACGTAGATGGTAGTAAAGTTGTGTTTATTAAATGCTGAATTTTTAAGTGTCATCGCAGAAATTGTACAGATAGCCTTCCTTTTTTGCTACTTCTGCTGTAAAAAGTTTCTGTTTTCCGGCAAAAAATTGATTAGCAAATTTGAACTATGTGGTAGTATTGTGAATACCGTTGTACCTGTTGGGATGTTTAGGAATTACTTTAATAAGTGTATAAAAGTGTAAAAATGGTTTACATTCTTCAAGACAGAATTGAAATGATTGTAATTTATGGCGAAGTTGGAAAGTGCGCACGAAGGGCGGCATGTCTTTTTAACGAAAGACATCCAAATTGTAATGTAAGTCACCGGTATGTGCTTGATTTGGTGAATAAGTTTCACGAAACTGGTTCAGTGACAAATAAAAAAAGAAATAACCCCAGAGTACTAAATGAAGCAGCTCAAATTGAAGTTTTGGGAACATTTGCTGCAGAGCCCACGAGCTCCTTACGATCAGTATCAGAACAGACGGGAATGTCACGCGAGACTATAAGAAAAGCATTGAAAATGCATAAATTTCATCCATATAAAATGCAGATTCTTCAAGAGCTCCACGAGGATGATTATGATAGAAGAATAGAGTTTTGTGAAATCATGTCTCATCGAGTCAATACCATCCCTAATCTTCTGTTAAACATCTGTTTCAGCGATGAGTGTTCATTTATTCTGAATGGCAATGTAAATAGACAAAATTGTCGCTATTGGAGTGACGAAAACCCACATATTTTTCGGGAAGGGCATACACAACACCCACAAAAAGTTAATGTTTGGGCTGGTATTCTTGGAAATGCCATTCTTGGTCCATTATTTCTGGAAGAAAACTTGACTGGCAATCTGTACCTTGATATGCTTGAAGAGACTATCGATCCTCTTATAACTCACGAGCTAGAAACTCAAATTGATGCAGAAGGTAATGAACTTTTGCAGGAGGATCTGTTACATTTCCAGCAGGACGGTGCTCCACCTCATTATTTTCTTCCCGTCCGACAGTGGTTAAACGAGAGATTTCCGGGTAGATGGATTGGCAGAAGGGGAGCAGTTGAATGGCCTCCGAGATCACCGGATTTAACACCCTTAGATTTCTTTCTTTGGGGGCATCTTAAATCCGTTGTTTATAAAACACAACCTTCTGATATTGACGAACTTAAAAGACGAATTACAGCAGCATGCCGGTCAATTCCTAGTGAAGTTTTCCGTAATGTTAGAGGGGAGTAATAAATTTATTCCTGTCATTCAGGGGTTGGAGCGGTGCCACCTACTCTTCTAACCATTTTTATTAAAGGGAGTCAATACAATAATGCATCTCAGTATAGGCGTTCTAATAATTACTTCTGTTAGTTTAGAACGCAATTTTTCGGAAAATGCTCATCACAAAATAATAAGTCAGGGTACCATTTGAACAAGAATTGAACGCCCATCAAAATGATGTGCCACTTGACCCCCCTTCCCATTTAAAATTCTAAGGGTAACATCTACCCCTCCTAGGGGGTTGAACCACGAGGGCTACAAATAGTCCGTGAAAGTGTCCCCCTTGACAATAAAATTGACCTGTTTTTTCGATTACTCATATTGTTTACTGGAAGGAAGATATTAAGGGTGGGAAGTTTTCAAATTGACACCCTGTATATACAAATGACTTGATAAGCTATCTTCATAGTCTTTCGGAGGTACATATTGTGGCATATGCTGATGATACCAACTTTCTTGTCACTGACCACAATGCAGTAACACTTGCAAAAACAACAGAAACCATTTATGAGAGAGTAAGGACATGGGCCGATAAAAACCATTTAACACTCAATATCAGCAAAACAGCATTGGTAAAATTTACAATTCACAACACCACCGAAACTTTCAAAATCTATGAAGACAGCCAACTAGAGATGACATCCAACTCAGTAACGATAATGCTGGGTCTTACTCTAGATTATAAACTCACTTGGATGAACTGTGATAAACTGAGAAAGAACTGTTACGCATTGAGATTTATGTCAAATCATTGTGGAAAGGAAGTTCTATTGAATCTGTATCATGCCACTATTGGCTGTCACTTACGCTATGCAATCTTGAACTGGGGTATGAGCTCTTCTGCTGAAAGATTATTCATTCTGCAAAAGTATGCTGTAAGAATAATTGCCAAATTAGGATGGCGGCAGACATGCAGAAATTCTTTTGGAGTACTAAAAATACTCACAGTTGCCGGTCTATATATATATATATATATATATATATATATATATATATATATATATGAGATGTGCATATACGTTCATAAAAATAAACAAAAATTTATGGCAAATCATTAAGACCATCCATATCCAACTAGAGCTAGAGGTTTACTAATACCGAATCCCCACCGAACCTCTCTTTATCAAAAGAGTCATCTCCACCTCGGACCGAAACTATATAACAAGTTAAATACGTCTATTAAGGATTCAGTGAATATTTCCATATTCAAGAGGAAACTAAAAGCATATCTTATAGAAAAAAATTGCTACACCGTTGAGGAGCTTTATTAACAATTTTTATAAAATGTAACTTATCTTCATATGTTTTAGTCAATTTTTTCATGCCAATTTATTGTTTTTATCTATATATTATTTGTTTTTACACTGACGTCTTCCTTGTTATTGTACAGAAATATTAATTGTGATAATTTTATACTTTTTAACAAGCGAAATAAATATTATTATTATTATTGTTATTTGTAATTACTCAAATAACGATGCAAATCTTCAATCTGTCAATAGTTTAACCGATTTAGGGATTATCTTCGATAAAGATCTCAACTTTATTGATCATGTCAATAATATTTGTAACAAAGCATTCAGAATGCTCGGGTTCATTAAAAGAAATACTCGCCATATAACAGACTGCGATGCGATAAAGACGTTATACTTTTCACTGATTCGGAGTGTTTTGGAGTATAATAGTGTCATTTGGTGTCTTCTTTATGCTTGCCATAAAGAGAGACTGGAAAAAGTTCAGAATCGTTTCACCAAATACCTAATATAGAAACTTGGCCTACCATATTTTGGATTCAACCCGAAAATGAGGCTTTCTGTTTTTGATTTAATGTCACTTGAGGATAGACGTAAACTTGCAATGGTTCTATTTCTCCACAAAATAATACATTCTTTCTTTAATTGTTCTGCTCTTCTAGGAGAGCTCTGCTTTTCTGTTAACTCCAGAAGCTTGAGAAGTAATCGTATTTTTTCATTTGGCATACGGTTCCACAGAACAAACTATGGTTCGATGGCAATTAGTTGTAGACTTGAAATGAATGGGTTTATTTATCTCTAGGTAAATACATTTGTCAATTTCCAACTTTTAAAATTTTTAGGTTTATAACCTAACTCTAGTTTGTGTTTTACTGGTGTCTTTACTTCATGTACCATTTGGGATTTTATTACAATTCTGTAGTGTACTGGAATAATAAATAAATAAATAAAAAGTAGAGACCTACATAAATCGAGTTGCTTCCAACAGATTCATTTTCTTCCCTTTATTACATGTTTGTAGGATTTTGAGATTATCTTTACTTATCTTGTGTTTGGATTCTTGCATATGTTCGTATATTGTAGATTTTTTGTCGAAACAGACGTGTTCACGGAGCTTTAAGTCAAAATTTCTACCGGTTTGGCCTGTATATACTGCAGAGCATTCCCCGCGTTATAATCTATATACCCCTGATTTTTTCATTCTATCTTGTTTAGGTTTTGCATTGAACAGAATTCTGCCTAAATTATCATTACTTATGAAAGCTGTTGATATTTTGAATTTAGAATAATAATTTTTCCGAAATTTTACAGTAATTAATGCTACCATATTGACGTGTATTGTGTTCTTCGATATTTGGATATAGTTCCACTCAACCTTTTTATGTAGGAACATAAAAATGCCAAAATATACAGGGTGTCCCATTAAGATTATTAGAAGTTTTAAATGAAATGGATACATTTGAAATATTGTTGTTATTGAGTTTGTTGAGCAAGGTATTTTTTAGTTTTTTAGTTTTAATGTTGCTGATTTTTTTTATAGGTACTATGTTACCCAATGAGCCTTTTGTTTTCGGTCACGTGACATCTGATTCAAAATCTTTAAACATTTTTTAGTCAATTCTAAAGATAAAATCTCAATGCTGGATAAGTCTGGAGTTTATAAACTGAACTGTTCCAACCTTGATTGTAAGGCTTGCTATATTGGTCAAACTGGCTGCAAGTTTAGAACTCGACTAGCTGAACACGTCAGAATTATAGACTCCAACTCCGAAAAAGAAGAAATTAATTCTAATTCAGTTTTTTTCAACCATATCGTAAATGAGAAACATAATTTTGATCCCAACTCGGACTTACACATTTTACACGTTTGTGATAAAGGCAAAAAACTCAATCTACTAGAGACTCTTGAAATAAATAAAGCAATCAAAAATTCAGATTTTCAATGCATAAATGAACAGACCCAGTTTGACAGTTTAAAACTTTTCAATTCCTTGCTATTTTGATATCATTTCTCTACAACACATGACATAATATTTCAATGAAACACTTACATTCTTTGGTAATTCTATTTTAATTCTCAATAATTTTTTACAAGTGAAATCACAATTTCCTTCAATAATCTACAGAGCTGTCAATCGACAATATTTTAAGGATTTTCTTGTTCCATGATAGCATGGGACATTCCATTCTGTTTTCTGCATATATCTATTAACTACACACTTGCCGCATGGTTTAATTTAAATTTCAAAACGAATTATTAATTTTTGATATGTTATTTGAGTGGACTAGCCATGGTCCCTAACATAGGTGGGCCCCGCACTAGATGCGGACCATAAGGTCGTAATTAGGACCATAAGTTTTATAAGTTTTTCCGTTTTAAATGTTATTTTTCCACCATATGGTAGGTCACATAATTTAATGTAATTCTCAACTCTATTGTAACCCTTTTTACTTTTCTTTAGATCGACTTGTAATCAACCCCTATTTTGCTGAAGATGAAGGATTAATCCTTCGAAACATGTAAGTCTTCCGACTGCATGGTATCTGCCTGTTGTTAGTCTTCGGACTACACAGTATCTTCAATAAAGATTATTTTTGATGGAGTTAGACTGAAAGTTTGTTCACCTTCCCAGTTTCAAAATCAGCAACAATTGCTTTAATTCAGAACCTCAAAATTACAATTCTCCACTACTTTCTAGTTCCGAGATATTCCCTGCCCTAATCTGCGTGGGACACCCTGTATAATATCTTTATTTCTGAAATTGAAAGGTACAGTTGTTGCAATAATGTTGCAATATACAATAATTGGAGAAGAGTGTCAAAGGCATATGTCTAAGATTGTAAATATAAAAAATATAAAAATGTAAAGCCGGACAGAACTAACAAGTAATTAAGTAATTCATCATCGCTGTATTGAAGATGATAAGTCATCTATATTATGAATATGAGTGAGCTTTTGCTCAGTCATAGTTTTTCGATAAATTCCTGAAAAGTATAACAGTTTATTTGAAGTAGCAGTTTCTTCAGCCTATATTTGAACACATGAGAACTTGGAGAATCCTTGATATCTTCAGGAAGAATATTGTAGAATTTACAGCCATTAAAATCTACACTTTTTTCATAAAATGCTGTTCGATGAGCATTTGACACCAGAGGACCCTTGGAACAAGTATTGTGGTCATGTTGATATGGTTGAAAGATTGATTTATGTTTAAATACAAATACAAGATTCCAATATATATGAGCTGGTGAATGTCAGAATATTCAATTCTTTGAATGCATTTCGGCACGACTCCCTGTATCCTAGTTGAGCAATTATTCTTATCACATATTTTTCACTTAGGAATACCCTTTGCATGGCTGCACCAGTGCCCCAGTTCAGAATCCCATAACGAATATGGGAATGAAAATTGGCGTGATATCATGTTTTCAATACACTACAGTGATTAGACATGAACCTAATGGAGAAGCAGTAGTTTTCCAATTTAGTACAAAGTGCATCGATATGAGAATGCCACGAGAGTTTTCGGTCAAGAATAATTCCCAGCATATTTATACAGTTTCCACTGGGCTTATCGTTTCATCATTTAAAGATATCTCCAAGTTGTTTAGGCTGCAATTAGAGAATAAGACAATGTTAGTTTTGCCTTTGTTGAGTTTTAAGTTATTCTTTTCCAACCAAAGATTTATTTTGCTGTATATATCTGCTGTTGTTTTCCTCAGGCTTTCCATGAAAATATGACCATGATGTTACTTGAAATAAGGATTTATAAAAGTATACAGCAGAAGTATAGGAAGGAATAAGTGGTTGGGAGGTTGGTCTGACCCAACATATCTATCATCTGTAAACACATACCTGTTTGTTGAGGTAATTTGTTCATACCAATAGAATGGATATTCAATGGGAAACCAGTCCTGACACAATCCCCTGACTTCGTCCAAATCGCCAGGGCACAAAAACCGCAACTGTATATCAGCTAATGAATACAGGGAAATCGGTTTTTCGTCCATAACAGAATTTTCGACCGAACATTTTCCATTAGCTGAATACCTTGAAAACGAAATTTTCCGTAAAATTTAAATACCCTTTAGGTTATGTCAACTCACCAATTAATATCAGCCATGAATAATGCTTTTTAAATTTTCCGACTGAAACGAGTATCCTTCTTCATTATTAAACAGAAAAATTTTGATGACTGATAATATTTTGTCATAATAATTTTTTAATCTTTAGAAGGAAGATGTTTTCTGATTACTAATACTAGTCATCTGTCAAATCTCTAATCATGGCCAAAATAAATGCAGCGTTGCCGTTCCAGATATTTTTTTGTGCTAGATCGTTTTACGAAATTGTACTAAATAGTAATAAATTGAAAAATCGCAGATATTTTAGGTTAGGAATCATTTGTTTTTGTGGGTATACCCCAAGAAGACTAAAAACAAGGAGGGTTTAATAAGCTCTAGCCAATAAGAAACTTGTAGCATCAACGCGTCATAGTGGCGTACTTGGGTATGAGTAGAGTCGAACTCGAACCATGCAACAAAACTGTCAGCAGTAACTCTCATACCAAGAGCTAGTCCGTCACTGTCTATAGAGAACGGCGGCCATGACATGTATAACTACGTCACATTTCGTCACAAATGTTCTTTCATCTCTTTCTACTAGTGTCCCCATTGTCTTATGGGAATCAAACACTCCTTGTTTTTAATTTAGTCTCCTTGGGTATACCCCACGGATATGTCTCTATTATCCGTGGGTATACCCTAAGAATTAAATACAACGAATATTGCTAACCTCACGACTCACGTACCTAAATGTGAATATCCTCCAACCTCCAATAGTCCGTATCTATTTTTTCTTCTCAGGCCTGCGTTTGCGTTTGGCCTAGGCCAGCATAGAGTGCCAACTGGAAGTTTGTGTGAACTGAAAAGCTGGAATTTGAACATGACTACTCGCCACTTGGTATCTCTGTGACGATTGAAGCACGACTGTTACTTAATTTTTGTACTAGATTCGAGCGAATTGTATTGAAGTTCTAAAAAATGGGAGTGAAATGTACTAGAAAAGTACAATTGTACTAAAATTGGCAACGCTAGCCAAATGGTAATTTCGACAAGATAAGTAGAACTCCGTTTAACTTGTGTTCAGAAGGAACGTTCAACACGCGAGAATGGAATGAGGAATGATTGAGGACGGATCAAGGACGGATGGATTCAGGGTAGTATTTAACATGGAATTAGACGAAGCGGCAGAGTTGTGGTTGTGAGGTACTATCGCTGGAAGATATGAAAACGACGGGAAAGTAGAAAGTACTTTTGTTACATCCAGTTTTTTACGTTATAATAACAAATACTATTTGTTAAGGGAAACATTCTCAATTGAAAATTGAGCCAATACCTGACTCCTCTGGGAATGGAAAAACCTACGATAAAATGAAGTTACTTTTTTGTAATATCTAACAGAAAACAATCACTTCCCTGGCTGAAGCCACGCTGGACATTGAACTACATCTGATAGATATTGTAAAAGACCCTTTATAACTTGAGAGATGAGGTTATCTTGTACGCTGGAAAGTAGCGACTAAAGTTTATCTTTTAGTCCCAGATGATTCCACAACTGACTTTATGAACATATCCAGTTCACATTTTCAATAAAATGAACAAATACTATGGCTGTGTCAAGTCACCGGTCGGACAAGGCACGCGCGTTCAGTATGAAGTATGACGATGAGTCGGACCGATCAGATGATTGAAAATATTGGTCACATTACATACAGTTCTAATTAGGTCGTCAAGTCAACCAAATGACCGCGCTGGTGTAATCATATTGGTCAGACCGGAGACTTGACTCAGCCTATGTTTTGTTACGATGTATCCAGATTCAACACATTTTTCAATTATTTTCTTATATGTCCTTTTATTTAATAAAAAACAGTGTTGCCACTTTGCATTTTTTTACAATAATTGATAAGAACTTATTAAATAAGATGATTTATTCCAGATTGAAAAAATAAATAAAATATACTACTACATACGTTACTCATTTCTGAGCATTACTTTTTTATTTTTTTTAAAGAACGCACTTATATCCCTATCACAAGCATATCCTTCTGTGTATCTATAATTTTGAAAAGAACGTAGAGAAAATTTTTGATAATATAAATACGGTTTTCCTTATTATGTAATCACTGATGCATTAGTTGCGGTTGTGATTAATTTGACGAACGATTTAAAATAAATGTGCAGGAAGAGGTATCCACAATACTGTGGTAGGTATTATTCAATACCATAAAAAAAAACAAAGGTAAAACGCTATATCACCGAATATATATTCGAATATCATCCGAAAAGAGAGGGAAATACTGACGAAATATCGAGATTTACTCTTCGAAATCCGCAGGCTCTATCTACCCAGACCATTCTATTTAAATTCCGAACCCAAAAGCTGCTTACCCCATAGTTTGGGGAGTGGTTATTGGGATAATAATGTTGCCAGCGCGCCCTTCGAATGTGTCGAAGCTTCGGAGACAGGGCTCGACTCAATAATTTTAATTCAAAATAATAATAATAATAATAATAATAATAATAATAATAATAATAATAATAATAATAATAATAATAATAATAATAATAATAATAATAATAATATACCTACCATCTCATAAACACTCATCGTGGACTGTACCCGAAGGCTTAAAACTCTATACTTCCATATACCGTTTGCAGAATTTGAATAAGATGATTTCCCTTGAATCGGCGCATTTAGAAATATTTGCCCTTAAATTGTTTTTAACGCGATTTTGCAAAAATTAAACGTCAGACAGAAACCATCTTCCGCAAAGTTAAACCACATGTTATTATCTATCAGTCTCCGCAATATTGTTTGTCCAGCTTTGGATTTATAAAAATTATGAAATTTTGAAAAATGGTCTCTTTTTCGAAGTTTTCCCGGATTTTTTCAGTGAAAAATGCACCGATCAGGTCGTATAAAAAACAGTTTTGTAGGTTTTATAATTGTCTACAAAAATCATGAAACGGATTCCTCAAATTCTTTTTGAGATATTCGCAAAAAAACGAAAAAGTTGTAATTTTTTTCACTATTTCTCATTTAAAAAAATCCACAAATCGATTTATTTATAATTTATAATTATTTCCCCGAGGTTTCCACCCAACAAAAAACTAGAGGTTCTGTTAGTTTCACTAAATTCACTGACAAGGCTATGTAGAGGCTGCTAATCAACAGTAATAAGGCCCGCGAAGTCTACATTCACAAAAAAAAGAAGATACTGCAAAACTGAAATATTTTCTAGACCACTGTACAAATAAGCCTATACTAAGCAGAGCCGGAAAAGAGAAGAAAAGAAATGAAGAACCTTGAAAACGTGGCCAAAAACATAACATTGAACTCATATAATTCCGAAAAACAATTGAATAAACCACCAAATTACAAACCGTAGAGAAGGTATGGATACAATCGTTACTAGTCCCCTCCAAAATGGAAGAAATAATAGAAGAGAGAAGATGGCGGCTCACCTTTTCTCTCACAGCCCCCTTGACAATATAGCTACATAATGCATTGAACCACATTACCACAATTAATACCAGATAATAATTAATAGTCCTGTGAGCTATTTCGCAGTACTCCGAAAAATTTTGAGATTTGGCAACAATGCATTAGCAGTAGGGTTGACTGTTGGATATTCGGAAGATATTCCAGCAGAAAACTGTAATTTATTTGAAAATATTATAAAAGATCGCTGTCACTATGGTATGAAAAACATATCTTGTCAGTGCCATGTCACAGATTAAGTTCCAGATGCGAAACTCCGCCCACCGCCTTTGATCTTTCTTCACTCGTTGCAGTGACCTCGAAACAGCTGCAAATGCAAGGGCCGGCCTTTCAGCTTCCAAAACGTGTAATGATTTTATAACGTATGCCCTTTACGGTTTTGGTAGTTATAAATATAATGATCAATGAACAGGCAAAATTAGCGCTATCCCGTGGAACATAATAATAATGGTTATTACAAACATGAATTGTCATATTTTGGTGATCTTGAAATGTTTTTATAACAACTAGTTTCGCTGGAAGTAACAGGAATAACTTTGGAATTTCAAAGTGATATCCTACATATTTTTGGAATAAAAGTCCGTGCTTACAAAAATTACGTAAAGTTTTTATTATAAAATAGAACATACTGTTTATTTCTTACAAGTTCATTAAAATGCAAAGCTTGCGATTTTTTTTGTTGCTACTTTTAAAATCTCTGTTGCTGTATTTCAATAGATAGTATAATCTTAAACGTATAAATAACTTAACAAGGTAGTCAATTGGAAAATTACTACAAGGATGGGAAAAACCTTTTACGGCTAAGCAGAGCAAATACAAACTATAGCCAACTCTTGGCAAAACCAAGCATTTCAAAACGTTTTCAAAAAAAAACTTTCTCCAAACAATAAATATAGGAATAAAAACTTTCGTGTGGCGTTTTCAAGGAACCAAATAATATTTTTTTGTCGTAGGCTTTGAAATGGATGAAGATATTTGAGTCGTCTAAACAAGAATCTTCGGTAGCAAATCTGTCACATACCTGGCATGAGTGTAGACGTAAACATTTCGAAATCAAATATCCACAAACATATTTAAAAGCATTCTGTTCGGTTAGTAGAGTTGTACGGTAATCAGCATCACTAACTCGAAAAGAAGCATATTGGGTATTTTGAAAAACCGCTACAGAGGCTGTCTCAAAGTCCTGATGGGGTAAAGCTGCCGACGGAATGTCTGCAAATTTTGTAATTAAAGAGCCCAAATCGTCTTGGCAATTCATGTTGTCTGTGTGGAAATAATTGGTGAAAAATAGCTTCTGAAGAGCTCTAGAAAATTGTATAGGGGTTGGGTTGATACAACTGCCACTTTGTTGCCTGATCTAAAATTCATTTCCAGTATTGTTTTTGAAGTCACGATGCAGGCATAATCAAAAATAGCGTATGTTACACGTGTCCAGTTCAGTTCAGTTGTGCCTTTAAACTCGTTGCGCATACTTTAAAGGCTCACTTGTGTACTTGTATCATTCTTTCTATTATTAGTGAACATGAAATTTCCATAAAATAAATGAGTCGTCTATCAAGTTAGTGTTATAATAATATCACAACAGGCAATAACATTTAATTGATATAAATGTAAAAAGGTTGGCTTTGGACTAAAACTAAAACCACTGTCAGAAACCAAACAGCTAATGCCGTGCCTGGCCGATTCTGTGGAAGTGCGATGAATTTACAGCGTTGCCACATTAACTGTTGAAATGTCGCGATTCGGGTGGAAGCGTGGAAGAGCGCAGCAGCGGCCGTCATCGACATCGTGCTATGCTGTGGCAGCAGCCATCGCCAGAGCGTTTAACTCAATTTGGCAACAGCCAGGATACCTGGACCTTTAAATCGGAGTCTCTTCCATTTCTCTCTAAAACTAATTTCTTTGTCCCTCTGTCGCATCTGGAACTTAATCTGTGGCCATGTTACAAATCAGAAACGCGAAATAATTTGACTTTATATGAACCTTCGAGTCCCTAAGGCAACATTGAATTCTATGATTTTTTGTAGGAGGTGAAAGTATGTTGTATGAACGCTACTACTGCAACCCATTGGGTCAACTTTCTTGTAGTAAAGGTTTAAGTACCTAAAAGCTTATTAAAACGACGAAGTAAAATCCAAAATTACGAATTTACGGTCCATTCGAAACACTAATCAACAGTTGAATTTGCAAGTTTTCTAGGAAATAACTTTCTACGTTTGCGACCAACTGAAACAACTTTTGCATTATTTCTATAATTGATTCAGATTCAAACACAATTTTTAGAGACCTTTGACATAGAGAGAAACGTTGCTTTACGATTGCCACTCTTTTAGATTTTTCAAAAGTATTAATATATAATTTATTTACTCTGATGTCAAACTTGGAAAAGGTCGCAAAATTGGGAAAAGATGGAGGATGGTATTTTCTTTGTTTTCACCAGTTTACGTCTCTTTTGCATTGTTTGTCTACAAAATAACCGCAATGGACCATATTCGAAGGAATAAATTGGTGGCACATTCATTTTCTCTGTGATGGCATCCCTGAATATGTAACAATAATGTGATATGTTGTTCATGGTTGCCAATGCTAAGCACTAAAATACAGCTTTTGTGAGAGTTTGCATTGTGTTGCTAATTTTTTCCTAATTTTTTATTTCTGATGCTAAATTGCTTGGCCTAATGGTGTTTGTCCTTAGTTATAGTATAACGTCTGTGAAAAACCTGCCACGCAGATTGAATGAGATAGAAACGTCGTTTTGTGTTCATGAACTGATCTTCTGATCGAATGAAAAATTAAATGCAATCACATAGAAGCCATTCAGATGTCGTTTATAAAAATTTCTTTGGCTTTTCGTTTCTATAGGAATCGTTAGGAATTGACTGGATGGGTCGATTTCTGTTGAAATGTTGAATGGGTTTATAATACTGTGATATTAAATGAGTCTTATCAGCATTCTGAATGGAATGTCACGTATTTTTCAATTGAAATGAATGGTGGTCTCTCCGAGATACGTTATTGGACGAAAAAACTTCGCATTTAAAAAACGGAATAGGGACATGAAACGTGAATAATTGCTTAGTTGATTGAATATCATTGGTAATAAAGATTTCTGGTTTTCATACATTTCAGAAAAAGCAAAAATTTTTGAAACTGCACTTTTTTCTATGATATCCATGAACAATTAGGTATATTATTTATCGGCTCCCATCATGGTATAAAAATCTATTGTGACATTGTTAACAAGTAGGTAAATTAATGTTTTTTACCAGACAAATTATAAAAAATACTACAAGAGGTTCCAACAAAATAATTAATTTTTATGAAATGATACCTGGTGGTTCAGATTTTCGACTTATCGTAACAGCCTGATTCTTAGACTTTTATACGTGCACTGGGAGAATTTTTTCCGCTCCACTAGCGGCAATTTAATTACCGCCCGTTTTAACGGGAATTTACCTTCGAGTGGAATTTTGCATACCACGTGTTATATCACCTTGACTATTTACTCTGATCAACTCTGTGCACTTCTTCGATGTAACTTTACGTTGTGACATAATTTTACGATGGAACTCTACATTGTTATATTACTTCACAACAAAAATTTGCATTAGAGTTTTACATTGCAATATTACGGTTTGATTCTCTAACGTAAATAATTTGCAGTGGAATTTTACATTGTAATATTACGGTTTGATTTTGACACACAGCTGTATAGACAATACCCTTTGAAATGAGGTACCACTTGACCGCCTATTTCATTTTAGAAAATTGGGGGGTGGTGGCTGCCACTTTGATGGAGGTGAAGGAGCTGCGATTTTTTCTTAAGTCACAGAGTATCTTTTTGATAAGCTGAATTAACGTGTTTCAGGGGTTTTCTTGAAAATAGACAACAACGTAAAAAATGAATTTATCCGTTACTTTAAGACCTCACTGTATATTTTTTTATTGGATAGGTAGGTACATTTTGTCTTTTATTCAACACACCATAGATGTATCCATCAATTTGAGAAATTCGTCTCCAGGTCACCAAAGCACTTCATTATATTATACTCGATTTACGTTTCGCTAATGAAACTAGCATCATCAAGACTGATGATAGTCTCCAGATGAGTATTTATAGCAATATAGTGTTTTGGTGAAGTTGAGATATATTGCTCAAATTTTTGAACGTTGAACGTTTCCAAAATCCTCAATATTTTTCCATCCATTTCTATAATTTTATTAACCACTCTGGTTGAATGGCAGACAGATTGACCCCGTATTATCTGGGTAAGAATCGTCTAGCACATTTCATGTAGGAACTAGAAAAAAATAATTGAATCTGTGGCGTTCAGTCGTAAAACAAAAATTCTATGTTTTATTAGTATAAACAGATTCTGTCCTTATCTTCATTATCTTACGATATTTTGTTTATGTACAGTTCTCTTTAATAATTGGAAATAAAAATAAATTTCAAACATAAACTGAATATTTATTTGAATTATAGCAAAAAAATTAAAACATTTCCAAATAATACATTGCATATCATATCATTATCAATATATTATAAAGATTTTTGGGCTGGTCTTCCTATTCAGTGCGATTGTCCTAAAAACAAAAAAATTGTTGTATTATACAACAAGCCGCAGGCTTTCCATCGTCTTGTTAATTCTTGAAACAGTTAGGGCAAAGACCAATAAAATTCAATTTAAATTATCATAGAATATGGACTATTATTCGACAGCTAGATGCTTTCTATTCGGGAAAATGTCATTTTACAATGATGGAACAAGTACTTGTGGAGTTTTTGGTGTACGTTGTTTTTTTTAAAGAATTTGAATTTTTGGGAGCAAGTGTCACAAGTAAACTCATCAACAACCAACATTCTCCAAAAAAAGTAAGTATATGTTAAGAAAAAACGACCAAAGAATTTATTGGTTTCTCCGTAATTTGGGATTCATTAATCGATTGTTACACGTACACGTCAAAACATATAATAACCTTTCGAAATCAAAAGTTTTGATGCGATTAAGCAATTTTTCATATGTAGGTACTCAATTCAACATATGATATCGGTATTTCCAACAAAACACATCGTGATTTTGAGGTTATATTTCTCAATTTCATTAGATATTTAGATATTATGAAGAAGAAACCTGAATGCAATCTCGTAAATATCAAGTAATGATTTCAATAAAGTTCACTTACCTTGTACTGGTGATGCAATGCACAAAATACACGCATTACTTATTACTTGCAATACCTCAATACCACAGTTGGTCACAAAAAAGAATGAACAGGAAAGTGTAGGAGCTGACTTTACCCTGTGGATGCGTAATTTTACAACCAACGCGAAAATTTACGCCAAAACGGATGGATATTCCAGTTTCAGGTCGATCTTCTCATAGTCGAGGGATATTCACACAATTATTTTCAGTTTATCGAAGGAAATTTTACGCGCTGAATGAAATCTCAGTTCAAGGGCGTATAGATACATCTTGTAGTTTAAAAATTGAACAATAGAAGTAATATTTCCATGAATCTGAAATAATGTTCCACTCTAAGCATTGAAAATACATTGCAAATTTAAAACAATTTTCTCAGTGCGGTTTTAAAAAAAGCTTCATCAGTAAATTTTTAAAAAGTTTTATTCTTGAAAAAACAAATTGTTAGAATGGGTAAAACTGTCAACTGAATTCGCCAATTTCAGAGAAACTATCACTTTCAATGGTATCAGCAGTTAAAAATTTGGTAATCAATGGTTTCAAGGTATGATGACAAAGTTGAAATTACTACTACCACCAATGTATTTGAACTAAAGGCCAATAAGCCAAAAATAGAGCAATATGGTGCAACATGATCTGTTAAACTGTCTTTCTGAGCTTTGAACAATTCCCAATATTTACTACAAAAAAGACCTAGGTTACAAAGTATTCCTCAAAATGTTTCTGATAGTAAATAAATTGTTTCGCAGGTGTACTTCAATCATAATAGTTTTTCTGCATATAGAATTTTTATTTCCGTGTTACCAAAATTTGAAAATTTTCAGTGTACCTAATTTGTATAAGGTAAAATTGATGATAATTATTTATTAATGAAAGTAAGATATTTTCAAGAAGTAAATATATTAAGAAAATAAAAGTTAAGCGGCATGTATTATAATATTATGTTCATGATTCCGCAGAAGTTGCCTGTGAGTTTCAGTAGCGCAACGCGTTGGTGCACCGCTCACTGTTCATGATAGGCGTGTAGGTTTGAATTCCGGCGGCGACAGTTTTTTTCTTTTTTTGAAATTCTTTTTCTTTGTTTTGTAGGTTTTCCTCATCGCAATTTCAGGAGCATGTAGGTGTGTGACGAGCTCTTTAAAATGGCCACTACAGATATTAAAGATTGTAGCAACTTCGAATGGACTGTATGATAATAATAAGAATAATAATAAATATATTTACTTTAATAGTTCGTGAGTTACTACAAATTCCACAATTACTTGTGGAGTGAATTTGGGGAAATGATAAATAATGTTTAAACGATGCTGTGGTTCTTACCTTGTGATAAGGAGTAGGATGGTTCTGGAACTGTACAATATAACTTCTTAGGTAGGTAGGTACGTAACGAATTACACTGCCCGAGCTGGCCAGCTAATACTCATAATGAGTTCTATTTATCACGAGCTGTTCGAGTCTCTTCGAAAACGGAGTCCCCACATTCTAGCGTTCCGACTCGGGGTTTTTGCCGGATCACATCGTCTGCCCATGTACGAGGCGCGCTCCATATGTTTCACAGCATATGAAACACAGCCACTCGCGATAATAATAATAAAAAAAAGAGAAGGAATTAAGTATATAATTAGACAAATACAAACAAAAAAATGATGAAGACGGAACAAAGATAAAGGTTCAGTTTTGATAGTAAATATACCAGATTCTAAAACAAATATACAGAGAACGTTTGTAATCAATGCTTCACCGGGGAATGGTCCTAATTACGGGAATATATTGAACATTTTTTAGCCTACTATAGAACCAAACAAAATTTCAATGTCAAAATCTTTTATTATTCAACATATTCTCCTCCTAATTGGATACATTTATTACAGCGAACCTGCAACGTTTCTAGACCTTTCAAAAAAAATGTTTCTTCTTTCTCTGCAAACCAGACCTCCACAGCTTTTATTACTTCCTCGTTGGAAGAAAATTTACGACCTTTTAAACTTTTTTCAGTTGAGGAAAGAGATGATAGTCGGACGAAGCCAACTCTGGTGAATAAGGGGGGTGTTCTAGTAATTCTAACACTGAATCACGAATTTTTTTGCTTGGCAACATGAGATTTGTGTGAAGGGGCGTTGTCCTGCAAAAACAAAACACCTTTGAATAGCTTTCCGCGTCTTTTCTCTTTAAATTTTTCCCGTAGAGTGGTCAGTAATGTCGAATAGTAATCTCCAGTTATTGTTCTACCCTTATCCAAAAAATCAATCATGATTACTCTATGGCAATCCCAAAAAACTGAAGCAAGAACTTTTCCAGCAGATTTTTGGACACGAAACTTCTTAGGTCTTGGAGAACCGGAGTGTCGCCATTCCATCGATTGTTGCTTTGTTTCTGGATCGTAGAAATGTACCCAAGTCTCATACATAGTAACAATACGGTTTAAGAAGTCTACATCGTTTTCAAATCGAGCACAGATCGAACGCGATGCTACTACCCCTGCACGCTTTTGGTCAACATTCAAACATTTGGGGATTCATTTTGCAGCAATTTTTCTCATGTCCAAATTGTCGTGAACCATATGATGAACGCGTTCGTATGAAATATTCAGTGCTTCAGATATCCGTTTTAGCCCAATTCGATGGTCTGTTAAAATTATATCATGAACTGCATCGATATTTTCGGGGAATGACACAGAAACTGGCCTTTCCGATCGGAAAATTTACCCCTTTTGAAGCGTGCAGTCCAATTTTTCACGGTCGCAAACGAAGGACATTGATCACCAAGGGTATTAAGCATATATTCGTAAATCTTCTTACCTCTTAACCCTTTTAAATACAGGTACTTGATGATGGCTCGATACTCCAATTTTTTGATTTTCACAATTTCGGTGGAGATATTTTTTCTTTTAATTTATTGCGTAACTCTGGTTTACTTTTTTGACGTCAAACTTTACACTGACACTTCTAATAAGTGATTGTTCGTTGCTATGGTAACGCAATATTTCGTTTAAGCAGATAACTGGTCTAGGCTAACTAGATATCAATACATCCTCGTACACTCCTCGGACTCAACACTTCAAAAGTGTCTATTTTCCAAAAAATGTGAGAGTCAGTTAGTGAGTCTTATTGTTTATTTATACACAGGGTTGGTCTCGTTTGTATTCCCATATGTAAATAAATAAATACTAAACGCAAATAAGTAACGCAAATGAATGATTCTTTGTTTTCAATGTGTGAGAAATTTTTCTTATGTGGCGAAGCTGCGGGCGATGCCGGACCTGAACTCTTACGTAGCCAACGCCCGACCGTCAATTACTCTCAAAGCGCGTCGCTTCGCGAAGAATCTGGTCTTATCGGAGAACGTTCCTATGGCTGTTCGAGAAATTTCATGAGCATTCGGAGAAGTGAGCGTTCGATATAAAAAGAACTACGCAGCAGACAGTCGGAGTCAGTGAAGTGAAAGTCGAATATAAATACCTAGTTCCGTGATTGTTATGTAAATTAGAGTATTGTGTTATTGAATAAATGTATTTCGTAAATAAATTATTTTTAAGTGAATTAGAGTTTAAATATACAACACTTATATGAACCACCTCGCTTGTCTTGATATACTTTTCATATGGGAGAGAATTTAATTTTTTTCATTGAATAATTTTTCTTCCCAAGCTTATTTATTACAAAATAGAAATAATTACAGGCATCATCACTATCAGTAGCCCTTTTAAGTATAACATAAATGTATGTAATATAATAATTAAAAAACAAACAAACAACATTTTCATGCTCATATTGTACAATATACTATATTTTGGGCAAAAGGCTGATTGTATGTGATTTGTAAAATTTGTTTATCACCTAAGATATAAAACCAAACTGAATAATGACAAAAAGGAATTTGACAGAAACTGCAGTGTATGAATTTGTAGAATACTTATATAAATACCTTGACGATAAGAAATTTGTTGGAGCTCTTTTCTTCGACCTCACTAAAGCTTTTGAATGTCTGAATCTGAGCTTTGTTGAAACGAAACTATATGGTATGGGATTTCGTGGGAACACACTTGCTTGGATTTTGTCATACCTAACTCACCGTAAAATTATTGTTAAATTAGGCCGCACCCATTCAATGGACTCTGAAATAAACTTAGGGGTTCCTCAAGGTTCAGTATTGGGGCCACTTATATTCTTAATGTTTATCAACGACTTGCCATCTTTTATGAGCACGGACTGCATTGTTTTATATGCAGATGATGTGTCACTGGCAACCCACGGAAATACCTCTGAAGAACTCTCATATAAATTGATCCACCTGTACAATAAATTTAATGAATGGTGTACGTGTAATCACTTAATATTAAATTATAGGAAAACTGTTTTGATGAAATTCTTCATCGTATCCAATCCCAACATGAATCTGGAAATGGTATCAGAAAATCTTGATGTCACTGTCTCCGAATCCACAAAATTTCTTGACACCTTTCTTGATGCATCACTATCGTTTCACGAGTGTATAAGTCAAAGTTGCAAAAAAGTTAGTAGTGGATACTTTGCTATTTTACAATTAAAAAATATACTCCCCAAACACAGCTGCTGAATATATATTACGCAATGGTATACCCTCATCTAACCTACAACATAATAATTTGGGGCAATTCCACTTCAGTTAATAGACTATTCCTTCTACAAAAAAGGGTTATCAGGCTTATCTTTGGAATCCAACGCAGGGATACATGTAAACCTTACTTTCAAAACCATGAAATTTTAACATTGCCCTGTATATATATATCTATAAATGTATACTGTTCATCAGACAGAGAATCTCCAGCTACATCAAAAATTCTGACATCCACAGTTACCCAACAAGACATGGTAACAGTCTTGAAACTCCCTACCACAGGACTACTTTTTATGAAAAAGCTCCCTCGTAAACAGGCATAAAGTTCTATGATAGATTGCCAAATAGTATTAAAGATGAGCAAAGCATCATTACATCAAGAAATATTTGAAGAAATATTTAATAACGAAGTCCTTCTATACTGTTCAAGAGTTTTTTAATATGTGACATTGTTCATTGAAATAACTGTATTTTTCTAAATCTTTTCCTAATATGTGATTTATAATTTTTTATTTTTGTTTTTATCTTATACAGTGTATATATATATATGTGTGTGTATGTGTATTTTTGTATATAGGCTTATATACGTATATATATATATATATATATATATACGTATATACGTATATATATATATATATATATATATATATATATATATATATGAAAACTAGAAGTTCGGGTTGAACCGCGTCTGGAATTTGTTGAAATTCGACGTTTCGGCTCCGATTTTGGAGCCATTTTCAAGAATAAGAAGGATAGGTATAGTGAGGAAACGTGATTCTACACTGAGGTCTCAGTCTGCCTACTCCTCAGGTATTATCGCGTTAGGATTTTGTGACTTGACGTCGGGGTCTCAATCTGCCTACTCCCCAAGTCTCGTCACTGGCTCTCTCTAAGGTCTCAATCTGCCTACTCCTTCGAGAGAACTGAGGATTTGCGGGTTGTGGACCTATATTTATACTAGGTTTAATGACCGTGTGGGCGGGGCTGGCGCGTGATGAGCTTTGTGCGGGAACTGGGTTGGCGCTAGAGCTGTGTGCGGGAACTGGGTTGGCGCGGAGTGGGGATGTGAGCAATGAGAGGCTTCCAGGTATTGGGAAGTCTACGTCCATCGTCGCGTGTACTGAGGCAATTAGGGCGCTTCTCTATCTCAAGGGCTTCGCGTATGATCCTAGTTTGCAGAGTTTTCTCGGTGGCAATTGTTTTGGTGTTTTTGAAGTCTATTTTGTGGCCTGTGTCTTCACGATGTTTATAAAGTGCGGATGTGGATGATGCTTGTCGGACTGCGAGTTCATGTTCATAGATTCTAGATGTTATTCGTCTGTTAGTTTGGCCAATGTAAGTTCTGGGACACTCTGAACATGGTATTTCATATATGCCTTGGGATTCATTTGGTATTGTGTCCTTTGGAGTTCTCAGGAAATTGGATATTTGGTTGTTGGCTGTGAAAATACCTGAGGAGTAGGCAGACTGAGACCTCAGTGTAGAATCACGTTTCCTCACTATACCTATCCATCTTATTCTTGAAAATGGCTCCAAAATCGGAGCCGAAACGTCGAATTTCAACAAATTCCAGACGCGGTTCAACCCGAACTTCTAGTTTTCAAATATCTGACCGCGGAAACCTATCCGAACATATATATATATATATATATATATATATATATATATATATATATATATATATATATATATATATGCCTAAATTTTTACTAGTTGAAAAACTGATATTTGTATATTTCTGTATATTACCACTCTCTGTTGACCTTTCCAATTTCATGTAAAAATGATCCTACTGTAATAAATTTTATTATTATTATTATTATTATTATTACAATATTTTCGCATTGGCAATTAAAGAAATTGAAAGTTCATTCCAAATTCAGCGTTTTATCCTCAACTATACTATATTTCAGAACATCTCTATAGAAAGCGATTAAACATGTACATCTTCGTGCCCTTTATCTAATGACTGACTGCTGTATTTTGCGTTATCTTCATGCGCTGAAATATTCACAGAATAATGATCTTTCTCCTCTGTTTCAGCGATTCACACCGTGTAGCAGTCTCACTGCTGCCATCAAATACCGATTTGGAATTGGCGTAGACAGATAAAATGCTCCAGAGGCCTAATTCTTGAACCACATTCTTATAAGAAAATTCCATAGCAAGCATTTTCAACATAGTAGATGCCACTTACGATGAAGTCTTGTGTGAACTCATTAGTGCCCTCATTCTCGTACTGGTATTTATGAACTATGCAAAATCATAACTAACATGACTGCTCCAGAAAAGCAATGCTGTAGGGCAAGGAATTGAATCAACTTGCTGGAGGATGCTGGTGGGTAGGGTGGTAGATGAATATACACTTCAAAATATAAATGAAAATCTAGAATACAGAAAATCAGTACACACAGAATACAGATTTACAATACAATATGAAACACTCTGTAATAATTACACGACTGAAACTGAATCACGGGAAATTTCCTTCCCATCTTCATAAAATTGGGCTTGCTGAATCACCCGCCACATGAAAGTTCTGTACCAGTCCCTCGTAGAAAGTCACATTCGTTATGGGATAGCTTGCTGGGGAGGGGCCCTGAATATTCATATTCGTTCTCTTGAGATAATACAAAAAAGATTTTTGAAACAGATTTTATCCAATCCACATCGCTTCTCAACCGAAAGTGTATTTTTGGAAAGCAATGTTCTTGATATCCGTCAATTGTTTTATTATAATATCATAATCACTTATTGACTCAAAACTGGACTGGAAGAGTCACACTGATAAAGTTGCAACACATACAGGGTGGCCCATCGAAAACTTGACATCGGGGTTTTGGGTGATAATATCGCAGATGTGGAAAAACCCTCGGACAGGTCGATTTTAGTTTCGAGGGGGACATTTTGTTCTCCTACACGCACCACCGTCACGGCAACACTCGAGGTGTGGAGTGAACAACCCCTAAAATTTGAATATGGAATAATGGTGGAGTGGCACATCTTTTGAAAGCCCGTTAAGTTCTCTATCCAACGGCGTCCCGATTTTGAAGTTGGGATGAACCGTTTGGGAAAACATAAATTCAGGAATAAACCTGTACGAAAGTTAAGAGCTTACTTGTACGTCTCTGGAAAACTCATTTGCCAGTTTTTGCAATCTATCATTTATTTGCTACGATACTGTGAATGTTTTTGCTCAGTTTTTTTCGCGGTACCCATGAAATTTTTTTAATCAAATAGAACAAACAGATAGAGCATGCAGTTTCTGTTTTTCACGTGTGTACTACAAGTGAGTTTCATTCGTGTGTGGTATCGTACGTCGAAATTAAAACGAAACAATGGTGTACACAGTGGCAGAGAGGGTTGCGTTGATTGAACTGTATTATGAAAACAATAGATGTGCGAAAAGAGCTGCGGAACGATTCAATCAACAATATGGCAGGACTGTATCGCGGCAGTATGTGTCTGAATTAGTATCAAAATTCCGAGAAACGGGATCGGTAGCAAATAAAAAACGGCAAATCGAACCGCCAGTAAGAAATGAGGCGACAACAGTGGCAATTTTGGGCCATGTTGAGGTTGACCATACGTTGAGTACAAGACAGCTAGCAACTGTTTCTGGTATCTCAAGAACTAGCATTCAGCGTATTTTAAAACTACATAAATTCCATCCTTACAAAATTAAATTAACACACGAACTGAATGAAGATGATTTTGATCGGCGTTTACAATTCTGTGAGGTACTAAGTGAGCAGGCGATTGCAAATCCTCAGTGTCTGTTCAACATTTGTTTTAGTGATGAAAGTTCTTTTTTTTTAAATGGTATAGTTAATCGCCATAATTGTCGATATTGGGCTGATTCGAATCCCCATATATTTCATGAGGTACATACGCAATATCCTCAAAAATTAAACGTATGTGCTGGTATTTTTGGGGATCGTATCGTGGGCCCCTTCTTCTTAGAAGGCAATCTAACAGGGGAAATGTATCTGGAACTGCTTGAAGACACAATTGAACCAATGTTAACTAACATTATTGAAAATGAACATCATTATCAGGAAGATCAGTTGATATTTCAACAAGATGGTGCTCCTCCGCATTATGCTATGCCTGTTCGGCGATATTTAGATCACCACTTCCCTGGTCATTGGATTGGTAGGCGAGGTTCTATTGAATGGCCCCCACGATCACCAGACCTGTCTCCCTTAGATTTCTTTCTGTGGGGTCATTTGAAAAGCAGAATTTATGCTAAACCACCAGCTTCACTAGCAGATTTACGGCAACGAATCACATTAGAATGTCGCCAAATCACCCCAGACATGCTCCAAAATGTACGAGAACGTTTTCAACAAAATCTGTATCATTGCATGGATGAGACTAATGTAAGTGAATTTTACTCTTAACTTAATTATGGCTCATGTCCGTTAGAAAAACTGCCGACCGTTTTGTTTCGAGAATTCAACGGGCTTTCCAACGATGTGCCACTCGACTCCTATTCCCTATTCAAATTTCAAGGGTTGTTCACCCCACTGCTCGAAGGTTGACCTGACGGTGCTGCCTGTAGGAGGGCACAATGTCCCCCTCGAAACTAAAATCGACCTGTCCGAGCGGTTTTCCAGATCTACGATATTAGTACCCAAAACCCCCATGTCAAGTTTTCGATGGGCCACCCTGTATATCTAGATACTGCTATGCCCTGAAAATAATACAGAACATTTCCACTGAGTCTGCAATTTCTAGCATACAATGGATATACAATGTGGAAAGTCTAACTGGAACAAATTCTGTAACTTGATAAATGAAGGTTTATCGCAAAATTCCTGAAACACGTCAAGTTTTATTTTCAATGGGGCATATTACAAAGAGATGTCTTCATCTTTTTAATTATCTGGGGGTTGCAGCCACCCCCAACTTTTTTTTAATGGAAGGGTAGGTTTATTGATTTTTTATTGGAAAGCTTGTTCAATTGCAAATACAACTCCATGTTTGTTTGTTACGTTTTATAAGCAATGTGTCGGACAAAAATGAAATAAGGAAATAGTTACTGAAATTACTTTAATGCAAGAAATGTTCAAACTGCTCTCCACCTTGTTGCTGACAATATCCCAATCGATAATAAATAGCATTCCGCACATTTTGTAACACTTTCGTAATTTCGTCCCTGATTCTTTGTTGACGCTCGGCGATGTCGTTAGGTTTAGTGGCATAAACCTTGCTCTTTAGATATCCCCATAAAAAAATCTAATGGAGTCAGATCGGGTGATCTGGCTGGCCACTCAATTGGGCCCCTTCGTCCAATCCACCTATTTGGAAACACTTCGTGAAGATAGGTCCGTACATGTTGAGCAAAATGTGGTGGAGCCCCATCTTGTTGAAACCACAGCCGTTGGTCACATAAGTTGGGATCCAAAGGATTGGGTAACGTCGGCATCAGTTCGTCTTGGAGCATATGCAGGTATGTTTCGCCGGTTACGTTTCCATTGAAAAAAAAAGGACCTACTATGCGATCCCCAATAATTCCAGCCCAGACGTTTGTTTTTTGAGGCCTTTGGGTATGGCATTCACGCATCCAACGGGGATTTTCGTCAGCCCAATAACGGCAGTTTTGTCGATTGACGTGCCCATGTAATGTGAACGTAGACTCATCAGAAAACAGCACCCATTCCACAGCAATTTGTCAACCATCGATAGCAGCCATCATTCGTACTCAAAATTCGAGTCTACGATCAGGATCATCTTCGTTAAGCTCGTGCAAGTTTTGCATCTTATATGGGTGCTTTTTGGCTGCTTTCAGAATTTTTAAAACGCTTGTGTGACTGACACCATGAACGCGAGCTATTTGCCTAGCTGGAGTAACAGGATTTTCTTCAACTTCCAACAATATGTTCAACTGGGCGTCTTCGTCGACTTTTAAACGCTTTTGTCGAGGAGCATCCCTTGCGTGGCCCAACTCCCGATATCGCTTTTCAATTTTGCTAATCGTACTTCGAGTAATTGCAGGTAATTCTGGATTAACTTCAGTAAACAAATGAGCGACTTCAGCCAGTGTTCGACTTCTGTCCCTATATCCGATCATCGTTAAAATTTCGATCCGATGCGTCTCGGTTAAATAGGGCATTGTCTTATTTTTCGGTTGTAAGTTACACGTTGGACTGCAAACACGTACCAACAAATCAATCACATACAGTTCAAATAGACCAAAAACCTATCGAGCAGGGCTTCTCCGGTAAGAAACAGTGTACCTATACACAGCAAAAAATCTTATATTGTCCACGTCGTAGTCAGGTGCGTACGCGGACCGTATAATTTCAGTAACTATTTCCTTCTTTCATTTTTTTCCGACACATTGCTTATAAAAACTAACAAACAAACATGGACTTGTATTTGCAATTGAACAAGCTTTCCAATAAAAACTTAATAAACCTACCCTTCCATTTTAAAAAAAGGTGGGGGTGGCTGTAACCCCCAGATAATTAAACAGGTGAACACATCTCTTTGTAATATGCCTCATTGAAAATCAAACTTGACGTGTTCCAGGAATTTTGCGATAAACCTTCATTTATCAAGTTACCGAATTTGTTCCAGTTGGACTTTCCACACTGTATACAGAATCACATTAGATATGGAATCATTCTTTGGGGGATGTCTGCCCACATACAAAAAATATTCATTTTACAAAAACGATGCCTGAGAAAAATATTCAACCTTTCTCATACAGAAAGCTGCAAACCAGTGTTCATAGAAAAGAGAATACTAACTCTAACTAGTCTCTACATTTATGAGTCTGTGATATTTGTTAAAGATGACATTTATCTTTTTACGATTCATAATCGGAATCACACCCATAATACGCGTAACAAAAGTCATCTGCTGAATACCAAGACACCTGAATCTCTCCGAACCCTGTCTTCCAATACCATGAAGATTAAATTGAAAACATTACTTCTCTCCAAAGCATGAGTTTATCACTAATGTGTTTTAAAATTTTGCATAAAGTGGATAAAAACTTGGGATATTTCAGATTGTATGTTTTATACCGTATTGTATTTTATTTATTTTTCATGTTTAACTACGCCACAATAAAGTTTATGTATTATCTTTGCTGTTAATATTTTAGCGACTATGGCATGTAAATGTTTTATATCCTTTACTTGTTTTTATATTATTTGTATATATATATATATATATGTTCGGAAAGGTTTCCGCGGTCAGAAATATGTACATTACTAAGTTCATGGGTTGAACCGCGTTGAGAGTTTATAACTCGACGTTTCGGCTCCTGCTTTGGAGCCATTTTCAAGAGTGTGACTGCGAGGCCTCTATCTGCCTACTCCTCGAGTCGTGGTCTTGAGAGATATCAAGGTCTCAACCTGCCTACTCCTTGATCTCAAAAGACGATCCGATGTTGGTTGCACTGTAGTATTTATAGATGGTTGGCTACCTGGAGGTGGGCGGGTCTTACGGGTTTTCTCGTTTGTCTTGTCTGCTGGTGCCTGCTGTGTAGTTGGAGTTAATGGGATAATAATTGATTGCGGATAAGTTTCACGTGGCCTGGTAATTACGGTTGGAAGAAGGGGCTTCCAAATGGGGTTCAATTTACGGCTATCATCTTTAATGTTCAGGCAATCAGGCCGTTTTTCGATTTCGATGGCTTCTCTGATAAAACGAGAAGTTCTTGAACGTACTGGGGCGATGGTTTTCGTTTTCTCGAAATCTATGGGGTGACCCGTTTGGATGAAATGAAGAGCTAATGCGGAGCTGGTGTCTCGATTTCTAACTGAAAGGGAGTGTTGATAGGATCGCCCCAGTACGTTCAAGAACTTCTCGTTTTATCAGAGAAGCCATCGAAATCGAAAAACGGCCTGATTGCCTGAACATTAAAGATGATAGCCGTAAATTGAACCCCATTTGGAAGCCCCTTCTTCCAACCGTAATTACCAGGCCACGTGAAACTTATCCGCAATCAATTATTATCCCATTAACTCCAACTACACAGCAGGCACCAGCAGACAAGACAAACGAGAAAACCCGTAAGACCCGCCCACCTCCAGGTAGCCAACCATCTATAAATACTACAGTGCAACCAACATCGGATCGTCTTTTGAGATCAAGGAGTAGGCAGGTTGAGACCTTGATATCTCTCAAGACCACGACTCGAGGAGTAGGCAGATAGAGGCCTCGCAGTCACACTCTTGAAAATGGCTCCAAAGCAGGAGCCGAAACGTCGAGTTATAAACTCTCAACGCGGTTCAACCCATGAACTTAGTAATGTACATATATATATATATATATATATATATATATATATATATATATATATATATATATATATATATATATATATATATATATATATATATATATATATATATATATATATATATATATATATATATATATATATATATATATATATATAGAAAGGGTAGTCGTTGCTGACTAGTTAAGAATAAAACCAGTTAATATTGGGGATTGCAGCAAAGTCAAAAATGTACTCTTTTATAGAGTTTATTCCAAGCTTTCGTAAATTTTATTTACATCTTCAGGGAACTACAAAGAATTATTATGTCAATTATACATTTTGATGTTATTAAAATTTTACTTACAACTATATTGAGGTTAGTTGACATCTCCTTAGTTCTTTGGATAGTGACATTACAGCTTAAAATTGTAAATAATAAGGAAAAAAGACTTTACGAATATAAATAACAGAAAATTTTGAAATTTCAGTCGAAAAACAAAAGACTTGTTGATTGTATCCTAGGGACACAAATCAGTTGTCAATAGAAAAGAAATCTGTAATTTTCAAGTCAATGTTACCAACTGTAATCTTGTACCAACTGTAATCTTGTACCAACTGTAATCTAGTACCAACTGTTGAAATATACGACTGTTGTTTTGTAAGTTAGGAAAAAATTACATTTCCAATTGAGTAGTTATGGAGATATTATTATTCATATGGAGAGTGTGGTCTAACGACAATAAGAAGGAATAAATCTCACTCAAATGATTTATATCAGTTCTTTTATTCATACATTTTTTGTCTTGATATATGAAGGCCATTTCCAAAAAAGTTCTCTTAGTCATATGTGTCTCTTTAGCTAATATTTTAGTTGAGTTATAATTTATTCGATGGTCAAATTTGTTTACATGATCAGCAAGAGCACATCTTTCAGGATGAAGTCTACAATCACTTTTATGTGAGGAGATTCTACTTTTCAGGCATCTAGAAGTCTGGCCAATATAATTTTTATCACAGTCCTGACAAGGAATGCTATATACTACATTTGAAGTGGAAGTTAATGGAATTTTATCCTTCACTTTTGAATAAATTGATCTTATTGGTAAAATAGTTTTATTTGCTATTTTGACATTACATACTGAATGAAAGAGCCTGGACAATCTTGGTGTAATATCTTTTATATATGGAAGTGAAGTGAATGTAGGAATTGTAGGATTTGTAGGATTAGTATTAGCAACATTGCTATTAATAGATATGTTAAGATTGTTAGATATAATATCTGTTTCAATATTTAATGGTGTGCTGAACAGAATACTTCTCAGTAATTTTGGTGGATAAGCATTGTCAGAAAAGAGTTTGAAAAGAATATCTAGGTTTTTTTTATGAAAGGATCTATCTGAGATTTTGAGTACTCTAGCTTTCATCTGTTTCACAAGGTTTATTTTCATTGACCGCTTGTGATAAGACTCGAAGTTAATATATCTTCCAGAACTGCATGGTTTCCTGTACCAGTCTATAAGAATTTTGTTATTAAGACCACGTATGAATCTTGTATCTAAGAAAGGTACGGAAAAATCATCATCCTCAGTTTCTATTGTAAACTGAATATATGGGTCAAAGCTGTTGAAAGTACTAATCCCTATTAACTGGTTTTATTCTTAACTAGTCAGCAACGACTACCCTTTCTATATATATATATATATATATATATATATATATATATATATATATATATATATATATATAAGTAGAAAAGTTATTGGGTATAACCCTCAAAATGTTCTGCAACCGTAGACACGTGTTTCGAGCTTAAGCTCTCATCAGTACGGTAAAATCAAGTGCGAAGATGTACAACACTTGGATGTAAAAATAGAAACAAAGGAAGTCAACAACAGGAAGCCAACCACACATTTGTGGCTTCGGTTAGAAGATCTTGTGCTTACAAGGCAACATCTAACGTCGTCACGGAGGCAGCTATAGCTACCAGCGTGACAATCCTACCCAGGAAAATACAAATAAGGATGAATTTAGCGAGGGGCAATATATGAAAATATAAGTAGAAAAGTTATTGGGTATAACCCTCAAAATGTTCTGCAACCGTAGACACGTGTTTCGAGCTTAAGCTCTCATCAGTACGGTAAAATCAAGTGCGAAGATGTACAACACTTGGATGTAAAAATAGAAACAAAGGAAGTCAACAACAGGAAGCCAACCACACATTTGTGGCTTCGGTTAGAAGATCTTGTGCTTACAAGGCAACATCTAACGTCGCCACGGAGGCAGCTATAGCTACCAGCGTGACAATCCTACCCAGGAAAATACAAATAAGGATGAATTTAGCGAGGGGCAATATATGAAAATATAAGTAGAAAAGTTATTGGGTATAACCCTCAAAATGTTCTGCAACCGTAGACACGTGTTTCGAGCTTAAGCTCTCATCAGTACGGTAAAATCAAGTGCGAAGATGTACAACACTTGGATGTAAAAATAGAAACAAAGGAAGTCAACAACAGGAAGCCAACCACACATTTGTGGCTTCGGTTAGAAGATCTTGTGCTTACAAGGCAACATCTAACGTCGCCACGGAGGCAGCTATAGCTACCAGCGTGACAATCCTACCCAGGAAAATACAAATAAGGATGAATTTAGCGAGGGGCAATATATGAAAATATAAGTAGAAAAGTTATTGGGTATAACCCTCAAAATGTTCTACTGATGAGAGCTTAAGCTCGAAACACGTGTCTACGGTTGCAGAACATTTTGAGGGTTATACCCAATAACTTTTCTACTTATATTTTCATATATTGCCCCTCGCTAAATTCATCCTTATTTGTATTTTCCTGGGTAGGATTGTCACGCTGGTAGCTATAGCTGCCTCCGTGGCGACGTTAGATGTTGCCTTGTAAGCACAAGATCTTCTAACCGAAGCCACAAATGTGTGGTTGGCTTCCTGTTGTTGACTTCCTTTGTTTCTATTTTTACATCCAAGTGTTGTACATCTTCGCACTTGATTTTACCGTACTGATGAGAGCTTAAGCTCGAAACACGTGTCTACGGTTGCAGAACATTTTGAGGGTTATACCCAATAACTTTTCTACTTATATTTTCATATATTGCCCCTCGCTAAATTCATCCTTATTTGTATTTTCCTGGGTAGGATTGTCACGCTGGTAGCTATAGCTGCCTCCGTGGCGACGTTAGATGTTGCCTTGTAAGCACAAGATCTTCTAACCGAAGCCACAAATGTGTGGTTGGCTTCCTGTTGTTGACTTCCTTTGTTTCTATTTTTACATCCAAGTGTTGTACATCTTCGCACTTGATTTTACCGTACTGATGAGAGCTTAAGCTCGAAACACGTGTCTACGGTTGCAGAACATTTTGAGGGTTATACCCAATAACTTTTCTACTTATATTTTCATATATTGCCCCTCGCTAAATTCATCCTTATTTGTATTTTCCTGGGTAGGATTGTCACGCTGGTAGCTATAGCTGCCTCCGTGGCGACGTTAGATGTTGCCTTGTAAGCACAAGATCTTCTAACCGAAGCCACAAATGTGTGGTTGGCTTCCTGTTGTTGACTTCCTTTGTTTCTATTTTTACATCCAAGTGTTGTACATCTTCGCACTTGATTTTACCGTACTGATGAGAGCTTAAGCTCGAAACACGTGTCTACGGTTGCAGAACATTTTGAGGGTTATACCCAATAACTTTTCTACTTATATTTTCATATATTGCCCCTCGCTAAATTCATCCTTATTTATATATATATATATATATATATATATATATATATATATATATATATATATATATATATATAGAACATTTTGAGGGTTATACCCAATAACTTTTCTACTTATATTTTCATATATTGCCCCTCGCTAAATCCATCCTCATTTATATGTATATATATATATATATATATATATATATATATATATATATATATATATATATATATATATATATATATATATATATATATATAATTATTTGTGTATGTGTGTATGAGTGAATTTGTGTACAACTGTAGTTGTACATAGAGATATGTCATATTTCATTGTAATTTTTTTATTTTTATGTTGGCAGATATAATGACATGTTCTACACCCGTAAGGGTATTTGTAAAAAAGAACTAATAAAGACTATCTATATATTTCATCGAAACAAACATTTTTTATTACCCACCCATATTTATAATACACGACAAAAAAATCAACACATTATTCTTCAAGTCCATAAATTAATATGCCAGCGCTCATACAGTTATCAAGCTCCTAAACTATACAGTGCGGCTTTTTTTAGCCCCCCCCCCCATGTTAACTTTTGAACGGTTCGTCGTAGAAACATGAATAAAAAACCGTTTGGAGGGTTTCACCGATACTACTTTTTGAAATAAAAAATATGGTGATTGCTCGACAGGGGGCGCGGGGGGGGACATCAACTCAAAAATTTTAAATGGCATGGGGGGTCAAGTGTCACATCGTTGAAAAGAGAAGGTGTTTTGTTCTTGCAGGACAACGCCACTGCACACAAATCTCATGTTGCCATGCAAAAAATTCGTGATTCAGGGTTTGAATTACCAGAACACGTCCTTATTCACCAGATTTGGCTCCGTCCGACTATCATGTCTTTCCTCAACTGAAAAAAATTTCAAAAGGTCGTAAATTTTTTTTTTCAACGAGGAGGTAATAAAAGCTGTGGAGGTCTGGTTTGCTGAGCAAGAAGAAACCTTTTTTTTGAAAGGTCTAGAGACGTTGCAGGTTCGCTGAAATAAATGTATCCAATTAAGAGGAGAATATGTTGAGTAATAAAATATTTTGACATTGAAATTTTGTTTGGTTCTATAGCAGGCTAAGAATGTTTCAATATATCCTCGTATTTTCAATAAAATCAACAATTTTTTTCCTTATATTGTCAAATATACAAAATAATCATGAAATAATTCAAATCCATGTAGGCAAATGCAAAGTTTGAAGATCTTTCAACATCAACTTCAACATTTTAAAATAAAAACACTCGGTATTCACAATTCCATAGTTTAATTCTTCAAGTTCATAGACATCAAAATTGATACAATTACCGGATACAGAAATATAAACTAGCTCGAAATTCACAGACTTGCACAGAGAAGGTAAGCACTTTTATGCGTGCAGCGACCTAACGAAAAATGCAAGCTTATCATATTGTTTCTCTATAAATACACCTTTTGGGCAGGTCAAGACTCATTCATGATTTCATTCTTATCACTCGTCACTCGTCAGCTGAATTGAAGACAGCTCGAAAATTAATTATTACTTGAAAATGTTTGGCATCTCCCCATCTCTGGCTCTGCTGGTCACCAGCACATTGTAAGTGGTATTTTATTTATACCTATATTTGTTCATAATTCATTTGTTTAGTTTTTGTCCTGCTAGTGTAGCAGCTTCGTTCTTTTATTTAATTTTCTTGTTTCAATAAATGTTAATTTGTTTTAAAAAATGAGTTCTTTCCTTATTTGGATGAATGTGGGTTGGATGAATTACAGCTAAAAATCCTCTCAAAAAAGCCAAGCGAGTTCTGAGTTGCGACAATATCGCATAATTCAAAAGTGAAACATGCTTTATCTCATTAAAATAATTGCCGAATAGGTCTCACTGAAAACTTCTCATACGAATTTTCAGTGCCCTATTATATTCAACTCGAGCAAATTAACCCTTTCATCTCCAGCCAGCCCAATTTCAGGATGGTTAATGCAAACTCGCCCCTTCTATTACATCAAATGAAAGGTGATCCGAACGTATCTTCGTTGAAACCGGTGAAAAGTAACTAGCGCACTCGACAACAGGAGAACATAATCAAAAACGTTATAATGAGCTCTAAAGCTAGATGCATAATCCTATTGAATTCGCAATTCATTTTGTGACGGGTAATAATAGTTAAAGCAATCAGTGAATTAACGACAGACATTTGGCAAACCATTGGGAAGGCGGTATTTCTTCATTTGGTAATGATTTTCATGAGCGGAACGCATAATAGGCCAATCAATAGAGCATTTTTTCCTAACAAATATACTAGTAGAAAACCGACTGCACAATCAGAAGTTATTGTTTGAAACCGATGATAAGCTGTATTAACCTCCCTGTCGAGTTTTCCCAATGAAAAAATAAACTAAATTTTCAATATCCCATGCAGATGAAATTATAGACCGCTGTGTTTTTTCAATTTCCCATCCATTCATTATCAGTAAATGTTTTTGGTGGCCTCCGCCGGTTCATTTTGTTATAATTTTTTGGGTACCTATTTTTTGTATTTGCATGATTTTTCAGATCTTGCCAACTCTACGATAGGTAAATTTTGCTTCTCGTTATCTCTTATGTATGATTTCACCAACACAGTATACATTTTTTCAGCAAACCCCAGTTTATGTTCCGCAGTCATGGCATTCAATATTAGGCGTGTTCCGTTTCATGCATTGAGGACAGAATGCACATATGACCGTTCCGTTTCCTACATTGGGAGCGCATTGACATGCCCACTTTTACATTCCCCTCTTTGGCCTTGAGACATCGAAAGCGCATGAACTACTGCCCGTTCGTCTAGCAGCGATGAATGCGATCCAAGTTAGATCTGTCAAACTCAAAAGTCAAAACAAAGAGTTTCTTGTCTGTGCTTTCACGTTCAAACAGAAACCGAATTAAAAGTTTAAATTTGATATTTGATGACGTGTCAAGTATCGTGCATTATCAAATTCACCTGATTTACCGGACAATGGAAGAAAAAATCGTCAATTCATGCCAAAACCACGAATGTGCAATTTATTATTTCGAATGAGAAGGGTTTTAAGAATATTCGTGCTTCGATCTTGCTTTGAAAACCTAGGTAAGTTTTCACATTCGCGAATTCACTCTCGTTCACAGTAGACAACCTTATAGCACTTTCGTGAGTTTGGCATTGAAAATTTTGGTAGAAAATTAGTATTTTACATATTGAAGTCAGAACCCTGGAATTAGCATTTTCGCGGTTTTGGCGTGGGACAGACGATATATTATCCTCATAACTATCACTTGTATCAGAATCTCAGCTACTCTCATTTTCACAAAGCTCGCTTCCTACTCTTGCCATTAACACTTTCGTTCTATCCATATTAATTTATTTACTAGATTAACAGATTTTTTTGTTACATAAGTATTTGGTTAACTGATAAAGTGATAAATGTCAACATCTGCGGGAAACGGCATGCACCACGCAAGCAAAAATCGTTCCGATTCAACCCACCAACGTCAATGTTAGTTGAAACGGAACGCTTGATCATGTCTGCAACAGTGATGCGATGAATGCATGAAACGGAACACACTGATAATGACAATACACTCCCACCTTTCTTTTGCGATATTATGAGTAACATTTTTCTTAAATTTACCAATTCTTAGTTCTGCATCATTTTCTGCAGTTCTAATGCATTTTTTTAGCGCTGCTTATGAATCTTCTGTTGACGTCTATTTCCAGGAACTTATTATAAAAACCTAGCAAAAATCGTATCTGTAAACGTCAAATTCAAATACGTGTCACCAAAAATAATTTTTTTTTATTGTTCAAACAAAATTCTTCTATGATCGCATGCAAGACGTACGTCCCAAAACTAAACTCCTAGGAAATGACATCCTACGGTGTTCAAAAATAGCAGTTCTCTCGTTTCATTGTTTCACGTGGAAATTTAATCTAGAGAAATATTTCATGATAGAATCAATTCCCATGATTTCAAAAATTGGGTCCCTGATATCTCCGGGATGAACAACCTTATCTTGTACTTCAATTCATGAAAACTCATTTTGAATTGTGGGTTGATGTGTATTTTTAGTAAAATGTGAATTCCAAACTTCACTTTATTCATGACATAGACTTTTACATTTTATGTCAGCACAATCAACAACACTCGGACCCTTTTGTTTCACTCTGTCACTATGAATATATTTATAAATTATACCAAATGTTTTCTCTGAACAAACCCTTCAAGCAATAAAATATATAGAGAGGGATTTTCTGTCTCTTTTTCGAAAGCAACATACCCGACGTTGTTTACAAACATATCAGCCCGAATCATGTTAAAAATGGGACTTGTCGGATATATTCGTTTGCACTCGGTGATGAGGTTGGAATTCCGTATTATATTCACTCTTAACTTGGCGATCATGTTAGTTTACGTCCGTTTATGACTTATTTGTCGTCTTGTCAAATCAAACCATAGGCGTCGCAGCATGGTAATCATGGCATAAATCGTATTTGACCCATTTTGACACAAAAATACACTATTTGTTGAAATAGCTGTAGAAAACTATGTTACTATATAAGTCGACTTTAAAAACGGCTCCTATCAATACTTAGGAAAAAACTTGTAGCAATATAGGTACACTAAAAAGTAACTAAGTTGGTGAACAAACTTAACTATTCTGTCTTATTGGAATATCTTTCGTGTACACAGAGAATACATAGCGTCATTGATACCGCAATACGAGCACTATCACGAAACATTTATTTCACAGGAGAATGTAAAATAATAATAAGTATTACATGAAAACTTCTAGAAATCCAAATATCCAATAAGTTACATCTCTAACAAAATGAAAATAACTTGCATAAAAAAAAAGTTTCGAGAGCTGAGATCGGACCCGTTGTCTACAGGTTATGATTTTGACATATGCAACGAAGTAATCATTACACTACCGTAGTCGCTCATAATGATTTGAATTTATTGTCTATACTTTCCATCATTCAAGAAACGGTTCATTTTCAACAAAAGCATTGGAGATGCAAGCGTTTTTTCAATGATGTCGCTCTAGAGCGAAAGAGCTTTCAAAAAAGCGTTTTTTCAATACATAATAAAATATTTTTAATAATCAGCATCAGGATACCAATAATATAATAAATATAATAAAAATAAATAAAACACCAGAAAAAGAGTTAAAGAGCTACTGGATGCGAATTTTAATGACACACATTCAACAAAAATTTGATTGTAATCTCTGTATGTGTATTATAGTTTATGCGTAAATTCTTATGTGAATTACAATTCATATATATATATCGTATATATAGTGTACAGTATACTCTACTAATGTGATTCAACGATTTGAATATTTTGACTTTGTAACTCAGCACTTTCATTAATTTTTTCAGTATTTATGACCTTTATCAGCAATAATCTATTTATTCGCACAGTACAAAATTTTTGATTGATTGAACCCTCAACAAAAGTGTTCGTTGCTTCAGAGCAATTTGATTTATAATGCCACACAGCAATAATCAGTACCATTCTGCATTCACAATTGATGACTAAAAGTCGAATATTTTAAAGATCGTAAAAAAATAGTGTATGCTATGGTAGTACACGTGGTGTTTTTACAATTCTCACGTCATGAACAATTGTCACTTATTTTTTAACATATTCATCTTGATAAAATATGTTACTCTTTACTGACAACACTCGTAGATGTACCCAAAGGCATAACCTGTGCGGGTACATGGCTGTTATTATTTGCCGTGGCGCTCCGGGGCGACCTGGTAATTATTAGTAGCGCATTCACTTTCCAACTGTATGGAAACCTACAGCACTTAGACGTCAGGATTGACATCTTGACAACAAACTTGCTTTCGAACCAGGCATGTGGTCTATCTATAATATAGAAATTTGTTATCACATGTATTGGTATAGATTCTATACCAATACATGTGATAACAAATTTCTCTGCACCGACCGTGTCTAATTATACATATTTCCACTTGAAAATGTAACATGATATAATGTATCAGCACGCCACTGGTTCTGAGCTTACATCCGGATATCATAACAATAACAAATCTCCCCCTCCGAACTCGGAGTTTTACCCCTCACCCACAATCTGCAACAAAGGATAGTGTTATGCAGCTTTCATAGCAAATGTGTGTTGTGAATATAGAAATGGCATCTCTATACAGGGTGGCCCATCGAAAACTTGACATCGGGGTTTTGGGTGATAATATCGCAGATGTGGAAAAACCCTCGGACAGGTCGATTTTAGTTTCGAGGGGGACAATTTGTTCTCCTACATGCACCACCGTCACGGCAACACTCGAGGTGTGGGGTGAACAACCCCTAAAATTTGAATATGGAATAATGGTGGAGTGGCACATCTTTTGAATGCCCGTTAAGTTCTCTATCCAACGGCGTCCCGATTTTGAAGTTGGGATGAACCGTTTGGGAAAAAATAAATTCAGGAATAAACCTGTACGAAAGTTAAGAGCTTACTTGTACGTCTCTGGAACTCATTTGCCAGTTTTTGCAATCTATCATTTATTTGCTACGATACTGTGAATGTTTTTGCTCAGTTTTTTTCGCGGTACCCATGAAATTTTTTTAATAAAATAGAACAAACAGATAGAGCATGCAGTTTCTGTTTTTCACGTGTGTACTACAAGTGAGTTTCATTCGTGTGTGGTATCGTCGAAATTAAAACGAAACAATGGTGTATACAGTGGCAGAGTGCGTTGATTGAACTGTATTATGAAAACAATAGATGTGCGAAAAGGGCTGCGGAACGTTTCAATCAACAATATGGCAGGACTGTGTCGCGGCAGTATGTGTCTGAATTAGTATCAAAATTCCGAGAAACGGGATCGGTAGCAAATAAAAAACGGCAAATCGAACCGCCAGTAAGAAATGAGGCGACAACAGTGGCAATTTTGGGCCATGTTGAGGTTGACCATACGTTGAGTACAAGACAGCTAGCAACTGTTTCCGGTATCTCAAGAACTAGCATTCAGCGTATTTTAAAACACTAAGTGAGCAGGCGATTGTAAATCCTCAGTGTCTGTTCAACATTTGTTTTAGCGATGAATGTTCTTTTTTTAAATGGTATAGTTAATCGCCATAATTGTCGATATTGGGCTGATTCGAATCCCCATATATTTCATGAGGTACATGCAATATCCTCAAAAATTAAACGAATGGGCTGGTATTTTTGGGGATCGTATCGTGGGCCCCCTCTTCTTAGAAGGCAATCTAACAGGGGAAATGTATCTGGAACTGCTTGAAGACACAATTGAACCAATGTTAACATTATTGAAAATGACCATCATTATCAGGAAGATCAGTTGATATTTCAACAAGATGGTGCTCCTCCGCATTATGCTATGCCTGTTCGGCGATATTTAGATCACCACTTCCCTGGTCATTGGATTGGTAGGCGAGGTTCTATTGTATGCCCCCCCACGATCACCAGACCTGTCTCCCTTAGATTTCTTTCTGTGGCGTCATTTGAAAAGCAGAATTTATGCTACACCACCAGCTTCACTAGCAGATTTACGGCAACGAATCACATTAGAATGTCGCCAAATCACCCCAGACATGGTCCAAAATGTACGAGAACGTTTTCAACAAAATCTGTATCATTGCATGGAAGTTGGAGGTGCGCATTTCGAGCATTTGTTACGATGAGTCTAATGTAAGTGAATTTTACTCTTAACTTAATTATGGCTCATTTCCGTTAGAAAAACTGCCGACCGTTTTGTTTCGAGAATTCAACGGGCTTCTTCAACGGACTCCTATTCCCTATTCAAATTTCAAGGGTTGTTCACCCCACTGCTCGAGGGTTGACCTGACGGTGCTGCCTGTAGGAGGGCACAATGTCCCCCTCGAAACTAAAATCGACCTGTCCGAGCGTTTTTCCATATCTACGATATTAGTACCCAAAACCCCCATGTCAAGTTTTCGATGGGCCACCCTGTATATTTTATTGCTCGAAGAACAAACCTATATCTAATATGGGTATTATGGAAAATGGAATAATGGGCATGTGGATCATTCAATTATTCTCATTTTCGTTGACTCTGATTATATTTTAGGATTTTTCTCTTTGTGTGAATCTGGAGATTACAAAAAGAGTAGTGAGCGTTGTTGGAAACTACTCGAATCGAGGCCAGCTCCCCACACATAAACGTCTCCTGAGCTTTATGAGGGTCGAACTCTTCCACGGGGAGACCTCGCATGCCCAACAAGTGTACTTCTACGCGGTCGTAGCGGGACAAAACGATGAACGACAAGCGAGCGCGAGCGGCGCTCGATTCGAGGCGATGCGCGCGCACTCTCCCGGACGCGAACGTCTACCTACTTGTTACACCGGAGTCTCCGCCAGCTCCGGGCCGTGCTGCTGGCAGCTTTCGCTCCGGAAACGCTGAAAACTCTGAAAATTCCGCTTGTTTCGCACCTCTCGCCGTTGCAAGTGATATGTGGGTGATTGCCGGGAGAAGTGGGAGTGATACTGGTCCGACGGAACTTTCCACGGTTTCCACTCGCTGCTACAGGTTGCCATTTTTGCGCGGAGATACTCCGGCGATGGTCCCAACAGGTATGCATTTCCAATATCCATATATCAGTATTTCAGCATCGATGTTTCGGTCTCGCTTGTTTGTTTGTTTGTATTCGCCCTGAAGATGGTCGCGATATGGATAATCACCCTGTTGCTCAATTTTCTGGGTGTTTAACCTTCACCTGATTCTGCAACCTAAAAACGTATCACACGACATGACAGCGGATTATTTCAGAGATTTAGTATGGATGTCTTTCGACTTAATAGGCCAATCAACAGGGCTATCAACCTCAACTTAAATTTCTCCGCCGATAATTTTTTTTTTAATTGTAGAACACAGTGTGCACATTACTTCTGAGAAAAATTATCACCTCCAGGGGGGGTGGAACCCCCCTCAAAAAACGCGTTGAAATGAATTTTTCAGGTAATTTCGAAATATCTCCAAAAATTAATTTTATATCAAAATAATAACTTGATATTCAGAAAGAGCACAAATTTTTACAAAAATACTGTCCCACCAAAATTTTGAGAAATTGCACAGTATTCTTGAAAAAAATTGTTGAAGTAATATGCTTTCGCAATGGGGCAGGTGTTGCGCCGGCTCCCGCCAACGTGCATTTTTTCAACCAGCGCGTGAAGTAAAATTCTATAACTCCTCACATAAATGATAAATTCGGATAAATCTTAAGTCATTTTGAAGATAAAGATCGCAGCTTTGTGTTCTGATATTATTTATATTTATATGTGCAGTTGCCAGCTGCAAAATTGCAATTGAAAATCATATAATATTAAAGTTCCTGACTCCGTTTGTGATTGCTGAAATAGTGTCTTATCACTTGTTAAAGTAAAATGAACAGTTGAGGAATACTTCATTGTCAAATTGCATAACGTTTAACCGGTCCAAATAATGTTGGTTTTAAATACGAGTGTTTTCAATTCTTCGCATATTTTAGGTTACAAAATCTTGAGGGAGTTTATAAATTCAAATGCTAATAACTCAGAGATAAAAGCACGTATCAACATGAATGAAAAGCCAGTTTGCAGAAAAAACCCTGCTCTTATTGAAAATATTCATACAAATATGTTTACTTGTACCAATTTTAAATGCAATCCAGTCAATCTTTTAAGTACATAAAATAGAGGTTACTCTTCATTTGATCGCATCATTATTCTATGGAAAGATAAAATAAAATCAGTACTTGATGGAGTATGGGGATTCGAGACCGAGGAAGACAGTGCACCAAAGGAAACTGTCCCGAGGTGTACCTGCTTTGAACTCATTGAGATTATAAAACCTGAAAAATATCGGCTTGGGACCTTGTCAATGCGGCAGCTAGCGCGCCGCTGTATAGTATACAGCGGCACGGTTCTTTCGGTGCGCAGTGGGCAGCAGTCAACGTTGCTCTATGTAAACGTCAGATAATATGAATAATATAGCTAAAAATTGAATGCATCAACAATTTCAGATATTTCGCATTTGCAAAAGTCGTTGCCAGAACCACAAACAGTTTGAAGCCAGTGAAACTTGAAAGTTTGCCACCTACAGTTGATGCAGCAAGGCAACATTTTTATATAGTGTACTTGCAAGTCCAGACATGGTTGTCATATGAGATATATCCTGAAAATTGGGGCTGGGAAAAGAGTACAACTTTGAAACCAATCGAAATGACAAGAAAAGCGGATTCAATTTTAAAAATGTTTTTTTGTAACTGCACGACCGGCTGTATCAGAGACTCGTGCACGTGCAAAAAGAGTGGTCTAAAATGTACCAATGTTTGTAATAAATGTACCACAGATATCTGTAGAAACTTGGCAGTGATTGTTCCGAATTGTGAAGATGAAGACGAGGAGACTGAAGATGAAGTAGATGATGAGTTGTATAAGTGAATAAATATATTTTCCTTTGCATTTCTTGATGGTGATTACTTGTGGATTCATCTCTCCATACCCTTTCTCGATATCATTGAAAAACACTCTCATATTTCTTACCTCCGATCCGCGTTTGATTTATACAATAAGTTGATCTTCTCTCGAATTTGCGAATAATTTCCATAACAATACTTCTAAATCTCAATAACGACAGTTCTCAACGATCATTTACCCACATTTATATCTAAGAGTAGTAGTTTGAGAGTTTTTTCAAATATTATCCCCCTTCCCTCGCACCCCAATGTTTCCGCGATGCAGGGGATATGCCCCGAATGCAGGGGCGGGAAAATCGTTTCTAATAATTTATACATATTATTTTTACAAATTTTCGCTCAGTTTCATTACTCAGGACTGACAATTTTACATATTCATTGAAAATACCCCAAAAAACAGGATTTTGGGAAGGTGTTGATGCCCCGGGAGGGGGTTCAATTGTTGAAAATAATTCGCCCTCATTATTAATACCGATTTTCACTTATATTTATTGCTCAAAGCTGAAATGTCAAGAAAATACCTTTCAGAAAAAAGTTTTTACGATTTTGGGGGGGTTGCACCCCCAGGGGGTGATAACATTATTGCTAATTATTCAACCCTCCGTGACGACCGAACTGCAAAAAAGAAATTGGCGGAGCAATTTAAGTTGAACTTTTATGAGAAAAATTGCTCTGTTTATTGGCCTATAAGTTGTCAGTCATTGTGGATATGGCTACGCAGTTTTGCATGAGTTTTCTGTGATTAACACAGTCTTGGACAAATCACAAAACACTTCTGCTATAAATTCTTTCTTATTAATTTCTGTATATCCTTCAGTAAGACAGTCAACTATGGCATCAGTTGTGCTCTTTTTGCTCTAAAACACGAACTTTTGCTCGATTAGAATGCTGTGTCTGTCTAGAAACTGAATAACTCTAAATCTTAACAACCAGTTCTTCGACTATCTTTACCACAGTTGATATGAACGGGATTGGTCGAAAGTTGAATGGATTGTCTTCTTCGCCTCCTTTATGAATTGGTGTAACAAGTGATGTTTTAAGAAATCCAGTCCGAAAAGATTCATTTATGAGGTAGACCAGCAAACTATGCGCGGTATCGAAGGTTTTCAAATATTTTCACAGATTTGCAGTGCTTTCAATTTGAGCCGTGGTGGCCGTGCTGGTAGAACGTTCGCCTTTGGAGCTCTCGCGTTTAAACATTCTTGCGCAAATAAAATGATATCTAATATCATATTTATTATACAATAAATAACTATTATCTTGAGTAAGAAAAAATAAACCAATTTCAAACCACGTACAAGCTGTATTTACAATACAGGTTCTGTGGTTCACTATGTTTATTACAAACTATTTCTTATTTCTGTAAATGAATTTTGTTATTGAATAAACGTAATTTTATTTTAATATTTATTTATTTATTTCAGACGAGATTGGTTGAAATTTCACATCCAGTGTCCTAACTCATGACCTATCCCAATGAATGCTTCATGTTGGCAACGAAGCGTGAATCACGTTTCATTTGAAATGTGACGAATGATTGTGGTTTATACACAAAACGTGGTTTCAAATTGATAGAGAAAGAAACTTGTATTTCTGTAGAGAAATGTACAACAAAAATGCCTTTAGAATATTCTCACAATACTCGAATACTCACATTACTGCTTGATATGCAGTTTGAATATATCAGTAATATTTATGGAGAATATCTGATGAATATTCCTGAAAATTTATTCCATACGAATATTCTTCATGGATATAAGATGAAACCCATAGTCATGGAATATTCCAAAGACACCGCAATATCTATTGGAAAATAGGATATACTCACTTAGTAGGCATATTGCAGAAATATTGGGTGCCGTCTGGGATATAGAATGAATGCCCTTAACGCATCTCCCACGAACTGAAAGTTGATGGATGGCTTAACATTTCAAATCGGCGGAAACATCATATGGTGCGTTTTTTCCATAAAATATTCAAGGATAAAACACCGCAAAGCCCGTTCAGAGGAAATAACCGTCAAAAAAGTTGTGCATAATCTGAATTTATGAACTTGTGGAAAATATGATTACATACATGGGGATAGTTATTTACGTTACAAGTCTAGTGGGGTGATATATTACAAATAATTATACGAGTAAGATGTTTTGAGGCATAAGATGTCCGGAGGACTGCTCATTGCTAATATCCTATACAAGGAAAAGTTGGGTCGAAAATCCATCAGAAAACAACTACTTTCCTGGCTAATACCACGACGAACATTGAATTACATCTGATGAAATTTCTGTGCAGAGTTCCTACAAGGTTATCTCTGCAATTGCTTGTTGCATGGAAATGCTCATCGAAACATTCGGACCACCTATATATCTATTTCGGGGTGTTGCCCCTCATCAGTATAGGGTAGGTCTAGCAGTCAATAACTAATGACTGCAACGAATGAATCGATAACCAAATCCATTCAAGACCGAAACTGAGATCGCGCCCGCACAGTGGATAACTCCAAAACTGCGAGCGCCATCCCAGCGCCGACCACCCAACTAAGCAATACCCATGAACCACGATCGTCAAGACCGTATAAAACGGAGAAGAAAACTGTAATTCACAAACAATGAGCTTATGGCTTGAGGCATAAGATGTCCGGAGGACTGCTCATTGCTAATATCCTATACAATAGGAAAAGTTGGGTCGAAAATCCATCAGAAAACAATTACTTTCCTGGCTAATAACACGTCAAACATTGAATTACATCTGATGAAATTTCCGTGCAGAGTTCCTACAAGGTTATTTCTGCAATTGCTTGTTGCATGGAAATGTTCATCGAAACATTCGGATCACCTGTATATCGATTTCGGGGTGTTGCCCGTCATCAGTATAGGGTAGGTCTAGCAGTCAATAACTAATGACTGCAACGAATGAATCGATAACCAAATCCATTTCAAGACCGAAACTGAGATCGCGCCGTAAGATGTTTACAAGCGTGGTGGCCCAAAGGGCCAAGTCGGAACTCGAGTTCGGTAACGTCATATAACGGATTCTGTATCGTATTGAATTGTTTTACGACTATAGAGAAAAATGTACATTTCTAGTGCGTCTTCGATTAAGAAACCTACAACGTGGTAACACAGATTTACGCTCTGGCGGATCCAACGGGGTGGGGGACAATGGACAGCAACATCCTACGTTAACACTTTTTTTTCGGTCACTTCAAACTTCAACCCTAGCTAGTTGCCCCCTTTCCCTAGGAACGTTTTGAATCCGCCCCTAGATCTTCATTTCCTACGTATATCCATGCTCTGGTTTGAATCTTGTCTGGCAAAACGTTTCCGAAGTGTCATTCTCGCAAATGAGAAGTCCAACCAATTAGCTCTCAAAGATGGAGTACCGCAAGGCTCTGAACTAGGCTTCTAATTAGTTTTACTATACGTGAATGATTGAACACATGTCGATATAAAGAGAAAATTCACAATATTTGTAGATGGCACCATCATCCTCTGGCATGGTATGGTTAACGAATTACTAGAAGACATCATCAATAACACCACTAAGATAGGTATATTTAACTTCAAATGTGTCATCAACAATGTAGTTTTGGAAAATGATTATCTTAGTAGGAAAACGTATAGAGGCCACAAAGTTTTTTTTTCATTTTTCCGAACATGCTAATTCGACATCATTTATGAAAACCAAATATGGAATGACTCCCAGCATTGAACCCTGTGATACTCCCTCTGGCACACTGCGAGTGCACTGCTTTGATGTTTCCTGTTCACGGTTTTCAAGATACGAAATTATCCATTCATTTGGTAAGTTTTTTACTCCTTGTCGATTAAGTTTTTCTAACCGTAAGTGATGGTCGATTGAATCGAATGCTCTTATCAGATCAACGTACATGGCAACCCAGGTAGCACATCATATCGGCTGAATCTTGGTTCCATATTGGGCCAATATAGATATATTGTAAATTAAAAATCAATATTGGTCCAATATGGGTGAATATTCAAAAAAATACTATATTAATAATATTGGTGGAATATTGGTTGAACCCGTTCAGAATGTAAATTGTCACATGTAATATTGGGTCAATATTGGTTGAATAATTTCTAATAATATCGATAATACAATAATGGTTATACAGTCTGTCCATAAAGTAACCCCCCTGTTAACTTTTGAACGGAGTGGAATTTTCTTTTGAATTTTTGGTCAAATGGTAGTTCATAAGCTACTTTTTCACAATGATAAAAAAATTCTATCTTTTAAAATGGCGGCCAGGCGCCATTTTGAAATAATTTTTTAAATTGCATGGGGGGTCGACTGATACCTCATTTGATTCGTTTTTCAATTCTCTATTCGGCAGCAAAATTTCAACCAGAAATATTGTTCGAAAACAAAATGGCGGTACATTATGTTAGAACTCTCACGAGAGGATTCTGTCGAATAAATGGCTATTAAAGAGCTTTAGTGCAATGATAAAATATTTTTTCGTTTCTGCAAGAGCTTCTTGTCACTCAAAATGACAGATGAGTGCCATACAATTTGGCGCCTGTCGTCATTTTGAAGGATAGACATTTTTTATAACTGTCAAAAAGTAGCTTATAATATACCATTTCACAAAAAAAAATTTCAAAAGAAAATTCCACCTCGTTCAGAAGTTAACAGGGGGTGGGTTACTTTATGGACACACTGTATATTGTTTTCCACATCTAGAATAAATATTGCAATCCAAATATTCCAGTCACATCGATTATAGGGAAAAAAACTATATTGTATTTCCAAGTTTGATAGCATATTGGTTGAATATCATTTCCACTTTATTCGACAAATTGTGATAACTCATATTCAGTCAATATTGGTTGAATTATATTTACCAATATCGATAAAACAATATTGTCTTCACATCGTTTTCAACATCTAGAATAAATATTGCAATCCAAATATTCCCGTCATATCGATTCTAGGAATAAAAACTATATTGTATCTCCAAGTGTGATTACACATTGGTTGAATATCATTTCGCCAATATTCAACAAATCTTAATAATTAATATTGAGTCAATATTGGTTCAATAATATTTATCGATATCGTTGAAACAATATTGTCTTCATATTGTTTCCTACAACTAGATTGAGATGAAATTTGAATATTGGCCGAATATTCAATGAAACATATTAAAATTATATCATAATCAAACCTGGATAAAAATCCGCTAGGTGGCTACGAAAGTATTTTAAATACGTCCCATAACTTGTTTTCAAGACAGCTTACTCAGTGGTTATGGCGATCAAAAGGCAGACTCTGTTGTCACTTTCATCAACTAAAAGACATTTAATAATTTACCAATTCACCAATATATCCAAATGATATTGTACCAATATCAATAAATATTTTGAGGCCATTATTGCTTCAAGAATATTTCACCGAAATTATTTTTGAAATATTCAAACAATATTCGACCAATATCGCAAAATGTTCACATTTTACTTCTCGACAATATAACTTTTGAATACTGTGCCAATATTGTCAAAATATTGTACCAATATCGCCGAATATTTTGAGGCCAATATTAGTTCGAGAATATTCCGCCAATATTATTCAAGTAATATTGGACCAATATCGCCTAATGTTCACATTTTTTTCTCGCATTTCAAATGCGGAATTCCGTTTGGGGATATCAAGCAGGACACAAAGAAATGGGTTAAAAACCATCATCAATCTCTCTGGGAGAGTGCCTCAGGCAATACTCACAGAAACAAGATGATGAAGGGGCCAACCGACCGGCTATCAAGACACCTTCTTGAACTAAGCCGAGACTCTCTCAGGAAGGTGGTAGGACTGTAGAAATCTTAGCAGCAAGAATGCAGAAGGCCGTCATCCTTGGTTCGCTCCGTCTACTCAGGGCACATGATTCTCGGACCCAATAGTCACTCACCCTACGGACGTAGGGAGTGGTTATTGGGGTTAACGACACCAGCGCGCCCTCCGGATGTATCGGAGCACCGGAGACAAGGCCTGACTGGTACATTCCCAACGGAAAAAAAAAAATAATAATAATAATAATAATAATAATAATAATAATAATAATAATAATAATAATAATAATAATAATAATAATAATAATAATAATAATAATAATAATAATAATAATAATAATAATAATGATAATAATAATAATAATAATAATAATAATAATAATAATAATAATAATAATAATAATAATAATAATAATAATAATAATAATAATAATAATAATAATAATTATAACTTGACCTACGCCTTCCTTAGGTCAAGTGGGCTGAAGTCGGAGACCGAGGGATTCATAATGGCCTGCCAAGATGGTGTCTTCAACTCCTTGGTCTACCGAAGCCACGTGATGGGTATAGAGGTCCCTGATATTAGATGCAGGGCCTGCCGTCAGGCGCCTGAGACCATTATGCATTTGCTGTCAGCATGTCCAGCATATGCGGTCTCAGCCTATATCCACAGACATAACGCGGCTCTACGAGTGTTATATTACCACCTACGACACTCGTACGGTATAGACGAGACACCAGTGTTGCCTTACGCTCCGGGGGATATTGAGTCCGTGGTGGAGAATGAGAAGTGCCGAATCTACTGGAACTACTCATTTCCCACCCTCAGGCAAATACAGGCCAATAAGCCTGATGTAGTACTCCTCGACCATGGAAGTAAGACGATATTCGTCATTGAGTTTTCGGCTCCTGGCGAAACGAATATCGTCCGAAAGGAGGAGGAGAAACGGACGAAATATCGAGATTTACTCTTCGAACTCCGCAGGCTCTATCCAGACCATTCTGTAAAAATGGTTGTTCTGATAATAGGGTCCCTTGGCGGTGTGATGGATTCATTACTCTCGAACTTAAAAATCATACCGGCATGTAGAAAGATGTCAGAAATCATAGCCGGAAGAATGCAGAAGGCTGTCATCCTCGGTTCATTACGTCTGCTCAGGGCACACGATTCCCGGACCCAATAGCTGCTTACCCCATAGTTTGGGGAGTGGTTATTGGGGTAATGATGTTGCCAGCGCGCCCTCCGAATGTATCGGAGCATCGGAGACAGGGTCCGACTGGAGAATTTTAATTCAAAAGAGATAATAATAATAATAATAATAATAATAAGGTTCAACGTAGAATAATTTAGTATATTACATTCGCTTGAGAAAGATACTGTGTATCGAAACACAATGAAGACAATGAATCTGTGGAAATTTGTTCGTTTTTTACCTTTTATACTTTTGTAAATTATACAATTCACAAACACACAAATAAAGTGATCTCGAAAAATATCCACCGATATTTCTACAACGTTCATAGTCCCGCAACTGTATTGGCAAACTTCTCGAATCTCAACTTCACACCTCGAATGTGCGGATATGATGTTTCATGTTCGCCATTGAACAGAATAAGACCGATCTTTCCACCACAAAGGATTCTGGAGATACGGCTTAATAACAACGAGTATCAAATATGCATCAATTCTCGCGCTTCCCTGTCAACTAGGAGTGGCAGCCTCAGCTGGGAAAACGACATCATTCGACTCACATATTTTGTATCCGTTTGAAGGGGTGAAATATCAAATAATGCATTGTCGAGCGTGTTCGATTCTATTGGTCGTAAAGAGCTGTACTTGACCCCGTTTGCATTGTACTTTTCTGTTGTTCGAAGGATTGTATACGGGGTGTGACATACAGTGACCGCCAAAAAGTATGTACCAAATGGGAAGAACGTTTATTGTTAGAGTATTGGAAACATATTTCTGGGAAAAAGTTTGTGCATGTCTGATAACCTAAAAATTGATTTTGACACATGTCACGTGACCACTAGTATGTCGGCAAATTGGATAAAAAATACCATGAGGCCTCTTTATGGGTAGGAAAAGATGGCAAGATATCGAAAAAAGTAATATGAAAATGATGGTTGGAATTTAATTTTATACTCACACACAGAGTTTCAAGCAACAATTGGGAAAAAATTTATATTGCAATATTATTTGAATATTTTCCGATCTCTTTAAAAAATTCAGAGTTTTTTTTCTGAATGGCTTGCCTGTAGTTGAACATTTTTATTTTTATGATAATGACAAAAATCTCTTATTTTTTCCGTCACGTGTCGAAATCGATTTTTAGGTTATCAGATATGCACAAACTTTTCCCTACAAATATTTTAATAACGTTTTTTCCCTTATCGTACATACTTTTTGAAGGTCACTGTACGAGGATATATTGAAAAATTCTTAGCTATACTATAGAACCAAACAAAATTCCGATGTCAAAATATTTTATTACTCAACATATTCTCCTCTTAATTGGATACATTTATTACAGCGAACCTGCAACGTCTCTAGACCTATCAAAAAAAATGTTTTCCTTGCTCTGCAAACCAGACCTCCACAGCTTTTATTACCTCCTTGTTGGAAGAAAATTTACGACCTTTTAAACTTTTTTTCAGTTGAGGAATGAGATGATAGTCGGACGGAGCCAAATCTGGTGAATAAGGGGGGTGTTCTAGTAATTCAAACCCTAAATCACGAATTTTTTGCATGGCAACATGAGATTTGTGTGCAAGGGCGTTGTCCTGCAAAAACAAAACGCTTTTGGATAGCTTTCCGCGTCTTTTCTCTTTAATTTTTTCCCGTAGAGTGGTCAGTAATGTCGAATAGTAATCTCCATTTATTGTTCTACCCTTATTCAAAAAATCAATCATGATTACTCCATGGCAATCCCAAAAAACTGAAGCAAGTACTTTTCCAGCAGATTTTTGGACACGAAGCTTCTTAGGTCTTGGAGAACCGGAGTGTCGCCATTCCATCGATTGTTGCTTTGTTTCTGGATCGTAAAAATGTACCCAAGTCTCATCCAGTAACAATTCAGTTCAAGAAGTCTACATCGTTTTCAAATCGAGCACAAATCGAACGCGATGCTACTACCCTTGCACGCTTTTGGTCAACATTAAAACATTTGGGGATCCATTTTGCAGCTATTTTTCTCATCTCCAAATTGACGTAAACTATATGATGTACGCGTTCGTATGGAATATTCAGTGCTTCAGATATCCGTTTTAGCCCAATTCGACGGTCTGTTAAAATCATGTCATGAACTGCATCGATATTTTCGGGGACTGACACAGAAACTGGCCTTCCCGATCGGTCCCATCTTCAATGGAAAATTTACCTCTTTTGAAACTTGCAGTCCAATTTTTCACGGTCGCATACGAAGGACATTGATCACCAAGGGCATTAAGCATATCTTCGTAAATCTGCTTGCCTCTTAACCCTTTTAAATACAGGTACTTGATGATGGCTCGATACTCCAATTTTTTGATTTTCACAATTTCGTTGGACATATTTTTTGTTTTAATTTATTGCGTAACTCTGGTTTACTTTTTTGACGTCAAACTTTACACTGACACTTCTAATAAGTTATTGTTCGTTGCTATGGTAACGCAATATTTTGTTTATGCAGAGAACTGGTCTAGGCTAACTAGATATCAATACAGCCTCGTATTCCTGAGACAATTTTGAGAAAGAAATGCTTCGTTTCGGAGATACATGATGTAGAAATCCTTTCGTTTTTTTTAAAATTAATTTTGCAATTAAGTTTTTTGCATGAAATTTAGTACCCGAGGTTTTTTGAGGTGGGAAATAATAATTTCGTATTAATTTTCATGTAGCGCCTAGAGGGCGTTGTGTACGTTGTCATCATTTATTTAAAATTACCCTTACTTTTTTTGCAGTAGACTTTTGGCACTTTTCATGAAAAAGCCTAATTCCCACACCTTTTTTAAGTAACAAAGGTACACTTCCTCAATAACGCTGGAGGTTTTTGTGATATTTTTCGGGTGCTTCTCGCCGGAACTTTATTATTTTATTATAATCATTATTATTACATTATTATTATAAAAATCTTGTATTGTCGTCGATCCTTGGTATGTGTGCCAAATTTCAGATTTTTCGTAGGATTGGAAGTGGCTGAAAATTTATGGGAAGAGGCGTAGAAGGGCCACATAATTTGAAAAAAATATTTGCTCAAATTTCTGACTTTGGAATTGGAATTTAATTAAATTCCTACTTTGAAATCGGAATTTATCGAAATTATTTAAGAATAAATTTTTCAGTTAATTTATAGTACACCCTGTATTTTGCAAAATGATTAGAAATCAGTAAATTGTCATTTTAATTTAACGATTCCTACATCAATAATTCATAGATTCATCTGGGTTTCGCATTTAGGACAGAAATATTATAGCATGTGTAGTCTAAGGGGGGTGGTATCACTATTGAAACACTCACTATGATATCAAATAACTATATTCAGTAGCACTAACACTTGTAACTCAATAATAACAATAGACGGATCTCTACTCAACGAGTGACAGTATCGGAATGAATCTAGGATGGAACCCTTCCGCTATCATCCGCACTAGTTACTCATCCCCGTGACGATCCAGTTACTCATCCCTGTTACGCTCCACACATGCTATGGTTGATTGACAGATTAACAGTTTCAAAGGTGTTATGCTATAATATATCTACAAAATATAAAATACTATTAAAAAAATGATTCAAGCGAATCTGAAGATATAAATACCACCGGATGTTTTGGAACAGGTTAATAAGAATACAATCACTATTACCCCAAAAATCCAAAGAAAAATACGAAAAACAGTATTTACATTTCAAGCAATGGGCCGAAGAAAAGCATAATTCGTACTTGCTCAGAAAAGGTTAATTTGGGGTATTTTTCGCTATTAGCAAATACATTAAAAGCCTCTACATCGTGGTCCAAGTATTCGATACTACGTACCATGCTTCAGATAAAAGAAAATGTGGATATTAAATACCCAAAATTCATTGCTTTCTCGAAAAGACAAAACCAGGGATATAAACCTAATAAGGCAAAAACCTTCTCAAGAGAGGAAGTAAATAAATTTTTACTAGAAGCCCCCGATGATAATTATTTATTAGTGAAGGTAAGTTGTTTTCAAGAAGTAAATATATTGAGAAAATAAAAGTTAAACAACAAATATTATAGTATTATTATTATAATGTTCATGATTCCGCAGAAGTTCCCTGTGAGTCCAGGTAGCGCAACGAGTTGGTGCATCGCTCACTGTTCATGATAGGGGTGTAGGGGTTGGTTCGAATTCCGGCGGCAACAGCTTTTTTTCCCTTTTTTTTTATTCTTTTTCCTTTGTATTGTTGGTTCTCCTCATTTTCGGAATTTCAGGAGCATGCAGGTGTGACGAGCTCCTCAAAATTGCCCCTACAGATATTGACGATGAAGGTTCAATTTTGATAGTAAATATACATATATATATACATACATATATATATATATATATATAGGAATGACACTAATTATATTGACAATTATAGAAAATATAAATATCTCTACGCCCTAAAACAGATCAGACACGTTTATTTGTCTGCTACAGAGCAGGAAAATGTATCAACCAAATGGTTGGACATAATACTATTGTAAAAACTACTAAAAAAATTGAAGAATTTTTAAACCTGCCTAAACCTGCCATAAATTATACCGGGTATAGTTTGAGAAGAACCTCGGCCAGTTTACTTGCAAATTCTGGAGGAGACATTCTTGCTTTGAAGCGACATGGAGGTTGGAAGTCTACGAATATCGCTGAAGGGTATGTGCAAAAAAGAGAAAAATTCCGAACCAAATTATGGGAGTCACTGAAGTTAATGAAATTGATTGTAATCAGCCAAGTACGAGTACTTCCGGGGGACTGTATAATAATGTTGTTAATGAAAATATCGCGCAAACTGCTTCGGCTCCAGCTCTCATTTCTAGTGGTATTCAAATAACCACTGTTCAAAACTGCACGTTTACCATTGGTATAAATAATTACTCTAGTTCTTAGTTTAACTTCTTTAATAAATTTTGTTTGTTAGTTACATAAATAATTTAAAAATGACTTGGTAGTTGAGGGAGGCAGAAAAATAATTTTTCTACAAACCTCAAAAAATGACAAGGTTCGCGCATTGACAACAGTATGCTAAGTGGCACTTTTTTTCATTTTCATTCGTTACCATGACACCGTGCGCGAAGTAATGTGCGAAATATATTTCGCACACTGCATGTAAACTATATGGGATTTTCATGTTCTAACCTATATGGTCCTCAACTCCTCAATCAAGCAAAAAACAAGAAATCGATTATTTATTAATGTAGAACAATAATTAAGGCTTTCAAATTGTGAGAAATATTTTTCTGGCTTTATTTGCTTCACACCACTCTTTAAATTGCTGATATGCATTTTCATACTGCCGCCTCGATTTCTCCGGTAAAAGGTTGGAAATTACGGAATTGGCCGCATCTATCAAGTTAGGTGGGGTACTGCTTAGTTCATCGTCGCTCGAAATTTCCATTCTTTTACAATAATAAATATCACGCACGAAATTGACGCGAATAAAAAGTCACTCCAAAATAATTATCAAGAACTGTCACTTTGAAATAATTGTCAACAAATGCCATTTTATTTCCATAGTTACAGTAATTACTTGATTTGGAAAAATTATTTAAGCCAGTTCAATACTATTTTTCATAGTTATTACTTATTTTAGAACAATATTTTTGACGTTTGTAGAACAAATTTTGTTTGCTTCTCATGCGCGAAATACTTTGGTAATCTCGACTATTTTTTTTAACTCGGCTGCGCCTCGTTAAAAAAAATCAGTTCTCGATCACCAAAGTAGCATTTCGCGCACTAGATACAAAAATAACTATTGTATAACATGGGAGTGAAGTGCCTTTTCCTCCCTTGAATTATTACTGCCCTCCGTTACGCATTAAACTCTAACATCGGGAAGAAACGTAGAACTTTCCACCCTTGTTATGCAAATAGCTATTTTCATTCAGACAACTTGTGTAAAAATACTCCCCCTACCAAAAATAATCCTGGGCACGGCCCTGCTCTCTGTTGATTGATTTGCCGGCAAATGATACTGGATTCACATTGTATCTTAAGTGGAACATTTAGCTGAGCACCGAATCGTCAAATCAATAGAATTCTCAGATGGGTATCGAATAACAGACAATAACCGTTGTGGCATTTCCTTCCTGCATTGGGATTCAACGGCAATAACATTTTATGATGCAGTCCCTGGACCGATTGAGCGGCGCGAGCAGTGTTGCCAATCGAAGTCGACAAAAATAAAATACCCTTACAACATGACTGTGAAATCATCACGTTTTACCCGCAGCAATTTGAAAATCTTCATAAAATTCTCTAATTTTTTTTGAAGAATCTGCTTATAAAAATAACATAATATTGTAAAGAGAAACAGGAAATGAAAAAAACCTACGATAAATTGAAGTAACTTTTTTATAATCTAACAGAAAACAACTACTTCCCCGGCAAAAGCCACGCTGGACATTGAACTACATCTGATAGATATTGAGAAAGACCCTATATTTTTCTTTACCATCCTCTTTTTCTTGTCTCCACAATGTGGAACAATTAATTCAGCAAAATTAATACATTTTATTATTATGATTTATCGTTGCTTAAGAAATAAAAAAGATTGTAAGTTAAACAACAACAAACATGGGGGTGCAATTCAAAAAACTAAAGTTAGGGGTGATTCCTCGGAGATAATTTGCTGTAGGGTGGATTTCGCTACACTATTCGACACATAATTTTTCAAATTTGTTTCCTAAGTAAATAACTGAAATATCTGCTGGCCTCAAAGCTCAGGGACACCCGGTATATGAATCGATATAATATAAATGATAAACGAGTTGCGAATCAGAATTCCGAGTTGCAAGTCGGAATTCCGTGTTGCAAGTCGGAATTCCGAGTTGCAAGTCGGAATTCCGAGATGCAAGTCGAAATTCTGAGTTGCAAGTCGGAATTCCGAGATGAAAGTCGGAATTCCGAGTTGCAAGTCGTAATTCCGAGATGCAAGTCAGAATTCCGACATGCAAGTCGGAATTCCGATTTGCAAGCATAGAAATATATATTATATACTTACTTACTTAAGAACATTTTGTATTTCGTGCAGAAATTTATTTACAACATTATTTTTTAAAATGAATTTCTGCATGAAATACAAAATTCTCTTTCTCCAAGAAAAATATATTGTTTTCATGACAATTTTCAACATAAAAAATGATATTAGCACTATTTATATAAAAAATAAATTAGTACAACAAGTAAAATTATGAAAATTGATTTCAGCTCATATTATGAATTTCAACTCGAATTTGTATTTATAAAATTGAATGCTTCTGTATAGATGCTCGAGGAACCCTTTTTCCTAGAGCGATTCATGTCAAAATATGTATCTAGTACTGTAATTCATTTAACTAATATAAAGTGAATAACATACTATTTCTAGTTGAGTTACTACCTATGTGCAATTTCTACAATGGGGGTGCATGAAATAGTGAGTCCAGAAGCATTTTCCTTGTCTTCGAAGAAAAGCACTTCCATATCCATATCGACATTAACTTTCTGAGGCGATTCTTTGTGTTTCATACAAGAGTTGTCGTATACTTCTTGTAGGACTCTAGAACTAATTGAAGAATATTCAAAACATAATAGGTATAAGTGGTTTAGTTGAATACTGGAAATTTGTTTGAAGAAAGTTGCATTACTCACCTTCCTTGTGCAAGAATGACATCACTTTTATGCAGACACAGAGTTAGAACTGCATTGGGTTTCAAATATATTCTATCGCCCTTTTTACATAAATTTTCATGAGAAAAATGCCTGCTACAAATTACATTTTTCTCACTCAAATGTTCTGCTTTGGGGTCTCTCCCTAAAGCTCTTAACCAAGAATCATGCCTTTTTTTGTCAAGCTGAAATAATTAGCCCTTTTGAGGGTAAAGGTAAAGTTATCGGGCTCATTCTCCAAAAAAAAAAAGTGAAACTTACGTAGTTTTGTCTCCTGAATACGAATCTGAATTTTGTGGGGGTCTCAATTACTTTAGGAGTTATAGCCATTTTAAAGTCGAAAATTGTAGATTTTCAGACACGAATTTTGCAGTCAAAATTTGCACAAAATGCCTCCTTCTTTTTGTTGACACTGTCATTAAACACTAATCTATCCATATTTCACAAATACAAACACCAAAAATTAAAATTATACTAAAAAACTTGACCTTCTTTTACTAGCGATTCTAACCCAACTTTTGTTTGGTTTTTAGTAATTTTCATGATTGCAGTAGGTTGGTTACCTGAGATTTGCGCCGCCAACTATTCAAATTCAAATATGAGCAATAACTTCCCCTTCATTGTTATGTTCAATTGTTTAATTTGCGCCATGACGGCGCAGATTCAGTGATACCAACTTCTTATGAGCATGTAAATAACTAACAAATAGGTTAGAATCACTAGTAAAAGAAGTTCAATTTTTTGTGTGAAAAAATTAGTTTTTGTGTTTAAAAACGTGAAATATGGATAGATTAGTGTTTAATGACAGTGTCAACAAAAAGAAGGAGGCATTTTGTGCAAATTTTGACTGCAAAATTCGTGTCTGAAAATCTACAATTTTCGACTTTAAAATGGCATAACTCCTTAAGTAATTGAGACCCCCACAAAATTCTTATTCAGGAGACAAAACTACGTAAGTTTCACTTTATTTTTTGGAGAATGAGCCCGATAACTTTACCTTTACCCTTTTGAGCAGAGTATGGATATTAAAAATTTCATTACCTACCAAAAATAATTTATTCCAGGTATTTTCCCTTTACTTCCACACCACAACACCAAACAGTTCATTGTTTATCTGAAGGAAAACACGATTTCAATAGAAAATATCTTGAGACTACAAAAGTGATGCAAATTCACGACTGCTGAACAACAAACAGTTCACAACACCACAAGAAGGAATATGAAATTTCATTAAAACCGTCTCTGACCTCTGGCAATGAGTGACAACTACTGACAAGTCTTCCAGTTGATAAAAAAAAACAGTGTTGCATGGTCATTATAATTACTGTAACATAGGGTACATTATTGTATTTAATACGTTTCTTTCGCGCCTAAAATTGAAAGTAACCTATTTGTGAAAGGTTCATTCGGTTTCAAAAAGTCTTGAAAGCGGTAAAAAACGTCTCTCTTTCAAATGACATGGATTTTATTGCCTCATGACACAATACTTTAAATTGGCATGACAAATAATTTTCAAACTTGGCAACGATTTAAAAAACTAAACTGATGACGAGCATGCGCACGTCGTCGCACAGGTCGCATACGCGGCATGCTTTTCGCCGTGAAACTTGGTGGGATTAACATTCTAGAGTAAGTATATAATATATATTTCTATGGTTGCAAGTCGGAATTCCGAGATGCAAGTCGGAATTCCGAGATGCAAGTCGGAATTCCGAGTTGCAAGTCGGAATTCCGAGTTGCAAGTCGGAATTTATTTTTTCTACAACCACACTCCAAAACATGCTTTTCTGCATAGTTTAACGTTCGCAAACATGATTATTTCTCACAATAATTGAAATTTGACATTAGTGTGCCGCAAAGTGACATTTCTGTGCCACAAAGAAAGTGACATTTCTGTGCCAAAATTTTTCAGTACCTAATTTCTAAGCAATACAGTTTTCGTGACAGCAAGGTGAAAGTATATTTTGAAAATTCTGCATTTCGAAAGGATATTCGATCAGGCAACTTCAAGAATGAATAGACAAAGTCTATTGGTTTATATAATATGAGGGAAAATGTCAAGGGTAATATAACAAGACCTTGATAAATAGTCGACTATTTTTATTGCATCTAAATTTCGACTGTATTTTATAATAATTTAACGAGACATTATTTTGGCATTAATAATCTGATGAGAGCCCGAGAGCGAAGCTCGAGGGCTTTCATCTCTGATTATTAATGCCAAAATAATGTCGAGTAAAATTAATAAATACAAGAGAAATTTAGCAGCAATAAAATAGTCGACAATTAATCAAGGTCGTGTTATATTTGTGAAGATTATTTCTTGAATCTACTTCTTTATATCAGTCATATGAATGAATGAAAATTAAACAATTTGGAATAATTTATTCAAAATATCAAGAACAAAGCACAAAATCTAAACAAAAACAGCACCATCTTTATAATTTATCAATTCAAATTAAAAACACAATTATTGTATGTGACATTTCCACCATGCGTAATTTGTGACATTTGTTCAGCTTTTGAAGAACTTGCAGTATTCCGTAGAAGGTCCACATTCATTCTCTTATACAGCTTCAACACGATTGATTTTATTTGACGTTTAATATGTATTTATTTAGAATACTGTCAGATGCTCAGGCTCCTTGATATGAGTATCATGCTGAATAGTCGGTGACTATTGTGCATCATGTAAATAGTCGCTAATAGAGCGTGTTGATTGGTCCTGTCAAACAGGAAACAAACGTATGATTGGTTGATGACTGATATTTAATAGACGAAAGAAATAATCGTACAAATTCATAATATTCTGAACAAAAATCATAGACATCACTACTGCTGTCTCAAATACCCACATACACACTATCCATTGCTAGGCAACGGAGCAACATCTATCGAATCATTTGAATGTCAACAAACTTCAAGCATAAAATATTCGTAAAATATTCTTGTCCTGTCATTTTTTAATGAAATTGAACTAAAATGGATAGCGACAGTTCTGAAATTGAAAACACTCCGCCAGAACTAAGAGAACAAGTTAATTCATTGTCATTGAATTTACTACCTTCAACTTCAAGAGGAAAATATAAGAATGAGTCACTGACATTTCATTCCGTCTTATAGTATAGTATTATTTTTAGCAAAAAGGGTGTTGTAGAATGAGTATAGTGTGTAACACGAGCAGAAACGCAATTTCTCACTCGTTTGAATTGCAGCACTCGCTTGCGCTCGTGCCGCAACTTTTTCAAACTCGTGAGAAATTAGCACTTTTCTGCACTTGTTGCACAATATACTATTGAAATGAAAATAAAATTTGTTGTGGTCCTTCAACGCTTTCGTACAATTCAACCATCTTCGGATCTCTCATAGTTTCCGAGATCACAATGGTAAGCATGGAATTTGATTGTAATGATGTTTAGCATCTATTTCGGGAGAGATATTCGACTAAACCTCCCCCACGTTCTGTTTTCCAATTCTAATTCGACCCTATGTCGGTCTTCCAAAGATTGATTTTGTGATAAAGTCTGTCGGGTTCAAATATTTTACGCCTGCTTGATCGAGTGCGAGTCGCTTCTGTGAACGATTTTCGGGTCACAATACCGATTCCGGGTAGGTGTAATTCGTAGGGTAGTTTATTTGTCATTTCGTAGGTTGATAGCCAGCGTGATAGATACGTGTCGGGTGTCCAAAATAGAGTGTTATGTTTTCAGTAGTAATACCACAAGTGATTGAATTTTCGCGATAAGTCTGTCGATTCATTTCTGAACGAAACTGAATTGCTTCAAGAAAACACCACGAGTTCGCAGGACGAGTGGTGCTTCCTCGTTACAATTAAGTTGAGTTAAGAAATAAAAGACAGACTTATGAGATTAATTCAATCACGAGTGGAATTTTATTAGACTATTTCACGAAGCATTAAAAGTATTATTATAAACATGAACAATCAATTCATCATAACCATAATCAATCAACTATATCACAAAAAATGTATTATAACTATCAATAATTTATTATGCAGGGTGTTTCATAATAAATGCGCAGGACTTCAGGATGTGATAGCTCGTCCAAAAATATAAAAAAAGTCTCTATTAACTTACCCTCTAAAATGCACCATTTTCGAGATACAGGGTGTTGAAATTTAAAAAAAATTATAGTTTTTTGCGAATATCTCTGGAACCGCTTATAGCACAGAAAATAAATTTCGTAGACATTTTCTACTCATAATAAGCTATCTTTTGTGCAGATTTTTTATTTTTTTAAATTCATAGTTGGTGAAGATTTTGAAGGGGTAGTAGGTGTTTTTTTCTTCTACGCCACTTCTACGCCACTGGAAAAAGTATGATTTTGAGCCGCCTACTTGAACCGCCAATGTTTTCGACACAAAAAAGGTACTCCTGGTCATAAGCTCTAAAGTTGACCGTTTTTAAGAAAAATCAACTTTCATGTTGAAAATTACATGGTAAATTTTTTTAAATAATTTTTTTCCAAATTATACAAAATTTATTTAAACGTTAGAACAAGTAACAAAACCGAACGTTGACTTCTTAATTGCAAAATAAAAAAAAACAATAACAATCATACTCAGTTGAATTGTTGGAAATGTCCGCCGTTAGCTTAAATGCTCGCAGCAATTTTTCGAGGAAAAAACATTATTTAAACAACATGTAAGTTGATTTTTCTTGAAAACGGTCAACTTTAGAGCTTATGACTAAGAATACCTTTATTATGTAGAAAACATTGGCGGTTCATATAAGAGGCTCAAAACTGCACTTTTTTCCAGTGGCGTAGAAGTTGGAGCAAAAAACACCCACTACCCCTTCAAAATTTTCACCAATTATGAATTTGAAAAAATAAAAAATTCGCACAAAACATAACTTATTATGAGTAGAAAATGCATTCAAAATCTGTTTTTTTTTGTGCGATAAACGGTTCCAGAGATATTCGCAAAAAACTGTAATTTTTTTTAAATTTCAACACCCTGTATCTCGAAAATGTTGAATTTTAGAGGGTAAGTTAATAGAAACTTTTTTTCATATTTTTGAACGAGCTATCTCTTCCGGAAGTCCTGCGTATTTATTATGAAACACCCTGTATAGTTACGATGCGACTCATTTTAACGTTTTCGCCTACAATTATGATCTGTCAAAATGTCAAACTTTGCTTTGTCTTCTATAGTTACATCGTTGAAAACACCAACGCTGAGAGACCAATCAGAATTGAGAGACAGCTGGTGTTTTCGCGATAATACAAGTTGTCTTTGATTTGTGATTAGTCAGATTACGTGAATATCTTAAGAAGAGTGGAATAGTCACAAGAATATTGCTATTGTGGTCTGATTTCCAAGTTAGAAAACGTGAAAAATTGAATTCCAAATGACCAATAGAAAAATGATTTTCGAAGATTTCACCGCACGTAAAAAATACGATTGTTATTAACAAAATAAGATGAGAAAAAGGTATTTAGTTTTTTGTTAATAACTAAAAAACCATTAATATTTGAGACATTTTCAAAACAGTTCCGTGAAGAGAAGGAAATTTCCAATAAAAATGTCCGTACTCCCAGAACTATAAACCATTATTTATAATTTTAATTTACCGTCGAAAATAGTGCTCCGCTGCAAAAGACAGTATATCACAGAAAATAATTCTTCTATAACATTAAATATTGATTCAAAATTTTGAATGAATCATGCTATCATGTGGACACTTAGAATATTAAATCCCCATAGGAAAAAAATGTGTGATGGGAACCACAGTGGATGAGAAATTGAGTTGGCACCATCACATTGACAATCTACGGAACAAACTTTCAAGCACAAACTTTCTACTCAGACAACTTCGAAATCTTGTTAGTTGGGGAACCCTGAAGACTGTTCATTTCTCCTTGTTCCACTCTCACCTAAACTATGGAATAGTTTTATGGGGAAATTCTACATATTGTACAGGATTTGTAGGTTCTGGGCGAATGAAATGCGAAGGACTTCAAGCAGAAACGTTTATTGGGATTCGACGAGTAGAAAAATTGCTTTTAACAACCAAATGTTGAAAATCTAAAACAAAGGTATTGATTTTAAATGACTAATTTCAAAAGAAACATTGAAAATATTCGGAAAATATAAATCTTAGAGGTACCTACCTAAAACCTACCTAAAACCACTTTGGATTTTCGTATAACGAAAATGTGGAGATTCCCCACTTGGCTCTCAAATTAACACAATTGGTAGTATTTGCGAACACGAAGCAACCAAACGTAAACCGACAAATTTCTTTATCTGTCCTGGCGACTCGAAAAAGATTTTACAAAAAGTGTTTGAATTTTAAAGTGAGATTTGATACCAGTGGTGGCACCTTGTAATGAAATCTATAAGCTAGGACACTGAAACCTATAAGTTCTGTTACAATATTCTACTAAAATATTTTGCCAACAGAAGAAAGCAGTGAGAATATAAGCCAATGCATCCCACAGAGAACACTGCAAACCAATATTCATGGCATACGGCATAATGTCCAATTCACAATGGGGCTAGTGAGGATGTTCACGGCAACAACACCAAAGGTGCCACGCAATTGAGGAATCCTAGATTCAGACTATGTGTCTCTCAGAAAAACTTATTAAACTTCAATTTATACAACATACTTCCCCAAGGAATAAAAAACCTCAGCTTTCTTAAATTCAAAAAAACAATGAAGCGATTTTTTCTCCAACAGTGTTTTTACTCACACATGGATATATACAGTCAAATTACGTCAAATATTATTGAATTTAATGTGGAACACGTACATGATCTAAAATTGCTTATAAAGATGTTAATGTTATAAGTGCAGGTATCACCTCCCAGGTATTCTGTATGAAAAATTGGGCTCGCACAAATATTTTATGTTTTTACTCAATATATATTTTAATTTTTTTTTAAATCTGTTGGTTTTCTTAAAATTCTACAGTTTTATTTATACATACTTGTATATTTACTATAATCTGACTTGCTACAAATATTGTATGTACGAGGGCTGACAATAAAGTAAGGTCTCCAATTTTTTTTTTCATAGAAAATGACATTTATTTACAAAAAGCGATACACCGTTGGAAAGGCCAAGGTCTTGGCTACTTTTCTACATAATCGCCATTTTTTTCCAACACCTTGCGCATCCGCACGATGAACTTGTCTATGCCGACAGAATACCACTCTCCGTCCGCCTCGCGCAGCCAGGTGTTGACCTCTTTCTGAACCTCCGCGTCACTATCAAACTTCTTCCCTCCGAGATGTTTTTTCAGGGCGGGGAACATGTGGTAGTCACTGGGGGCCACGTCGGGACTATAGGGAGGGTGATCGATGATTTCCCAGCCAAATGTCTTGAGCAGGTCAAGGGTAACGTTGGCTGTGTGCGGGCGCGCGTTGTCGTGGTGAAATTTCACTCCTTTGCTCAGCAATCCCGGGCGTTTGTTTTTTATGGCACGACGAAGCTTTTCCAGGGTCTCACAGTACCTTGCTGCATTGATAGTGGTTCCCCTTGGCATGAAATCCACCAACAATACCCCGTGGCGATCCCAAAACACCGTAGCCATCACCTTGCCGGCTGACAGTGTCGCCTTAAACTTTTTGGGTTTCGGAGAATCGCTATGGCGCCATTGTTTGGACGACTCCTTTGTTTCGGGTGTGTAGTGATGAGCCCACGTTTCATCCCCCGTAACAAACCCTTCCAAAAAATCATCGCCTTCCTCTTCAAAACGGGCCACAACTTTGGTCGCACATTCCACGCGCCGCTTCATGTGGTCTTCGGTCAGCTGTTTCGGCACCCATCGGGCAGAAACTTTGTGGTACTGCAACTTGTTCACAAGGATATGACGGATTGTTTCGCTGCTACACACTCCTCCAAGCTTCTCTTCCAAGTCCCTAATTGTCGCACGGCGGTTTTTGAGCATTTCTGCCTCCACTGCTTGAACAATCGCATCCGAGACCGACGGTCGGCCACTTCTCTCGTCGTGAACATTAGTGCGCCCGGAATTGAACTCGCGGCTCCACTTACGCACGTTTTTTATGTCCATACACTTTTCCCCGTAAACTTCAACTAGTTGACGATGGATTTCAATAGGTGTCACCTTTTTCGCACTCAAAAAACGTATTACAGAACGCAATTCGCACTTGGACGCTGACGCGAGTGGTACCTCCATCGTTGACGGCTGCTCAGCCAAGACTGAGCGGTCGGGGAAGCCTCACCCAGCAGCAAAGTGGTAGTGGGGGAACCAAGGAACACGGCGGTGTTGCCAGATTTCGCCTAGCGCGTGATCCGGCGAAGTTGCAGCGTTGGAGACCTTACTTTATTGTCAGCCCTCGTATGTATACAAATAAACTATCTATCTATCTAACGTTCCCCATTTCCGTTAACCTCTTCGTACACAATCGGTGCACTTCGTACAAGTCCGCTGCAAATTTCTCAAGAAAGGTTTCTAATCTAAAAACCAGAACACTACTTTAAATTTTTTAGAAGGTTCCTGTCAGAGAACGGGAGTATTGGTGGTATACGAAATTTCCTCAATCGACACAGAATATCAGAAGTTACTATCTTAAAACAAAAAGGGTTTTCACGAATTGTAACGTCACAATATTACATCTTTACATATAAACTATACAGGGTGTTAATTAAGTACGTTGACAAACTTCGGGAGGTGATTCTTTGAAGGTTTTCAGGACGAAAAGTTCATATAAACATATGTCCCAAACGGCTTCGTTTTCGAGATACAGGGCGATAAAAATACATTTTTTTCAAGATTTCAAGATTCGTCTTTGTTTATTGATAATTTAAAGTCGTCAAAACATTATATGCAAGGGCGGGAAATAATTGAAAATTTAAATTCAACTTTTGTCACTAGAAACGAAAGTTAACGTTGTGAGAATTTCTCTCACTTGCGACTTAATCACGTTTCTGCTCAAAGTATTCTATGACAAAATGACGGCTTTTCGTGAGGGGTTGTAGAAAAAACATGTTTCTGATCTGTTGTGTGGCATTGAGCTATAATCATTACAAGAATTCATGTCAGCTCAATACAATTTTTAATCTTACAACAATGACTGTGATATTTTAATGTAAATATATTTATACATATTGGAATAACTTTTTATTATGAGATATTTCTACTTATATTGAGATACATTTGCATTTTGTATTTTATTGTGTATCGTACGTGAATTATTTCATTTTATAAATCAAATCAAATCAAATATGCTTTATTATCGAAAGAACTGAATTCTCATTGATGAAGCGAGAAGATATAAACATTCAGAGTACAACAAGAGAACAAGAGTACAAGCTGTATAAACATAAATAAACCTATATATAAACACAGAGAGACACATATACAGGGTGTTAATTGAGTACGTTGACAAACTTCGGGAGGTGATTCTTTGAAGGTTTTCAGGACGAAAAGTTCATATAAACATATGTCCCAAACGGCTTCGTTTTCGAGATACAGGGCGATAAAAATACATTTTTTTCAAGATTTTTTAGAGTTAACTTCGACATTTTCGACATTAATCAGTTCAAATTAGGCAAGTACAATCCATTCAATAGGGCGCACGATACAAAATAATGCATTTCTTAAATAATTCACAGGGTCCTCCTTTTTTCAGAGTCAAGCTTTGTTCAACCCTTCAGAATTTTTTTTTCCGCCGCCACTGACATATTATGAGAAAGGAATAATCAATGTTGTTTCATTTAACATCTTTTTGATATCTTGCATTTTTTCATTTACTTGTACGGTTCAGGGGCTATAATGAAAATATTAATTTAAACATTTTCCAGAGTGGCATAACATTAGAAAATTTGAAAATTAAACATTTTCAATTATTGTAAATTGATGGAAATATTTTTTCAGAATTATGAAAATCTACGATGAATAAAAATTATACAATAAAAAATATAAAAACAAGCTTTTGTACAAATGCACTGAAAATGAAAAAATAATTTGTTTCATTTTTTTGTAGGTTATTCTGTGAGTATCAAAATCTTTCTGTACAAGATTACCTAGATCAAACAATGAAATGAATTATTTTTTCCTTTTCAGTGTATTGTATAAAAACTTTAAAATGTTTTCTTTTTATAATTTTCATTTTTAACATTTTAGTTTATTTTTTATGTGAAACTGAAAATATCCAACCCAAAAACCATCACATGCCAATTTTGAACAGAATCGGATCATAATCACAAAACTCGCCCGCCATATTGGAGCCGCCATTTTGTTTTTTAACAAACATTTTTTTAATGCATTGTCACCGGAATTACGGAAACCTGCCAAATTTCAAATTAATCGGAGTATTAGAAGTGGGTCGAATTCAACTTTTATTAAATTGTTTGTTTGTTAGTTACAAGTGAAGCTAAATAAAAGCTTGTTATTGTAAAGATGTGATTTCTTTTTGTGATATCTAACAGAAAACTACTATCTCCCCGTCACTGCGGTACGCTGGATATTAAACTAGATCTGACAGATATTGGGAAAACCTTAACTTTCAACCTGAAGATTTTGATGGTAAAAATGTGCATTTTCATTGAGATATTTGATTAAAAATGTTTTTACCCATCAGTCTTGATAGAGAACTCATACAAATTTTTTGTTATTTTAAAAAAAGATATTTTTTAGTTTTCAATTGAACGTTTCCTTTTCAACATAAAAAACTTCCGAAAGGTAATCCTGTAATGGAAGATAGTTGGGTTTATCTAATAGTCGCAGATCATTACACATTTGATTTTCATTTATGAATATCTGGTCATAACTCCGAAAAACTAAATCAAACAAATTTTTGTTTCCGTACGGAGTACATTATTTTATCAGAAATTTCGGTTTGTTTTTTCTTCTGCAGTAACGCAGAAATTTTGTAATCAATTTGAATTCATAAAAATAGCAAAGTGGGCTTTGATATTAATTCATTTATTTAAATATCAACAACTTGACAGTTATCGAAAGTTGAGAAACTGTCTCATTGTTAATTCTTCATTAGTGCAAGCTATAAAGCAGATTCATTCAATATTCCTTTGGATAAAATGGTTGAATATACAAATTCAGAAATGGCAGACATGCACTTAATGTATGGAATGGCTGATGGTAACGCTCGTGCCGCCAGACGAATGTATCTAGAAAGATTTCCACAACGTCATATTCCCAGCACACAAATGTTCATCAATATTCACTCCCGTCTTCGTGAAACGGGTACTTTCAAGAGGTCTGCTGTTCTCATAGGAAGACCCAGGAGAGTTAGAACAGTTCAGATAGAAGAAGCTGTACTTAACGAAATTGAGCACCATCCAGACCAGTACAAGACAAATTGCGGCACAGTTTAACGTAACCCATGTATTGGTATGGCAAATTTTAAAAGAGCAACAACTTTATCCCTATCACATACAGCGTGTTCAAGCTCTTCTGCCAAGGGATTTTTCAAAGAGATTAACTTTTTGCACTTGGATTCGAAATAAATTGTTGGAAAATCCATGGTTTTTATCTCAAGTGTTATTCACCGATGAGGCATGCTTTTTCCGTAAAGCCATTATTAATTTTCACAACAATCATATGTGGGCTGATGAAAACCCACACGCCGTGATTGAAAACCATTTTCAAGAGACGTTTTCTGTGAATGTTTGGGTTGGAACTGTAGGGAATTTCCTTATCGGGCCACATTTTCTGCCTCATAGACTCAATGGTGACCATTATCGACATTTTCTTGAATTCATCTTACCTGGACTCCTAGAAGAGATCCCACTGAGGGAAAGAATTGGAATTTGGTTTATGCATGATGGTGCTCCAGTACACTTCAGATTGGTTGCACGCCAATATTTAGATGAGAATTATTCTGATCGCTGGATTGGGCGTGGTGGGCCACAACTTTGGCCACCAAGGTCACCCGATATGAATCCACTTGATTTTTTCCTCTTGGGGCACCTTAAATCATTAGTGTACCGAACTCCAGTTCAAAGTGAAGAAGACCTGAGGAATCGCATACAGGAGTCATGCGGAATTATAAGAAACACTCCTGGTATTTTTGAGCGTGTCCGCCAGTCTATGGTTAGGCGCATAAACGCATGCATTGAAGTTGGCGGTGGCCATTTCCAGCAGCTGCTCTGACATATCAATTTCAATAATGGTCCTTTTCTGAACTTAATTTTATTCCTAGGGAATTTATGTTACTTTGCTCTAGTATTTGATAATAAAGTTATTCACTATTGAAAATGTCCAAAATTATTTTGCCATAATTAGCTTTGTGCAATACATATTCAACCTGAGTTATGGTAAAAAATGTATGGGAGCTCCATAACATTACATTTTCTCTACACGAGCAGAAAATAGCTATTTGTGTAATGAGAACAAAATGACGTATTGCGTCACGCGCTAATCTTTGGAGAGTGGCAATGACACTTCGAGAAATGAATTATTTTATATCATGCGCACTATTGAATGGATTGTACTTGTCCAATTTGAACTAATATGGATCGATTATTGTCGAAAATTTCGAAGTTAACTCCAAAAACTCCTAAAAAATGTATTATGATCACCCTGTACTTCGAAAACCAAGCCGCTTGGGACATGTTTATATGAATTTTTCATCTTGAAACCTTTCAAAGAATTACCCTTCAAGTTTGTTAGACTATTTGCTTCTCAAATTTCTTTATGTTATGCGTTACTGGAAAATGTTTGCGTTAATATTTTCATTGTAACTCCTGAACCGTACAAGTAAATGAAAAACATGAAGAGAGCAAAAAGATGTTAAATGAAACAACATTCATTATTCCTTTCTCATAATATGTCAGTGGCGGCGGAAAAAAAATTCTGAAGGGTTGAACAAAGCTTGACTCTGAAAAAAGGAGGACTCTGTGAATTATTTGAGAAATGCATTATTTTGTATCGTGCGTACTATTGAATGGATTGTACTTGCCTAATTTGAACTGATTATTGTAGAAAATGTCGAAGTTAACTCTAAAAAATCTTGAAAAAAATGTATTTTTATCACCCTGTATCTCGAAAACCAAGCCGTTTGGGACATATGTTTATATGAACATTTCGTCCTGAAAACCTTCAAAGAATCACCCCCCAAAGTTTGTCAACGTACTTAATTAACACCCTGTATATTCTCAGCAACGTCGTCATGGATTCAAGAATGAAACGGTAATGTTTTCTTTTCATCATCGTATTTTACGACAGGACAAAGTTTTTCTTATAAAACTTTGCCTTGAGTCTGGTGCATGTAACTAAGTCGTACATGGCTCAGCTGTTATCTGTTGTAAGATTTTGAAAAATATTTCATTTTTTAAAATTCATTTCAATTGCCTCCTGTCAAAAATGCTGAATAGTCTATTACGAAATGGTCAGTGATTGAATGGAAAAATCATTATTTTTTTTACTTTTCCAAATATATTTCTGACATTTGAAGATATTCTGCATTTCTAATCACGATTGTGAGTTCCTAAAAACTGGAAGCTTTTTCTCATTCAACTTCTCCTCGAACAATCACGGGTTCCGAGGTAAAAATGTATGAATAAAAGGAATGGAACTGCCCGTATGTACGGCTCTACCTTCCATTTATCTCACTCAGCGAATAAAAGGGTTTGATGTCTCTTTTCTCCGCCTATGCCATCGATATCATTTACCAGTCTATTAACCCAATCAATGGAGAGAAAAAGCGCAATTAATCACTTTAGTGTTCAATAATGGATTTTTTATTGCAACAATGACTATAAAAGAGCAAAGCGCTATTGTGGTATCCTGCATTGAAGTGGTTGGAACTCAATTAATTATCACACTCCGACAACAGTGACAACACGGGGCATTTTGTTCTCCTACGGTGTTGGGACATATTTAAACCACACGAAAAAATGCTGTTGATAAAATATTGTTCATATCCAAGCTATTTATTCTCTGGGTTTGTCAACTAGGTAATATAGTAGATTACCTAATAAGTAAGTAAGTAATAAGTTTCTACTAGTGTGCGGAAAAACCCAAAAGTTAACATAAAGAAACATTTATCATTAAATACATATCAAAATATCAATTATTATTAATATTGAATGTGCAATTTGTAGCATTCTGTAAATTAATTGCAGAGGCTAAAATTTTATCCAATGAAGCCGGGGACTTGAAGGTTGGGTTTCCGACGTTTTGGTTTTTCACTGCTTTGTCACAAGCACTTATTGTTGCAAACGTGGCCATTGGAGTAACTGGGCTAGAAGAGGTCATTTTTGAAGGCTGCTGTACTGGTGAAAGTTGCTGGCAAGTGGTAGGGCCAGCGATAGCGTCACTGAAGTTTAATATTCTATTGGATAGGCCCTTTTGGAAACTTGGTGAGCTCTCTACATAACCTTCTGCGACGCTGGAAGATTTCCAACCTCCGAGGCGTTTAATATTTGTTATTCCTTCTCCGGAATCTACAAGCATTGTGGCGGCGGAACGTCGGAAACTGTGGTCCGTATATAATTCAGGATTTGGAAGCTTCAGATAACTTGCAATCTCTGTTGGCATTTTTCCGAAGGTGTTTATTCCGATACAGTGTACAGTGCAAGTTCCTTTCTTATATTTAACGAAAAATCGCTCGTGTGGGGTTTCAGGCTTTCTTAAACTCACATACTTTCTGACCAAATTGAGTAATTTTCCATTTTCAGCTTCCTCAGAAATCGCAAAGCTTCTGAAAGAGTGGTTTTTTGTATCTGGGATATTTATCAATAAAATATTTCCTTTGTCATCAATATGATCTAAATACATCTTTGTTAATTCTTCTCGCCTGCATGCGTCCGCCCAACTAAAAATCGTAGCGACTCTTATATGAAGATAAATTGGTAAAATTCCGTTAACCGGGCGCTACAAGCGTATTTCTTGCTGAATATCTTCTCTAAGAATGGTTCCCTTTTCGAGTGTTTATTAGGAACTATTATTATTATTGATGAAAAAATTGGCGCCAATACTTCCGAAAACTATTCACTACAAACATTTCATATTCATGAGTATTCAGTATGCTGGAATTTTAGGGAATCTGACAACGTCGCATTGTACTCTTATAAAGTTATTAAAACTCATTGTTGTTGTTGAGTCAGTAAGAGACATTGATACTGGCTATTTTGTTATGAAAGAAGCCATTTCGTTGTCAGATAACTGGATTGTAAAATAAAATCTTGGTATTATTATTTTGAATGCACAAAAGATATTTTTAAATAGACAGAGCATGTAGCAGGCATTTTTTGCGAACAAATAATTACCTAAATAAACGTGTCGGATCACAAACATTCATTTTTGGTATATGCGCATGCGCAAACAGATAGAAAAGACGCAACCTATCCGTATCGTATAGTCGGGTAAGCTCGGTTAGGTTTGCATAAGATCGGGTCTGTCGGGTTGATTTATAGTCATTAAAGTAGGTTATTTTATGTGAAAAGTGTTCTTTATTTTTTTGTGCGCATGTATATTCCGTGATCTGTCTCGTTCTTTTGAATTTTGCTAGTCACATAGAAACACAATGGGTACCATTGTTTCAAATGTGCAGTAAGAGTGTTGAAGGGAAAATGTTGTGGTTATATCAACTCATTTTTCATACTCATTCACTAAAATATTCCATGAGATACGTGAATTGAATATTTCTGGAATCACATTGGCAATGTCGCAAAATAAGCTTCGCCCTTCCATCAATTCCATTGTTATCAACCTGACAACTGAAATGACAGATACTTACTAAACAAAACAGCATGAATTTGTTGATTTTGTATTTGATAGAAAAAGCTACAATTTGTTGATAAAAAACTGTTTTCAATGAAAAAAATAGTATAAAACTGGTGAATTAAGGTGTGTATATTGTGCTGGTGAAAATAAGGAGGCATTTGAGTGTGTTTTTCAAAGAAGAAACGTGTACCAGAAAATGCCAATTTTCATTCAAAAAAAGGCCTGTATCTACGAAATTACTTGAGACCGCCAAAAATTTCATTTGGATTTTTTGTTCAGGAGGTCAAACTACGTAAGTCCCAAATAAAAATTTTTTGTAGCTTGTAGCGCCCGGTTAACGAAATTTTGCCGATAAATTTCGTCAGGTGCTTCATTTATGAACTTAAAAATTTCTTCTTTTAAGAAAATTTTAGCCTTTTTCTTAATCTAAATCCAATGTTTTGTTTTTTTATATTTGCAGTGACCTTGAAAAACTTAATCGACATCTTTTTTAAGTTCAATTACACTTTTTAACATTGAGTACCTGGACCAAAGTGTCAGCGAAATAAGCAAAAAAAGTTTTAATTCCCTTATTCTGGCACCAGTTTTCAAACAAAACGGGATTTTGATGGTAGTAGATCCAAGTTTGCGGTTCTAGCCGCTTCCAAAACTAACTCTGGCAAATCTTCGTCTAAAGAATCCATGAAAAACTATCTTACTAGAAAAAGCTGCGACGGTAAAATTGGTTTAGACAAGCTAGTGTTTTGACTGACAGGTTTATTTTTTCTTTGTTGCTACGGTGATTCAAAGTGACAAATAAAAAATGTCAGATGTTTATTACTATTTAACATTCATTTGATGAGGCTTATACCAGGGCCATCAAAAATTATTGAAACATACTTTTCTTTTTATTAAAAATCATAGCAGAATTCTAATATACTTCATCTTTCAGTCATTTTGTAAACTACAGCAATACAAATATATATATATTTTAAATATTCAAATGTCAGTATAGTCTTCAAAAACTTAACAAATTCACTTTTCCGCATTAGTTCCACTAAAATGAGTGCGGAAAAGTGGACTTTTCCGTACGTTAGTAGAAAAAAGTGATAATCAATTTTGTACGTCTGGATACATTCAATAAATATAAACCTTTTCCTTTTTCTTCTCCAGCATACCATTGATGCATGTGTGCATAAATCAGGACTTTGGAATCAGAGTAAATTATATCCCACCGAGGGGGAATCCGCTAAGGAAATTGTGTACAATAATTCCCAAGAAGTAATTCCAATAATACCCAAGTAATATGCCAGTAATTCTTCTAATACCCAAGGAATAAAAGCAATAGAAATCCGATTGTTCGTTTTTTTTGTCAAGTTTTCTTTTTTAATACCTTTTTTTTGTTCTTCTGTAACCAAAATATTTCCTGCAATACCCATGTATTACTCGAAGTAATACCTCTAAATCTCATTCCCTACTAACGTCCATCAATTTTCTACTAATACCACTAATTCCCGACTAGTACCCATAATTTTCAACTAATTCCTTTAATTTCCCACTACTACCCAAGTAATTCCACTAATACCCAAGTAATAACATTAATACCCAAGTAATAACACTAATACCCAAGGCTTGTACACCAAAATTCTCCAACGGTTTCCTCCTCGTATCCCACCCAACATATAAACATAACCTAAAAGTGAATTTTATATTGAGCTTTTAAGTAATCGTTTGAAAATATCTTCCTGAATATGTTTGATGAAAATGGCTTTGTTCCTTATATAAACGTAGCTATGAGAGTTACTGAGGAAACTCAAAGTAATTTAGATCATATATTTGTTCGTAAAAATAAAAATAGTTAGGGAGGTGGCGAGCATTTTGGTATATGATTAGCACAAGTTTCACTTCGAGTTTAGATCACTACGAATTGATTCTGTCCAGTCAATTAAAGTCCCATGTCGCTGCGTTTCGCGTTACAGAGGGTTGAAGTTGCTTACAAAAGGGGGGTATTGAATTTGCACATGTCTGCCTCTGGGGTTCATGGTCACAATCATCCCGAAAAAGACGAAAATCGAAAAGGCAGACATCCAGGGCTCTGCATTATCACGGGACGGAGTTGTAAAAATTAAAAAAAAAAAAGATCTGTTGAGTCCAAGGGGGAAACCGCTGAGGAAATTGTGTACACTAATTCCCAAAAATCCTAAGTAATTCCACTAATACTCAAGTAAATCCCGAGTAATACCCCGAACAAATGCCACTAATTTCTCTTATACTCAAGGAATAAAAGCAATAGAAATATGAATTTGCGTTTTTTTTATCAAGAATTATTTTGAAGACCATTTGTTTTTAATTCCACAATTGTAATTCCAACACCGATATTTTCTGTTATCCGCAAATTCCCAGTTCCATGGGCTGAGGACTTTTTTTTTGTCCTTCCTGCACGAAATACCCGTGTATTACACGAAAAATACCTCTAATGCCCGACTAATGCCCATTAATTATTGACTAATACAACTAATTCCAGAGCAATACCCACTAATGCCCAATAATTTTCAACTAATACACCCAGTCCCCGACTAATATCCATAATTTTCAACTGATTCCACTAATTTCCCACTAATACCTGAGTGATACCACTAATACCCACTTTTTTTTCATTGGCCCTAAACTATATAATGCACTACCATTATATGTGGAGAATTGAGAAGGGAAAAAGCTTTCAAAAATAAAACAAAAGAGCTTATAGAGCCCGAAAAAATTAATATTGTTCTATCCTTGTAATTTGAACAAAAAATTGAATATCTAAATCTCTTCTTTTTACTCTGGAGTCATTGATCACTGTTATAATGTTTTGTGAAATTAATGTTAATCTGTAACACCTGAAAATTCAACACATTACCAAATACTAACCCTGTATTGAATTCTAAATCTCTTCTTTTTTCTTCCAAAGTCAATATTATTGATAACTGTCGAAAGTTTCTGCATATTTTCTAGAAGATCATGAAGAAGTATAAAACACAAGCACTTGTGCTTAGTTTGTCTTCTTACTAATCAAAAAAATATAATATGGTTAGGTACCCGTATCACAAATGAAGATATATTGAAAAATTCTTAGCTATACTATAGAACCAAACAAAATTCCGATGTCAAAATATTTTATTACTCAACATATTCTCCTCCTACATTTATCACAGCGAACCTGCAACGTCTCTAGACCTTCACAGCTTTTATTACCTCCTCGTTGGAAGAAAATTTACGACCTTTTACTTTTTTTCAGTTGAGGAAAGAGATGATAGTCGGACGGAGACAAATCTGGTGAACAAGGGGGGTGTTCTAGTAATTCAAACCCTAAATCACGATTTTTTTGCATGGCAACATGATATTTGTGTGCAGGGGCGTTGTCCTGCAAAAACAAAACACCTTTGGATAGCTTTCTGCGTCTTTTCTCTTTTCTTTTCCCGTAGAGTGGTCAGTAATGTCGAATAGTAATCTCCAGTTATTGTTCTACCCTTATCCGAAAAATCAATCATGATTACTCCATGGCAATCCCAAAAAACTGAAGCAAGAACTTTCCAGCAGATTTTTGGACACGAAACTTCTTAGGTCTTGGAGAACCGGAGTTTCGCCATTCCATCGATTGTTGCTTTGTTTCTGGATCGTAGAAATGTACCCAAGTCTCATCCATAGTAACAATTCGGTTTAAGAAGTCTACATCGTTTTCAAATCGAGCACAGATGAACGCAATGCTACTACCCTTGCACGCTTTTGGTCAACATTCAAACATTTGGGGATCCATTATGCAGCAATTTTTCTCATGTCCAAATTGACGCGTTCGTATGAAATACTCAGAGCTTTAGATATCCGTTTTAGCCCAATTCGACGCTCTGTTAAAATCATGTCATGAACTGCTTCGATATTTTCGGGGACTGACACAGAAACTGGCCTTCCCGATCGGTCATCATCTTCAATGGAAAATTTACCTCTTTTGAAGCTTGCAGTCCAATTTTTTACGGTCGCATACGAAAGACATTGATCACCAAGGGTAGTAAGCATATTTTCGTAAATCTGCTTACCTCGTAACCCTTTTAAATACAGGTACTTGATTATGGCTCGATACTCCAATTTTTCGATTTTCACAATTTTGGTGGACATATATTTTCTTTTAATTTATTTCGTAACTCTCGTTTACTTTTTTGACGTCAAACTTTACACTGACACTTCTAATAAGTTATTGTTCGTTGCTATGGTAACGCAATATTTTGTTTATGCAGGGAACTGGTCTAGGCTAGCTAGATATCAATACATCCTCGTAGATATACTTAATGCCGACAAACTGTATTGGAATGTACGTTATTATGTAATGTATTATTATTATTATTCAAAATTTTATATATGTATTTGTGTTATAAGTATCTGTAGTATATGACGTTGCTAATGTTTCATAAGAAATTCATGGCAATGAAACCATTTTTATTATTTATATGTTACCTAATGATATAACTAAAAATATTCAATGTATTTCAAAATATCTTTGTACCTACCTGTATTCAATACAAAAATATCGCCTTCATGCACTTATTTCTCCTGCAGCGTTTACTTATTTTATATCTGCGTTTAGAGGTAATCATTTACCTTGCATCGGAAATATATGGTTCACGTGAACATCTAAAATAAAGCCATTCAGTACATTTATCGAGCCCGACTATAAAATGTTTTATTTTTATGGCACGAATACGACCGATTGACGCATGAACATGTCTGAAATATACAGACAGAATTTTATTGGGGCAGTATTGGAACCTTTTGTGGTAGCATATTGTTTTGTATTCGCTGTCAGCAACCGTCAATCGCTGTAAGGATACATGAATTTGCCCTTCTTCAGATTTGTTAACTCTAGAAATCATCTTCACAGAATTGGTATGTATTTCAAATATTTCTCCGTTAGATTTCATCATGGAGTCGCTGAAAGTCTGGTCTAATTTGTCATAACTCAATTTGAATCACAATGGAATTGGAATAAGTGAATATGTACTATTTTCCATATAGACCATCAGATAATGACAGATTTTGCTGAATGATTTTCTCTTTTCTGGGATTTTAACCACTGAAAAGTATGTAAGTGTTGATCTCTAAAAATGAAAGTTTAGTGATCGGATGTGTGCTAGCCCAGGTAGCACATCATATCGGCTGAATCTTGGTTCCATATTGGGCCAATATAAATATATTGTAAATAAAAAAATAATATTGGTGGAATATTGGTGGAACTAGTTTTGAATGTAGATTATCATATGAAATATTGTGTCAATATTGGTTGAATAATTTCTACCAATATCGATAATACAATATTGGTTATATATTGTTTTCCACATCTAGAATAAATATTGCAATTCAAATATTCCAGTCATATCGATTATAGGGGTAAAAAACTATATTACATTTCCAAGTTTGATAGCATATTGGTTGACTATCATTTCTACTTTATTTGACAAATTGTAATAACTCATATTAAGTCAATATTGGTTGAATAATATTTACCAATATCGATAAAACAATATTGTTATCGTTTTTAACATCTTGAATAAATATTGCAATCCCAATATTCCCCTCATATCGATTCTAGGAATGAAAACTATATTGTATCTCCAAGTGTGATTACACATTGGTTGAACATCATTTCGCCAATATTCAACAAATCTTATTAATTAATATTGGGTCATTATTGGTTCAATAATATTTATAGATATCGTTAAAAGAATAATGTCTTCATATTGTTTCCTACATCTAGATATAGATGAAATTTGAATATTGGCTGAATATTCAATGAAACATATTGAAATTATATCATGATCAAACCTGGATAAAAATCCGCTAGGTGGCTCTACATATAGAACGTCTTCTAGAACCTACGAAAGTATATTAAATACTTCCCATAACTTGTTTTCAAGACAGCTCACTCAGTGGCAGTTTCTGGTGTCACCTTCATCAACTTAAAGACATTCAATAATTACATTACATTATATTGACATCCACCAAAATATATCCAAATCATATTGTAAATATTTTGAGGCCATTTCAACAAAACTATTTCTAAAATATTTGAACAATATTCGACCAATATCGGAAAATGTTCACATTTTACTTCTCGACAATATAACTATTGAATACTGTGCCAATATTGTCAAAATATTGTATCAGCGATATTGTACCAATATCGCCGAATATTTTGAGGCCAATATTAGTTCAAGAATATTTCGCCAATATTATTCAAGTAATATTGGACCAATATCGCCGAATGTTCACATTTTTTTTCTCGCCAATATTGCATTTCAAATATTTCGCCAATATGTTCACAATATTGTACCAATATTTCACCAATATAGGTGTGCTACTTGGGAGGCATAAGGAAGATCCATTTTCTGTTACGGAGGCAGATTTCCAGCCACCGTGACGTTTTATGGATGTAATGTTGCCCCCTGCATCGGCTAGAGGAGTTACAGAGCTCCTTCTGAAACAGTGACCTGGTGTAGCTTTTATACATGTCTTTTCCAAGCCATTTTGCAATCAAGCTGGGAATTTCTCCTATTTTATTTACATGTTTGTTGTACATTTTCCTCTCAAATATTTATACTTGCGGTATATCTCAATATAATCAGAATTTGAAATAGTAAACGTTCTTGCGCAATAGGTCTTCGTATCAGGTATTTTAACAATCAATGAAGTGTAGATGCAGCATCTTCAATGGCTTCAATACTTATATGTAATAATTCTTCACGGCGACAAGCACCGCTGATACCCAAAATTAGGACAACCTACAAATGAAGAATATTGAAATTACTACTAATCTTAAAAAATTATGATTATATCTGTACCTAATAAAGTGAATTTGTTTCGTTATCAGCATTTTGAATAAATTCATGGATATCATCTCTTGATGAAACTTTAGATTTCTTACCTCGGTATCCGACGCTTTTGTTCTTAATGAGCTGGACCAATTTTGAAAACTTCCTTATATCAATATTTTTCTTAACATTCAATGTACTTTTTAACATTGAAAAGACACCCCATAACGTAGGTTTTATAATTTTTCCTCAAAATAGCATATAAGTATATTTTCAGAAACCTTTTTTTACACGTTTCTTGTAGCACCATTCATGAAATTGGTCATATGTTTTCTCATATATTAACTTAAATTGGGCCGATATATTAACTTGAATTGGTAACATATAAAATCACTGACATTTCGAAGTGTCGGACGAGCCTTGGCGCATGCACCATTAATTAAAATATTGTGACTCCACCATATCAGATAATGGTATCTGCATGAAAACTTGTTTTGTACCATATCAAAACTTTTGGATCTAAATCTGTGAAAGTAAATAAATAGACTGAGATTTAATAATTCTTGTAAACTTTAAACGAAGTAACAAAGCAGATTAATTCACAAGCTAGAAAAGACACTACGTAACTTTAAAATAATAATTGAACTAGGATAGAACTCTCTTATGTTTCAACATTTATATTTTATGTTGCCTGTTAGATTATTGATATGAATCCGAAATATACAGAATGTGGTAGAGATTACTCATAAGACGGATGAGATTCATATTGATATTCATACAAACGGTAAATTAGAAATTTAAAATATCATAAAATTGGTTTTTATTCAACTTGAACCGGAATCCCATATTTTATAAATTCGCATTATTAAAAATTGTTATTTTTCTTGTTTGTCTGATGATGGGTCTACTAGAAGGGTCGATATCTTTGCATTTGATAAGAAAAAGAACGCTCTTATAGCGGTCGACGCAGAAAAGAGGCTTATTTATGAACCTACCATTTCATATATCAAGGAAAAATATAAGGTAAATAAAATTGAAGTAATCGGATCACTCGTAGGAGCTTGAGGAACATTCCCACCTCTGTTTCACTTTTTTTGTAAAATACATAAAATAAAAAAAAAAACTTCTGAAAGTGATATGGACAACATGTGTCAAATTTTCAGTCTTGATTTTTAGAAACCATTTATATGGAATGAATAATATAAAGAGTTCGTAGTTCATATTTATATTTTATACATTTTTTTTATTCATACCACCCTATTATGTGAGTTTATACATATTTTATTTCCTTTCTCGTTAATTGAATTGGTATTCTTTGTTTTGCAACTATATTGTGTAGTAAGATGTTGAATAAATCTATATATATATATATATATATATATATATATATATATATATATATATATATATATATGTACATTACTAAGTTCATGGGTTGAACCGCGTTGAGAGTTTATAACTCGACGTTTCGGCTCCTGCTTTGGAGCCATTTTCAAGAGTGTGACTGCGAGGCCTCTATCTGCCTACTCCTCGAGTCGTGGTCTTGAGAGATATCAAGGTCTCAACCTGCCTACTCCTTGATCTCAAAAGACGATCCGATGTTGGTTGCACTGTAGTATTTATAGGTGGTTGGCTACCTGGAGGTGGGCGGGTCTTACGGGTTTTCTCGTTTGTCTTGTCTGCTGGTGCCTGCTGTGTAGTTGGAGTTAATGGGATAATAATTGATTGCGGATAAGTTTCACGTGGCCTGGTAATTACGGTTGGAAGAAGGGGCTTCCAAATGGGGTTCAATTTACGGCTATCATCTTTAATGTTCAGGCAATCAGGCCGTTTTTCGATTTCGATGGCTTCTCTGATAAAACGAGAAGTTCTTGAACGTACTGGGGCGATGGTTTTCGTTTTCTCGAAATCTATGGGGTGACCCGTTTGGATGAAATGAAGAGCTAATGCGGAGCTGGTGTCTCGATTTCTAACTGAAAGGGAGTGTTGATAGGATCGAAAATGGATCTGTTTCGGAGTTTCTCCTATATAAGAGTGGGGGCAGATAGAACAGGGAATTTCGTAAATACCATGGTCTTCGTTGGGAATTTTGTCTTTTGTTGGTCTGATGAGGTGTGATAGTTTTTGTTCTGTGGTAAAGATGGTTTTGATATTTGCTTTTCTGAAAAGTCGACTGATTTTGTCCGTCACCCCTTTGATGTAAGGGAAGAAGACTTTGGATGGACGGTCTTCAACTTGTGGTTCGTTTTTGGTTACTAATGGTTTCTGAAGCTGTTTTTGGATGTTTCTGTCTATGTGGTCTGGTCTGTATCCGTTTTGTAGGAGAACTTGTTTTACGTTGTGAAGTTCGAATTGTCTGTTGTGGTCGTCGGTTAGTCGGATGGAGCGAGATATCAGAGTATTTACGACTGAGTTGAGTTGTGAGGGATGATGGTGGGACTTGGAGTTGAGATCCAAGTCCCATAGATTTCGAGAAAACGAAAACCATCGCCCCAGTACGTTCAAGAACTTCTCGTTTTATCAGAGAAGCCATCGAAATCGAAAAACGGCCTGATTGCCTGAACATTAAAGATGATAGCCGTAAATTGAACCCCATTTGGAAGCCCCTTCTTCCAACCGTAATTACCAGGCCACGTGAAACTTATCCGCAATCAATTATTATCCCATTAACTCCAACTACACAGCAGGCACCAGCAGACAAGACAAACGAGAAAACCCGTAAGACCCGCCCACCTCCAGGTAGCCAACCACCTATAAATACTACAGTGCAACCAACATCGGATCGTCTTTTGAGATCAAGGAGTAGGCAGGTTGAGACCTTGATATCTCTCAAGACCACGACTCGAGGAGTAGGCAGATAGAGGCCTCGCAGTCTCACTCTTGAAAATGGCTCCAAAGCAGGAGCCGAAACGTCGAGTTATAAACTCTCAACGCGGTTCAACCCATGAACTTAGTAATGTACATACTTCTGACCGCGGAAACCTTTCCGAACATATATAAATATATATATATTATTATATATATATATATTGATTAAAATGAAATATACTCTATTTTCACTTATATACATATATATATATATATATATATACAGGGTAGGTCACCGAAAACGAAACAGATCGAATGTCTTCAAAACGCATGTGTTGTGAATAAAATGCAAAAACACGTCGATTTTTAATCCAAGGTGGACATCTTCCTATCATAACCTCGACTGTCATACCTCTCCCCCTACCCCTTGGCCACTACCACCCAAACAATTTGAATAGGGAAAGTAGTAAGTGTGACACATCATTGAAAAGGTAATTTCATAAGGAATTCAGCCATGGCAACTAAACGAAAACAAATTTGTTGATTGGCTAAACTAGCGAGGTGTGAAATTTTCAAAATAATCTGTCCTTCTCTTCTCCAGATATTTCTAATGTTCCCACTGCGAAACACCCGGTATGAGTAGTTATTTATATATTTTTTCTTAGTATTTCATATCATTACAAATGGGTTTGTTCTTTCTCTGTAATAAATAAATAAATCTCTATCCCAGGGCTCGTTCTTCCAATGAACGGTAAAGCTTTGGAAATCACTGCCTCGGGAAGTGTTCCCTGAGGCTACAACCTGCAAAAATTCAAGAAGAAAACCAATTCTTACCTACTTTTTCTCGGCTCAAACGATGAATGTTCAAAAAATCAATAAATCAATCATTCAATCAATATTGTCCAAGAAAAGCTATCATTATTGACAAAGCGTTTTATAACCTGAAGCTAGTATACAGGTTGACCCAGGGTTGAACCGCCAAACGTTTGGGTTCGGGTTTTTAGGCAAAAATAAGACTTTTGTTTCCCATAATCATGTGTCCTAACTTGCTTCGTTCTCGAGATACAGGGTGTCAAAGTTCCTCAGCCTGCACGATCTCCTGACTTAACCCCTATGGATTTTTGTATAGGGTACAATGAAAACCGAAGTGTATGCTGAGCCCAACGACGGAGGTATTTTCCTAGAGAGGATTTTTCAAGCAGCTATAGAGATCATACCAGCAATGTGCCGTGCAGCTGCAGAATCCATCATTCGTAGGTGCGAACTTTGCATTGGAAAAAATGGTGGTAATTTTTGTGATTTTTTTTGTTTTTCTGTTTACTAATAAAATACAAGGAATACATTAAAATGTGTCCTACTATTAATTTCTCATCAAGTTTTTGTTCTTGTTACAAGGAATCGATTTTTGAATTGTTTCTCAAAAATGAAGGAAGATACTGAAATAAATAAAAAAATATATTTTTGAAACTGAACATGCAAAAAAACAGTGGAGTACAATGATTCGTCTTGATAGTAATTAGATTACTCCTTGGGACGCTATAAGTACATCAAAAGAAATCAGCTAGAAGGTTTTTAAATAATTGATAAAAACTGTTTTTGGAAAAACGTGAACGTCGAAACGAAGCAAGGTATGGGAAAAAACTTTTCTTTTTACCTAAACAAATGATTCTGAACGTTTGGCGGTTTAACCCTGGGTCACCCTGTATATCAAAATTTGACAAATAGCATTCCAGTAAATAAAACAAGTTGACAAATACAAAAATTTCATCACAGTAATATCACAATATAAGAAAGTGCGCATCATCGTAAAACTCCTGTAGGGCATAATAGCATTTGAGCAATAGTATTTTTTCTGTTATGATTTTATGCTGTTTCAGGATTTTTCCCTTCGAGTGGACAACAACATATAAAAAACCCTTAGAATAATGCATTTGTTTATTTTAGCAACCCGTATCTCTGGAATGAATATCACGATTGGGTTTGATGCAATGGTAACTATTAATTAAAAAGATACAATCTACGTGTAGGTATGTCAGAAATGTATGTTATCCAGCCTAAACCCAATTTCCATTAGAGGAGTGCCTACCAGTGCCGTAGGTATAATCAGGCACTTCGGTGAAGTGTTCGAAGGTTCACTCAATTCTGGCGTCTGATTTTCCATGCTGGCATTCAACAGAAAATATATTTCACTGCCAGTCGATAATAGTAAATATAATTCGAAAAAATTTGTTTTCCGAATTATAGTACTCAGGAATACCTACTATGACCAATTGAAAAGTGGGGAAATGTCGTAGTTTTCTTTTGATATTTTGGAATTTCTAAGAATAGGATTCCATATTCGGTTAAGGTTCACAGCTTCTTCTTTTCTGTTGGAATTCTCCGTCTGTTTGTAAAGCTCTATTGCCTCTCGTACAAGTCGGCTATGGTATCCCTGGTTGGGGGCCAGAAGTTTTACGTCCTCAAACATAATCTTGTGGTTTCCTTCTCTAAGCGCGTGTTCTGCCACTGCCGACTTCTTCGTTGGGCCTAATCTGAAGTTCCTCTGATATTCCTTACCATGTACTTGTGGCAAGGTATACATCGGAACCACAAAAAGATCGGTGGGAACAAGGCTGAAGGAACATCAGTGGAACTACAGATTAGTCCAAACGAACAAGTCGGCAGTGGCATTAATACTGCAGAATGTAAATAGGCTTCACTCTTCCATGGCTAAGTACGATCAGCTGAAAAGTGGAGAATTGGGGAAAACACATGGCTACTTTCAGTTGGTCGTAGTTAGTCACGAAAAAGTGATTCTTGGTTACTTTCTATAGTAATAATGGAACATTTTTGGGCACTTTGTGGCCAAAGGAGACATTTTAAAACCATCTGACCATAATGGATGAATAAGAGTTAGTGATATTGCCAGCTACATATGACACCCAATATTTTTTCTGAAATCGTTCAAGAATGCCCACTTTTTCGGATCAACTGCAGGCCTCAAAATACGCGAATCCAGTATTTTAGTCCGTTGCTAAGCAACGAACTTTCCCGGACCGTTTAATACTTTCTCGTATTTATAGTTTATAGTTGTCACTTTGACGTTTCAGGAAAGCACGTAATTCCAAATCCTCAATTTATGATAATGCTGATTGCGATTTCAGAAAAAATGGTATGTGTACCTCGTAGTAAAAGCACATTCCCAGACTTCAATGCTTGTTGGCCTCGGCTTAACGCCTCGGCCAACAATTTACATTGTCGTCCGGGAATGTATTGCTTTTACTACTAGATACACAATATACTATTTCATTGATTCAGCATTGAGTTCTGGGGTTCTGGGACATTCCAAAACCAAGAGTTGGGTTTAATTTTTCAATCAAAGATCTTCAATATATTTTTTTCCGAATTTTTACTATTCAAGTGATCACAGTTTGCCATGGAATAGTAACAGTTGGTTATTTTTCGCAGAATCAATTGAAGATTGGTCTATCAGCAATGTTGGCACGAAATAAATAGAACGGCTCACATTGATTTCTCTTAAATTTTTGATATCCACCCTTTTCATCTCGCTATAATGAGTTTAAGGAGGCAATACTGAATTGTAGCACCAAAGCCCACTGAAGTTTAGAACCGCCACTGCTGAATACTCTTTTAGAAACCATAACTGAAACAATCCCCAGAGATCAGAAATGAGACATTTGGTAAACAAAACAATTATTTGTCGTGAAGTAGATGATAGTGAGCATGAAAACACACTGCATTTAATTACTTGCTGTTTTTCACTTCCACAGCCAATCGAGAAACGATTACTGATTTGTGATATATGATTGAATAATCTAACCTAACCTAACCTAACCTAACCTGAGGATCCGAACAAATCTTGTCACCGATTTCAATTGATCACATGACAAAAGATAGATGGCTCTGTCGCCTGCTCTCTTAGAGGCTACCGGAGTTATCGTAGTACCTTCTGACAAAAGCGAATAGGTATGAATTGAAGGATGATGGATAGTATTGTCAACCGTGAAACCAAGATGTATAGAAACCATGGTGTTATCACTGATTCGCCTTTGTTTCAACAAAGTTGAGACTGTAATTGCACTGATACCGTGGCTTCACTCGTCGATGGATGGCGTATAAGTCGAAAATAGCGGAGTTTCCAACATTCCGAAGTACTGAGTCATAATTATTTGATTGAAATTTGAATGTTTACAAATTATGGTTAATGAATATCACAACAAATAAAATTCAATGTTGAAAATTACATAACATGACACTTGTCCAAGCCTCATCATGAATCTGTAATTTTGCCGCCATCTGTGTGCTAAAGAGGTGAAACGGTATCAACGCATTAAAAATATCACGAATCACGTAGGCCGTACCTTAACACTTTTGTATGTCGGTTTCACAGCTATAAGAGATCACACCAGGGCGTCTATGTATCTTGCGTGAAACTATTCTGCAGATCACTAGTTATTTTTGTTATAAGTGCGTAAATTGACTGTTTTTAAATGGCACATGAGAGTGTTAATTTGCGGCCGAGACCGCAGGTCGAATTTTACACACGAAATACAAACAACATTTTTTGTTCAACTGTGAATGTGAATTTACATCGTCTGCAATATATTAAAAATAAATACTTCCAATACATCGCTTTTAAACGACTGTTGTCTTGAAAGTATTATTAAATGTTTTCAAGAAAATCGTATTCAAAAATTTTTCATGTCTGAAAAAATAATTCCAAAATAACTAAATAATACTTATCTTTTCCATACATGTTATCTTTGATGTTATCAATACTTCTGTTATGTATTGATTTTGTTAAAATATATATATATATATATATATATATATATATATATATATATATATATATATATATATATATATATATATATATACCGGGTGGCTACGGAAGTATTGCCTACGGAATATCTCAGTTACTGTATGAACTAGGTTTGTGAAATTTGGAGCATCGATATAATGACATAAGAGCTAGAATTTGAGCATATTGACATGTCGAAGTTAACTTCCGGTCTGACCGGAAGTAACATCAACTTTCTTATTTTAAATGGAAACCCTATTTTTTTTTTCTTTTCGCTTTATTCAGCATTCAATTCCCTTTTTGATGACATATCACAAGTTGGTATCTAACCAGAAACTAGATCAGAAAAAAATTATTATTGAAATTCACCGAGTAGGCCGTGGAAGCAAAATGAAAAGAGGCATAAGATGTCCGGAGGACTGCTCACTGCTTATATCCTATACAATAGGAAAGTTGGGTCGAAAATCCATCAGAAAACAACTACTTTCCTGGCTAATGCCACGACGAACATTGAATTACATCTGATGAAATTTCCGTGCAGAGTTCCTACAAGGTTCTCTCTGCAATTGCTTGGTTGCATGGGAATGTTCATCGAAACATTCGGACCACCTATATATCGATTTCGGAGTGTTGCTCCTCATCAGTATAGGGTAGGTCTAGCAGTCAATAACTAATGACTGCAACGAATGAATCGACGACCAAACCCATTTAAAGACCGAAACTGAGATCGCGCCCGCACAGTGGATTAATTCCAAACTGCGAGCGCCATCTCAGTGCCGGAAGTCCAACCAAAGCAATACCCATGACCACGATCGTCAAGACCGTATATAAAACAGAAAAGAAAACTGTAGGTCACAATGAGCTTATGACAAGAGGCATAAGATGTCCGGAGGACTGCTCACTGCTTATATCCTATACAATAGGAAAGTTGGGTCGAAAATCCATCAGAAAACAACTACTTTCCTGGCTAATGCCACGACGAACATTGAATTACATCTGATGAAATTTCCGTGCAGAGTTCCTACAAGGTTCTCTCTGCAATTGCTTGGTTGCATGGGAATGTTCATCGAAACATTCGGACCACCTATATATCGATTTCGGAGTGTTGCTCCTCATCAGTATAGGGTAGGTCTAGCAGTCAATAACTAATGACTGCAACGAATGAATCGACGACCAAACCCATTTAAAGACCGAAACTGAGATCGCGCCCGCACAGTGGAACATTCCCATGCAACCAAGCAATTGCAGAGAGAACCTTGTAGGAACTCTGCACGGAAATTTCATCAGATGTAATTCAATGTTCGTCGTGGCATTAGCCAGGAAAGTAGTTGTTTTCTGATGGATTTTCGACCCAACTTTCCTATTGTATAGGATATAAGCAGTGAGCAGTCCTCCGGACATCTTATGCCTCTTGTCATAAGCTCATTGTGACCTACAGTTTTCTTTTCTGTTTTATATACGGTCTTGACGATCGTGGTCATGGGTATTGCTTTGGTTGGACTTCCGGCACTGAGATGGCGCTCGCAGTTTGGAATTAATCCACTGTGCGGGCGCGATCTCAGTTTCGGTCTTTAAATGGGTTTGGTCGTCGATTCATTCGTTGCAGTCATTAGTTATTGACTGCTAGACCTACCCTATACTGATGAGGAGCAACACTCCGAAATCGATATATAGGTGGTCCGAATGTTTCGATGAACATTCCCATGCAACCAAGCAATTGCAGAGAGAACCTTGTAGGAACTCTGCACGGAAATTTCATCAGATGTAATTCAATGTTCGTCGTGGCATTAGCCAGGAAAGTAGTTGTTTTCTGATGGATTTTCTACCCAACTTTCCTATTGTATAGGATATAAGCAGTGAGCAGTCCTCCGGACATCTTATGCCTCTTGTCATAAGCTCATTGTGACCTACAGTTTTCTTTTCTGTTTTATATACGGTCTTGACGATCGTGGTCATGGGTATTGCTTTGGTTGGACTTCCGGCACTGAGATGGCGCTCGCAGTTTGGAATTAATCCACTGTGCGGGCGCGATCTCAGTTTCGGTCTTTAAATGGGTTTGGTCGTCGATTCATTCGTTGCAGTCATTAGTTATTGACTGCTAGACCTACCCTATACTGATGAGGAGCAACACTCCGAAATCGATATATAGGTGGTCCGAATGTTTCGATGAACATTCCCATGCAACCAAGCAATTGCAGAGAGAACCTTGTAGGAACTCTGCACGGAAATTTCATCAGATGTAATTCAATGTTCGTCGTGGCATTAGCCAGGAAAGTAGTTGTTTTCTGATGGATTTTCGACCCAACTTTCCTATTGTATAGGATATAAGCAGTGAGCAGTCCTCCGGACATCTTATGCCTCTTGTCATAAGCTCATTGTGACCTACAGTTTTCTTTTCTGTTTTATATACGGTCTTGACGATCGTGGTCATGGGTATTGCTTTGGTTGGACTTCCGCACTGAGATGGCGCTCGCAGTTTGGAATTAATCCACTGTGCGGGCGCGATCTCAGTTTCGGTCTTTAAATGGGTTTGGTCGTCGATTCATTCGTTGCAGTCATTAGTTATTGACTGCTAGACCTACCCTATACTGATGAGGAGCAACACTCCGAAATCGATATATAGGTGGTCCGAATGTTTCGATGAACATTCCCATGCAACCAAGCAATTGCAGAGAGAACCTTGTAGGAACTCTGCACGGAAATTTCATCAGATGTAATTCAATGTTCGTCGTGGCATTAGCCAGGAAAGTAGTTGTTTTCTGATGGATTTTCGACCCAACTTTCCTATTGTATAGGATATAAGCAGTGAGCAGTCCTCCGGACATCTTATGCCTCTTGTCATAAGCTCATTGTGACCTACAGTTTTCTTTTCTGTTTTATATACGGTCTTGACGATCGTGGTCATGGGTATTGCTTTGGTTGGACTTCCGGCACTGAGATGGCGCTCGCAGTTTGGAATTAATCCACTGTGCGGGCGCGATCTCAGTTTCGGTCTTTAAATGGGTTTGGTCGTCGATTCATTCGTTGCAGTCATTAGTTATTGACTGCTAGACCTACCCTATACTGATGAGGAGCAACACTCCGAAATCGATATATAGGTGGTCCGAATGTTTCGATGAACATTCCCATGCAACCAAGCAATTGCAGAGAGAACCTTGTAGGAACTCTGCACGGAAATTTCATCAGATGTAATTCAATGTTCGTCGTGGCATTAGCCAGGAAAGTAGTTGTTTTCTGATGGATTTTCGACCCAACTTTCCTATTGTATAGGATATAAGCAGTGAGCAGTCCTCCGGACATCTTATGCCTCTTGTCATAAGCTCATTGTGACCTACAGTTTTCTTTTCTGTTTTATATACGGTCTTGACGATCGTGGTCATGGGTATTGCTTTGGTTGGACTTCCGGCACTGAGATGGCGCTCGCAGTTTGGAATTAATCCACTGTGCGGGCGCGATCTCAGTTTCGGTCTTTAAATGGGTTTGGTCGTCGATTCATTCGTTGCAGTCATTAGTTATTGACTGCTAGACCTACCCTATACTGATGAGGAGCAACACTCCGAAATCGATATATAGGTGGTCCGAATGTTTCGATGAACATTCCCATGCAACCAAGCAATTGCAGAGAGAACCTTGTAGGAACTCTGCACGGAAATTTCATCAGATGTAATTCAATGTTCGTCGTGGCATTAGCCAGGAAAGTAGTTGTTTTCTGATGGATTTTCGACCCAACTTTCCTATTGTATAGGATATAAGCAGTGAGCAGTCCTCCGGACATCTTATGCCTCTTGTCATAAGCTCATTGTGACCTACAGTTTTCTTTTCTGTTTTATATACGGTCTTGACGATCGTGGTCATGGGTATTGCTTTGGTTGGACTTCCGGCACTGAGATGGCGCTCGCAGTTTGGAATTAATCCACTGTGCGGGCGCGATCTCAGTTTCGGTCTTTAAATGGGTTTGGTCGTCGATTCATTCGTTGCAGTCATTAGTTATTGACTGCTAGACCTACCCTATACTGATGAGGAGCAACACTCCGAAATCGATATATATATAGGTGGTCCGAATGTTTCGATGAACATTCCCATGCAACCAAGCAATTGCAGAGAGAACCTTGTAGGAACTCTGCACGGAAATTTCATCAGATGTAATTCAATGTTCGTCGTGGCATTAGCCAGGAAAGTAGTTGTTTTCTGATGGATTTTCGACCCAACTTTCCTATTGTATAGGATATAAGCAGTGAGCAGTCCTCCGGACATCTTATGCCTCTTGTCATAAGCTCATTGTGACCTACAGTTTTCTTTTCTGTTTTATATACGGTCTTGACGATCGTGGTCATGGGTATTGCTTTGGTTGGACTTCCGGCACTGAGATGGCGCTCGCAGTTTGGAATTAATCCACTGTGCGGGCGCGATCTCAGTTTCGGTCTTTAAATGGGTTTGGTCGTCGATTCATTCGTTGCAGTCATTAGTTATTGACTGCTAGACCTACCCTATACTGATGAGGAGCAACACTCCGAAATCGATATATAGGTGGTCCGAATGTTTCGATGAACATTCCCATGCAACCAAGCAATTGCAGAGAGAACCTTGTAGGAACTCTGCACGGAAATTTCATCAGATGTAATTCAATGTTCGTCGTGGCATTAGCCAGGAAAGTAGTTGTTTTCTGATGGATTTTCGACCCAACTTTCCTATTGTATAGGATATAAGCAGTGAGCAGTCCTCCGGACATCTTATGCCTCTTGTCATAAGCTCATTGTGACCTACAGTTTTCTTTTCTGTTTTATATACGGTCTTGACGATCGTGGTCATGGGTATTGCTTTGGTTGGACTTCCGGCACTGAGATGGCGCTCGCAGTTTGGAATTAATCCACTGTGCGGGCGCGATCTCAGTTTCGGTCTTTAAATGGGTTTGGTCGTCGATTCATTCGTTGCAGTCATTAGTTATTGACTGCTAGACCTACCCTATACTGATGAGGAGCAACACTCCGAAATCGATATATAGGTGGTCCGAATGTTTCGATGAACATTCCCATGCAACCAAGCAATTGCAGAGAGAACCTTGTAGGAACTCTGCACGGAAATTTCATCAGATGTAATTCAATGTTCGTCGTGGCATTAGCCAGGAAAGTAGTTGTTTTCTGATGGATTTTCGACCCAACTTTCCTATTGTATAGGATATAAGCAGTGAGCAGTCCTCCGGACATCTTATGCCTCTTGTCATAAGCTCATTGTGACCTACAGTTTTCTTTTCTGTTTTATATACGGTCTTGACGATCGTGGTCATGGGTATTGCTTTGGTTGGACTTCCGGCACTGAGATGGCGCTCGCAGTTTGGAATTAATCCACTGTGCGGGCGCGATCTCAGTTTCGGTCTTTAAATGGGTTTGGTCGTCGATTCATTCGTTGCAGTCATTAGTTATTGACTGCTAGACCTACCCTATACTGATGAGGAGCAACACTCTGAAATCGATATATAGGTGGTCCGAATGTTTCGATGAACATTCCCATGCAACCAAGCAATTGCAGAGAGAACCTTGTAGGAACTCTGCACGGAAATTTCATCAGATGTAATTCAATGTTCGTCGTGGCATTAGCCAGGAAAGTAGTTGTTTTCTGATGGATTTTCGACCCAACTTTCCTATTGTATAGGATATAAGCAGTGAGCAGTCCTCCGGACATCTTATGCCTCTTGTCATAAGCTCATTGTGACCTACAGTTTTCTTTTCTGTTTTATATACGGTCTTGACGATCGTGGTCATGGGTATTGCTTTGGTTGGACTTCCGGCACTGAGATGGCGCTCGCAGTTTGGAATTAATCCACTGTGCGGGCGCGATCTCAGTTTCGGTCTTTAAATGGGTTTGGTCGTCGATTCATTCGTTGCAGTCATTAGTTATTGACTGCTAGACCTACCCTATACTGATGAGGAGCAACACTCCGAAATCGATATATAGGTGGTCCGAATGTTTCGATGAACATTCCCATGCAACCAAGCAATTGCAGAGAGAACCTTGTAGGAACTCTGCACGGAAATTTCATCAGATGTAATTCAATGTTCGTCGTGGCATTAGCCAGGAAAGTAGTTGTTTTCTGATGGATTTTCGACCCAACTTTCCTATTGTATAGGATATAAGCAGTGAGCAGTCCTCCGGACATCTTATGCCTCTTGTCATAAGCTCATTGTGACCTACAGTTTTCTTTTCTGTTTTATATACGGTCTTGACGATCGTGGTCATGGGTATTGCTTTGGTTGGACTTCCGGCACTGAGATGGCGCTCGCAGTTTGGAATTAATCCACTGTGCGGGCGCGATCTCAGTTTCGGTCTTTAAATGGGTTTGGTCGTCGATTCATTCGTTGCAGTCATTAGTTATTGACTGCTAGACCTACCCTATACTGATGAGGAGCAACACTCCGAAATCGATATATAGGTGGTCCGAATGTTTCGATGAACATTCCCATGCAACCAAGCAATTGCAGAGAGAACCTTGTAGGAACTCTGCACGGAAATTTCATCAGATGTAATTCAATGTTCGTCGTGGCATTAGCCAGGAAAGTAGTTGTTTTCTGATGGATTTTCGACCCAACTTTCCTATTGTATAGGATATAAGCAGTGAGCAGTCCTCCGGACATCTTATGCCTCTTGTCATAAGCTCATTGTGACCTACAGTTTTCTTTTCTGTTTTATATACGGTCTTGACGATCGTGGTCATGGGTATTGCTTTGGTTGGACTTCCGGCACTGAGATGGCGCTCGCAGTTTGGAATTAATCCACTGTGCGGGCGCGATCTCAGTTTCGGTCTTTAAATGGGTTTGGTCGTCGATTCATTCGTTGCAGTCATTAGTTATTGACTGCTAGACCTACCCTATACTGATGAGGAGCAACACTCCGAAATCGATATATAGGTGGTCCGAATGTTTCGATGAACATTCCCATGCAACCAAGCAATTGCAGAGAGAACCTTGTAGGAACTCTGCACGGAAATTTCATCAGATGTAATTCAATGTTCGTCGTGGCATTAGCCAGGAAAGTAGTTGTTTTCTGATGGATTTTCGACCCAACTTTCCTATTGTATAGGATATAAGCAGTGAGCAGTCCTCCGGACATCTTATGCCTCTTGTCATAAGCTCATTGTGACCTACAGTTTTCTTTTCTGTTTTATATACGGTCTTGACGATCGTGGTCATGGGTATTGCTTTGGTTGGACTTCCGGCACTGAGATGGCGCTCGCAGTTTGGAATTAATCCACTGTGCGGGCGCGATCTCAGTTTCGGTCTTTAAATGGGTTTGGTCGTCGATTCATTCGTTGCAGTCATTAGTTATTGACTGCTAGACCTACCCTATACTGATGAGGAGCAACACTCCGAAATCGATATATAGGTGGTCCGAATGTTTCGATGAACATTCCCATGCAACCAAGCAATTGCAGAGAGAACCTTGTAGGAACTCTGCACGGAAATTTCATCAGATGTAATTCAATGTTCGTCGTGGCATTAGCCAGGAAAGTAGTTGTTTTCTGATGGATTTTCGACCCAACTTTCCTATTGTATAGGATATAAGCAGTGAGCAGTCCTCCGGACATCTTATGCCTCTTGTCATAAGCTCATTGTGACCTACAGTTTTCTTTTCTGCAAAATGAAAGCCAAAAATTGAAAAGTTGGCTATGGAAACCATACGTCACTTGATAACAGTTGCTACTACTGTGATATTTTATTTTCATTCGTCGGCGTTATAAAAAGCCGCCAAAAAAAATATTTGGAAAAATTGGGAAAAAAACAATACTCTGTAGGTCCATAACTTAAATAGGAACATACAACTTTTTCTTGCCTGTACTATTCAGCATATCCATTCCTTTCTAATGATATAATAGAAAATAATTTTTTGAACTGAGATACCGAAAAATCCAATTGTTATTCTTCAAATAACAAAACAGATTATCGCCATACGCAAAAATAAAATTAAAAATAATGTGGAATGATAAATTATATCCTGTAGGTTCTAGGTTAAATAGGAACATAAACGTACTTGGTCTGTGCCATCGTCCATAGATATTCTAATATCTACCTATGGACGATGTTTGTGCTATTCAGAATAATCATTCCATTGCAATATTCATTCAAACCAAAATATTAACAAGTAGGCTGATTAAGATGTATTTTGGAATGAAACAAAAAAGAAATGAGAGCTGTCATCCATATTATTTTGACGTTCGAAGTAGTGTTTTTGATTCTGCCATTTTAAAAGGGTTTGGAAATCGAAATCAGTTAGTGGAATATTCAAAAAATGCCCCGTTATTCACGAACCGAACAAATTGACATGCTTCTCATTTATGGTGAATGTTTAAAAAATTCTTATGCCGCTGAACGATTGTATTTAGAGCGATATCCAGGGAGGCAGCAACCGTCAAGAAGGTATTTCCAGTGGCTTGAAGAAAAATTAAGAACTGAGCCTGATGTTCACGAAGACCAAGAAGCATTTGTTATTAATGAGGAAACTGAAATTAATGTATTAGCTTTAGTACAATATGATAGCACAATTTCCTCAAGGCAGATTGGCGCCGAATTAGCTATAAGCAAGGACTCCTTCAAGTATCAGTTGCATCAACATTTGTATGAAAATGACGGTGAAAGGCGCCTGGAATATTGTAATTGGTTTCTTCGACAAAATGCTGAGAATCACCTATTTAACTATTGTATCTTGTTTACGGACGAGTCAAGATTTACCAACAATGGATTATTTAACAGGAATAATACAAGGTAGGTACTGTACTTTATTTGGATTATTGTCGATAGTCGAAGTGTAAAGTGCTAAAAGTGTGAACGGTCTTTTGTTCCAGGTACTGGGCGATAGCAAACGAGCACCGGTTTCGACAAGGCGGCTTCCAGGAGAGATTTGGTGTGAATGTTTGGGCAGGAATAGTTGGAACTCATATTGTTGGCCCCATTCTTTTTCAAGGCCAACTAACCGGAGAGAGATACTTTAATTTTTTAACGAATGAAATTTAGGAATTCATTAACAACCTACCAGCGGAAATAACTGAGAGAATGTACTTCCAGCAAGATGGAGCCCCTCCGCATAATTCAAGAATAGCGAGAAATTATCTTCAAAATCGCTTTCAAGAGAGACATAACAACCCATGGTCCAGTCAGGTGGCCACCAAGGTCACCTGATCTTACTCCGTGCGACTTTTTTCTATGGGGGCATCTTAAAAATAGGGTGTATTCCACACAGCCTACAACTCTACATGAGCTTGAAGTAAAAATTCGTAGAGCTTTCCAAGATATCACGCCCCAAATGTTGAGAAACGTTTTACATGAAAATATCACCAGAGTCAATAAATGTATTGACGCTGAGGGAATGCATTTCGAACATTTGTTTTGAATTTATTTTATCTTTAATCCTATCAATTTGAATTTTTTTTTTTCGATAAATCTGTTTTTTCGTTATTTGAAGAATAATAATTGGATTTTTTGGTATTTCATTTCAAAAAATTACTTTCTATTATATCATTAGAAAAGAATGGTTATGCTGAATAGTACAGGCAAGAAAAAGTTGTATGTTCCTATTTAAGTTATGGACCTACAGAGTATTGTTTTTTTCCCAATTTTTCCAATATTTTTTTTGGCGGCTTTTTATAACGCCGACGAATGAAAATAAAATATCACAGTAGTAGCAACTGTTATCAAGTGACGTATGGTTTCCATAGCCAACTTTTCAATTTTTGGCTTTCATTTTGCTTCCACGGCCTACTCGGTGAATTTCAATAATAATTTTTTTCTGATTTAGTTTCTGGTTAGATACCAACTTGTGATATTTCATTAGAAAGGGAATTGAATGCTGAATAAAGCGAAAAGAAGAAAAATAGGGTTTCCATTTGAAATAAGAAAGTTGATGTTACTTCCGGTCAGACCGGAAGTTAACTTCGACATGTCAATATGCTCAAATTCTAGCTCTTATGCCATTATATCGACGCTCCAAATTTCACAAACCTACTTCATACAATAACTGAGATATTACGTAGGCAATACTTCCGTAGCCACCCGGTATAAGACTAGACTTTGCAATACATTTATCCAGAATTACAAAAATACAATCGAGCACACAAAATGTCGGCTCAACTGATAAGCCTCATTCATGACATGTCCAGCCTTACCAGTGTTACCACCCTTATTGTTCTGTGATACATATATATATATATATATATATATATATATATATATATATATATATTTATATAACGTTAAGAAGGCTTGACATTGAATTGTTAGACCGTTCAATATACACCAACTTCCAATACAGTTTCACAACATCCAGTGGTCTTTCTGTGTTGTTACTATAGAAACGGTTCGTTGGCACGCCGCGTGTTTGACTGTTTGACTGTGTTTGCTCGTAGTTGCTTCAATTTTAAGTTATTTTCAAGAAGATGGATGTTGTTTATGATAGTGGTAGTGATACCTCATCAGATATATCTGAGAAAGCAAATGCAATAGAATCTCATATGTTACCGGCCAAATCCAAGTTAAAATATGAGAAAATGTATGACCAATTTCGTGAATGGTGCCACAAGGAACATGTTAAAAAGGTTTCTGAAAATGTGCTTATATGCTATTTTGAGGAAAAATAAAAAATTATAAAACCTACGTGATGGAGTGTCTACTCAATGTTGAAAAGTACATTGATAGGCCAATAAATAGAGCAATTTTTCTCATAAAAGTTCAAGTTAAATTGATCTGCCGATTTCTTTTTTACAACTCGGTCGTCACGGAGGGTTGAATAATTAGCAATAAAGTTATCACCCCATGGGGGGTTGCAACCCCTACTAAATCGTAAAAAAAATTTCCTGGAAGGTATTTTCTTGACATTTCAGCTCTGGCCAATAAATATGAGTGAAAATTGGTATTAATAATGGGGGCGAATTATTTTCAACAATTGAACCTCCTCCCGGGGCATCAACCCCATCCCGAAATCGTGTTTTTTGGGGTATTTCCTATGAATATGTAAAATTGTCAGTCCTGAGTAATGAAACTGAGCGAAAATTTGTAGAAACCCTTTTCCCACCCCCGCATTCGCGGCATATCCCCCGCATCGCGGAAACATTGGGGTGAGAGGGAAGGATGAGAATATTTGAAAAAACTCTCAAAATACTACTCTTAGATGTGGGTAAGTAATCGTTGAGAACTGTCGTTATTGAGATTTAGAAGTATTGTTATGAAAATTATTCGTAAATTCGAGAGATAATAATAATAATAATAATAATAATAACATGCCTTTATTCATCACATACAACGGTTAACAATTGCAAGGGTTAACAAGTATGATGAATGGGCGGGGTTCAGCTATTAAAGCTGTTCTATAAATAAAACGCGGACCGGAGGTAACGAAATATGAGAGTGTTTTTCAATGATATCGAGAAAGGGTATGGAGAAATGAATCCACAAGTAATCACCATCAAGAAATGTATAGGAAAATATATTTATTCACTCATACAACTCATCATCTACTTCATCTTCAGTCTCCTCGTCTTCATCTTCACAATCCGGAACAATCACTGCCAAGTTTCTACAGATATCTGTGGTACATTTATAATAAACATTGGTACATTTCAGACCACTCTTTTTGCACGTGCAGGAGTCTCTGATGCGGCCGGTCATGCAGTTACAAAAAACCATATTCTCCTGAATTCCTAGGTGGACCTTTGGAATTTTGGAAATGTAAGTCATATCTGGCATTGCGATATTTTGAAACAGAGATGAGTTGAACATGAAACAAATATTTCAAAAATAAACCCACCATTTTCAATTAATAACAGTGACAAAGCACTAAGAGATGTTTCCTCGTCTCCGACTATCGACGTTATCCCAGTATCCAGTGTTTTCTGCATAGGAACTTTTATATTATCTGACGTTTATATAGAGCAACGTACCGTAGAGCAACGTACCGACAGAACCACGCCGCTGTACACTATACAGCGGCGCGCTAGCTGCCGCATTGACAAGGTCCTAAGCCGATATTTTTCAGGTTTTAGAATCTCATTGAGTTTAATGCAAGTACACTTCGGGACAGTTTCCTTTGGTGCACTGTCTTCCTCGGTCTCGAATCCCCATATTCCATCAAGGACTGAATTTATGTTTCTTTCCATAGAACAATAATGCGATCAAATGCCTATTTTAAGTACTTAAAAGATTGACTGGATTGCATTTAAAATTTGTACAAGTTACCAAATTTGTATTAATATTTTCAATAAGAGCTGGGTTTTTTTCTGCAAACTGGCTTTTCATTCATGTTGATACCTGCTTTTATATCTGAGTTATTATTATTTGAATTTATAAACTCCCTCAAGATTTTGTAACCTAAAATACGCGAAGAATTGAAAACACTCGTATTTAAAACCAACATTATTTGGACCGGTTAAACGTTATGCAATTTGACAATGAAGTATTCCTCAACTGTTCATTTTACTTGCTACAAGTGATAAGACATTATTTCAGAAATCACAAGCATTATTTCACGAAGTCAGAAACTTTAATATCATAATATTTTAAATTGCAATTTTGCAGCTGGCAACAGCGCCTATAAATATAAATAATATCAGAGTACAAAGCTGCGATCTTTATCTTCAAAATGACGTAAGATTTATCCGAATTGAACATTTATGTGAGGATGTCACTGTTTCAGGAGAAGCCCTGTAATTCTTCTGGCCAATGCAGGGGACAACATTACATCCATAAAACGTCACGGTGGCTGGAAATCTGCCTACGCAGCAGGAGCATATATAGAAGATAGTTTGAATACCAAAATTGAGATTTCTAACAAAATATTGAATTGTCCATCTTCTTCCAAACAAATTAAAATATCTGTTAAAATTGTGGAATCAACTCTTCTAGAAATATCTAACGTTTCTGATCAGCAGCAACTTGCAACATCTATGGGAATTTATGTTGGAAGTAATTTTTCAAATTTTACCATCAATTCTTATTCCAATAAATGAAATTGTTTTATTGTGCATAATCAATAATTGACTCTCTTAAATATAAATCCTTCAAAAAGTAATATTTCATGTGTATTTTGTGAATTATTTTGGCAGTGAAAAATAGTCTTTTTTTCACGGTGAAAGAAGTAAACATTTTGTCATCAATAGAGATGCAGAAATGTCAAGTTTTTTTGACAGTTGTTCAAAAACACCTTCTTAATCAACATTTGCTAGTAGTTACAGGAAGCATTGCTAAGAGTGCTGTTGTAAAAAGACTTCGCCAGAAGTGTTGTGCAGGGATGATTTGAGAGTCGTAGGGAGCTGTGGGATTATTTACTGTTCAATGCTTCCCGATGAAACACCTATTCTAGGAAATTTGCGAGAAAGACTCGATTTTAAAAAAACACATTTTTATTGAAACTATTTTTCATATTCTACGGTGATACGAATTATTTGGATAGTATTATTTTGTCTTGTATCAGGTAAATATGAAGCATCTAATAAAATTATAACTACATAGAAATAACCAATTGTCATGCCGCATAATATTCCCAGGCTAATTCCCATTTAATTAATTCCAACTTTCTTGTTCGAATGTGTTCACTAGCTGGAACACCATTCGAGCTAACATGAACTCTTACCCCTTATCGCCAACCCTCTGTTGAATAGTATTAATACATTCATACGGAAATTAACAAACAAATTCGGAACTTTATCACGAAATTTGGTGTGCTTCACCCAATTTGGCCGACAACACTTTAATGCGCGCGTTAACACGAAACTTTATACCTCCTAAACAGCAATAAATTGTCGAGAATGCAAATGGAGATTTATTTCCCTTAAAAAGTTCTAGTTCACTGAATCTTACATAAACTATGAACGAGCCTTTCGGCAGTAAGTTCCCAACAAGGGAATAGTTTACGTTCTCTAAGTGCTCATTAGGAAATAACTGGAATGTTCCAGTGGATTACTATATTTCGAACTGTTTATATTGAAGTTTAATCGTTCCACGAATGGAAAACGGACTTAGCCAAATCGAGTGAACTGATGGAATCCAGTTATATGTTGTATACTAAAATTTGTGATGTTAGAATTGATATTTTTTTGAACCGAAATGTTCTTCCCAATTTTTACTTTACCAAGTTACATTGCATTAAAATAATTGTTACTAGCTCACCCGAGTTTGTCCTGTCCAAATTGCAATAAATCTGTACTTCTATGACAGTGCTCAAACTAAGCTTTTACGCAATGCTGACAGTGCTGACAGTTCAGAATACCATATCGCATGTGCGAGTAGAAATTCGTATAATATAATGTTAACATTAAATTGTTGAAAAAGTCCATATCTCGAAGTGGAGTGGATAGTTTTTATGTAAAAATAAATCTCGAAGTCATCTCCACAAGTTTAATAAATTTAAAATTTAAAAAATGTTTGGTTTCCCAAACAGGCGAAACATGTTTCGGGTTCAGAAAAACCCATCTTCAGTCGAATAGAATCTACAATAAATTGAATAATTGTTAAAATTTGAAGTGAAATATAAATAATGGAAGTTTAACAAAATGGTGTATGGTATTCCTTGTATGGTATTCCTAAATAAATAATAACTATTTTATATCTTTAAATGAACAAATTAACTTTGATTGTATCCCTTTTTTCAATTCATTAACCTTCTAGATTGTTACAATAATTTTTCAGATTTTTTTAACTGACATTGGTGTTCCTTCTTACCAGATATCACGCATTATATCTTATAATCTTTAAGCTTTCGTCCCATAGAGGTCACTGTCACGTGTGTCTAATTGTAAAACAGTTATCTGCTTACCGTTTTAACGAGAATAATTTTTTAGCCGATAGATGGCGCTAGATCTTCAATCTTTCACGTCAAACTTTTACCCAACCAGGCACCCAATCAAATTAAGCGTCTGTAAAACAAACCAAGTAAGATGGAGGGTTTTGTCATGATCATTTTTATAATTTCTCTGTCTTTGAGCCTAAAAGAGTGGACATTCCCTTCTTAAGGGCGTGCTCACTAGCGTAGCCAATGTAGTTTGGTTTACGAACAATATTTCAATTTTTTAATGTATCTCCAACTTGTATAACTAAATGTAAATAATACCATACACCATTTTGTTAAACTTCCATTATTTATATTTCACTTCAAATTTTAACAATTATTCAATTTATTGTAGATTCTCTTCGACTGAAGATGGGTTTTTCTGAACCCGAAACATGTTTCGCCTGTTTGTGAAACCAAAAATTTTTTAAATTTTAAATTTAATAAACTTGTGGAGATGACTTCGAGATTTATTCTTACATAAAAAAATAAAAGAATGTTAACATTACTTTCTCGCTACAATGGGCAGACCAAAATCTTAGAGCATAACAGGTTCCTCTCAGCTTACCACATAATGAGTCGATGTGTGGAATCCATTGTAATTTAGAGTCTAATGTAATTCCCAGCATACTTACAGATTTAGAAATAGAGACTTCATCTTCCGTATTTTTGAAAAGAGTAATTTATTGTTGCTGTCCATGACAAGAGAACGTAATTGTATTAGTTTTTTTTATTCAGTTCTACAGGGTGTTTCATAATAAATGCGCAGGACTTCAGGATGTGATAGCTCGTCCAAAAATATGAAAAAAAGTTTCCATTAACTTACCCTCTAAAATGCACCATTTTAAAGATACAGGGTGTTGAAATTTTTAAAAAATAATAGTTTTTTGCGAATATCTCTGGAACCGTTTATCGCACAGAAAACAGATTTCGTAGGCATTTTCAACTCATAATAAGCTATGTTTTGGGCGTTTTTTTTCAAATTCATAATTGGTGAAAATTTTGAAGGGGTAGTGGGTGTTTTTTTCTCCAACTTCTACGCCACTGGAAAAAGTACAGTTTTGAGCCTCTTATATGAACCGCCAATGTTTTCTACACAAAAAAGGTATTCTTGGTCATAAGCTCTAAAGTTGACCGTTTTCAAGAAAAATCAACTTTCATGTTGTTATTAAAGTCACCTCAAATAATGATGCATTCTCAGAGCAGGCTTTAGCCAAGATTTCATTTGAAAAATATAGGAATAGAATAATATTAGTTTGTTATTATTATTATCTCAGGCTTCATTTCTTGTCTTAACCTAGGCTCAATTATTGAATTGTATTGGTCTATCATTATATTTTCTTTATGTTGTATTTTTCGTTCATTTTTTCTTTCAATGTTGAGTGGTAGAAAGCACTCTGACTTTTGGTAGAACTGTATACTTCATTGTCAATGTTTGTTTTTCTCTGCTTCTACCAATAACAGCGTTTATTATTATTATATATTAACGATTGTGGCAATGGATATTCAATTGAGTAGTAGTAAAGGTGAGGAATGCTGACCCTCTATCTTACTTGCTTAGGCGGGATCGACAAAGTATCGAAGAGTGGTACCTAAAGAACGGAAAATATATTACAGAAATAAATAAAAAAACTAAAATTATGGAACTATAAACCGGAAAAGAAAACTGTAGGTCACAATGAGCTTATGACAAGAGGCATAAGATGTCCGAAGGACTGCTCATTGCTAATATCTTATACAATTATCCTATACTATATATTGTATAAGATATTAGCAATGAGCTTGTCATAAGCTCATTGTGACCTACAGTTTTCTTTTCCGTTTTATATACGGTCTTGACGATCGTGGTCGTGGGTATTACTTGGTTGAGCTTCCGGCGCTGAGATTGCGCTCGCAGTTTGGAGTTAATCCACTGTGCGGGCGCGATCTCAGTTTCGGTCTTTAAATGGGTTTGGTCGTCGATTCATTCGTTGCAGTCATTAGTTATTGACTGCTACCCTATACTGATGAGGAGCAACATTCCGAAATCGATATTTAGGTGGTCCGAATGTTTCGATGAACATTCCCATGCAACCAAGCAATTGCAGAGATAACCTTGTATGAAATCTGCACGGAAATTTCATCAGATATAATTCAATGTTCGTCGTGGCATTAGCCAGGAAAGTAGTTGTTTTCTGATGGATTTTCGACCCAACTTTTCCTATTGTATAGGATATTAGCAATGAGCAGTCCTTCGGAAATCATATGCCTCTTATGGAATTATGATTTTGTCTTTGATGCAGGATGCAATTAAATACTGGTAAACAAATGCCCTGCTGTTAAATTGATTTAGCTTTTCGCTGCCAAAATTTGAACATAGGTATTCTTTTTCGGGTTTAATGAATACCATTCCAAACACGTCTTCTTTTTATACCTAAACAGACTTGAACATGATAAATCAATTCCGAAATGCAAGTAATCATGACAATTCAAATCGTATATTTTTCATTTCAGATGAGAAATGAAGAATCCGGACACAGAAGCTTCTCAACATGTAATGTTCAAGTTCCAACGCATCAATTTCAACAGGAGAATCTAGACAATCTGGCGCAATGTTGCCTACGAATGTTATGTCGTTCATGAAAAAGGTTTGTAATATTTCAGGAATCAATTTTTGTGTATGTGGCTTTCAAAAATATTTACAACTGCTTGGTTTCCCAATAAAATTTTTATGAGTAAAAGTGCAGTGGTGTCTCTATGAGTTTATCTGCACTAGGACACTTATCGAATCATTCTCCTCTCTCAAGACTATTCACAAGTGTCAAATAAGAATAGATGCCATCTAATCAAGGCTATGAAAAATAATCCACATGGCTGATGTAACACCATGACCAATATGAGGCACCTGGATCTTGAAGCATGTAAATTTTAGCTACTTTATTTTGTTAATTTTTAGAAAGCTTTAGAGCAATGTAGACTTCACACAGTGGTGACTTACTTTCAGTGAGTCTTAACTCAACATACATATATGTTGATAGTTGGTTGTATAACGTCATTCATGGAAACCTTATCCCATGCTAATTTCGATTCAAAAACCACATTTAATGATCAATTCATATTTTATAAGTTGTCACTACAAGGAGAATAATTAAGTGCTAGAGGAAAGGGGTTTTTTCACGGAGGGGTTTGATTATTTTCAGGAAATTCAACTAGTAGAATCAAAATCCGGCCCGAAGGACTGAAAATTGCTATCTCGAGAACGGTTAGAGCCAGGGGGATGGGGTTTTTACCATTGGGTTTCTGTTGAAAATCATATCTCGGGAACGGTTAATGCTAGAGGAGAGGGGTTTTTCACGGAGGGGTTCAATATTTTTCAGGAAATCCGGCTCGTAGGACCAAAATCCGGCCCGAAGGACCAAAAATTGCTATCTCAAGAACGGTTAAAGCCAGAGAGATGGGGTTTTTACCATTGGTTTTCTGTTGAAAATACGCATTCAAATATTATATGAACATCATGTTCGTATACTTGAACAGATCAATTTACAAAGTCGTGAAGAAAAATTATATATACAGTGTGTCCCACTTTGAGCAGCCACACCCTCATATTTCGTTGAGCATGAAATAATTCGAAATTTTCTTTGACTCAATTTGTAGTACTCGGAAATACCTACCTTTATGTTTACGTAACCTTTGTATATCCATTTTTCACGGCTAACTACGACCAAATGAAAAGTGAAAAATTGGGAAAAACATACTAGGCATTTTTTTATCGCAAAAATAACACCAGATTCTATTTCAGAACATCTTAAAACCCCCAAATCTCAATACTTGAATCATTTGAATATACAGGGTATCATTCATTCTGATCAGAGTTAGCCTTGGAAAAGTGATATTTGGCTATTTTTCAAAATATTGATTGAATATTTTTGGGAATTCTGTGACAAGTGAAGGCATTTTGGAAATTTTCCAAGCATTATTTATGGATTAGAGTTGATAATGCTACCAGCTACAGATGATACCCTGTATATTCAAATGATTCAAGCATTGAGATTTGGGGTTTTTAAGGTGTTCTAAAACAGAATCTGGTGTTATTTTTGCGATAAAAAAATGCCTAGTATGTTTTTCCCAATTTTTCAATTTTCATTTGGTCGTAGTTAGCCGTGGAAAATGGATATACAAAGGTTACGTAAACATAAAGGTAGGTATTTCCGAGTACTACAACTTGAGTCAAAGAAAATTTAGAATTATTTCATGCTCAACGAAATATGAGGGTGTGGCTGCTCAAAGTGGGACACACTGTATATATTTTTTTTAAGTCCAATCTTCGATTTCTAGTTTCAGAAGACCTACCTTGCAGAACGATATAGAAAATTTTCCCATTTTCTAAATTTGTCCAAAATACCGTTTTCGACCTCCTCTATCGATTTTACATACTCCCTAAAACACCAATTTTTAAGGCTTAACTTCGGAGATATAAATTTAAGAAAAAATATACTCAATCATGAAATTTTCATCAAATCTGATATCACCGAACCTAACTTGACCTGAAAACACCGAAATTTAAAGAAAAAAATCCATAAAAATAAGTTATTTTGTAAGATATGGAAAAAAATTATGAGGACTTTTCGTAGATCTTATTGAGTATAATAAAACTCTTCATATACATTTTCTCGATATCTCGCTTAGTTTTCGAGATTTTTGTGTATAAATATATAAAAAACGAAAAAAATGGCCAAACCTCATATTTTTTTTCAAAGTATTTGTATATCTTCTCGAGTACAATAAAAGTAATTATATACATTTTTGTTATTTGAAATTAAGAAAAAATGGATAATTCTTCAAGTCCACATCTAAATTTTTTTCTTCAAGATATGAAAAAATTTCATGGGAAATTTTTGTAGATCTGTTCGAGTACAATAAAAGTGTTGACATACATTTTTTCGATATCTCGTTTCGTTTCCGAGTTTTTGTTTTTTAAAAAGCCAAAAACACGAAAATTTCTTCTAAGTCCGAATTTCAGGTGAAAGAGGTCGACTTTTTGTCTTGACAGTTTCTCTTAATTTCCTTTATGACACCTGTCTACAATGACTGAAATATACAGCATGATAAAGACAAAATAATAGTTGGAACTTATAATGAAAACACGAATAGTAATGAATAGTAGCGACGTTACAGTGCTGAAGTTTCCAAAATAAAAAATTTAAAACATGAATAAATAATCTAAGCTAATCTATGAGGCCATTTTACTAGTGTTTTTTTTTAGGCCACGTAGTTATTCGAAATCTTCCAGTTCAATCAAACCAAACAGCCTCCATTTTCTGACACTCATGGGAACTGGACGCGGAACAATTGATTTAAACAGATGGAAATCAATGAACTTCACCGGGCCAATACTATTTATACGAAAACAGAAACGAGTGCTATGTGCTTGGCTTCAAAGCAATCTCAGGCGTAGCTCTTGATAATTCCTCACTGTTATATGTTAATCAGTCGATTAAAGATCCAAGAAAACGTCGACGAGCTGACACAATCCACCCGTGAAACCTTCTAAAAGCGTTGTATATTTGTGTATAAAGGTAGAATGAAATGGGATGCCAAACTAACGGACTAAATTCACGATTACAGTTCATTTTCTAGTTAATGATGCTAAAATGGCGAAATGGATACAAAGAATAGGTCTCAGTATTACGTGAACGGAAATAAATAGTGTGAGATCTCGTGAATCTGAACGTTTGTATGAAGAACAAGCACAGTGATGTGGTAGTCATATACTCAAACGAGCCAACTCACTACTCCTGGAATGGAACCACTCCCTCCACAATTGACTTGGTGATTAATAAAATTATTGGAGAACTGGGAGAACTCAAAGTCATACACCAACCAACCTCGGATCACGACCCGGTCATGTTTATGTTGAATTACAGTGGAAGAGCCAAAACGGCAGAGTTCCTGTTCGATTACAAGAACATCGAGTGGGCTGAGTTCCGAAGGCGATTGAATAGACTGACAAAGATAAAAAGTCAACCTAGTCGTGAAGACATTGAGATCGAAATCCAAACTCTAATAAAAAACAGACATGCTACCACCAAGAAAACTGAGATAAGAGAATCTAGGTCGGCGAAATACCTGGTACAACCTGGAGAAATTCGAGATATTGAAAAAAATTTATTCTTATAATAGGCTTCGACTTTGATATTTCTAAATTTGACTTTCAATTTGTTACACTTAATGACATTTTGTTATTGTACAAGTCATTGAATTTTTGGTGAAAAGTGGCCTTCAGGAATAAAGAAAAAAGAGAAATGTTAAAAATGTATTACAAATTGCATAGAAACAGTGTTGAGACATCAGAAATGTTTTTAAACTTGTATTCCGAAAGACGACAACCACATCGAACTATGTTGAAGTTTTTGGATCAAAATCAAGTTGGGTTCATTTGAAAAGCCGAGGAAAAAATACGGAGACAGAATGGACCACGAAACTATAGAAAATTTGATGAAAGAGGTAAAATATTGCGTTACCATAGCAACGAACAATAACTTATTAGAAGTGTCAGTGTACAGTTTGACGTCAAAAAAGTAAACCAGAGTTATGCAATGAATTGAAAGAAAAAATATGTCCACCGAAATTTTGAAAATCGAAAAATTGGAGTATCGAGCCATCATCAAGTACCTGTATTTGAAAGGGTCAAGAGGTAAGCAGATTTACGAAGATATGCTTAACCCATCTGACCCTGAAACTATTTTTTTCCGATTTTGTATATTTCTTTCTTAAAAACTGTTAATAGAAGGTCCCATAAGTCGAGAAAAAATCATAGAAAAAATTTTCGATTTGCAGTTTTGGAAAAAACAGCGGTCCTTTTAAAAGGACGGTAGGATAAAGGGCTACTATTAGAAAAATAAATAAAGATTCAAAAATATGTTTATATTATATCTCACAAAATGCTTAGCAAAATACAAAAACTTTTAAAAACTAATTAGTATGATAGGCCACAAATCAGTTTTTTGGGTGAAGACCAACGTCACATTTTTGGCACACAAAATTTGCTTTTTTGTGGCACACAGCACATTTTCGCTGACTCTCGTGATATGTAACTAAATGATCTAGTCTATCGTAACGTGAGAATTGGAGCGCGGTTTTTGGCAATTTCGAAGGTCCTTTCTTAGTTGTTTTCCTGTACGTTTCGAGCAGCTGTGTCCCTAGGTCCCTCCTAAACTGAAGTTGGTCAAGGGTACCACCATCATTCCTATGGAGGTGCCACGAGTTTTGTGAGACCATGTCGACACAGTGGGAAAATAACGGAAAATACCACTTTTTACCTCGTATTCAAACTCTATATTGGCTTATGTTTTGGTCACTACGGTCTACACCTCCCATATTTTCGTTGTATTTCTTGATCAATTGAGGCTGATCTATATAAACATGCTTTTTTTCAGCCTGTGAAAATCGTTTGACCTTATTTACTGGCAAAACCGAACACGCATTGGTGGCTGAAGTAACAACGCTGTTGTCATTCCATTTGCATAAAGCGATTTCATTATCGGCAACACACCATTCAAATGTACCTCGTGTCTTCTTCTTCAGAACTGCAGCATTGCTAAATGGAGATTGAGGGATCCGGTTTTCACGTATAGTACCAGTTGCCTTGATGTTCCTCAATTTTAGCTCCTTTAGAAGTGACAAAGATGTAAAAAAATTGTCAAAAAATAAGTGAAAGGGCTGGTAAGGCATTTTCTCTAAAACATCTGCATATTGGAGAACAAGTGACGCTCCCAAACCCATGTGTTTATATTTGTCCGGAATTGTTGTCGACGCACCTTGGTAGGGATCAAAATAAACAATGTATCCAAGGCGTAGGGTACCTACCCAAAATTTATACCCCCACCTTATAGGCTTGCCTCTGATAAATTGCTTACAGCTATGTCTCCCAAAATACGGTATCATAGCCTCATCAAAGCTGTGATTCTCTTCAACTGGGGCATAATCAAAAAACTTTTCATTTAGGCTGTTGAAAAGAGGACGCAGTTTAGAGTACTTGTCATTTTTAGTAAGAGAAGTATTATCATTGCAATGAAGATTACTCATTATGAATTGAAATCTATCTCTGATATAAGTTTATTCTGGGTATCGTTGCAATTTTGCCAATACATATGTCGCCTTGGAACAGTTGTATATCCACTGACAAGTAACACCCCTATGAAGCAGTACATTTCGTCTGCAGTAACGTTACCGGGGCGGTTTTTTTGCTGTGCATAAATATTGGTAAAATTGACAATTTCTCCTACCAAGTTTTCATCAAAAAACAGCTTGAAAATATTTCCAGGGGAACGATTGCTTTGTGCAGTTTGAACTGGTTGCCATTGCATAAACGTAGAATCTAAATCTTCATTGAGAGTATAGTCAAACGTCTTTTTGAGTTTAGGTCGCCTTTCAACAAAAGTGGACAGTGGTAGATCGTCATCACTGTCCCAGTCGTCATCACCTTCCACGTCAAATTCAATTTCCGCCGGGGCCCTTAGTTGCACTCCGGGTAAATTATTCGGAACTACATCGTCTTCGGCCCCAGAATCTTCATCGGTATCGCAGTTTTCGTTGGCACTTTCGGGTGGAAAAATTATAATGCTTGTAGGAATGTCCGGCGTAGAGTCATTCTCCAATTCCTCTAAGAGCTCTGCCATGGTTAGTGGCTTTTTCCAATACCTGCAAAAAAAACGCATAGTAGCATATAATCCTACCGTCCTTTTAAAAGGACTCGTTCAATAGAACGCCCCTGGATTGATCGAGAAGTGTGAAACATAATCACAAATATAAAAAAAAGTAAGTATATTATGTTATTTGTTAAAAATAATCAAAACAACATCGGAAAAATAAACGAGTATCAACATGTCTTACCTTGAGTCACTCATTGCAAAATCACTAGAAACACAGCGTTTTTTAACCGTCACTATCGATCCAAAACTTAACAGAATCCTAACGATCGCGATTGACCTTGTTTAAGATGTCAACTAAATATAATGTGACACTGGCGACATCTTCAAACCGTCAGCTGAATCAGAAAAATACAGGTTTCGTTTTGAACTCCTTTTGAAAGGACGGTAGGTGTAAATGGGTTTTAATAACCTTGGTGATCAATGTCCTTCGTATGCAACCGTGAAAAATTGGACTGCAAGCTTCAAAAGAGGTAAATTTTCCATTGAAGATGATGACCGAACGCCAGTTTCTGTGTCAGTCCCCGAAAATATCGGTGCAGTTCATTACATGATTTTAACAGACCGTCGAATTGGGCTAAACCGGATATCTGAAGCACTGAATATTTCATACGAACGCGTTCATCATATAGTTCTCGTCAATTTGGACATGAGAAAAATTGCTGCAAAATGGATCCCCAAATATTTGAATGTTGACCAAAAGCGTGCAAGGGTAGTAGCATCGCGTTCGATCTGTTCTCGATTTGAAAACGATGTAGACTTCTTGAACCGAATTGTTACTATGGATGAGACTTGGGTACATTTCTACGATCCAGAAACAAAGCAACAATCGATGGAATGGCGACACTCCGGTTCTCCAAGCCCTAAGAAGTTTCATGTCCAAAAATCTGCTGGAAAAAATCTTGCTTCAGTTTTTTGGGATTGCCATGGAGTAATCATGATTGATTTTTTGGATAAGGGTAGAACAATAACTGGAGATTACTATTCGACATTATTGACCACTCTACGGGAAGAAATTAAAGAGAAAAGACGCGGAAAGCTATCCAAAGGTGTTTTGTTTTTGCAGGACAACGCCCCTGCTCACAAATCTCATGTTGCCATGCAAAAAATTCGTGATTTAGGGTTTGAATTACAAGAACACCCCCCTTATTCACCAGATTTGGCTCCGTCCGACTATCACCTCTTTCCTCAACTGAAAAAAGTTTAAAAGGTCGTGAATTTTCTTCCAAAGAGAAGGTAATAAAAGCTGTGGAGGTCTGGTCTGCAGAGCAAGAAGACACATTTTTTTGAAAGGTCTAGAGACGTTACAGGATCACTGTAATAAATGTAACCAATTAAGAGGAGAATATGTTGAGTAATAAAATATTTGTACATTGAAATTTTGTTTGGTTCTATACTAGGCTTAGAATTCTTCAATAGATCCTCGTATGAAGTAAATTAGACATTGTGTCCTTTTCAATAAAAATTAATAATTTGCAGATAAACATGAACCTGGAGAAATCTACACGTCCTCCGATATGAATATTTGTTATACAAGTGCTTGGAGAGATCTCAAAACTAGCGGTTCAGAATGTTACAAAATACATTTATCTCAAAAATTGCATCCAGGTGTTCCCGAAAGGAGATTAGAATTTTGTAATTGGCTAATAAGAATACTTGATTTTCCTGTTTTCCTGGAAAATGTAATTTGGACAGATAAAAGCACTTTTACGAATTGTGGGATATTCAATCGAAATAACGAACACGTTTGGAGCATAAACAACCCCAGGCAGTTCCGAGAAATTCGACCCCAAGTGCGATTTAGTATTAACGTGTGGACAGGAATTTACAAAGATAGAATTATGGGTCCTCATTTATTTGACGGAATTCTGAATGGAAAAACCTATCACCAGTTTTTAATGTCGATTTTCGAACACTATTTGGATGATCTACCTTTGGCTGACAATAACAACATTTGGTTTCAACATGATGGTGCTCCACCGCAAACTACCAGACGAGTATCTAATTACCTGACTGAAAGGTTTGGTGACAAATATATAGGGAATTTATGAGTTATGTATTTTCGTACACAAAAACAAACTTGCTTTCTCGACTAAACAACATCAATACTCGACACGCTCTAATGACCTAATTCCAAACATGCACCGAACTGCACTATACCAAAAGAGCCATCTTTATCTTGGGCCAAAACTTTATAATAAACTGGAGGACCACATGAAAAGTGCACCGAATATAAATGTCTTCAAATCAAGGCTGAAATGTGCCCTAATCGAGAAAAATTGCTAAACCCTCGATGAATTTTAATATTATTTCGCTAGGACTAAGTATTTTAAGTGGACTTGTCCAGGTACATATACTTTAACTAATCCTAATCCTAAGCTATGAAGATTCATTATTATATTGCTAGAGGACGATATATTTTAATTGAACTTGCCTTCTACACATGTTTTGATTAATCCTAGATTTTATTTATTGATAAGTTTTTGATATACACCTTCCTGGGTCTTTATTGTGTATTTTATATTTACTATATATCTCACCATCATAGGTTAGATATTTTAACTGACGTACTCCTTGTTATTGTACTTATAGATATTTTCTCTTTGTACCTTTCAACAAGTGAACTAAACATATTATTATTATTATTATTATTAATGATGGGCCGGTGAGGTGGTCAGCAAGGTCTCCAGACTTAAATGTTATGGATACAGTCTTATGGGGAACACTGAAAAATGAGTGGCCTAGATATCAGATGAGTAAAAGCATTCAGTAAGTCATACAATTATTTGGAACAAAACATATTAAAAAATCAGTATAAATATAGTAGGTACAAAATTAGTAACCACTGCGTTGAATACAAAAATACTCCAATTCTGTTCCATTGAAACAAATGAATTGGAATAAACGCAAGGAAGTTATTTTTTTTTTTGAATAGTAGAAAGCCAGTTATGAATCATTCAAAATTCCTCCTATCAATAAGATCAGTGATTTTCTGCCTTGTCTGACTGGAAACAAAGGATTCAATGATAATGACAATGATGCATAAATTGACCCTTACAAATTTCAAATATGGAAATTTGAATTAAAAGAACAAGTATAATTTTTATAATTTTTTTTTTTTATAATTTTATAATTGTTTTTTCCGTTAACCAGCTGTCGTCCCCTTAAGAACGGCAGCCCTCAGAAGTCGAAACTTGTGCGAGCTAAGGATTAACGAGGTCTTACCTTTTTACGTGCGATTCCTAGCACTTTCACGGACCATAAGAAAAAGTTCTGCAGTCGCTAGGGTTTGAACCTTTGACTGGCATCCAAAAGTGATTGAAACAATGTCGCTTTAACCACTCGGCTATCTGGCCCCGTAATTAAGTATGTTCATCTATTCTGAAATTCAGCTTTTAGAAGTCTTTCATACCTCGAAAAAATAGCCCACACAGAAGGTATACCGGGTGACACAGCAGACATGTAGCAGCCTGTAGTTTTTTCATTTGAAGAGATGAAGATTTGAAATTTTGCAGAAGTTACGTAATCAATGATAACGCTTCATTTGACTCTATCGACAACTTTTTTCAACTACCTGTTTGATAGGCAGTAACTCCAACATCTTTTTTTTTGAATGACACCCTGTATATTTATCCAGCCTATTTTATTTGTCTTGACATTCTCTATTCAACCATGTATCACAAAGTGGCATTCGTTTCTCGATTTGCAGATGAATTGCATTTTATTGAAAAACATCAAGTTGGCTGTTACCTGAATATAATCTTTCGATGCTTGGTACGCTTGGAAATCCAAAGAGTATCAGTTAAACGATATAATTTCAGTTTTTTCCATGCCTGATCACTTCCTACAGATTGTCAATAATTTCTTTAATAAAAAGAAAAAACATCTGAAAATAACTGACGATATTGCGAAAACTGAGATAGGAACATGTTTTTTTCAATTTGGCTACTTGTGAAGGAACTATCTGTCTTTCTCTTTGGCCATGTAGCCATATCATGATCTTTCCATTTGGAAACATAAAATTAAAATTGTTCCCCTGATCCACCAATTCACAAGTCTATTAGTCTAGATATTTGCAATAATATTTTGCCTAGTCGGAGGTGTACACATAATTTTTTGTGTTTGACAGGTAAACATCATTTGATTGTACTGATTATCTCCGTCAGTTTTATGCTGATTAAAATTGCATCGTTTAATTAGATACTAAATATGTTTTCAAAGAATAAAAAGGACGATATGTTGTTGATATTCGGAGAGAGCAAGAGAAATTGTAGACAGGCTGAACAATTGTCGAAAGATTTCCGGAAAGACGCCATCCGCCTAATAATTATTTCGCTAGAGTAGGAGAGCAGTTCAGAAGAGAACCGGAAAATCAAAACAATCTCCAATACATTGTCGACGAGGAAATGGAAGTAAATGTTTTGGCCATAGTACATGCAGATCCGACGATATCACTGAGACAAATTGAGGACGAAATCGGCCTAAAAACTACAGGCTGCTACATGTCTGCTGTGTCACCCGGTATTATTCTCATTCAGATTTGACTCTACAGCTTGTTACAAACTCAAAGAGATTTCGAAATCCCTCGATGTGACTGAGTTATTAATAAACAATATTTCACGAAGATAATGCCCAGTTTTCATGTCATGCATAATCCATCAGGCCTTGTTCATACACTTCGCGAACTAGGTTAATCGTTCGAAACAAAAAGCTCGTCAATTTCGATAAAAACGAAGGGAAAACTTTTGGAATCGAAAATTCCGTGATTACACTATCAGTTCGGGAACGTGAAAGCTCGTAATTGTAAATACTAAAAGCAATTAGGGTCGAATCACGTATTTTGACACTGTAATTTGTAACCCTATTACAAGTTGATGTCAGATAATAAGGACAAGAAGATTTCTCAACAAAGGATTTCTATTTGAATTAAATCTGATGAGGAATTAGTTCAAGGGCTCATTCTGAAAATTTAATTGCATAATAATGTAATAATACAATAATATAATAATGTAATAATGTGATAATGTTATTATGTAATAATGTAATAATGTAACAATGTGATAATGTAATAATTTATTAACGTAATAATGTAATGATGTAATTATGCGATAATTCAATATTGTAATGTAATGTAATAATGTAATTGGCTCGCTCTTTAGTGGTTTCATTCGTATCTTGAGAATATACCGGTAAACCTTGTACAATGAAACTGGTGATAGACCAGGTCATGACTGTTCAGAATATCGAAATTTCACCTCAGTAAAAATATCACCGTTTTCGAGATAATGGGAATTTCAAGAATTTCTGTAAAATCGTTACCTCACCTTGGATTTTTGAGTGCCATGTATACAAATTGAGACAAATTCAAATATCTTTGCTGTTGAAGAAAACTGACGAGTGATGCTTTTAGAAGTACAGAACAGTTTATTAGAAAGTGAAAAAAAATTCAAAAAATGAGGGTAAAATGACAAAGGACCACGCACGTTTCTTATGGAAAATGGCTTTCCGTGAATTTGTCCGAATTTTTGGTATGGTGTAGATCTGGATGCACTGATCAAAAGTGTCCATTGCCCAAGACTCCAAAAATGGACAGTTTTCGAGATATGGCTCTATCAATGTAATTTTTTGTGCATTTTTTGGATTTTGACACATAATCAGTTCACTCTCATACTTAGGAAAAACCGAGTTTCAATGATTTCACTGCAGGAATCGATTGAAAAATAGTTCTTTCTTCGTTTCAGATACTGCCATTTGAAGAAATTATTATACACTGTTCGTCACTGACGATGTAAATGTACTATTATTTTCAATTTCTATAGTCCAGTTTTTGTAGAAACAAAAACTTCTGAATTGTTCAAGGTATCACAGAGTCACATATATTCAACACCTTTCGATAGAGGCACTAGAAAAATAATATTCGATACAGACTATAGGAACTGAATCTGAGATACTTTTTTTTTTTTAATAGTTTCCTAGTCGTCAAAGAAATAATGGTAAATGCAAAATGAGCATATAGAAAATCGTTCATAATGTAGGTTGACGACATAAATACTCGTATCGAATGCAGTTTGTTTATACCGAGTGTTAAATATCAATAGAAACAAGGGAATACATACCCAATAATCATTTCTAATTGCTAATCGAACCGTTAAGGCAAACGGATCCATGAAAATGTCTGAATATTTGATTTGATGTGGAGTTCGATGCACTGATCAAGTGTCTATTGCTACAGACTACAAAAATGGACAGTTTTCAAGATATGGCCGTATCAATATCTGAATTTTTTCGTTTTCTAGATTGTGGCCCATAATCGCTTAGCTCTTATACCCAACAAAAACGGAATTCTATCGTCGCAGGAATTGACTGAAAAACAGTTGTATTTCATTTCAGATACATTCATTTGGAGAAATTAGCATACACTGCTCGTCACTGGCGATGTAGCTGGGCTATTATTTTCAACTTTTGTATTTCCGTGTTCGTAGAAACAAAAACTCTTGAATTGTTCTAGTTCTAACAAACATACTTATATCCAACACAATTCAATTGTGGCATTTGAAAAAATATTATGCAATACACACTCTAAATATGATTTGAATTATTTTTGAACTATTCTCCTGGCCATCAGGAAAATAGTGGAAAATGCAAAATGAAAAACTAGAAAATCGTATTTATAATTTACGCTGACGAGATGAATGCTCGTATCGAATGCAGATTTTTTATACCGAGTGTTAAATATACATACTGAAAAATCTTTTCTAATTGTTAATTGAACCGATAACTGATGAGAGAATATAGGCTTTACGGCCGGAGTCAATATATTCAATGTTGTCTGGGCCTAGCAGCCAGATTTTGCTCAGCCGAAAGCCTATATGGACTTGAAAAACTGAGACCACCGGTGAGGAGTGCTGTGGTCTCAGATGTTTAACGTTCACGGCCATCAACTCTAGACAACTTTGAATTTTGAAATAAATGAGTTTTCATGGGAAGAATATATAACTAATAATGGGAAAATTGTAAAACAGTAACAATATTTATTTCATGAAAAATATCAATTCTCCACCAAAGTGATGATGATAGTAGTAAGAATAATAGTACGTAAAAGAAAGTTGGTCCAAACGTTCATCAAATCATGTATGCGTAACATTAAACGAGGGTCAATTGTTCAACCCACCAAATATTATTGTATTAACTCGAACTATTGCAAAATTATACATGGGGCAAATAAGATAACGTCATTCAATCTCAGTTCTATGCCTGTCTTCGCAAAACGACGAAATTTTTTTTTGAAGAGTACAGACAGAGTCAAGTTACAAAAATCTGACAGTGATCATCTTTACAGAAGTGAAGTGTAGGTGCATTCACTGAATAAAGAACTATTGAACGAAAAATGTATAATTTGAACAGAATCGGGTAGGGTACTATACAACGATGTGGTTGCTGTTATGATCTTATTCTATTTGATAGAGGTAAGTTGAAGAAATGAATATTTTTTTGCTGTTCACTAGGTATTCAAGTAACTCCTTACTTGTTTGTTTATTCCACAACTGCATTCATCTCGTCAGCGTACATTATAAATAAGTACGATTTTCTAGTTTCTGATTTTGCATTTTCCACTATTTTCCTGATGGCCAGGACAATATTTCAAAAAAAAATCAAATCATATTTATTGTGTGTATCGCATATTATTTTTTCAAATGCAACAATTGAATTGTGTTGGATATAAGTATGTTTGTTAGAACTAGAACAATTCAAGAGTTTTTGTTTCTACGAACACGGAAATACAAAAGTTGAAAATAATAGCCCAGCTACATCGCCAGTGACGAGCAGTGTATGCTAATTTCTCCAAATGAATGTATCTGAAATGAAATACAACTATTTTTTAGTCAATTCCTTCGCAGAAATCGATAGAATTCCGTTTTTGTTGGGTATAAGAGCTAAGCGATTATGGGTCACAATCTAGAAAACGAAAAAAATCAGATATTGATACGGCCATATCTTGAAATCTGTCCATTTTTGTAGTCTGTAGCAATAGACACTTGATCAGTGCATCGAAATCCACATCATATCCGTTTGCCTTAACGGGTCGATTAACGATTAGAAATGATTATTAGGTATGTATTCCCTTGTTTCTATTGATATTTAACACTCGGTATAAACAAACTGCATTCGATACGAGTATTTATGTCGTCAGCCTACATTATGAACGATTTTCTATATGCTCATTTTCCATTTACCATTATTTCTTTGACGACTAGGAAACTATTTAAAAAAAAAGTATCTCAGATTCAGTTCCTATAGTGTGTATCGAATATTATTATTCCAGTGCCCCTATCGAAAGGTGTTGAATATATTATTATATGACTCTGTGATACCTTGAGCAATTCAGAAGTTTTTGTTTCTACAAAAACTGGACTATAGAAATTGAAAATAATAGTCCAGTTACATCGTCAGTGACGAGCAGTGTATAATAATTTCTTCAAATGGCAGTATCTGAAACGAAGAAAGAACTATTTTTCAATCGATTCCTGCAGTGAAATCATTGAAACTCGGTTTTTCCTAAGTATGAGAGTGTACTGATTATGTGTCAAAATCCAAAAAATGCACAAAAAATTACATTGATAGAGCCATATCTCGAAAACTGTCCATTTTTGGAGTTTTTGGCAATGGACACTTTTGATCAGTGCATCCAGATCTACACCATACCAAAAATTCGGACAAATTCACGGAAAGCCATTTTCCATAAGAAACGTGCGTGGTCCTTTGAGTTTCATCAATTTTTTTTAAAGTTTGACAGTATTGTCTTAAAGAAATATAATCAATTGGAAGTGGACATTCATTTCAGAAGAATGCTCATTTTGTTCAGACTCTACCATGGTATTAAACAAACTATAAGTAATTATTTTTTGAGGAATGATTTCCATTGAATTAGGCGTGGGTTTATTCCAGGCTTCCATCAACTTTCATACTTACACCCAAAAATTATTTTATTCCGATTTTATCAAGATGAAATGTGGAAATGATTATTAATAATGAAGAAATAGCATTAAATAGTATGCCAATAAACTTTACTTTTCATGTAATTAGGCCTAATAAAATTATCGAAATGAAATGTCGATTGTCCGACATGGAACCGATTAATACGAATTCTTGTAATGAATGTCGCAATTGTCCAACATCCAGATTCCAACGAAATTTCAGAGACCAACAGATATACAGGGTGTAACCAAATAAGTGCAAAATTTTTCAGAAGGTGAATCCTTGTCGAAAATTAAAAACTTTTCTAACTCCTGAGTTGTGTCCGTAGAAGAAATAGTTTCCTAATGGAAAAATAAAATACAGCATTGTGCATTAACGGATCTTCTGTAAATAGAATTGAAAAAATCTAGTAGGTGGCTGTCACATTTTGTTTGAACAACTTTTGACTTCTGTTGTAGTTTTTTTAAATTGTTCCGCTTGTTTCATTCTGTGGTATTTATCTCTTTGTCATGCCGTACACACATTATAGTCTTCGAGAATATGCGAATATGCACTACATTTATGGTGAATGTGGAGGTAGTGCTACTGCTGCAGCAGCGCTTTAAGCAAAACGATATCCGATTGCACAATGCCGCTCAGAGAATCACTGATTTGGAGGCTATAACCTATAGCGCATTTGAAAAGGTTCTTCTTGAAAAGATGTTTCTGCGTACGAGTGGATGGAAAATAACATTTTTGTAATATTATTCATTGCGATGTTGAATAATCGTTATTGTGGTTTATAGTGTATGTTGAATGTTGATTCAAAAAAACGTTGAATTAGTATTTACTTCTTTACATCTCATTGAATGCTTCTAAGCAGTTGATTCGTTATTACTCATGATTATTCAATCATTTCTTAATGATAGGATAAACATAAAAGACATTACTGACAAAGTCTAATGGAGTTGATTTTAGCTCAGAATAACATCACACTCTAATATAATCGAAATTCTACTCCTTCAAAAAATAATTATCGTTTGTTTTATACCATGGTAGAGTCTGGACAAAACAGGCATTCTTTTGTAATGAATATCCACTTTTACTTGGCTATGTTTTTTTTTTCAAAAAATAATCTCAAACTGTGGTTAAAAAAATTGGTGAACCTCAAATCTGGCATTTTACCCTAATTTCTTGAAAAATTGTATCGTTTTCTAAAAAACTGTTTCGTACGTCTGAAAGCATCACTCATCAGTAATCATCGCAGCAAAGATATTTGAATTGGTCTCAATTTGTAGACACGGCACTCAAAAATGAGGTAGTGATTTCCCAGAAATTAAAAAAAATGCTCATTATCTCGAAAACGGTGAGATTTTTACTGAGGTAGAATTCCGATATTCTGAACAGTCATGACCTGGTCTATCACCAGTTTCAATATTGTACAAGGTTTACCGGACACCCTGTATACCAACAAGTCGAATGTAATGGCTTTGTCTTTGATCCGATAACAGTAAGTGTTGGTGTACTTAAAGGATCCATATTGGGGCTCACTCTGTTTCCCATTTACATTAATGATTTACTAGAACCGGTAAGGCAGGCCGCTACTAGACTCTTAGCGTATGCTGATGAAATTTTCTATAAGATGAAGTAATGTTCGCGAAATTTCGCATTTTTATATTTTTCCAGGCGGTCAAAAGTGAAGTTTGCATCATTCTATATAGAAGGAAATCGAATTTTGTGAAAATTTTTATTTTCTTCTTTGGATCTTCTTTTGCAAAAATAACTGCATATATACATACAAATAAGGATGGATTTAGCGAGGGGCAATATATGAAAATATAAGTAGAAAAGTTATTGGGTATAACCCTCAAAATGCTCTGCAACGTGTTTCGAGCTTAAGCTCTCATCAGTACGGTAAAATCAAGTGCGAAGATGTACAACACTTGGATGTAAAAATAGAAACAAAGGAAGTCAACAACAGGAAGCCAACCACACATTTGTGTCTTCGATTAGAAGACCTTGTGCTCACAAGGCAACAACTAACGTCGCCACGGAGACAGCTGTAGCTACCAGCGTGACAATCCTACCCAGGAAAATACAAATAAGGATGGATTTAGCGAGGGCAATATATGAAAATATAAGTAGAAAAGTTATTGGGTATAACCCTCAAAATGTTCTGCAACCGTAGACACGTGTTTCGAGCTTAAGCTCTCATCAGTACGGTAAAATCAAGTGCGAAAATGTACAACACTTGGATGTAAAAATAGAAACAAAGGAAGTCAACAACAGGAAGCCAACCACACATTTGTGGCTTCGGTTAGAAGACCTTGTGCCCACAAGGCAATAACTAACGTCGCCACGGAGGCAGCTATAGCTACCAGCGTGACAATCCTACCCAGGAAAATACAAATAAGGATGGATTTAGCGAGGGCAATATATGAAAATATAAGTAGAAAGGTTATTGGGTATAACCCTCAAAATGTTCTGCAACCGTAGACACGTGTTTCGAGCTTAAGCTCTCATCAGTACGGTAAAATCAAGTGCGAAAATGTACAACACTTGGATGTAAAAATAGAAACAAAGGAAGTCAACAACAGGAAGCCAACCACACATTTGTGGCTTCGGTTAGAAGACCTTGTGCTCACAAGGCAACAACTAACGTCGCCACGGAGACAGCTATAGCTACCAGCGTGACAATCCTACCCAGGAAAATACAAATAAGGATGGATTTAGCGAGGGCAATATATGAAAATATAAGCAGAAAAGTTATTGGGTATAACCCTCAAAATGTTCTGCAACCGTAGACACGTGTTTCGAGCTTAAGCTCTCATCAGTACGGTAAAATCAAGTGCGAAAATGTACAACACTTGGTTGTAAAAATAGAAACAAAGGAAGTCAGCAACAGGAAGCCAACCACACATTTGTGGCTTCGGTTAGAAGACCTTGTGCTCACAAGGCAACAACTAACGTCGCCACGGAGGCAGCTATAGCTACCAGCGTGACAATCCTACCCATGAAAATACAAATAAGGATGGATTTAAATACACATATATTTAAGCTGAATGAGTTAATTGTTTCCTTTGGAAATCTGCTTTCCAGCTCGTTTATAACACAATCGAGCAGTGGTATAAATAGCGAAATTCTATAATAGTATTCAGAAGAATTTGAGGCTAAGTTAAGGTTGGGGCGATTTTTCATTTTATTGGCAAGTCTAGTTCGATCTAATTCAACTTCAAGTTCTTTAAACATATCTTGAATTTCCGTTAATATGACATTAAAAGATTCTGAATTTTCTTTTCTTTTATTTTTAAGGACTGAAAGAGGATGTCATCTCAATAGCAATTTAGTGTTGGGTTAGGGGGGCCATGGCCCCTATGGCCCCTATATTGCGTCTTTTATTTTGTGGAGGAAAAACCTCTATCGCTTGGTAATAATTCGGAGCCAGTAAGAAAAGTGCAGCATCTATTTATAATAAGAAAATCGTAGTTCATAACAAATATACCGAAGTTTATGCATTGATCTTGAGCTCAGATACCTAATATATTCCAGGCTAGCGAGTTCACAACAATTTTCCTTTTTATACTGCCATAAATTACCTTCTAAGAAATATCCCATTTCGATTTCAGGTTCTGCAGATGATACAGCAAGGATGCTGCGATAAATCTTACCTGGTGAATGTGATATATCTGAAAACAATTTCAGCGGAAAATTGAATCAATGCTTCGTATTTCCATCATTTATTCGAAGTGGATTTTTAGAAACTGTGAAATAAATATATTTTCCTATTGCCGAATCGAACCGAGTGAATTTGTCAGACAGGAAATATATTTTTCGGAATGCCATACTGTTATTTTGATTTAACGGAATTCAGATGACAATTGAAAAGTTAATGTTGACAGCCTCCGTCCGTTAAGATTTTTTTCGTGCAATCACACGCGAAGTCAGTATTTCACGTTCTCAGCACAGTCCGCGAAATTTAATTTCGCGGCCGTTACCCATAGCAACGGCCGCGAAACCAAACGTCACTTTCAATTTGTCACACCAATCTTTAAACTCGCCGTAACATTTTTCGTACTGCCGTTTAGGTTTTTCGGGTATTAAAACGGAAAGCGCCGAATTTACAACGCTTTTGAGTTCAGTAGGAGTGGAAGGTACTGAAATATCGCTATCAGTATCAGACATTTTGCGTTTTGACAAGAACTGTCAAAATATTTTGTATATATTGAAACATATCATTTCCATAGCACACGGTGATATTGTTAAATAAATTGAACTGCTGTTGATATTAGAGCAATTAGTTATTTTTGTATCTAGTGCGCGAAATGCTACTTTGGTGATAGAGAACTGATTTTTTTTAACGAGGCGCAGCCGAGTTAAAAAAAATAGTCGAGATTACCAAAGTATTTCGCGCATGAGATGCAAACAAATTTTTTCCTACAAACGTCAAAAATATTGTTCTAAAATAAGTAATAACTATGAAAAACAGTATTGAACTAGCTTAAATAATTTTTCCAAATCAAGTAATTACTGTAACTATGGAAATAAAATGGCATTTGTTGACAATTATTTCAAAGTGACAGTTCTTGATAATTATTTTGGAGTGACTTTTTATTCGCGTCAATTTCGTGCGTGATATTTATTATTGTAAAAGAATGGAAATTTCGAGCGACGATGAACTAAGCAGTACCCCACCTAACTTGATAGATGCGGCCAATTCCGTAATTTCCAACCTTTTACCGGAGAAATCGAGGCGGCAGTATGAAAATGCATATCAGCAATTTAAAGAGTGGTGTGAAGCAAATAAAGCCAGAAAAATATCTCTCACAATTTGAAAGCCTTAATTATTGTTGTACATTAATAAATAAACGATTTCTTGTTTTTTGCTTGATTGAGGAGTTGAGGACCATATAGGTTAGAATATGAAAATCCCATATAGTTTACATGCAGTGTGCGAAATATATTTCGCACATTACTTCGCGCACGGTGTCATGGTAACGAATGAAAATGAAAAAAAGTGCCACTTCGCATACTGTTGTCAATGCGCGAACCTTGTCATTTTTTGACGTTTGTAGAAAAAATATATTTATTTACAACTATCTATTTTAATAATTTTAACGATTGCACGAAAAATAGTGTGTATGCCATGGCCGCGAAACTTTTTAACGGCCTCAAGATTATCTTGCCTCGGCCGCAAGCGGCCTCGGCGATAACTGTTCTTTCGGTACGTTAAAATGGTATTTCGCGGCCTTAGCATACAAATAACTATTAACGGCCGGCGTCCGGTTTTTCTCAATTTTAAGCGGTTGAACCATGAATAAACCACCAAGTTACATATGCAATTCAAAAGTAGGCATTTTCATCGGAATACAAAAAAACTCCAGAACAATAATTGTTCGTGGAATATAAGGGTATTTTTTTCGAAAAATGTACCTTACTTTGAATAGCGATAAAATCATGCTTATTTGACACCAAAAAAGACATATTTTTACAAATTTTCATCTGAATTAAATCAATTATACGAGAAAAAAAAATAAAGTACTGAAAAATCGGTTTTTCCCTTTTTGACATTTAATTTGAGGTTATGTCAAAAATTATTTGATACAAAAGTTTTTGATTTTTTTATTATCTACAACTTTTTTATCGAATATTTTCCGCCAAGAGGTCACGTTTCGCTGCAAATTGCGAAAAAACATTTTCAACCCCTAAACTGCATCCCCATTTCACCATTTTGAGTGTTTTCGTGTTTGAATATTTTCTTCTTAAAGTTGGAACCTCAACAACAGTTTCCACCTGGTCCTTGCCTGTTACTTTTTTTTCACAAAAATTAAAGGCAATTACGGTCCTAAACTTTTTAATCTACTATGATTTCATTCGCCCTAAAGTTGAATCGACGTGTTTCAGAGAGCTCCGCGAAAATTGATTAATTTAACAGTAAATGTTAGTGAAAAAATACCGAATTTTCGCACACACATAGATCTGTAATATTACTACAAGTTTGTGTAACGAATAGAGTGAATCCTTTCATATATTAGAAGATAAATACACTTATATTGTGCATACAAAGGAACTTCACACCTGCAAATAAAAGGTCTAACAAAAAAACAGACTTTTTGTGTAGTGGCTGGATGATAATGAAAACAAACTATGGAGTGCTTTTTATGCAAGGTAATAAAACAACCAACAAAAGAAGTCAAATCCCCTTGTTTTTCTTGTGATTCCTGCCGAAATCTTATTTGTACAGAGTGTTCTGATTTAACAGCATCAGAACTAAAATGTATGCCACTCCAGAAACGCACTCTGAAATTTAATTGCAAAAAATGCAGAAACAATGAATATGTGGAAAGTTTGCAATATACTATAAAAGACAAGGAAGAAATAATAAATAATAAGAACGAAATTATAAAAATGTTACAAGAAAAACTTAACAACTATGAAGTAGAACGCACCTACATAACAATGCCTACTTACTCCGAGGCTCTACAACAGAACCCGAATACATTTTCTAACATATCTCCACCAAACGCTCCTGATATAATAATAAAACCTAAGATCCCCCAAGATGTGGAAAAAACTAAGAATGAAATTATAAATACTATCAATCCATCCGATTTAAAAATTGGCATTAGAAGTTTGAAATCTACGAAATCTGGATCGGTCATCATCAAATGCAAAAACAAGACAGAATTTGAAATTCTGGAAAATGAAATCAAAAATAAAATGGAAAATATGTATAATATAGAAGCATCTAAGATGAAGAAACCAAGGATTAAAATACCAATGTTTCAACAAAATCTATCAAAGGAAGAAATTGAAACCTCAATAAAACAACAAAACGAAGCCCTGGACGAAATCAAGGTAACATTTATTAAAAAAGGAAAAAATAACAAGTCAACAGTCTTTGGAGAATGCTCACCATCAACCTTTAGACAACTAATGCGACTGAATAAGGTATTCATAGGTTGGGAACGTTACTCAGTCTTTGAGGATCTTACAGTCCCACGTTGTTTCCAATGTCAAGAGTTTTATCATAAAAAACAAAACTGCCCTAACAAACTAATCTGTCCCCTATGTAGTGAAGAACATGAACAAGAAAGCTGTCCAAAAATAAAAAAAGTTTGTGCCAATTGTGTTAAATCCAACGATAAATACAAATTGAAAAATAGTGTTGACCATTACTCGACAGATACTAATTGTCCAACTCTACAGTTCCATATCAATTTGACAAAAAATAAAATTGACTATAGTAGTTAATGGTACTAGTGGATCAAGATACTATCTTAGAAAATTTAAGTTTACTAGAACAAGACCACCGAGGAGAATATGTAGAACCTGGAAATTTTGTGCTACCAAAAACGAAACTGTTTAACATTACACATTTTAATATTCGAAGTGCTAACAAAAACTTCAATGAGTTCCTAGCACTCATTGAAACATATAACTTAACCTGTGATGTGTTTGTCTTAAGTGAATGCTTTAAAAATGTATGTATAAATAACCTTAATATACCAGGATATACAACGATACATAATGACGGTGATTTTAATAAGAATGATGGAGTTTTGATTCTAATAAAATCAAACCTCAACTACAATATTTCAAACTACAAATTAACCATATGTGGTGTCTCATTATGTATCATAAATCTAACAATAAATAATGTATCCTGTAGAATAATTGCCCTATATAGGCCTAACCCAACTAACCTGATCTCGTTTATTGATGAACTAGATTCATACCTGGACAAAATACAGACCAATAAAATGGATGTTCTTATTGGTGACATCAACATCAATCTATTAAATGAAAACGACGTTTATGTTAATAAATATCTGTCTGTGCTTGCTAAATATGGATTTGTACCATACATACTGAATCCCACAAGAATTACCCCAGAAACTAAGTCATGCATTGATCATATCTTCCTTAAAAAATCTAACAATAACAAAAATTTGATTTTTAATTCATATATTCTTAAGTATAATATTACAGATCATTACCCAATATCACTAAATATAGAGTACAATCGCAAAAAAACAATAACTCCTGATACAACAAAAAAAATTGCAACAAAAATTGATTTAAAAAAACTAGAAAACTTACTGCAGCTAGAAAACTGGGATGTAGTATTAAATGAAAATGACCCTCAACTCGGAACCAATGTCTTCTTAAATAAACTTAATAACGTTATTGAAAACTCCAAAACTACAAAATTATGGCATAAAAAAAACACGAAAATTAAACCATGGATAACTAAAGGGTTAATTATATCAATAAGAAATAGGGATAAATTGAAAAATCAATTAAATAAACACTTCTCATATGAATTAGAACAAGAATACAAAATTTATAGAAATAAACTAAATAAACTACTGAATAAAACTAAAAATAACTATTATCTTGAACAAATTAAAAACAATAAAAATAATCTAAAAAAAACGTATCAACTAATATCAGAAGCTACCAATGAAAGAAATAACAATAAAAATATCTTACAGATTGCTAACGAAGATGGTGTTGTATTTAATGATACCAAACTAATGGCAAATTATTGTAATAACTATTTTAATAATGTTGGCTTACATTTGGTTAAAGAAATTGACACTTCATTAACAATTAATGAAAATATTGAAATAAATCCCAATTCCATGTTTCTCAATCCAATAACAGAAAATGAACTCATAGAGCATATTTCTACATTGAAAAATAACACTTCCCCTGGCATAGATGGAATAACCACTGAAATAATTAAACAGATCCACCAATACATTCTCCAACCCCTTAAACATTTATTCAATCTGATCATCCAAAAGGGACATGTCCCCACTCAGTTCAAATCTTCTATAATTACACCAATTCATAAAACTGGCGACAAAACTAAAATTAGTAATTATAGACCTATCAGTGTAATAAACAGCTTTGGAAAGATCTTTGAAAAATGTCTAAAAACACGCTTAGTACAATTTTTTGATGAAAATAAGATTATACATAATCACCAATATGGGTTTCGGGCCGGTATAGCTACTACTGATGCCATGCACAATGTTATTACTAGTATTACAGAGGGACTTGATAAAAACAAAAAATGCATTGCAGTGTTTTTAGACTTGGCAAAAGCATTCGACACTGTTGACCATGCAATACTTCTTAACATACTGGAACGTTTTGGTATACGTGGTGCAGTGTTGGATGTCTTTAGCAGTTACTTGGCTAATCGGGAACAATGTGTTAAAATAAACAATACCATAAGTGAAACTATGACTATAAGAATGGGGGTCCCCCAAGGAACCGTTCTTGGTCCAATACTTTTTCAAGCTTATATAAATTCATTGCTCTGTTTAAACGGGAAAGCAAAAATTATATCATACGCTGATGATACGGTCGCAATCTTGAGTGGAAACACATGGCTTGAAACTAAAAATTATGTCCAGCAGAGCATGGCAGCAATTAATAAATGGCTGAGTATGTATCGCCTTTCATTAAACGCAAGTAAGACCCACTATCTCGCCTTCTCTATATCAGCAACAAACAGACCTAATTTCTCCAGTATTAAAGTTCCAGGTATGAAAGATGAAATTAAAGAAACAAACGAGGTGAAATACCTGGGCATAATTATTGACGAAAATCTAAGGTGGAACAATCATATTGACTATCTAACAAAAAAGGTGAGGAAGCTAATATATAAATTTTACCAGCTACGACAGTTTTTATCGAAAAATCTACTGATACTAATTTACAAATCTCTAGCTGAATCACTTTTTCGTTATGGTATTCTGGTGTGGGGGGCAATGTACAAGAATTCTTTACAAAAACTGAACACAATACAAAACTATATTCTAAAAATAATTTTGAAGAAAAAAAGATCATTCCATACAAACCTTATATATACAGAAGACATTAGTAATATCCGTACATTATATTTTCACAGTGTATGTATGTATGCATTCAAAAATAAAATACTTCAGAATTCTGTTCCAACAGCTTATACCACTAGAAGCAATACAAACCAATCGCTACCCACTCCAAAATTCAACAAAAATGTTTGTCACCGTTTCTTAACTTATACGTTACCCAAAACTTGTAATATCCTACCCCTAGAGGTAAAACATATTAAAAATCATAAAACCTTCTCGAGAGAATCAAAAAAATTCATCTTCGCAAAATACTTCAAATTTATTAAAATACTAGAACATCAATAGTTACACTAACATGATATAAAACCATTATTGAATTCTTTACATTCTGTACACAACTGTAATTTTAGATCAATTAACATTACTTTGTAGCACAACACAAGTGTTAAGTCACTTAGGTGCTTTCTGTACACAATCTATACTCTGTCCCTTATATATTGTTTGTCTTCATTCATACTTGTTTGTTTTATTATTCTTTATTATTATGTTATTAACCTAATTTATCTTTGTATCATACTTTGTATCATACGTATTCTGTATCACTGTATCATTTTGTGTACAATAAATAAATAAATAAATAAATAAATAAAAACTACCCTCTGACACTAGAAATATACAAAAGTTAAAAAAAACAAGCCAAAATGTTTGTACTTTTGTACGTGAAAAGATACTTCTTCACGTCATCCCTGATAGAACAGTTTATTATTATTATTTTTTTGTAATCAACATTGCTCCATAGTCATCAAGTTAGTTTAATTTGAAATCATTCTTCATTATCCGGAGTTCTATTCAATGTATTCCAGATAAATCTTTATATAGACCATTGTCAATGAAGTTATCAACCCTCCAATAATAATCCCATTCATCTTGAATAACAGCCTTGTTTCCTTTGTTCCTTCCTTTGGATAATTCTCTTCCCTTTCTTGTAGAAATAAGTCATTCCACCGTTTCAAATAACAGTCTGCAGTCTGCAGAATGAAGTTTTCATCTCTATTCAAGTAATTTAAAGGAACTCACATCACAGTGGAACTTATTTACTCCCCTTGTAGTCCAGTAACTACAAACAAATTTGTGCAAAAACTGAATGATGAATAATTGTAGCAGTATGAAACTTAGCACGTGAATTCTTGGCATCATGTAGGTTAGAAAAAAAAATTACCAAATAAAACATTTTTTACAGATCAAATCGATAAATTCAAATTGTAACGTCTTAATGAATATCTCCAGGCTTTCACATACCGCGGCTTTAATGTCAGCTTGAAGTAAATGCCTGTTACCATAGATTAATTTTTAGTGATACAAGAGCTTGCAGAATTAATTCATTTATGAAACCTTCAGCGTCAATCACAACACCCAGATGTGTTGCCTCCGACAAACGCTAAATTTTCACCGTCAATTTGGAAATTAACAGAATCAGTAATTTTTTTTTAGTCCCGAACCGTATAACTTTGGTCTTGGCAGTGTTTATGATTAAACAACGGTGCGATACTGATTTCACAAATTCATCTATCTCTCTGGATTGGTTCACATGACACATGACAACCAGTTGTGCAGAAAAACTATAATATATTTGGGTGCATGGCTTAAATGCCTTGGCAGCTTTGAAGAGAACGTAAAAGGTTTGAGGTATAAATATAATACAGCAGTGGACCTAAAATGGATCCTTGTGGGACATCGTACTTCAATGTCGAATATTCATAATGCTCTGTCTATTCTTATTCTTTGCTGTTTATCATGAATGTTCACAAGGAGCTTAAAGTTAATAGTGTCGAATGCTCGAGTGAAATCAAGTATAATCAGAGCAGTACATGAACTTTGATCAGTTACCCTGAGGATACATCTACAGTACGAAGGAGAGCTGTGGTGCAACTGAAACCTCTGTGGAAACCTGACTCCACTGTGAGAAGTATGGCGTTTTCTTTTAAATATTCAAAGATTTGGTTTTCCATAGCTTTCTCTAAGATTTTTGACAACACAGGAAGTTCAGATCTCGATTCTCTCTGGGATTTTGCTTTTTTCCAACAGGAAGGGAAGACATTATTAGCCTGAGCAGAAATTCAGAATATGAGTAGTATACGGTATGATAAGTGGGCAGCATGATTCAATAAGTTTGAGCTTGATTTCATAGCAGCCCTTTGCGTTTTTGTCTTGATCTGACTCATAGTAGAATGCACAAGTAAATAGTTCACATTTTTTAAAAGGAAGTTCATCGGAATACGTTGGTTATGTTTGTAGAAATCGTGTAGATGGGTTGTGGGTTCACTACTGCGGATTGACTCCACTAAGATATCGTTCATTTCACTGAAGTTTTTGAAGTTTTCAGGAGTAGCTTTCATTTTATTTTTAATAATTCTATTATTTTTCCAAGTCGACCACATTTCTTTTGGAGTACAATTATTGAATTGATGTACAAAATATGCACGTTTTTCCCTTCGTATAGCTTGACTTCTGTAGTTACTTGAGTGTTTACATAACGAGAAATGGCCATTCGATTCAGTGCGCCTATATTTTTTTAAATCTTATCTCTCTTTGATCATTGGTTCAACTGCGTATGTTAGCCAGGGACCATTTTTCTTCGTAACCCTACATGTGACATCAAATAGATTATTAAGAGAGTATAATGCACTTTCTCATCTACAATCTCTTGATCAAAGAGAAAAAATAATCAAAACACATTCATTATTGAAATTCCGGAAATGTCTGTAGGAACTCATTTTCGGGACTTGATCAATTTTAACATTCAATTCACAGAAGGTAAGCAGGTGGCATAGAAATATATATTTCATACTTACTAGAATGCTAATCCCCATGTCAAAAGTGTTGTAAAAAGTTCAGGCTAGTCCGCAATGCGCACGCGCGTCATTAGTGATTTTTTTTAACAGGCTCGGTTTTAGTAAAATATTATGGTACTTGTGAAGATTAACAAACTCTAATTCTGAATCTCGGAGAATAAGGGTGGAAACCTCATTGTACTTATGCCTGTTATTTGTATTTAGCCGATTTGAATACATCTTTTCTAATATTTATGATCGCAAATATTCAGCAGAGGCTATCAGAAAGTAAAGCACGGTTATTATTATTATTTATCACAATGATTTTTGGTTTCTCATTCACTTTTCAGCTGTAGTTAAATTTCAAGGAAGCACTGGAATGGAAAATAAATTGAAAGTACAAAAAACTAGAATTTATTTCAGCTAATATAAATAATTTCAACTTGAATTGGATTTATAAAATTAGATCCTTGGAAGCTCGAGGTTTTTTTTCTAGAACGATTCATGTCAAAATATGCAAGTGCATTTTAATTTGAATCATTTGAAGAGATTAACATGCTATTTCTACCAGTATTTCAGGTTGTGTTATTACCTTTAGTGCAATTGAAAAAGTGAGTCCAGAAGCATTTTCTTCATCATCAAAAAAAAAGCACTTCCATACTGACATATTTTCTGAGGCGATCCTAGATGTTTAGTACTTTTTGTAGGAATCTAGAACTCATAATATAAGCGGTGTGGCTGATACTCGAAATTTGTATGCATAAAGTTCTATCACTCGCCATGCATGTTTACGCAGACACAGTGTTGGTACTGCACTAGGTTTCAAATTATTCTATTGCCGTTTTCACATAAATCTTCATGAGGAAAATGACTGCCACAAATTACAATTTTCTTACTCAAATGCTCTGCTGGGGTCTCTTCCTAAAGACAATAATCAAGAATCATGCCTTTTTCGTCAAGCTAAAATAATATTTAAGCTATTTTGAGCAAAGCATATAGGTAAATAAATTTTTTTATTATCTACCAAAAATTATTTAATATATTTATTTTTCCTTCACTTCCACACAACACTAAACAGTTCATTGTTTATTTGTAGAAAAAAACTGCTTTATTAGAAATTTTCTTTAAAGGAACAAGATCAATGCAAATTCATGAATGATGAAAGAATAACCAACGACAACAAACACCACACAAAATGACAAGAAAAAATCTGAAATTCTAAAAACCGTCTCTGATCTCTGATAAGAGTGACATATCTTAGTGACAAGTCTTCCTGTTGATGAAAACGCACTGTTGCACGGTCATTATAATTACAGTAGCGTAGGGTTATTGTATCAAATAAGTTTCTTTCGCTCGTAAAATTTGGAGTAATCTATCTCTAAAAGGTTCTTTTCGGTATTAAAAAGTCCTAAATGCGCTGTCAAATTTCTCTCTTTCAAATTCATGTGTTTTATTGCCTCATGATAAAAACTCTGAATTGGAACACCAAATCATTTTCAAACTTGGCAACGATCTACTCAAACTACACTGATGACGCGCATGCGCACATCATAAACGGGTCGCATACGCGGCATGCTTTTCGCCGTGAAAATTGGCGGGATTAGCATTCTAGAGTAACTATATAATATATATTTCTATGGCAGATGGTCAGAGATGTTATGATTGATGAAACCAGAATTGAAAAAATTGATTTCGTTGGCTATTACAAAATCGAGGAGGGTAGCTGATGTATTGTGACGCAAGTGGAATTTAGAGTATAAAAAGTTTTAATTTGAAAAATGTATATTGAAATCTGCTATGCACACAATTTCATCTACCAATGGAACAATTGACAATGTGGTCTTTTAAGTCAATAAAATTATTAATATTATTACTATCACTTGTCTGGCTGCAGCAACAGCCTCTCTATAATTACTATACATATACTAGAACTACTTCTTGTTTGGTTCGAATTACTAGCATGCCAAATTTGGTGGTGATTAAACTTGATCCTCGTTTCGAAACCCAATTGGACTGGATTATTGTATTACAGCTGCATCTCTGTTTGTTGTAGCTCACGAAACAGCGAATATTGGATTTCTTTCAGAATGCTCCGCAGACGCGACGTTATGAAAAAAGTTTAATGAATCGGTGGTTATCGATCGCAGGAGTTAACTCCAGATATATTGAAATACTCCCGTTGAATAAAGAAAAGGGAACCTAATGAAAACTGACGTCTGAGGCTTTAGCTGGCCGATCCTTCAGAAATGACAGTGTTCGAGGCGAAATGAAATTTATTTTGTGAAGCATACAAGATGTTTTATTCAGCGTTAACACGCCATGCTCTATAAAAAAGACACAAATTATGATATTGTCTTAGGGTATTGTCATTCCTGGGCTCTAATCTGGATTGATTAAAGGTCGCAGAGAATTTGCGACAAAATACAGAGGGTTTCAACCAAAAGTCACCATCCCGAATGAACTTCCAACTTTTCATTTCTACTTTTGATTTGTGCAGTTTGGCGACATATTGTGCTTGGTATCACACGTTGAAAGGTAAGGGCTATTTCTTCCCTAGCTCGCACAAGTCTACAAGTGTTTTACTGCCCACTAGTGCATAAAAGTAGTTAATGAACTACTATTTGACCAAAAAAATTCCAATCTGTTCAAACGTTAACAGGGGGGAGAGGTTACTTTATAGACTGAATTTTTCTGTTCGGTATTGGTTCAATGAATTGTTTAGCTGCATCAGCTACCGCTTCGTTTCTATCATCATCTGAGTCACTTTCCTTATTATTATTGGGTTAAAAATCTTTTTTCTCCACATGAAAATACATTGTTATAATCTATACATATATATATATATATATATATATATATATATATATATATATATATATATATATATATATATATATGCTGAATACTTGTTTCAAGGAGCAATAAATGTTCCAGTGACTGTAAAACAGTCGAAAACAATCCTTTAGGAACTCACTATACCTTTGAATAGATAGTATGGCATATGTCCGACAGAAAACAACTACTTCTCTGGCTAATACCTCGACAGATATTGAATTATATCTGTCAGACATATGTGCAAAGATCCTTACTTTGAAGGAACAACTTTGCAAGAGCTCTCAGAGACAGACAGCAGGACACCGCCTGATCCAAACAAGGAACCAACTGCAGACCGGTTTCGGGATGAAGTCCCTTATCAGTGCAGTCCTGGTTATCATGGTTGTATACACGCGGGGGCCCAGTGCCCGTCATCGTTCGCCGGGATGAACACTGCAATCGCTTACAGGATCCACCACGGCAACAGATTAGAGAGCGCTCCAGAAGGACATTTCGGATGCGAAATGGTATATGCTGAATACTTGTTTCAAGGAGCAATAAATGTTCCAGTGACTGTAAATCAGTCGAAAACAATCCTTTAGGAACTCACTATACCTTTGTATAGATAGTATGGCATATGTCCGACAGAAAACAACTACTTCTCTGGCTAATACCTCGACAGATATTGAATTATATCTGTCAGACATATGTGCAAAGATCCTTACTTTGAAGGAACAACTTTGCAAGAGCTCTCAGAGACAGACAGCAGGACACCGCCTGATCCAAACAAGGAACCAACTGCAGACAGGTTTCGGGATGAAGTCCCTCATCAGTGCAGTCCTGGTTATCATGGTTGTATACACGCGGGGGCCCGGTGCCCGTCATCGTTCGCCGGGATGAACACTGCAATCGCTTACAGGATCCACCACGGCAACAGATTAGAGAGCGCTCCAGAAGGACATTTCGGATGCGAAATGGTATATGCTGAATACTTGTTTCAAGGAGCAATAAATGTTCCAGTGACTGTAAATCAGTCGAAAACAATCCTTTAGGAACTCACTATACCTTTGAATAGATAGTATGGCATATGTCCGACAGAAAACAACTACTTCTCTGGCTAATACCTCGACAGATATTGAATTATATCTGTCAGACATATGTGCAAAGATCCTTACTTTGAAGGAACAACTTTGCAAGAGCTCTCAGAGACAGACAGCAGGACACCGCCTGATCCAAACAAGGAACCAACTGCAGACTGGTTTCGGGATGAAGTCCCTCATCAGTGCAGTCCTGGTTATCATGGTTGTATACACGCGGGGGCCCGGTGCCCGTCATCGTTCGCCGGGATGAACACTGCAATCGCTTACAGGATCCACCACGGCAACAGATTAGAGAGCGCTCCAGAAGGACATTTCGGATGCGAAATGGTATATGCTGAATACTTGTTTCAAGGAGCAATAAATGTTCCAGTGACTGTAAATCAGTCGAAAACAATCCTTTAGGAACTCACTATACCTTTGTATAGATAGTATGGCATATGTCCGACAGAAAACAACTACTTCTCTGGCTAATACCTCGACAGATATTGAATTATATCTGTCAGACATATGTGCAAAGATCCTTACTTTGAAGGAACAACTTTGCAAGAGCTCTCAGAGACAGACAGCAGGACACCGCCTGATCCAAACAAGGAACCAACTGCAGACTGGTTTCGGGATGAAGTCCCTCATCAGTGCAGTCCTGGTTATCATGGTTGTATACACGCGGGGGCCCGGTGCCCGTCATCGTTCGCCGGGATGAACACTGCAATCGCTTACAGGATCCACCACGGCAACAGATTAGAGAGCGCTCCAGAAGGACATTTCGGATGCGAAATGGTATATGCTGAATACTTGTTTCAAGGAGCAATAAATGTTCCAGTGACTGTAAATCAGTCGAAAACAATCCTTTAGGAACTCACTATACCTTTGTATAGATAGTATGGCATATGTCCGACAGAAAACAACTACTTCTCTGGCTAATACCTCGACAGATATTGAATTATATCTGTCAGACATATGTGCAAAGATCCTTACTTTGAAGGAACAACTTTGCAAGAGCTCTCAGAGACAGACAGCAGGACACCGCCTGATCCAAACAAGGAACCAACTGCAGACCGGTTTCGGGATGAAGTCCCTCATCAGTGCAGTCCTGGTTATCATGGTTGTATACACGCGGGGGCCCGATGCCCGTCATCGTTCGCCGGGATGAACACTGCAATCGCTTACAGGATCCACCACGGCAACAGATTAGAGAGCGCTCCAGAAGGACATTTCGGATGCGAAATGGTATATGCTGAATACTTGTTTCAAGGAGCAATAAATGTTCCAGTGACTGTAAAACAGTCGAAAACAATCCTGTAGGAACTCACTATACCTTTGTATAGATTGTATGGCATATGTCCGACAGAAAACAACTACTTCTCTGGCTAATACCTCGACAGATATTGAATTACATCTGAAACAAGTATTTAGCATATACCATTTCGCATCCGAAATGTCCTTCTGGAGCGCTCTCTAATCTGTTGCCGTGGTGGATCCTGTAAGCGATTGCAGTGTTCATCCCGGCGAACGATGACGGACACCGGGCCCCCGCGTGTATACAACCATGATTACCAGGATTGCACTGATGAGGGACCACATCCCGAAACCGGTCTGCAGTTGGTTCCTTGTTTGGATCAGGCGGTGTCCTGCTGTCTGTCTCTGAGAGCTCTTGCAAAGTTGTTCCTTCAAAGTAAGGATCTTTGCACATATGTCTGACAGATGTAATTCAATATCTGTCGAGGTATTAGCCAGAGAAGTAGTTGTTTTCTGTCGGACATATGCCATACAATCTATGCAAAGGTATAGTGAGTTCCTACAGGATTGTTTTCGACTATTTTACAGTCACTGGAACATATATATATATATATATATATATATATATAGGGGTATGATAAAGTAATGCACAAAATTCATAAAACGTACAACGATCACTTTTGAAAAAAATGCAATAACACGTCAAACTGTTTTTTTTATTCCGCATCTTTTGACATAAGTTACAAAAATAACACGTCAAAGTTGTCAAAGTTATGACGTCATCAACAAATTTTTTTTAATGGGAAGCTAAGATTTTTATTACATTATGTGATAGAGCTTGTGTTTGTACCGAGGGAAAAATAGTTGAAGTAGGGCTTACATAAGAAAAAAAAAACGGGAAAATGAATAAAAAACGAAATAAACGTAAGTTTCATAATAACTTTTCAATTAACTAAACAGTCCATTAAACCAACTTTGACGTGTTATTTTTGTAACTTATGTCAAAAGATGCGGAATAAAAAAAACAGTTTGACGTGTTTTTGCATTTTTTTCAAAAGTGATCGTTGTACGTTTTAGGAATTTTGTGCATTACTTTATCATAATACTGTATATATAAAAAAATTATCATATCTCGGTTAACATCATTTTTTAAAACAAATAACGTAATTCATGACAGACAGTATGGGTTTCAAGAAGGAAAATCAACAGAAGACGCAATTCTAAAACTAACGTCGGAAATCTATGATGCTCTTGATAAAAAATTACCAAACCTCTGCGTTTTCATTGATCTCTCTAAAGCTTTCGATACATGTCTGCCATGAAAAACTATTGAACAAACTAGAAAAACACGGCATAAGAGGAAACGCATTCTAAAGAGCTACTTATCGAATAGATCACAACAGGTAAGTATAAATGGAGTAATCAGCGATATAAAAAGGGTCAAATACGGTGTCCCCTAAGGAACTTATTTCAGTTGGATTTCAAGGGCAAGGTCATGATTTGCTGATGATACAGCAATTATTTTCAAAGGTGAGGAATGGAGTTCGTTGAAAAGTGCTGCAGAATATGATATGAGAAAAATAAAAAAATGGGTTCAAAATAATTTACTTACCCTCAATATAGAGAAAACCAAATATTTGCCATTCTCTTCATACGCAAGCGGCCTACCTGACCTAGGTCCATTACTAATAGACCAAGATACAGCTATCCCAGAAGCTGAATCAATCAAATATTTGGGAGTGATCGTGGATAGACACATGCGGTGGGATTACCATACTACCAGTCTAACCAATAAAGTGCGGGGATTGTTAACGCGACTAAAATACCTCAGAGGATTTTTAGAAATCCCCCAACTCAAAATAATATATTACACATTGATTCAGAGCCAACTTCAGTATGGTATTCTGGGATGGGGAGGAGTAACAGACAACCATTTGGATAGGTTAAATAAATGGATCTTGAGGATAATTTTCCGCAGAGATATTAGATATTCTAGTGATGCCCTTTTCAAAGAGAGTCAAGTAAACGACATCAGGCAAATCTTTGTGATGAAAATACTCCTCAATATTAAAAGTAAAAAAATTATATTGAAATTCAGTGATCATAAGTACGAAACCAGGAAAAAGAATGAGAAATCTGTTTTATTGAAATGTGAAAAAACTATAGGACAACGAAGTTGCAATTTTTCCCGAAGTTGAATGTTTCGTGAGGTATCTATTTCATTCTCTCCACATGTAAAGGTTTGAATTCACGTATTAATTTCATTTTATTCGGCGAAAACAGATTGATACTCACTGTAACGCCTATGGTACTTACGAATGGAATCTAATATTCGGGTTCGAACACATGGATTGTTTGCAAACCCAACAAGATTGCACCATTATGATTCTCTTACTATTGTACCTCCACTATATATCACGAATGAGTTCAAAAACCACTATTTCAGTAATAATCCCACAAAAAATTAATGACAGAACATGACAGAACTGTCAGAAGTGTACTTTGTGGAAAACATAAACATTGATATTCGACAGCGTTGACAAACGTCCAGATACAATAATTTCTTCACAACCATTTGAAGACGCAAGTAATGAATTTTTCGATAGTTTGGATTTTTAAACTTGTAAGTAATACAGGTTTGAGTTGCGTGATAATGTCACCATCACCATTCTTAATTCTTCGATTGTAATCGAATGGAATACGTATAGTGACACAATTTTGTCTATGATAAAGACTTATTACCTACGCGATGTGACAACGCCCAACTCAACATCACGACTACAGATTGTGGCCATACACGACTTCAAACCAGGATGTAAACAGCTTGGTCCAGTACAATACTTTATAGGTCCATGGTTATACCCAATAATTTTTCTCTTTATATTTTCATATATAGCCCCTCGATACATCCTTTCTGATTTATACATATACATACATCTTGAATGTGAATTATGTTAGTCGAATGTACCGTATTGAGATGAACAACCACATACAAGTAGTTCGTATTTCTGTGGTATCACTGTTTATTCTACTTTGAAACCATTTGAATCATACTTTTTCAATTGAAATGAATAAACATTATTATTATTATATTATTATCATATTATTATATTGATCAGCTGAGTGATGATCTCCTGATGTATGTATGATTTTCATAAATCAATTGAAATGTTATCCACCCACACAGTTTATCGTGCAAAAAAAATCCTGAACCTGTCTTCCAATACCTACATTGTCGACCATTTCCTTATTCCTCATTCCTATTCAATTTGCCACATTATTGACCCTCATTCTCGCAACGAACCTAAAGACGTCTCTGCCTTCAGAAAATGTGTTGCAATATTGTATCCTCCAGAGATTTCTCGAAGGAGCGGGAATTCGAGACGAGCTTATATGGTCTCAATTTCCTGAATGTGAAGACGCGGAGATTTGGCCGTACGTTTGTCTCGGAAATTACAAATTTTTTTGAGCAGAATATGATTTTCTGCCAATGCGACATGGAATTGTAAGAAAAGGGTCCGAGAATCGTAGAAATTGATTTGTATTCTGGATTTTACCTTATCTTGTTGGAGTAACTGGATAAAAGTCATAATTTCGTTGTGAGGATCTTACAGTATGATCAACAAAATGAAAAACATGGAAAATAGAGATGAAGCTTCTAAAAATATGAAAGATAGCTCATTGGATTTGGAATGACCACTAGAAAAATGGATTTTAAGGATTTTTGCGCACGTATTAATTTTGCGATTGTTATTTACGAAATGAGATGAAAAAAAAAAAATTAGTTTTTTGTGGATATCTCAAAAACTACTGATATTCGAAATATTTTGGAAAAGTTCCTCAAAGAGGAGGAAATTTCCATTAGAAATGTTCAAACTCCCGGAACTCTATCTCCATCATTTATAATTTTAATTCAACGCTGAAAATAGTGCTCCGCGAGGCCATTACAGCACGAACGCACCGCTGCAATAGTATATTTCAGAAAATAGGATTTTTCCGTGCGTGCGCGACATGGTCCTGTGGTAGCCAAAGCCGAACACGGGAAGTCGTGCAAGCACGGAAAAAGCACTTATGGACGATTAATGAACGATATTCTTCATTATATCTACCTGAAACCCACAGATTGTTAGAAAACATTTATTTTTAATGATAAGGGAACAATATAAGCCTATTACTTATCACATGAAGACTGGGCAGATGTATGTGCTCAGAGTTGCCCCAGCTTAGCATATGATGCTTTTAGTAAAATTCTAACATATTACTTTGAAATATCGTTCCCAAAAAGAAAAATTACCTTAGGGCAACCAAAAAAAATTACTTCACACAAAATAACGATGACTGATGAAATATGGGAGTTCAAAATTAGCTAGGAATGATAATAGATATAAGGAAGAATGTAAGAAATTCAATAAAGAATACAGAGAGAAACTGCAATCGCTGAATAGACAAACTCATGCAATCTTCAGGGTTTTCAAAGGTTACCTTCTCACCCTGAAGCTTGTTTCATAGGCACCGGCAGCTTTTCGTCTGGGAGCAATGGTTTTGAGCTTGGCTTCGAATTGTCAAGTGATCCCGGGAGCGCCACTCAATTTTGATCTTAAGAAAACAAAGAAAATCTGCAACTTGTAATATAATAGTAATATTCAAACACAAAACAAACTCGATTGTTTAATACCCTCTTGGTAGTAGTTACATTAATACTTGCAAAAAGGTAATCACATGAAATCAATTAACAAAAGTTTAATCTTTATCTATACGTAAAATAATCCGAGAAGGAAAATATCTAAATATGTTTAATGTCCTAAAACCACACTGTGGTACTGGAAAGCGCTTGTTATAGATCTATACCAGGCTGTACATTTATAAATTTAAGATCAAATAATCTGATATCTATATTAATGTTGTAAGGTACCACAAATATTTATGTCCAAAAATTACATTAATTTAAAAGAATATAGTTATTGTAAACTGGAAGAGGTTGGTGCTACTAGTAAGTAATCCTGACTTTCATTACGTTGAATGATCGAATTTGAAAATGGAACAATCTAACCTTGTTGTAATCCAGGACATGCAGTTGAATTTGTGCCCCTATCCTATGGTGCCATACAGCAGGAATGAAATACCATTGTGACAAGGACTGATCTCCGAAGGTGGTATTTCCAAAAAAAAACAAAAACTATCCCAAATGTGCAATGTAAATTGGTGAACGATGTGGCCCACCAAAACGTTATTGATTCCTATCGTCAAAAATTCAAAACGTCCATAATAATTGGATGTTGCCAATGGCCCATCGAAATACTCCACTTCTCAGGAGTCCACCCACGCTTGCAGAACTCGTGCCCAATCTCACCTAAGAAGATGGCACCTTTCCTCAGAAAATAGAGCAGTAAATCGGTATCAATCTCTCGAGTCCACCCACGCTTGCAGAACTCGTGCCCAATCTCACCTAAGAAGATGGCACCTTTCCTCAGAAAATAGAGCAGTAAATCGGTATCAATCTCTCGAGTCCACCCACGCGGTTTCCTCAGCAAGTCATCAGTTTTTCCTTTCGTATAACTCGAGCCCAGAAGGAACGGCCGTCTGATCTCTAAAAAGATTCGTTTCATTGAGCTTACGTCCTAGCAAAATAGACACTCCTCATAAAAATCAGTTAAATTTACCTTCTAAGAAGATGGCCCCTTTCCCCAGAAAATACAGCAGCAAATGAATATAAATCTCACGAGTTTCCATTTCTTTGCCTCTTCAGTTAAAAAAATTAGAAATGGTGTTTTTTTTGTAATAAAAACAGTTGAGCATACACGTGTCCTCTCGTGGGTACACACTGTAATCTGATTGGTTGCCATTAATTTTTGGCGCCTCGAGAGACGTCATTTTCCTTGTCAAAAGTCAGAGCAATTATCGTTAACAATTATTCACGTCAGAGGTCAGCACCCTAAGTGAAGTTTGATCGAGAGCACAGAACACATAAATATTCGAGGGATTCCAAAGATGACAGCTCTACCAGGGTTTATAACAAATAAAGCGAGTGGTGTTATCGTACCTCCAACCCGACATGACTGAATACATTGCGCAGAGCATTCTGTTCGTCGTACTATTCGTTCGACTCTACCTTAAATAAACACGCTAAATTAGAATTCAGATTTCATTGCCTTAAGGTCAGTTGGGAGTAACAGGAAATTTATCTAAGGGTCAATTTACACGTTACAAAATCTAAAACAACTTGGACCGTAATCAAGGAGCTACAAAAAAAAAACTGTGAAACATCGTGAAATAGTTATTACTGTCAATGATGTTCAATATTCAGAAAAATTTAATCTACATTTTACAAGGACTATATCTGAAAACTTCTCTGTTGACACGAATTTTCTTGAGAGTAACGTCACCTTAAATAACTCAAGCTTTTTTATGTTTCCAATTACTGAATGGGAACTCACACAAATGATTAACAGATTGAAAAACTATAACTCCACCGGGATCGATGAAATCTCCAACAAAATAATGAAAAATTGCTCTGGTGAATTATGTGGGGTACTGACTTATTTAATTAATCTCTCAAAAGGCATTTTTCCGACCAATCTTAAACTTCTCCTATTTTTAAAAAAGGTGACCCAAACAATATGGATAGCTATAGAGCAATTAGTATTCTTTCAAGTATATCTAAACTCTACGAAATTAACATGAAAGAGCAATTGGAAGCCTATTTCACAGCAAATAACTTGTTATCGCCCTCACAACATGGTTTCACCAAGAAAAAAAGCACTGATACGGCACTGTGTGAATTTCAAAATCGAATAGTAAGTGCTCTAGATAAAAAGAAATGCGTTTTAGGATTATTTATTGACTTTTCACGGGCCTTCGATTGTGTAAACCATGATCTTCTGCCCGACAAACTCTCAAGATATGGTGTAAGAGGATTACCCCAATCCCTACTAAACTCATACTTATATAAGAGAAGACAAGTAGTCAAAGTTGGTGAAAGTCTAAGTACTGAAAGAAATATTGAGGATGGAGTACCACAGGGATCCATTTTAGGACCCTTCCTGTATTTAGCTTTTGCCAATGACTTGTTAGTTTACCTAAATAAGAACTCGGCCATTCAGTCTACATGTTATGCTGATGATACTAACATATTAATTATTGAAAACGATATGGACTCCGCGAAAAACACAGCTCTTGAGGCCTATAAAGAAATTATTACGTGGTCGAAGAAAAACAATTTAATGTTGAATGAAGCTAAAACTAATGTGTTAAATTTCAAGATGAATACTGGACAACAATATGAGTTGAATCTGTTTGTCGATTTATGGTACAAAACAAGTGTTATTTACCCTGTTGGTAAGGAAGTATTCAAACAATTTGCGATTTCTAGAGAACGTCAACAACATATTATTTGATTTTGACATGTAAATAGGCAGCTATAATGACACCAGCGCACGGAAAAAGTTTCCGTGCTGGCGCACGTGGAAAACCCTATTCTAGTAGGCTGAATAAGCATGTTGATGAAGTGTTTTCAGATAGGTATAATGAAATAGTATATTTCATTAGGAGTTCCAAAAATAGGCTTTTTCCGTGCGTGCGCGACATGTTCCCGTGGGAGGCGAAGACGAACACGGGAAGTCGTCTAAGCACGGAAAAAGCATTTATAGACGAGTAATGAACGATATTTTCCATTATATCTACCTGATAACCACAGATTGTTAGGAAACATTGATTTTTAATGATGAAGGAACAAAAATACGTATTATTTTGAAATATTTATGGTACAAAAAAGTATCCAGCAATTGCCACAAAACAAGCGTTATTTACACTGTTGGTAAGGAAATATTCAAACGATTTGCGCTTCCTAGAGAACTGTCAACAACATGTCATTTAAATTTGTCATGTAAATAGGCAGCTATAATTTCACAAACGCACCGTAAAATTTTTCGTGAGGTTGCATGGAAAAAACCCATTTTCGGTATGCTAAATATACATATAAATACAGGGTGGGTCACGGTCGATGGTACCTTAGACGTTTACGAAGAACGGGAAATAGGATCATTCTGAAAATTTGGTTTCTCAAGTAGTTGCTCTATTGGTGTTCTACAAATAAATCACCACTGAACAATAATAAATGTAAGGTCATGAGCTATTCTAGGAAAATCTCCTCTGTTAAATTCGATTATATGATCGATAACTGTAAACTAAGTCGGGTAAGCGAATGCAAGGATTTGGGAGTAATATTTGATAACAAGCTAACATTCAATCAACACATCAAAAAATTATAGCCAATGCCAATAAATCTATGGGTTTTTTGATACGTAATTGTAAGGAATTTACGAGTCTCAAAGCAATCAAGTCTGTTTATTATTGTTTGGTACGTAGCAAATTGGAGTATTGCAGTGGAATATGGAACCCAAACCATTTCAAATATATGTCAGCCCTAGAGGCAGTCCAGAAAAAATTTCTCAAGTTTATGTTTTTCAAGCATTTATCCGGAACGTCACTACGAGTATGATTTACTGTTGGATGAGTTTGAATTTGTTAGTCTCAGAAAACGTAGGGAGATAGCGGACATAATATTCGCATATAAACTGATCAACAGTCACATTGACTCAACGCTACTCAATTTCTAGGTAATTTTCATATCATCTGCGAAAAGAAGTTTACTCGAATGGATTGCATCGCAAATATCATTAATAAATAAAAGGAACAGATGAGGCACCAAATGATCTAAAATATTTTCAGCAATGAAGCGTTACCGCTTATACCAGAAAGTAGCAGCATCTTTGTTATTTCAAATGGGTCACCCTGTATATTACCGCATTTTTGAACTTGTCATTCTTTTCTGATTATTTCTGCCTTACACTCTCCTATACCTGTCTCTAACGGTTTTTGAGATATTGGTTATTTTCCATATTTTTTATCCAAAACATAGCTCGAATTGAATGTTTATTTCTGCGGTATTTGGATTGAATTCCGAGATAATAGCAATTTTCACTTTTAATCTCCCAAGTGCTTGAATTATTGCCGGAAATTTTTCGAGTATGTACGAGATAAATTTACGGCAATTAATTCAAGCACGAGGGGGATTCGGTAAGAAAATTTCACACCGAGAAATGAAAATCATCCAACAATTCATAAGAAATAACTAACGATGGTTTCACCTGAACTATTTATACCCACTGAAATATTGATATGTAAAATACTTAACAAAATTTTCATCAATAAATGTGTTTAAATTTTTGAACAAAAAAAATTTAAAAGTTATGTTCTTATCGTGGTTGAACCATCGACCTAGCGACTCACAGGCCGCAACACTACCGCTGAGCTACCTGACTTGTGATGAAAACTTGTGACAAATGGTGTATTGAACTTCTTCTGAAATATGATTTCAGAATTGACAATTTCTGCAATAATCGTGGAGAAAATATTTTCAGACATATTCCAAATATCTAGTGAATACATAATTATCTCCTTTCATATGAAAACTAGACCTCCATTTGTACATTAAAGAAAAATATCAACTTGTCACATGTCAAATGTTTGACAGAAAAATTTCCACTTATTAATTTCGCCCAGGGTACCCAGGAGGATGAAAATTTCCAGAAATTTTTAGGGTTGATATGGTATCTAAACAAGAACGAATTTTTTGATTGGCTACAAAAGTGAGGTGTAAAATTTTCAAAAAAAATCGATTTATTTTTCTCATATTCATCTAAGGTGGCTATTAAATGTCATGATGGTACATGACATTATGAAAATTTGACAATTAGTGCACTATTAATAATACCGTTGTGTGTTTCTCAACGAAAGTGACTCAAAAATAATTGAAATGGAGGGAAATAACTATTCAAACGAAGTTCTGATGAAATTGTTTATTCTTCATGGAAAATGTGAGGGAATTATAGCAAGAACGTGCAGAAAATTCAATGAAACGTACCCTGATTTATAACCAATGAACAAAAAGAAGTTTGTACGATTTCAAGGAAAATTCATGTACTCGAAAAATTTCCGGCAATAATTCAAGCACTTGAGAGATTACAAGTGAAAATTGCTATTATCTCGGAATTCTGGCTATTTAGGTACAGGAACATGATATATCAATTCGAAGGGAATTAAGTCATCTTTCAGGATATTTCATAATATACAGTATGTTCCATTTAAAAAAAAATGCACTTTCAACTCTTTTCGTATCTAGCAGTAAGATCATGAATTTTGAACGACCCTGTATAACGCAGAACAAACTTCTCTATACAGAATCAATGTACATGATCTTGATGAACTAAACACTAAATTGCAACTTCCTTAGAATCCAAATACCGCAGAAATAAACATTCAATTCGAGCTATGTTTTGGATAAAAAATATGGAAAATAACCAATATCTCAAAAACCGTTAGTGATAGGTATAGGGGAGTATGAGGCAGAAATAATCAGAAAAGAATGACAAGTTCAAAAATGCAGTAATATACAAGGTGACCCATTTGAAATAACAAAGATGCTGCTACTTTCTGGTATAAGCGGCAACGCTGCATTGCTGAAAATATTTTAGATCGATAGACCAAGAGCAACTACTACAGAAACCAAATTTTCAGAATGATCCTATTTCCCGTTCTTCGTAAACGTCTAAGGTACCATCGACCGTGACCCACCTATAGTGTTTTCAGAAAGGTAAAATGAAAAATATTTTTTCTATTGCATTAAATGTTAATTCAAAATGTTGAATGAATCATGGTATCATGTGGTTACTCAGAAGAATTAATCCCCATTGGAAAAAAATGTGTGAGTCCATTATTCAAAAAGTTATACTATTGTCAATTAATAGTTATTTATGCAACAAGTGCAAAAAGTGAATGTTTATTGCACTCGACGTGAAATTGTGCGACGAGGCCGTTAGGCCGAGTTGGACAACACGTCGAGTGCAATAAACAATTTTTGCACGAGTTGCATACAACATTTTTTCTACGTTCATGCAAAAATCAAAAAATGATTTATTGAGGTGCGGCACTAGGTGTAGGAAAATGAAAAGCGCAACTTGAATACTTTATTATTAATATCGATTTGCATTGAAACAGGAACTAATACGTTACGAACAATTTAACTCAAACTTTATTTTTACCCTCAATGTTGAAAGTGAATGAACAATTGGTGCAATTTTCAATATGAATATTTCGTAGTGAAGTACCTATTGCCAATCTCACAGAATATCTGCTAAATATGTAGTAGGTTTAAACGTTTATGTTTGTCATGATGACAGCACGTTGAAGTAGAAAGACAGATGAGTGCAATAAAAACTTTATTGCACTAGTGCAATAAAGAACTTCTTTTTCCACTGAATATAGTTCAATAAAGTTTTGCTTTTTGCATGAATGTAGAAAAAATATTTTTTCCATTCTCCCTTTTCATAAATAACGACGTTAAAGTTTAAATATTCTAACCCGACCATGTTGGCATTTGAAAAAAAATTGTAATTTCAACTAAGAATTAAATTTTACATAGTACATACATTTGACCGAAAACAGTGAATTTGTGTTTTTCCCTAAATAGAAGTAGCAATTATTGATTTTAATGTATTCATAGCATTCTAGATTGAATAATGAAATTTTAAAAAAATGGTTTCAAAAAGTGACAAATGATACATGGTTGTATTCAGAATGTCATGTGGAGGCAAAAAAGGTGAAGATATAATGGGTGTCCCATTTAAAAATCGAAAGTTTAAGTATATTCAGCAGATCCTTTAAATTTCGTTCCATTATCTTCAGAAACAAAAAAGTTATAGGGGCGTGCCATCTTCCACGGACACCCGGTGTATTCTCACCCTACTCGTCTTTGTAAATAACAAAAAATTGTCAGTTTTTATAACAAATATACAAATACTGCATGAAAATCTCCCATGCAAAATTTCTCACAATAGAATTTGTTCTAATTTTCAACAAGTCAACTTTTCTTCGTGCTGTCCTTTATCACGAATCATGTTTTTATCCATGGTAAATTAATTTATTTATATCCTTTGAGAGTTTCTCTAATTTCTTTGGCGTCCACCATTTCCTCTCAGGGTCGTTCCGAGGGATCCTTGATTCACAAAATGAAATTATTTAACGACGTCCATCGAGAAATTCAGACCCAAAAGAAGTTCAGGATGTGATAAAATACCGCCGTACATAATTAAGGCAACCGCTGCATGGCTGAAACATCCCCTTATGAATATTAATAACCTTATCTTGAGGAGCAGTTTGCATTCTTGGAATCTGGAAAAGGGCCATAGGGATTGCCATTCATAAAACAGGGGACGATTGGTTGGTTACTAATTATCGCGCTTTCAGCACACTGGATTACTATTGGGAATAAATAAACTTAAAAATAACTTTTAAGAAAAAAGCTTTTATTTAAATGAACTAAAAAGAAGAAAATAAATTTTGAAGTGAATTAAACTCATCATTTTGTTACATAATAAAATCTCAAATATATCATATATATATATATATATATATATATATATAACTTGACAATATTTGGGACAGCAGCAAAACGCAAGTGTACTCTTATAACATTATATTTCCAATATTTCGACAGTGGTCACATCTTTGCCCTTTTTTGCTGAAATCACGCCAAAGCTTTCACGAATTTTCAATAAAATAGGTAATGTAAAAATTGGAAATAAAACGGTCCTTACCATAAATTCCTTATTTTCAGTCGTAAAAGACAAAACTCCTTTATTTTTTAAATCTAAATTAGTATATTGCATACCTTGTGCCAACTATAGTCATGAATACATTGGTCAAACAGCAAGGTTGCTAAAAGACCGTATAACTTCACACAAAAGTGATAGTAGATTGCACCCTGAGAGATGTGCTCTCAGTGAACATGTTTTCAAAGAAGGTCACTCAATGGACTACAATTCCACAAAAATTTTAACTAAAGAAGGTAATTCTTCAAAACGAATATTCTTGGAAATGACATTTATTTCTCAATCTGATCATTGTTTAAACAAAAGAACAGATCTTAACCACTTGAGTGAGATCTGTTCTTATTTATTATTGTTGGACAAGAACCCAAGTGCTCTCAAGAACAGCTCCTTTGGCATTACTCAATTTCATTCGGTATTCCTTACACTTTTTTACTTCCCATAATTTCCACATTAATTCAAAAACTTGTTCAAACAATTGTTAATAATTTTCTCAACAATTACATGAAATCCATAATTATATATCCTCTTCAGGCCAATTGCTCCCTTGTTCTATAACTTCTACGAAAAAAATAGACTTTGACTTTGACTTTTGACATATGACATATGATTAATTTTAATAAATTCTAACCCAACAATTTTCTCTTCTCCCACGCTCCTTGTGGTATTCCTACAGGTGTAGTGCATCCGACACATTTAAAAAAAAAAATTTCAATTGTTTAATGTTTTACATAAATTTTATTAATTACCCCATGTTGCACATGGATTTTGTCTTTTTTAATTCTGTAACATCGTTGTTAAGCGACCAATCTCACTAACATTGTAAGTATAGGACTCTCATCCTCACCATTTTACCATAGTTTCATCCATTTTTGTAGCTCCCTGATGATGACAGTAACCACTGTCGAAATATTGGAAATATAATGTTATAAGTACACTTGCGTTTTGCTGCTGTCCCAAATATTGTCAAGTTTGTTTCTAACTAGTCAGCAATAGACTACCTCTCTTCTCTCTATATATATATATGAAAACTGGAAGTTGAACCGCGTCTAGAATTTATTGAAATTCGACATTTCGGCTCCGATTTTGGAGCCATTTTCAAGAAAAAGAAATAAGGATAAATTGATCGAAAGGGGGGGGGGTGAGGGTAGATTCTACACTGAGGTCTCAATCTGCCTACTCCTCAGGTATCATCAGGATTTTGTGACTTGACGTCGGGGTCTCAATCTGCCTACTCCCCAGGTCTCGCCACTTGTTCTCACTAAGGTCTCAATATATATTAAATTTAAAATCACCCTAAGATTTATTCTAGCTTTTATACAAGCTTTTATATCATTTAAAATTTTGTAATGTAACAAAATGATTAGACCAGGGTCCCATGTCTATTTTCAAAAATGATGAATAACAGGCTGAATCTTCCTGAGTAGCTTCATTTTTTCGAGACGCCCAACTTTTTTCTCTCGATAGTGGTAGCTAATAAACCGCGCAGGCGTCAATCATGTCGATTTGGTGAGTGCAGAATAGTCATTAATAACAGTTAGTTTTTCAGTTGAACCTCGAAATAGTTCGATGAATTACTGGAAAAAACTTTTGTCCTACAAAATGGATGGTAGGACTGAAGAGTCCCTCACTTTCAACGTGTACCAATGAATAGACCGGGAGGCGAGAGGGGTTTTGAATGTATCATAGGCCCCACGCTGAGACTCTGGGGGCTGATAGACAACGTTATTCCCCAATGTAAAATCCCGGTATGGCATCTCTGAAGTGTAGCTTTTAGGGGGGGTGAATTTTCAAACGTGTAATTAATATCCATGCCCATGGATCATAGGCCCCACTTTGATTCTTGTTTTATGTCGTCAAGGAGGTCGCCAAAGTCCGCGAACTCAATATGCCATACTAATATGGCGTCACTTAAGGCCCACCATACTTACCGAAACGTGTAATTTTTTCACTGTGGACATGGATCATGGGCCCCACGCTGTTGTTTCATGATCCTTGTTAACAATGAACTGTAGAACAAAGATTTCGAAACGCCATACCGCTGGGGCGTCGCCAAGTGGCCGCCGTACTGGACCAAATATGTCATTTTTAGCAATGAACATGTCTAATAGGCCCCACCATGGAAATGTGTTTTCTTTGTTCATTTTGATGTCCTGAACAAAGTTCTGAAAGCGCCATACCGATGTGATATCGCCAACGTCAGATATTGGCTTCCAAAGTTGTCACATTTTTATAGGTTAAGTGTATGAAAGGCCCCACTGCCATACTGGCATTTTTATATGTATTTTGAAGTATACAGTACGAATATATCACTGCCATACCGATGCGATGTCGCTAACGTCAGATATTGGCTTCCAAAGTTGTCACATTTTTATAGGATACGTGTATTAAAGGCCCCACTGCCATACCGTATGTGTATTTTGAAGTATAAGGCACGAATATATCACTGCAATAGCCATGGCATGTCGGTAACGTGAACAATCAATCGTATATACAGGGTCCTGCAACTGCGCTCCGGTGGTACATAGCTTCTAAACGGCGCAACTTAAAAATTTCTTTCGAATGCAAGCATGTTTCCTTCGTGAGAGAGTATCTTTGGAAAATATTTCGAAGTATAAAAGGTGATCCAGAAAAGTGCACCAAACCAAACTTATGTTTTTTGTAATGGAACACCCTGTATTTCATCACATGGTTGAATAAAGATTACTTTGACCATTCAAAAAATATAGGGTCTTGTATATCCATCAACGTTATTTTCGGAGATATATCGATATTACTTCAAAAAACATAACGTATTCAACACTCTGTAACTATTCGTGGAAAAATAATTCTAAAACTTTATGGGAGGCGAAATGACTCCAATATAGTCTAGGTTCTGTAACATGATACACAGTTGAAATTTCATTATTTTTTTTTTGTACCAGATAGATGGAAACGCAAATTGAAAGATATCTTGTTTTTTTCAAATGGAAACCCATACATTCAATTTCAGTATTGGAAATGCCATAAAATTTCTTTTCGAATGATATATCACACTTGGTATTTACTTCACCTTGTAAATAACGTAAATTTCCAATTGAAAAAAACATGGTCAAAGTAATCTTTATTCAACCATGTGATGAAATACAGGGTGTTCCATTACAAAAATATAAGTTTGGTTTGGTGCACTTTTCTTGTATACCTTGTATACTTCGAAATATTTTCCAAAGATACTCTCTCACGAAGGAAACATGCTTGTATTCGAAAGAAGAAGATTTTTAAGTTGCGCCGTTTAGAAGCTATGTACCACCGGAGCGCAGTTGCAGGACCCTGTATATACGATTGATTGTGCACGTTACCGACATGCCATGGCTATTGCAGTGATATATTCGTGCATCATACTTCAAAATACACATAGAAATGCCGGTATGGCAGTGGGGCCTTTAATACACGTATCCTATAAAAATGTGACAACTTTGGAAGCCAATATCTGATGTTGGCGACATCACATCGGTATGGCGCTTTCAGAACTTTGTTCAGGACATCAAAATGAACAAAGAAAACATGGTGGGGCCTATTAGACATGTTCATTGCTAAAAATGACATATTTGGTCCAGTATGACGGCCACTTGGCGACGCCCCAGCGGTATGGCGTTTCGAAATCTTTGTTCTACAGTTCATTGTTAACAAGGATCACGAAGCAACAGCGTGGGGCCCATGATCCATGTCCACAGTGAAAAAATTACACGTTTCGGTAAGTATGGTGGGCCTTAAGTGACGCCATATTAGTATGGCATATTGAGTTCGCGGACTTCGGCGACCTCCTTGACGACATAAAACAAGAATCAAAGTGGGGCCTATGATTCATTGGCATGGATATTAATTACACGTTTGAAAATTCACCCCCCCCCCCCCCCCAAAAGCTACACTTCAGAGGTGCCATACCGGGATTTCACATTGGGGAATAACGTTGTCTATCAGCCCCCAGAGTCTCAGCGTGGGGCCTATGATACATGCAAAACCCCTCTCGCCTTCCGGTCTATAAGAAATCATCAGTACCCAGCGGATTTTTCTACCGTTGTTTATATTTTTATAATTAAATGGTCACATTGTCATAAGTAGGTTTTCCCAGTCCTACGTTCAAAAGCCGTAGTATACAGGGTGCTCCATTATGTTCTTGTACAAACTTCAAGTGGTGAATCCTTGATTAATTACAGAATGAAAAGTTCATATGAACATGTGTCCGTAAAAGTATTGAAGTTGAAATGTTGAATTCAATTATTTTGAATGACTTTTTGAATGAAATGATTTGAGGTAGAGTCGAAATTTGCTATCAAATATAACATTTTCTTTTGAACTGGACTTTCTGAGGCCTCTGGAGACATCATACATCCTATTTTACCGTATAGCAGATTTTCACAATTCGTCTGATCTTTATGAAAGTTTTCAATTATAAATTACAGCTCTTCAGACGATGTGGTTTTACAGGTTTTCCCGGGTTTTCCTGTATTTGTGAAAGCGAATGGGCCATCATTCAAGCCGCCCCAGAGGGCAGATTGATTATTTCATTGTTTTTACTTTGTTATTGTTGTTTTCAATGTTTATAAAAATTATGAACGCTAAACAAAATTTCCCACTTTTTTTATAAACTTTTCACCTAAATTATGATATTTTTGAATTGAACAAACAATTATAAATTGAAAGTAACGTTACTTTACGAATAAAAGTATATTGAATTAGGTAAACTACAATTTCAAAATAATCCGTTATTTTGAATAATTTTTGTAAGACTAGCGATAGATAGATAGATCTTTATTTGACTACATTATATACAAACATATATTGGTAGCAGCTCAGAATAGGCTAAAACCTTACTTGTATACGTGAGTGTGTATAAAACAATATAAAAAATTATAAAAACATAGTATATATATAACAGAATTAAAACTATAGTACCTATAAATATATATACCTACATATAAAAGTATAAATTTTAAAAATAACATATAATGAAGGTGTTTAATCTAGTTACTGACAATATGCAGAACTGGAGGAATCAGAAATCTGTGGCTATAAATCACTCATATCAGAGATTGTTGACAAATATTCATCAATGGAATAAAAACATTTTTGAAGAAGATATTTTTTCACAATAGATTTGAATTTACGATTACCCAAAGATTTTTATGAGTCCGGCAGAACATTATATAACTGGATATTTGATGAATTTTTTTGGGATTTGACTAATCTATAGCGTGGTGTTTGAATATGAGTAGCTTGTCTCGTTATTTTGTAGGACACTGTATTATTTAGGTGAAGAATACACTAACCTTTCATGTGTTATCATTGTCCTACAGTTACTAATAAACATTACTTTACTATGGAATGGACAATTTCGGAGCGTAGGACCGTAGGAGCGTAGGATTCTGTTTCATATTTGTTGTAATCTCATATGAACCAATTTCCAATGCGACGTTCTGTTCATTAAATTCCATCGAAAACTTTATTGTTTTAAATGTGGCTTTTAGTTTTTCTCATCAATTTTAGTAGCCACTGTTTTAACAAATTCAGCTGTTAATTACAATACACGTATTTCTCATAATAATGGAGCACCCTGTATACAACGGCTTTTGCACGTGGAACTGGGAAAACATACCTAGGACAATGTGACCATTTAATAATACAAATATAAAGCAAGCAACGGTAGAAAAATCCGCTAGGTATTGATGATTTCTTATGACCACGTCATTGGTACATGTTGAGAGTGGGGGACTCTTCAGTCCTACCAACCATTTTGTAGGACAAAAGTTTTTTCGAGTACTTCATCGACTTAGATCTGGAAGACTGGAAGACTGAAAAACTGAAAATTTCATTCTGAAGCGTTTTTAACTTGTGGTATAGCATTATATATGTTTTTAGGACGAGGGTACGAATAAAAAATTCCTATTTTATCTACAGTTGATGTGAAAAATGTTATTGTTTGAAGAAGGCTGCAATAAACTTTTTTGTAGCAGGTTGTGAATTCTACGAAAAGAAAAAAACACTTTTTTTATTTTCTACTGGAAGTTTTATAATTTGTTGACTAGTTTCGATTATTAAATCATCTTCATAAGTGAACATGTGATTATACAGTGACCGGCAGAAAGTACGCATCATATGGGAATTTTTTTTATTAATAAATTTTGACAAATATTGATATTTGCAATCGCTTCTGCATCAAAAGAAACCCCAAAAGACGTTGTACAGTGCCGTTCGTCTTTTCGAGGTTGGCGGGAAATTTAAAAAATTTGAAAATTATTTCTCAAAACACGCTTGTTTGTGAAAATATCGAGAAATGTTAATGAGAAAAGTTGTTCAGATTGACATTTTATAGCTATGTACAAGTTTTGAAAAAGATCTGAGATAAAAAAATAAAAATCAATTTTTTGCCACAAAAAAAAAATTTGGAAACATACATTTCTGACGAAGAAACTCATTAGTAAAGCCAACACTAATATTTCAAATAATGTTTTGTGAAGATTCGCAAGCTATTCCTATTTTATTCGGAGAAAATTTGAAATCTGTGATTTTGCAGTGTGATCAGCTGCTTCATAAGAAGTCACTGAAATATCTACAGGACAATTAAGAATTTCAAATTGAAATTGTGTAGATACTTGGTTCTTAATTAATAATAAAAAGTATCGGAATTATAATGTCCTGTAGATATTTCAGTGACTTCTTATGAAGCAGCTGATCACACTGCAAAATCACAGATTTCAAATTTTCTCCGAATAAAATAGGAATAGCTTGCGAATCTTCACAAAACATTATTTGAAATATTAGTGTTGGCTTTACTAATGAGTTTCTTCGTCAAAAATGTATGTTTCCAAAAAGATTTTTTTTTTGTGGCAAAAAATTGATTTTTATTTTTTTATCTCAGATCTTTTTCAAAACTTGTACATAGCTATAAAATGTCAATCTGAACAACTTTTCTTATTAACATTTCTCGATATTTTCACAAACAAGTGTGTTTTGAGAAATAATTTTCAATTTTTTTAAATTTCCCGCCAACCTCGAAAAGACGAACGGCACTGTACAACGTCTTTTGGGGTTTCTTTTGATGCAGAAGCGATTGCAAGTATCAATATTTGTCAAAATTTATTAATAAAAAAAATTCCCATATGATGCGTACTTTCTGCCGGTCACTGTATACCTAATAATAATAAGTATACTTTATTGTCATTAAGAATAAATGTTGTGGACAAAGCTACATATACAGTGTGTCCCACTTACCATGCTCACCATGGGTATCTTTTTAACGGTAAGAGATACGAGGTCGGTTAAATGACCCCAACTGTGGAGTTTATCAAGGCCAACTATAATGTGAAAAAATAATTTCATAAAATCTATTCGTTTTTGTTTTATACGCAAAAAACAGATTTTGATAATTTTCATGTCTCCTCTGTAATTTCTTTATTTATGAAAGCATTCGAAAAAAAATTTCACATTCTTATAGCAGTTTTTCAATGAAATTTCGAAAAAAATATGAAATTCATACCAACTCTTCTAGAATTTGAGATATCAGTAACAACTTTCATTTTTCATTATAACTCAGTTATGAGTAACTTTTTTTTCTCTTACAGATGATATGTCACAGTAATAGTTTTTGCTGATAACAACGGAGTTATCGTCATTTATACAAAAACAAGAACTATTTTGAAGTCGCCATCTTGAATTTATAAATTTTAACAAAAAAATCATGATCTCCAACCTCAAAAACCCCCACATACCAATTTTGAATGGAATCGGACCATAATCACAAATCTCGTCCGCCATATTGGAGGAGCAGCCATTTTTTATTTCAATAAAATTCCATGGTGCAATGTCACCAGAATTATGAACATTTGCCAAATTTCAAGTTATTAGGACCGCCAGAAGTGGGTCAAAATTCACTTGCAAGAGACATGAAAATGATCAAAATTTGTTATTTGCGTATGAAACAAAAACGAATAGATTTTATCAAAATATTTTTTGAAATTTTAGTTGGCCTTGATAAACTCCACATTTGGTGTCATTTAACCGACCTCGTATCTCTTACCATTAAAGAGATATACATGGTGACCATGGAAAGTGGAACACACTGTATACTTGCCTTCTAATCAATAACTACACACACACTTAAATCCAAGTAATCTTTGAGGAAGGTCGGGGTTTGGGTTATTTGAAAAATGATAGATTCAAGAGAGGGCTCTTAAACAAATAAAGTTGAACGTTGAGGTCATTAGAATTAGAGATTTTCTCTGACTGGTTTATTTTTAAAGACTCCTACAGGTTCATTATCTTTCCTTCGTAACATATATGGAGGATCTTCAAATCATCTTTATCCATTTTGTTTTCTTTATTTTGAAGGTTTTCATACATAACTGATTTTTTGTCTGAGCTCACATGTTCTTTGTGCCATATGTTGAAATTCTTACCTGTTTGACCTATGTAATATATGGCTGGACATTCACTGCACTCCATTCTACATTTTCCTGATTTTTTCATTTTGTAAAATTCAGGTTTAGCGTTTAACAATCTCTGTCCTAAATTATCGTTGCTTTTGAAGGATGTTGTCAGAATAAATTCAGCTAAACTATTCACGACTGCCCCCACAGAATATAACGCTGTCTAATTATGCTTACAATGGCCAACTGCAACAGCTTTCATGCAAATACGTTTGTACAAATGTATGTAATGTCCCATTGAAGAACCGTTTGGTTGTTTTTGTACAAGATACCACGCCAGTCCAAATTCATGAAGTTTGCATGGTATACCCAAAACCAGGAAGGGCATCAGTAGATATCAAGGAAACAATTTCGAAATATAAGGACATAATTTCAAGTATGCCAGCTGCTCAATCCCTGTCTGGCTGTTTGTTATTCTGTTACCCTACTCCATGGGATAGGAAAGAAAAAACTTCTTGGGTGTCTTCAGAGTGGTAAGCCTTTACGAAAATTGGACCACGAGGATAGCTTTTTTCGATTGCGATTTCACGAAATACTCGTAATTGCACCAGACTCCATCATACATATGACGAAGTGTTCATGGAGATCTCAACTATCCTGCGCCTGCGCAACTATGTCACTGTAGTGCAAATGATATTTCATGTAGCTGAATGTGTAAATGCTTACATAAAGGGGAGGAGTGTAGAAGTAGAAGTAGAAGTAGAAGTAGAAGTAGAAGTAGAAGTAGAAGTAGAAGTAGAAGTAGAAGTAGAAGTAGAAGTAGAAGTAGAAGTAGAAGTAGAAGTAGAAGTAGAAGTAGAAGTAGAAGTAGAAGTAGAAGTAGAAGTAGAAGTAGAAGTAGAAGTAGAAGTAGAAGTAGAAGTAGAAGTAGAAGTAGAAGTAGAAGTAGAAGTAGAAGTAGAAGTAGAAGTAGAAGTAGAAGTAGAAGTAGAAGTAGAAGTAGAAGTAGAAGTAGAAGTAGAAGTAGAAGTAGAAGTAGAAGTAGAAGTAGAAGTAGAAGTAGAAGTAGAAGTAGAAGTAGAAGTAGAAGTAGAAGTAGAAGTAGAAGTAGAAGTAGAAGTAGAAGTAGAAGTAGAAGTAGAAGTAGAAGTAGAAGTAGAAGTAGAAGTAGAAGTAGAAGTAGAAGTAGAAGTAGAAGTAGAAGTAGAAGTAGAAGTAGAAGTAGAAGTAGAAGTAGAAGTAGAAGTAGGAGTAGAAGTATTTATTTCGCTACAATATACAATAGTAATAGTAGAACGTCAAACAAAAATAATAACATGAAAAAAACTACATTACAAAGATATATAAAGTCACAGTGTAAATAAACATAACAATATGAATATATTTAATTTGAATTGTGGCGAGTGTCCATCACATACATTCAAATTCAGACTTGTTTAAATCAAGATACTCATTTATATCATAAAAACATTTTTTCAATAGAAAAGTTTTTTAATTCTTGTCTTGAACTGAAAGAAACCTAGTTTCTTTATCCTTGAGGGGAGTATGTTATATAAATGTAGGTTCACCGAATTCTTTTGCGAAGTCTGAACCTAGGAGTAGGAATGAAGTCACCATGGCGAGTAGTGTAATTGTGGATTTCTGATCGAATAGAGTATACATGCTTAGTTTCATGAATTTCAAGTAAACATGAGTAAATGAATAAGGTAGGAAGTGGTATTATTTTAAAACTGACGAAGAGAGGGCGACAGTGTTCTCGATGATGCACTCCCGCCATAACTCTGATCACTCTCTTTTGAAGAATAAAAACTCTATGAGAATGGCACGAATCACCCCAAAGAAGAATTCCGTAAGACAAATGACTATGGAATAAACCGAAATAACAAGATTTGAGTACGTGAGAACTCACAATGTTTTTCAAACGTCGAATCAAGAAGGTAATACTGGACAGTTTCTTAGCTAATGCTGCGATATGTGAGCCCCAGTTGAGTCTGTCATCTAGATGCATGCCAAGTAGTTTAACACTGTTGCCACTAGTGAAATTTGAATTGGAGGATACAAGGATGGACTGATTCTTTTCCAAATTCAGTTTGAGTTTATTGCAAGTAAACCAGGTTTTGGCTGAATCCATAATGTTATTTGATAAAGTGGACAGATTATCATTCTTATTACTCTGACAGATAAATGTTGTGTCATCTGCAAATAAGACACTTTTTGTCGGTAAAATCTGAAAATATGAATCATTTATATAGACTAAGAAGAGAAGGGGACCCAGAACCGAGCCTTGAGGATCACCGTGATTAATGACCCTGCGATTTGATAGCTCACCATTCAAAAACAGTGAAAACATTTTATTCATACCTCAAAACTAGGTTACCCTATTGTTAGTCATTTGGCACCCAGGCTATTTGTATGCAAGTGTTTTCCATTTAGTAAATGAATATACATTTTTCAAATTCATTGTTATACTCATCAACTATCATACTCAACCTTCTGTATATCGTTTTTGTAATGTTTTTCAAACAATACTCGTAGTGGGCATCAAAAGTATCTTCATTTCAATTTAATACAACGCAAAAAAAAAATCTGCCCGCTGAAATATTTTCTGGCGGCGCCCATGCTTCCAGGATTTTATTAAATTGTTTGTTAGTTACAAATTAACCTGTTAATAAAAATATATCAGAATTACATCAAAATATGCACTCTAATGATTTCTATTTGATTTCAGATGGTGACGACAGAGCCCGGAGCTGGAAATACCGCCGCCGAACCTCCAGAGGGAGGGACAACCTTCGGAAAGTTGAGGCAAACACTCTCATCCTCCCTGCTAACGGCCCAGGATAAAGGTAAATATATTTCACTCCGATGAAGACCCGAAAGCGAGAGGCAATTTTCATTAGGTATTCAAATCCCGGCCCTGCCTGTACTGGCGAAAGTGACTTTCGATAAACGTTGATCCATTTCAACGACCCACTTCGGTATTTGATCGCGCTTGTCCTATTCAAATATGATAAAATTCAAATGAAATACCTAATTTCATCCTGGAGTTTTTACATTTTAAAGGACCACGCACACATCTTATGGAAAAAAGTCTTTCGGTGAAAATGGCTGGATTTTTGATATGTTGTAGCCGGAGTCATTCTGAGTAAAAGTCTCCATTGGCTCAACTCGATCGTATGGCTAGATTCGGCGCTAGAGGGCGCCAAATCATGAATTTTGTGATTTTTGGAGAAATTCAGCTGAATACGGAATAAAAAAACGCCACTGTTTTACTACAGGGTGGTCAGCAATATACTTAATTCTTCAGTGAATGAATTCGACTAAGAGGTTATAAGTTGATTGAGTTTATCATTGAGAATCAATCAGAATGGTTTGTTGATACAGAGTGTTTGGAATAAGGTAGGGTTCATATTATACAGTGCGGCTTTTTTAGTCCCCCACTCCTGTTAACGTTTGAACGGTTTAACGTACAAGCATGAAACAAAAACCATTTTGAATGGTCTCACCGATACTTCTTTTTGGGATAAAAGATATTGCGATTTTCCGGTAGAGGGCGCACATCAATTTGAAAATTTCAAATGGCATGGGGATCAAATTATCCCTCCTAGAAAAGATAATTCGATTCTCTTCTCAACCAATATTTGTTTTTTTCTTCAATACGTATTTCCACAATTTTAATATCTTTGCCTTTCGAAATTTTCAAATTGATATGCTCCCAGCGACATCTGTCGAGCAATTGCAATTTATCTTCTTTCGAAAAGTATTCTATCGGTATTATCATTCAAATAATTTTTGTCCCATTGCTCCAATTCAAACCGTTAAAAATTTTTGAGATGAGACATTCGGATCCGAAGTTATACTTGATTTTTTGAGAGAATTTGTTAAAAAAAAATTCAATGAAATTCAAAAAAAGTAGATAGTTGAAAAGAGAATTGAATTATTTTTTCAACGATATGTCACTTGACCCCCCATGCCATTTAAAATTTCTAAGTTAATGTGCCATCCCCCCTGTCGATCAATCACAATGCCTTTCCTTTCAAAAAGTAGTATCGGTGATACCATTTAAAATGGTTTTTGTTTCATGTTTGTACGTTAAACCGTTCAAAAGTTCACAGGAGGGGGGGCTAAAAAAAGCCGAACAGTATAATATGAACCCTACCTTATTGCAAACACTCTGTATTTGTTTCGTCCACATTGCCCCTCATACTATTTAATTACTTAATTACCAAAGCCAAACTACATACGTGTCACGGTATGTTCGAATCAATATTTGTCCTCCCTGTATTGGGACATTTCGTGGCCATCAGAGGTTCACGTCGCGCCAGGCGCATATCGTGTTAAACCCCCCTCCCCCTGTGAGAAAAAGGACTCCGAATGAAAAAGGTAGTACCGTGACAGACACAGAACAATTGTACCTACCGACAATATATCACCTAGTTCGTCATAGTTATAATAGTTTTACAACCCAATAGAAAAACCTATATAAAAGTGCAGTGACGGTCATCTCTATCCGCCGGCCGGCGCAGCATCCGCTTCGTTCCAGAACTTCCAGGAGCCAGACTTCCACCTAGAAAACCGCCTTCGAGATATTTGGTAAGACGTAACCTCTCGTTAAATTCAGTTCACTTTATATGTATTGAACATACCCTTGACTCGCTTTACGATAGAAAAAGGATGTTCGTACGACACAGTATTCATAGATTCATTATATTTTGGTAGATCAACAAATCATTCTGATTGATTCTCAGTGATAAACTGAATCAACTTTTAACCTCGTAGTCGAATTCATTCACTGAAGAATTGAGTATATCGTTGACTACCCTGTAGAAAAACAGTGGAGTTTTTTCATTCCGTTTTATGGAAAAGTATTTCTCGCGAATTGTAGGAATGCTCGTCGCACACAATATTGAATATAAATGAGATATTGATGATTTTTATTCAGCTGAATTTCTGAAAAAATCACAAAATTCATGGTTTGGCTTCCTCTAGCGCCGAATCTAGTCATACGATCGAGTTGGGCCAATGGTAACTTTTACTCGAAATAGCTCCAGCTACAACATATCAAAAATCCAGCCATTTTCACCGAAAGACTTTTTCCCATAAGATGTGTGCGTGGTCCTTTGTATTGCGCCGATATATTAGAATAGTAGTCTAGTCTACAAGAACTATTTTGGTTAATTTCTCTTCAAAGGCACCGAAAATTATGATCCAGGGCTCATTCGATTCGGAATGATATCTATAAACTTTTTGAAATATTTCAAGGTGCGCTGGCAAAAATTACAATAGTTATAAACAATTTTGTGAAAAATAAGGAGGGGGTTTAGTTTTTGCGAATATCTCGGGAACTATTGAAGATATCCAAAATTTGAAAAAAGATCCTGAAAGACCTTCCGGATCTCTACCACCAATATTTAGAATTTTGATTTAGAGGCGAAAATAGCGCTAAAAGCGGGTGATGCGAGTCCCGCGTGCGCTGACTGATACGGATCCTTGAACAATAAAAATAATTGTAACCCATCAAATACCAATATTAAGAAATAAAAAAAATAGCTTACCTTTTAGACACTTAAATAAACGAAAATCCATCATTTTATTACATATGCTTTTGTTAATTAACTAGTTTTTACAAGTTTCAAATTTACATAAAAATCCTGATAATTGTAAAACTAAAAACCTCAAATTTGTTTCACCTATTGGAGCTATTTTTGAAAGGCTTTGAAATAGATCCCCATTGAAAAAATTAAGAAATGTTCATTTTCCATTTTGTTATTAACAATCTAAGAGACTAAAAAATGAAAAATGCAAATAAAGCTATGATTTTTTTTATTTTCAATATTTCAATTTGTTCGTATTTTAATTATTTGGAGTTACATCAAAACGATTTTTTTTCAATTTCTTACTCTGATTGTTTAAATAATTGTTATAAACAAATGCATTGTTTAAAAGATAGTTGAATTTTTGTTTTTGGAATTTTGATCAGCAATAAATATTATGATCTTAAAGAACAAAATAATTTCTTAAAAAAATGGTATTGCTTAAAAACGCATTTGTTGATTAACAATTTTTATTTGCTACCAAATATTAATATAAAGGAACCATTTTTTAATCATAATTTCCATTGCTCTCCGATATTCTAAAAAAATTATTTATATTATCTTTTTTTATTCAATAAACAATTTGTTGTAAACACATGAATTTTCACGATAATTTTTTTGACTACTGCATAAAATAACAAAATCAACCATGTGTCATTTGTTGTGTAAAAAAAAACAATATTAATATTTGGTAGCAAAAAAAATAGTTAATCAACAAAGGCGTTTTCGGGCAATAAAATATTTTCTTAAAGAAATAATTTTGTTCTTAGAGATCATAATATTCATTGCTAAAATTCCAAAAACAAAAATTCGAATATCTCATAAACAACGCAATTGTTTATAACAATTATTTGAACAATCAGAGTAATAAATTTAAAAAAAAAACATTTTTATGTAACTTCAAATAATTAAAATACGAACAAATTGGAATATTAAAAAAACAAAATTCATAGCTTTATTTGCATTTTTTAGTCTCTTAGATTGTTAATAACAAAGCGGAAAATCAACATTTTTTTTATTTTTCCAATCGGGATATTTATCAAAGCCTTTCAAGAATAGCTCCAAGAAATGAAACAAATTAGCGGTTATTAGTATAACAATTATCAGGGTTTTTTGAAACTTGGAAAACTAGTCAATTAACAAAAGCATATGTAATAAAATAATTACGGGAAACATTTTTTTCAATGGATTTTCGTATATTCAAGTGTCTAAAAGGAGAGTGATTTTTTTTATTTCTTAATATTTATATTAAATGGGTTGTAATTATTTTTATTGTTCAAGGGTCCGTATCAGTCAGCGCACGCGGGAGTCTCATCACCCGCTTTTAGCGCTATATTCACCTCTAAATTAAAATTCTAAATATTGGTGGTGGAGATCTAGAAGATCGGAGTTTTTTACGAAATTTCTTCCTCTATCAGGATCTTTTTTCAAATTTTGGATATCTTCAATAATTTCCGAGATATTTGCAAAAAACCAAACCCCTCTCTTTTTTTTCACTAAATTGCAACTTTTGCATTTAACAACATTTATTCATGATCTGCAATATCAAAGTCATAAGCCTGGATATCAAAATTTTATATTAACAATGGCATATTCCCTCTTTTCTTGAAAATACTTAATTATTCCTTATAGTCCGGGAGCCAGTGACAGATTTCCATGACCAAGTTCCTCTCAAGCGAAAATTAGTGGAATGCATCAGAGAGTTATATTATAAAGCTTCGTGAACGTCAGCTGCGGTTCCGTGGGGGGGGATGAGCGGTGGTAGCCTCCCACGCACAAAGAAAAAGAAATGTATTCAATTTTGTTTTCCTACCTGAAAACATGTTAAATTATCGCTAAAGCAATATCTTGAAGAAAGAAAAAATCAGCTGACTATAGCATGGTGTATTATACGACAGCTAGTTGGTCGAACAAAAAAAAAATTGTACCTTCTATGATATCCTCTCAAATAAAATTTTACCTTATATTCGGATTGCGTCAATCTAACATGTTTCCGGGAAGGAGGACATAATTGAATATATTTTTTTTCTTCGTGCGTAGGAAGCTACTGTGCTGATCATCCCCCCCACCAACGGAATCGCAGCTGACGTTCACGAATCTTTATAATACGACTCTCTGATGCATTCCACTAAATATCGCTTGAGAAGAAATGACTGACCAAATTTTTACCGGGCTCCTGGACTATTATGGAAAGCTGCTTTACAAACATCTTCATCGCAATGAGAACAAGTGAGGAGTGATTTTTCAAAAAGCCATATTTCCTATGAAAAAAGCAATATCTAAACAGGAATTTCATACAAAAAGACATATTTCCACAAATGGTACGGTGCCGCGTGAAGTGTGATGTTTTATTAAATTTGTGAAGTTTATACTATAAAATGGAGGAAAACAATATCGAAAAATCAAATAGTGAATGAAGGAAGAAGATAGGGTGAAAAATAAGTCAAGATATAGGAAAAAGAAAGTTGAAAAGTTAAATATTCTGCTATTTTCGAACAAAAGGACTTATTTCCAAATCATTATTGATAATAATAATTCTGTTATTTTTCAAATTCAAATTCAAACCAAACCAAAATTTAAATTTTTTTGAAACTCGGGTAGATAAGCCTGCTTTAAGCGATTATTGTGAAAATATATTACCTTTGACAGGTAGCAAAAATCACGTGACCACATCCGAACAGGTCATTTTTCATATTTTCCAAAGCACAACTTAACGCCAAAGTCTAATTTCCAAATAAATTATCAATAAAAGTTTTTCCATGTGATGACAAACTTTTGAAGTACACTGTATAATTGATGTTTTAGTTCCATCAAATTATTATGTATAAGACACTTCAATAGTTCATTTTCACTAGATCTTCCTGGTATTGAAACGAAGGCATTCCACCCTTCCTTTTAACCTACCCCTTAAGATGACCCCGGAAAGATTATCGAAAGGGAACTGCGACTCAATATCTAAAACGTGTAATCATACAAAGTGCCTTCTCATTTTGCTCTATGGTAATCTTTCAGAAGAAATGCGCATCGAACTATTACCCAATTGGAATAAAATGTGTACACAAAGTTCAAATACGTCAGTATCGAATATTAATTGATGGATGAAGATCTCGATGAAACTGATGGATTTCAATATCTACATTGGAACGTCTGAGGGAAGTTTGTGATTTTTCGAGAAATGGAAAATAAAAATTTACGAAAAATTCGATTTCCTTCTGTATAGAATATCCCCCGGGAATAATTCAAAAATGCGGAATCCCGCGAGTATTATCTCATCTCATAGAAACTTTTCTTTTCAATCTGAAAATGTAATTGATTTTTAAATCAGAAGGCTAATTCAATTAGACAATGTCGATTTTGTAGATGGGTGCAATTTTTCGTCGAAAAAATTGCCCTTTTCCAGTTACCCCTTTGTCGAATTCTATTTTTGAGGTGATATTTGGAATCAGCTCGTTAAGATACGTCTAAGGGAGGTTTGCTATTTTTGGGAAAAAAAATTTCGCAAAATTCGATTTCCTTCTATACAGGGCAATTCAAATTCGACCCCCACCATTGGGATCTCCTAAACTACAGGAGATACGTCGAAGCTCAAATTGGGGCAAACTTGCGTATTCTGGTGCTCAACAAAACACTGTTTTGAAACTTGGAAAATTCCGAGTATTTTCCGAAATATCGGGAAAAAACTGAAAATCGGAATTTTCGTTTTTATTTTTTTCTATCGTTATTTGACAACATAGCTCAAAACCAAAAGTACATTTTCATTGATACTTTTTTTCAGCTACACGTTATCATGTTCAGATTTACTATCCGACGTTTCGTCTTTTGGCATTCATCATCAACTTTTTTTTCTGTTATGAGCGCCATATTGTTTTGTTATACAGAAAAATAGTGATTCTCATTCTGATTTCATTGATGTGTAATTTGTTATGATTTACACTTCTGAAACCACAGATATTAAAAAAAAAAACAACTTCATCTGAGATGGTCATGACTCCAAAAATTTTGTTTAATAAACACTAGTTGTCAGAACTCATTAAACATCATAAGTTTGCACAAATACTTCAGTCGTAATGTCCTCATTCTCAAATGAAGAAAAACGAGATATGTTGAAACTTTATTATAAATTTGATAGGAATAGTACGAAAACAACACAAATTTATTTTGAATTATATCCGGAAAGACAACAGCAGGATAGAACATTATTCGGAATTTTGGGCAAACACTTGGCTGAGTACGGTGCGTTTCAAAAAACAAGAATGAAATCATGAGCTTGTAAAAAATGCACAAAAAGTATTACAAGTGTTCAAAATGATGGCTTTCCTCTTGTATACATAACCGAGCTCGTCGTCTCAAAATAAGAACAGCCCTAACAATATCCCTTCTTCTGATAGACCTGAATTGCGTGATGATATTGTCTCTAAGTTCATCTACTGTGTCATATTCTTGCTCTCCATAGATTCTGTTCTTCAAAGTGCCCCACAAGAAAGTATCCAAAACTGTAAGGTCAGGTGACCTTGCCGGCCACCTCACTGGTCCAGAATTTCCTAACCACCTATTAGGAAATCTTTGGTGTAAATATCTGCAAACTGCTCTTTTATTGTGTGGAGGAGCCCCTTCATGCTGAAACCAGCAGCTGTTATGATTAACAAGGGGAAACGTATCCATATATTCTTCGAATTCGTTTCTTAAGAACCGAAGATAGGTTTCCCCGTTCAAAGTATTAGGGAAGAAATGAGGTCCAAGTATTCGGTCGTCATAAATTCCAGCCCACACATTCGAACGAAACCGAACTTGTGGTCTGACTTCTCTGAAGTGTCGTGGATTATTTTCACTCCAAATGTGCTCATTATTTCTATTAAAAACACCACACTTCGAAAAAGTACTTTCGTCGGTCCAAATGATGTTTTTCAAGAAGTTTGTAGGGTCTACCCTATTCGAGAGCCAGCTACAAAATTCCATCCTTCACCTGGATGTAATTTTTGTGAAATATGTATCTTATAACATTTCAAACCACTTTTTTGAATTCCCCCAAACACTCGTCTGTGGCACATCCATTTCTGCCGAGACTTGATGTGTTGATTTGGAAGGATCTGCATTTGTCTAAAAAAGTACCAAAAATAATTATACTTCTTAGAATATGGAATGAACAATTATTTTACCTCGGCTAATAAGTTACGTCTAATATTTTGTTCCATTCTGCTCCCATACTTCATTCTTGGTTTTTTAAACGCACCGTACTCAGCCAAGTGTTTGTCCAAAATTCCGAATAATGTTCTATCCGGCTGTTGTCTTTCCGGATATAATTCAAAATAAATTTGTGCTGTTTTCGTACTATTCCTATCAAATTTATAATAAAGTTTCAACATATCTCGTTTTTCTTCATTTGAGAATGAGGACATTTCGACTGAAGAATTTGTGCAAACTTATGATGTTTAATGAGTTCTGACAACTAGTGTTTATTAAACAAAATTTTTCGATGGAGTCATGACCATCTCAGATGAAGTTGTTTTTTTTTTAATATCTGTGGTTTCAGAAGTGCAAATCATAACAAATTATACATCAATGAAATCAGAATGAGAATCACTATTTTTCTGAATAAAAAAACAATATGGCGCCCATAACAGAAAAAAAAGTTGATGATGAATGCCAGAAGACGAAACGTCGGATAGTAAATCTGAACATGAAAACGTGTAGCTGAAAAAAGTATCAATAAAAATGTACTTTTGGTTCTGAGCTATGTTGTCAAATAACAATAGAAAAAAATAAAAACAAAAATTCCGATTTTTAGTTTTTTCCCGATATTTCCGGAAATACTCGGAATTTTCCAAGTTTCAAAACAGTATTTTGTTCAGCACCAGAATACGCAACTTTGCCCCAATTTAAGCTTCGACGTATCTCCTGTAGTTTAGGAGATCCCAATGGTGGGGGTCGAATTTGAATTGCCCTGTATAGAATATTGCATTTTTCGACTTTGATCGTTTGGGAATATTTAAAAAATACGGAATCCCGCGAGTCATACTTCGTCCATTAGAAAATTTTCTTTTGAATCCGAAATTGTACTTGTTTTTTTAATCGGAAGGCTAAATCATTCAGAAAAAATCGATTTTATGGAGGAATCCATTTTTTCGTCGAAAAAATTGCGCTTTTCCAGATACCCCTCTATCGAATTCAATTTTGTAGTTAATATTTGGAATCAGCTCGTCAAGTAACGTCTGGGGGAAGTTCGCGATTTTCAGAACAATGGAAAATTTAGTTATTTTTTTCAACTTTGATTGCCTGGGAATATTTAAAAAATGGGGAATCCCAAGAATATTACTTCATCTAATAGAAAATCTTCTTCTGAATCCGAACATGTACCTGTTTTGTGAATCAGGAAGGTTAAAAACCTGAATATTAAATTCCATTTCTGATAGTGTTGATAACAATCCTGTCAGGATACATGAAAGATTCAAAATTCATAGATTCTTTTCACAATTTTCGAGAAAGTCGGATTATTCATTGAAGTCTCCCAACATAACACTTAATTTTCATTTCCAGTCACCAAAATGAACCCACGCCCCTCCCTCATCCCCGACCTCCAGGAAGTAACCCCACCCGGCGAAGACAAGCCGTCGACGGAAGCGCCATCATCGAATCAACTGGTCGCCAATACCGTCAAGCCCGAACCCGGCAAGCCACCAAGCCGCGCAGGCGCCTGCAGGGTGTGCCTGAAAGCCTTCAAGCCGGACGACTTTAGCAGGACGTGCGCAGAATGCACGCAGCGCGTCTGCGAAGATTGCGCAAGTTACAGCAAGTTGGCGGAGAACGAGGATGCTGATGACTGGACGTGCAGCGTGTGTAGGAGGTAAGATTGGGTTTTCTATGGTTGGAAGTAATCAAAAGTAAGCAATTTCTGAAACTTTTCAAAAGTGATCTGAGGATATTTGTTTCAAATGTACAAATATGATTTTTATCAATAATAACTTTTTACATATTAATATCACTTTATTCAAACCATTTTAATACCTGAAGGTAATAACTTCGTCGTATTTTATTTGCTGTAATATGTACCACATACTATATACTTTATTTCAGTACTAGTGAACTTTGTATAACGAAGTATAGTATCTATGAGATTTGGTCCTCAAAATCCCATGTTATTTTAAATGGAGGTTCATTCTGGTAGTTTTTGGCGCTTTTTGGGGTGGGGGAAAACGAGGATCTCAAAGCTTTTAGACCAGCAGATATTTCAGTTATTTGCAGAAAATAACAATTGAAAATAATATGTATCGTAGGAGACCATAAGCTGTTTCATGCAGCATAGCAAATTCCACCCCTGGCAAACAACCTCCGACAAACCATCCCTTACTTTTGTTTTTCAAATGGCAACCCCATGTTTGTTGTTGTTCATCTTACAGTCCTTTTATTCATATTCAACGATACATCATAATATGTAGTTGTAAAAACAGTAGGTCGAGACAATTGAATTCGTAAGTGAATACTAATAATTTTGCTGATGGTGATGGTGACGAAAACGTGACAATAAAATGTTAGAAGTTTTTCTGTGTTGTTTCATTCCTACAATATCTGGATCAGAAATTGCTATCAGTCGTGATATTGTTGTTAAATATCAAAATGCCGTTTATCTTCACTCCAAACGAATACGTTGATGTGCTTTTAGTTTTTTTTTTAATCCATGACAATCCCAATTCCTCAATAAAATCTTGAGGACTGACGAATCCTGCTTCCATAATAATGGTTCTGTTAACCGACATAACGTATTGGTCACAGGACAACTCTCACTGGATAAGAGAAACCAATTTCCGAACAATATGAGGTGTAAACGGGAGGTGTGGTTCCCATAATGGATATGTCATTTTTTCCAAGACACATTTCGAAGGGTCATAGATATCTGCATTTTTTGGAAAATTGTATTCCTGCACTATTTGAAGATATTCCAGTCGAAGAAAGACAACAAATATAATAGCAACAAGATGCTGCTCCTGCATATAATCGTAAAATAGTTATCACTTTTCTCTATAATACCTTTCAAGACCGTTAGATTGGAAATAGTGGACCTGTTCGATGGCCTGTACGTTTTCCAGATCTCACGCAACTGGACTTTCTCCTATGGGGATATTTGAAACGAGTGGTATTCGAAACCCAACCAATAAATGTTTAATACAGAAAATGATGACTGATTTAGTTTTTTTGGGATTTGAGGTCTTTATTTAAAGAAAACTTTATTCCTTTAGGACGTTTCGTCAATTTATTTTGACATCTTCGGGGAACTGCAAGATACAAAGAGTTTATGTTTTTTATTCAATTTTCAACACAACAGAAAAATCTATTAATACGCTAATCAATTTGCTACTATTACTTTTCCTAAACATTCACTGAACTAAGTTTAGGTAACAGATAAATAACTAGTACTATACAAGATTTTCAAAAACCTTTTCTGAAGAACCTCAAGATTTCTGAGGTGAGATTTCATAACTCTTCCCCAAGCCAGAATTGCATAATTCAATTGAGACTGTATTAATGAAAAATAAAGAATGTCAAGCATTTTTATGACCTTGAATGTGTTGAAATAATTACATTTTGATAATAAACTTTGTAATTTCTCCAATAGGAATACTACTTGTCTCTACCATTTTAGGTGTCTGTCAAGTATAATTCCTTAGCATTTGATACTATCTGTTCCTTGTATTCTAGTATTATTATCAATTATAAGTGGCCTCAAGTCTGGGAGGATATTATTATAAAATTTTAATGGCTATATTTCGTTTTTTTGTAAGTTTGTTGTAAGTTACAATCAAATCAATGTTCAATATTTTTAAAATCTGATGTGGTCTAAGTATGTAATTTAATCCAGTTTTCTTCTCTATATAATATAACTGTATCATTTGCAAACCTATTAATTTCACCTACAGTATTATTATAAAAAAAGGTCGTTGAGATAGATAGTAAATAACAGTGGCCCCAAAACTGCCCCCTGTGGCACACCAAATTGGAAGATTTTTTGTTCACTTCCAGCTTCATCAATTTTAACATTTCAGTTCAATTTTCTAAATAATTTTTGGGAAGATCATAAACTATGCCGCGAAATCCTATATTCTCTAATTTCATTAATAGTCTTTTATGGTCAACCGTATCAAAAGCTTTAGCTAGTTCCAAAAATATAGCCATAGTTGAATTTTGATTATCAAGATGTTGATGACATCATTAGTCAGAAGATTTTTCTAAATCCGAACTGTTTTTCTGAAAACAGACGATTATTCTCCAAAAAAGTTTCCATTCTATACTAAACTAGAAAATATTGAAACAGGCTTATAATTTTTAGAAAACAGAACTTGATTATGGGTTAAAAACAAACAATACATCAGTAGCCATACATTCCAAAATGGAACTGATAAATTAGCAAAATGTACAGTTGAAAAAGTAGCAAAGAACTAGAAAAAGATTAAAACAAAAAAAACAATTCATATTATGGATATATAAAGAAAGTATCAGTGTTTGGTATTTATTCTCGCTATCAGATTGAGATAGGCACTGTTTAAGTTATTCAGGTCTTTTCTGAAGATGACTGGATTATATTTATATTAATCATCTCTAAATTTCTTTAGAACAGAGAAGATTAAAAACCCTATATTTTTTCGTTGTTAATTTCAAGGTGATGGTCAGTTTTAATGAATTTTCAATGAAATAAGGTTTTTACATGTGTGTTTTCAAAATGTCTTGGAAAGGGATTCCATAAATGACATTTGTCCTGCACTCTAATGGGGTTTTTCTGTTATATTGCTAAAAAATACCCTTATTGTATTTTCATTTCTGAAAGTTGTCTTTATATTTGAAGTGGAATCTTCAAGAATAGTACTCAATTTTCCTGAAACACCAACTATATAAGATATTTAGAAATACTTTTTATTTTTCCTCTTTTTTGTCAGGTATGGTAATAAATCTGTTTTGCATTATGTTTATGATTCTATTTGGATGATTATTTTTTATTGAATGATATTTTAATTGTTTGAAAATATCCCCGATTAAAACATAGCTACAGATTCTTATCATCCTATTCATCAAATTATGTATAATATTCAATTTCTGTCTCATAAGATGATGGGAATTGAAATCGAGACATCTTTCTGAGGAAGTTCGTTAAGGATACCAATTGAACAGTAGGATTTTATTCGGTGTCCTAATAAGCAGTTAGTTGTTCCAGTTCGATTGTGAATTCAAGTTTTGAATGAAATTGGTTGAAAACAAGTAACAATTTTTGTTAATTGTTATTTGTTTTGTTAATTGTTATTAATGTCAACCGATTGCACCCCTACGCGCAACTCTCGGAAGTCTTCGACTTGTGTAAGCTAGGAAAGACGCAGCCCTCACCTTTTAACGTGTGATGCCATGCACGAGACCGATGACCCTGCGAGGCTTTGAACCCTCGTCCCTTCGCTCCAAAGGCGAACGTTCTACCAGCACGGCCACCACGGCCCAGTAACAATTCGTCTTGTTTTTCCATGGAGATTATTAGAAACATTCTGAAACAAAGTAGGGATAGATAAGTTTCTTGTAAAAATTCTCATATTTGTACCTTACAGTGTCTTGAAGATGTCAAAATACATTGAATCATTGGTCTTAAAAAAACGAAATCAGTCATTTGAACAACTTCTGTAGTGTAGTGTATATTTCAAAACGCTGATGTGCTCAATAATTAATATTTCATTTGTCTTTTCATTTGCCATAATTCTGCATGCCATTTTAGCTTCTACGATGTGTCATTGAAGGAGAAAAGAAAAACAAAAGTTACGGGTGGTTTCTCGGGGGTTATTTGCCAGGGGGTGGATTTTGCTATGCTGAATGAAAGAGCTTATTGTAATAAGACCTCTCTCGAACTGAAGGCTTTAATAAGCAAATAAACAGAACGAATATCTGACAACTTTCAAAGTAAACTTATAAATGGTGATGAATGAGATTCAACATTACATTCTTCTTGGCCTAAAATGTAAAGCAATCGCTTAAGTAGCCAGGAAGATGTTTATTCCTTTGTGGGCGCCTATCTTCACACGAATCAACGGCATCGGTTTCCTGATTGTCTGATTTCAAATCATTGTCTATATTATCTATATTGGCCCCCTAGTCTTCTGCGGTACGACATTCAGGATATGGGGCAAGATGACGAATGGATACATACGGTTGTTTCTCTTCCGTTAGGTAAACGGACATGAGCATAACCTTCATTTAATTCCATCAACTCTACTTCTTCAACTATTGGATCATATTTACTTGCACGAACTTGCTTTTTCATTAGAATCGGACCCGGTGATGTGAGCCAAGAAGGTAAAGAAGATCCGTTCAGCGTTCTACGAGGATAAATGAACAGTCTTTCATGAGGAGTTTCATTCGTCGAAGTACACAAAAGAGATCTGATTGAATGAAGTGAATCTTGCAAAACAGATCCCAGTATTTTGAATCTAGGTTTAGAGATTTCAAAGCCAGTGTTATGGTTTTCCAAATGATACCATTGTATCTTTCAACCTGTCCGTTTCCTTGAGTATTATAGGGAGTGGTTTGACTAGTGGAAATACCGTGTGAACTCAAGAATGTCTTTACTTCGTGCGATATCAAAGCAGCTCCACTGTCAGAATGAATGTAAAGAGGCATTCCAAAAATCGCAAATAGCTGTCTAAGGCAACTGATGACTGTTCCTGATGTCATATGAAGACATGGAAAGGCAAAGGGAAATTTAGAGAACTCGTCTACAATTGTAAGGAGATAATAATTTTTAGAAATTGATGGTATGGGTCCTTGGAAGTCTATATTGAGTCGTTCTAGTGGGGCAGTAGCTTTAATTAGTGTTCCCTGATACTTGCAAAAATTGGGTTTTAGTTCTGAACGTGTCCTACATGATGAAATTACTTTTCGGATGTCTTCTACAGAATATGGCATATTTTTTTATCGTAACCAATGATACATTCTTGTTATTTCTGGGTGACAAAGCTTTTCTTGTAACTCCACCAACTTATTCAGTCCATCAGTAGCTGAAAATATTCTGGAGAATGCATCAGCAACTGTATTCTTAGAACCAGGTCGATAAACTATATCATATTTGAAACATGACAGCTCTAGTCGCCACCTCATTATTTTTTAATCTTTTATTTTTCCAAGGTTCTTGTCATGGAACATGAAAGAAACTGATTTTTGATCCGTTATTAGTAAAGTGTCTGCCAATTAAGTAATGTCTCCATTTTCGCAGTGCCTCTACAATGGCATAAGCTTCCTTTTCAATGGCTGAATGTCTTTGTTCGGAGTGCGATAAACTTTTTGAAAAAAACGCAACAGGTCGTTCAGACTGTGACAGTATCGCACTTATTGCATAATTCGAAGCGTCCGTCTCTACTATGATAGATGAAACAGCGGATTGAGCGATATCAGATATGAGCTAGCGAAAAGTTGCAGCTGCTTCAGGATTCAACGGAAATGTAGTTGCTCGTACAAGAGGTTGAATTTTTTCTGAGAATCGTGGAATCCATTTTGAATAATGCGAGAACATTCCTACAATTCGACGCAGGGAATCAGAGTCAGCTGGTAGAGGCATATCCAGCAAAGGTTTGAGTCTATTGGCATCAGGTTTTATTGTCTTCTTTCCGATAGTATAACCAAAAATATGGATTGTATCAACAGAAAATATGCACTTGTTTTTATTGATAGTAAGATGATATTTATTGATAGTGAGATGATATTTATCGGTGACCTCCATGAATTTTTTTAAATTTTCATCGTGATTTTCTTGGTTCCTACCACATATTGTCACGTCATCCAAATAGGCGTAAGTACCTTTGAGATTTTCTCGTTCTATGATATCACATATCGTTCTCTGAAAACAGGAAACTCCATTTGTGACTCCGAGTGGGATCCTAGTGAACTGATACAATTTTCCCCCAGCCTCGAAAGCAGTGTATGGTCTATCTTCTAACTGAATAGGAATTTGATGGTAGGCACTTTTCAAATCAATTGTGCTGAATACGTCATATTTGGAAACTTTCTGCACTATGTCTTCAATTTTTGGTAGAGGGTAGGCATCAAGGAGGGTGAATTTATTGATCGTTTGTGAATAGTCAATAACCATTCTTTTCTTATGATTTTCATTGGTTGTGATCAATGGTTGAGCTCGCCATGGATATTTGCTTGATTCAATAATACCATCAGATAGCAGTTTTCTAGTTTCATCCTTTATGAAATTGTAGTCATCAAAGGAATATCTTCGTGATTTTATTGGCTTACAGTCGGATGTCAGATTGGCAAACAATGAAGGGGGGTCTACTTTTGCAATCGATAATCCACATAATGTTAAGGGAGGTTTGGGTCCACCAAATGCAATTTTCAAACTGTCATGCTTCGATAAAATATCATGTCCCAAAATCACATCAGCACACAAGTCAGAGAGAACCAATAACCTACTGTTTTTGTATTCATATCCAAGAATATTGAGAGTTACTGTACAAAATCCGATTATCTTGGTATGCAGAGATGTAGAAGCCATAGCCACTTCATTAACTTCAGCATCAGCTGGATGTATTGACAAGTTTTGAATTTGTACTAAATGTTGGCTCACGAATCTTTCTGAACTCCCTGTATCCACTAATGCGTCAGTTTCTAGTCCATCGACTTTAATCCGAATAACAGCTTTTGATATTGATTTTGGAGATGCAGCTGAAATGGTGGCTAAAGGAACAGATGAAGTGATAGTTTTTGTAATCCAATTTGAAGAAGAACGACAAACTTTTGAGAAATGTCCCAGTTTTCCACAAGATCTGCATGTTGTATTCTTAGCTGGACATCGATCACGGAGATGCTTGAAGTGTCCACAAAAATAGCATTTGATCTGGATAGATGACAAATTTGTTGATTGCTCTGTACTACTTTCCGATACGTTCATTGAGGCGATCGTGAATGAAGAAGAGTTGTTATACTTTTTGGATTGATGTTGCGACATTTCTCATGCTCTGGCTTGATCGATTGCCTCCTTCAGTTGTAACTTTGAATTTTCGAACAATATTTGTCGGATTTGTGAAGATTTCAATCCACTTATGAAGGTGTCACGAATAAAATCGTCTCTATTTTGATCAGCCGTAACAGCCTTAAAATTGCAATCTTTACTTAAAAGTTTCAGCATTTGAAGATATTGGTCAATTGATTCATTTTCCTTTTGTTTCATCATTGAAAGTGTGTGTCTGGGGAATACTTCATTTTTTGTTTTCACGAATATATCATGAAGTGTCTTAATAGCTGATTCATATGAATCACAATCATTAATATGAGTATATATAGAGGAAGACACATAGTTTACGAGCAGATTGAGCTTGTCTTCTTCATTAGCTGACGTTTTTTTCAGGAAATTTTCAAAAGTTTTATGCCAGTGAATCCATTCTTGACTAGAACTTCTGGAATCCACATCGACTTCTAATCTATCAGGGCGTAAAAGTCTATCCAAGGTTGTCATAGCTGATTGTGAACATGCGATGGTTTCCTGACCATTTGGCATTGTTCAAGTTATGAGTATATTTGCTTATTAAATTGTAATAAGACCTCTCTCGAACTGAAGGCTTTAATAAGCAAATAAACAGAACGAATATCTGACAACTTTCATAGTGATACATTAAACTGACATATTGACATATAACAAAGTAAACTTATAAAGGGTGATGAATAAGATTTAACATTACACTTATGATCTCGTACGACACATAATTATTTAAATTTTTATTTTCTGCAAATATCTGCTGGCCTAAAATCTCTGGGACACCCGGTATTAGGATGTCCTATTTGAATATTTATCTATCGGATTGATTATTCTAAAAACTTCCAACGGACGCTTCGCGTGATCATCCCAGAAACACAGTTCATTTCTAGCTCACATTTTGACGGCACGGCATTATCCAGACCTTCCAGCATCCCTTCATAGCTTCTAATTACCGCCTTAATTGACGCTCATGATTTTTTCAGGAAACTCCAGTCTCGAGCGGCGATGGCACAGGATTCGAACGAGAGTTTATTAGAAATTCCAATACAAGAGCTGCAGCGCCGGCATTCCGAGGCCAGGTTAGGATCGGGCGGCGGGCTGAGCGCGGGGGGCAGCGTCGGGAGCGGCCTGGCGCCCCCCCGCAGTCCGGAGCTGCGGCGGCACTCGGACGTGTCTCCGGCGTCTCTCAAGGAGCTCGAAAAAGTAGGTGCCATTAGGATGAATTATATGCGGGGTCAGGTCTGTTCAGGGACGGCGGTTTATGGGGGGATTATGGTAGAGAAGACGGGTTATTTCCGTGATATGAAATTCGATCGATGGCGGAATGATGATTGGATTTGCGCTGGGGGTTATTGACTTTTTGAAAAATTAGTTACCACAATTAAGTATTCATTTACCCATTCCAATGAAACGCCCTGTCCACCACACTGTTCCTGTTAATAATTATTTAGATACTGAATTTTCCAGAAGATGGATATGTTGAGGAGGCCCTTTGAAGTGGCCACCTCGCTCACCAGATTTGACAAAAATGGATTTGTTATGTGTGGCTACGTTAAAGATCAAGTTTATAGAACACCCACATCTACAAAGGTGGAAGAAAAAAAAGATTACGGACGTATTCCATAATATTTCAGTCAATATGTTGACTCGAGTTTGAAAACCGAATAAAATATTCTTTGGAAATAGCTGGTGGTCACTTTGAGCAATTGTTATACATTTTTTACATTTTTTAAAAAACATTTTGTCAATTATTTTCTTTCATAAATACTTCAACAATAACACGATTTCTAGACTTCAATCTACTGGTTTTCATTTTAACGTTTGACAGTATAATTACGTTGAATTACAGTAACAGTAATCAAGTATCAAAATCCTAGCCTACATAAATATAAAGATAATTTTTGACAAATTTAAAATTGAATTGTAAATTTTTCGAAAAGTGTCAGTTTTAGAGACTATATCATGTTATCCAAAGGACCCCGCACACCTTATATGGGAAAACGGCTAGCCGTATAATTTCTTGAATTTTTGATATGTTGTAGAATTGATCATCCTGATGAAATGTTTCAATTGGCGCAATACCATCCTATGACTAGTTTTCGAGATCCAGAGTGTTGAATATAAGAAATATTCACTTTTCATCACTCCGTATCTCCCAAGTTATGATTTAGTTCGGATTTATCTTTTGTGGTATTATCATCATATCCTTGTATGACGAATTCATGAGAAATTCATTTCCAAATCTTCTCGGAGTACAGGGCGATTTCACTTGATTATAATGCTATTTTGAGACTTTCAGAATTTTATTGTTTTATGGAGTGAAAATTCGAAAAAAGGAAATTCTGCGAATGAAGGAAGTATGATATGACTTCTGAGAAACTTTTCCATTGAATCGCCTACTAGACGATGCTGCAGATAATAATTCGAGTGATGGCTTTTTTCCAGGGATACGGTAGGTACGCTATTGTACGGTATTATAACTGGTCACTATTTTATTGAAAAATCAGAATCTCAAATAAAAGAGGTCCGATGAAGAAGAACTATAGCAAACCCGCCGAATACTGGAGTGAAAATATAGCAATGAGGAAATGTATAGATCTTAGATTTTTTCATACATTTTTCGTCTTGTATATGAAAAACCCGTCATAGAATTCCGATGAAAATTTTCTACAATATGAATGGGAGTATTTCAAGTTCTCCCATGAAAAAATATCGCTACCTTTTCGGACTCCCTTATGAGCTATAGGGTTATGAAATAAATCATTTATTAAAGTATAACTGATTTTTCAAATTGATATCATTCATTAATACAAGGTGTCCCAAAAACCAAAATTCGTTATTTTTCCATATTCGTGAATCACCTTGTATAAATTGTATCAACTGTGATTATAGATGGAATTAATTTATAATATTATGGGATAATTCTTCCTTTTTTCGCATTTTCTCTTCATAAAACAATAGAATTATGAAAGTCTCAAAATAGTATTATTATCAAGTGAAATCACCCTGTACTACGAAAAGATTTGGAAATGAATTTCTCATTAATTTGTCATACAAGGATGCCATGATGATACCACGAAAGATAAGTTAGAACTAAATCATAACTTAGGAGATACGAAGTGATGAAGAGTGATTTTTCATATTCAACACCCTGTATCTCGAAAACTAGTCATAGGATCGTGTTGCGCCCATTGGATCATTTCATCAGAATGATCAATTCTACAACATATCAAAAATTCAAGAAATTTGACGGAGAGCCATTTTCCCATATAAGGTGTGCGGGGTCCTTTGTAGGGATGAAAAAGATCTAAGAAAGGACCCCGCACTTTTTATAGGTAAAATGGTTCTCGGTGAAATTGTCTGAATTTTTAGTATATTGTAGTATTCGATATACTGATTGAATGTGTAGAATCGCAAAGTTCGTTGATGGATAGATTTTGAAATACAGGGCGTTAAAGTTAAAAATCAGTAATTTTTATTTAATTATTTTCTCGGGATTTGAAAGTGCCAACTGCATTTTTTTCCGTTCTTATCATCAACGTACCTTCATATTACTGAATATCATTCAGATGAAACAGATCATATCATTATGTACAGAGTGAAAAGTAAAAACATTTTAGTAATGTCTGAAAATTCGATGTAATAATGAAATATTTATAAAATTATTTTGGCATGCAATATACTATTCTTATTCCATCATTAATCACAACTCATTCATTTCGTACAGGGTGATTTAAAAAATTGGTGAAATATATGACCGGTTATTTCATACATATCTTGTATATTCAAGTGAATTATCATCCTCCGAAGATAGCTTGTTGGGATAAGTAATTATACTAGGCCGGTTCACCGACCAAATCGCGTGTTATTTTAAATGGAGGTTCATTCTGGCAATTTTGTGACATAAAGCTGAGTTTACACTATCACGAACACATTGACGCTACCATTGCTAAAGCTGATCTCACACGCTTGCGGGCTCGCGTCCCTCAGGCTTATATTAGACGTACGGAGTATACAAAATATAATGAAAAAAATTCAACTACCCTCGTTCAGCCCCTCAGAACCACCATATAAAAAAAATCAACCAATCATAACGTATTACACCTTTTTGAAAAGGTATTGTCGTATAGAGTATGAAAAAATATGGCTGCAGATAATACAGGGTGTTTCAAAATACTTCGTATCAGAAAAAACAGCATATCGTATAGGGTCTCCCATAATAATTCAAAAGGGCGGGGATTAGCGCAGTGGTAAAGCGCTCGCCTGGTAATCGAAAGATTGCAGGTTCGATTCCCAGACGGTGCGATCTTTTTTCATTTTCAGATGTGAAAGTCTGAGTGACTGAGGCTCGTGTCGGCTGGGAATAATCCTCCACGATTCACTGTTGCGTTAAAAATTAACAGTGCTGCTCCTAAAGTGGCGTATGGAGTTGGTAACAAGGCCTATCCAGAACACATGGCTAATGACCATAGCAGTCGATGCCAAAACACCAAGGAAAAAAAAAAATAATAATAATTTAAAATTAATCAGCCTCGCGGGAAAGGTATTAACGCTGTTTTGATCAAAGTATGGTCGTTCAGAGTATGAAAAAATTATTACCACCCCCGTATTTCAGCTAATTTTTAATACACCACTGTGAATCTGCCGCAATTTGGGGGGTCCCCCAAATTGCGGTAATAATTTTTTCATACTCTGAACGACCATACTTTGATCAAAACAGCGTTAATACCTTTCCCGCGAGGCTGACCCTATACGATATGCTGTTTTTTCTGATACGAAGTATTTTGAAACACCCTGTATTATCTGCAGCCATATTTTTTCATACTCTATACGACAATACCTTTCCAAAAAGGTGTAATACGTTATGATTGGTTAATTTTTTTTATATGGGGGTTCTGAGGGGCTGAACGAGGGTAGTTAAATTTTTTTCATTATTTTTTGTATACTCCGTACGTCTAACATAAGCCTGAGGGACGCGAGCCCGCAAGCGTGTGAGATCAGCTTTAGCAATGGTAGCGTCAATGTGTTCGTGATAGTGTAAACTCAGCTTTATGTCACAAAATTGCCAGAATGAACCTCCATTTAAAATAACACGCGATTGGTCGGTGAACCGGCCTAGTATAATAGTATAGGGTGATCATGAAAATTTTCGGTAATAAAAATGACAAAATAGCAACGTTTCAGAAATCACTCTGTAATTCACGATTAACTCGGTGAAATTCCTTTATTATTATTTAATATATTCATCATTCTCTCCTCAACTGTCCCAAAAATTTTGTTTCTTACTATTACTAGTTTCGTAGTTATTAATTGAGAAACTTATTACCATTTGCATGACGAGTTGAAGGAACTTATTCACGCGTACATTCTACTAGTGGCCAAGATTTTTCACAAATAGTAAAACGTGAGAATGTGGAGATCAAAATAAATGTAACAGTATATGCAGGATGACCATTGACGGTCCATCCAATTCCACCTACCTTTTAGGAACTGACTGAATATACGACACATCAGTTACAACTTACAACTCAGGCATGAGCCAGATAAAATTCCTAATGCTTGGGTAGTTCGACTCGCCCAATCGTGTATAAGGCCCCGGTACGGAAAATCACTTATCACTGAAGGTGACAAAGAACAGCCTTAACCGAATCCACCTACCCCGTAGCAGCGCTACGGTGCTCATATATATAGATTTATTCAACATCTTACTACACAATATAGTCTGCAAAACAAAGAATACCAATTTAATTAACGAGAAAGGAAATAAAATATGTATAAACTCACATAATAGGGTGGTATGAATAAAAAAAAATTATAAAATATAAATATGAACTACGAACTCATTATATTATTCATTCCGTATAAATGGTTTCTAAAAATCAAGACTGAGAATTTGACACATGTTGTCCATATTACTTTCAGAACTTTTTTTTTAATTCCATGTATTTTACAAAAATTTTGAAACAGAGGTGGGAATGTTCCTCGAGCTCCTATGAGTAATCCGATTACTTCAATTTCATTTACCTTATATTTTTCCTTGAAATATGGGATGGTAGGTTCATAAATAAGCCTCTTTTCTGCGTCGACCACTTTATCCTGGTCAACGCCAGTTTCGAATCGGATAGTTGGATCTACTATAAGGGCGTTCTTCTTCTTATCAAATGCAAAGATATCGACCCTTCTAGTAGACCCATCATCAGACAAACAAGATACTTCTTCATAGACCACCATTCCATTCGATCTCAAGGAATCTGCCAAAGCTGAACGAATGGTATGATGTCTTGTGTTTCTCAACCGAGAGCTGTAAGGGCATACACCTAGGATGTGAGGCAGGGTTTCAATAACATAATTCTCAGTTGTAGAACAACGTCTACACTAGTTTCCTGTCCTACTCCTCCCAGGTGTTGCTCGCACAGCAGTCACCCCTCCGTTCATCTTCAGCAAATCCTGGTACTCGGTGAAGGTTATCCCATCTCTGTTAGAGAACCAATTATTTGCTGGTTTATAATCGTCGAATGAGCAGACCCCCCTTCCTCTACTTGGCAAACCACACCATTCATCAAATGCCCTCTGCTGCAATTGTTTTCGAAGAGATTTTGCAGTTCCGTTCTCTGTGTTTTCTTCGATGCTCAATTTTAATACCTTGAGGCACTCTTCTTTTTCTTTCCTCAAATCTCTGCATATTGGCACTAATGGATCTGCAACCTGTTCCAATCGTTTGCAAATAGTGAAATGTTTGATGAACGCTTCCCAACTGGCATTAAAAAGGGCAAGCCCACGCTGATATTTTGCTGAATAAAGCATATTATTGGGAGTATCAGATGGTAAAGATAATATTTCCTTTATTGCAGACCGGATAACTCTGTCGATATCCCCGAGGAACATTTTTGAAAGTTCTTTCAGAGGAGTCGTTTGAAGGGGATATATCAATGCTGGCCATATGCATGAGTTCAGAACAGTAATTTTTTGTTCGTCCTTTAGATATGGTGTATTAGTTAAAATATGAATATGCTTTTCTAATTTCCGTAATACTTCAAGTTCATCAATCACAATTTTATCACTGAAGTTGACTCCAAGATATTTAATCTTTTAATGGCAACCAATTGATTTTATATTTTCACCGCAAATTTCAAATTCTTCTTCCACGAGTAATCCCTCCTTAATATTGATGATATATGTTTTTCGAAAATTTATTGACAAACCAATTTCTGCAAATAACACCTGGAGCATTTGAAACAAGACCTCCACGGAAATTTTGTCTTTTCCAACTAAAACAGTATCATCAGCAAAGCCCATTACACTGACACCTGAAGATTCATTGAAAAGATATCCATATTCATGAGTTACACCATGGTCGGAAAGTTCTTCAAGAATGTGATTGATACAAACATTGTAGATGTGGGGAGAAAGTGGCGCACCTTGTAAACATCCTCGTTGAAGTGGAATCTTTTTTGTTTGGCCATTAATTGTTTCGATTTTAGTAGAATTTCCTTTTTGTAGATCACCACTGAAGTGATTGATATAGGTCTCCAGTTACTTGTAGATGTTGAATCTCCTCCTTTATCGATCAGAATCGTTCTTGCTTCAGAAAGACATTCAGGTATTCTTTGTTCAAGAGTAATTCTATTGAATATCAGAGAAAGAATTGGATAAATCTTATCACGTTTGATGGATCGCATCAAGACTCGATCAGGACCTGGTGATGTGTAAATTGCTATACACTTAACAGCTTCCTTTATTTCGTCGATAGTTATGCGAGCATCATATTCTTCATCGTATTCAAGTTGGTTTGAATGAGGTATAACTGGATATATGTTCTTTCGGCATAAATTTGGAACTGAAAATCTCTCAGAAAAATGTTTGTATAATAGTCCTAGTTCAATCTGGCATCCTTTTTGATTCTCATTCAATAACTTTTTCACTGCTTTTCTTCTTCTATTGTAGTACTCATATTGTATGACCTGGTACTGATATTTTTCCCTTCTTCTTTCTCTATCCTTCTTAGTGTGTCGTTCAGGATTACTAGACTCCTTATACTTTCTATTTTGACTCACCAGGGTTCCAGCTTTCCTTGGTTCATAAAATTTCTTTGCTGGATGTTTAGGACCAGGTAAATATGAAATAGAATTTCGTAGAAAACACAAAAACTGGAGCACATCTTGTTGAAATTCATCAAATTCTTTTTTCTGGGTGAAAACGTTTTCCCAATTTTTTATTTGCTCTTCATATTCCTTATTCTCTTCTCTTGGGAGCGGTGTTACATGATGATCTTCATTCAAAGGAGAATCACAATAATTGTATTTTTCTGTCACTGTTTTCCTATGTTCAGATGGGTGAGACTTACTAATATGAATGGAAATATTTTTATATTTTCCACCACAAAAATCACAATCGGTGAAAGGTTTCGATTTCTTTTTTGTATACTTCAGCTTGTTAGGAGAAACATTTTTGGTAACATTACTACCCTCGGTAGAAACGTCTGAAAGGGTTACTTCCACACGAGAATTTTGGCTACTTCTCGTTTGACTTCTTAAAAAATATCTACTTTCACTAGTCCTTTTGATATCAATCTGATTTTCTTGTCGGCTATTAGAATTTTGAGGTTTTAGATTTGACGGCCCCGCTTCTCTTTCATCCTGGGATGATATAACGAAATGTTTCAAACTAAAATTTTGATGGTCTCTTGGGTACTTTCTTAAAAAATAACCATTTTCTCCAGAGTCACAATCGCTGTCACTTGACATTTGACATTTTGATTCTGTCGTTGACGGAAAGTGAATAAAAAAACAATCAGTTCCATTAGTGATAATTATTATTACTTTTACGTATTGAATTACCTATATTGATGAAATATGTCTATATGTTTCTACTGATAGCCAGCAAATATAAAAATCATGAAAACCTCTATCCGAGTGGAACACGCATTGGAAAAAAACCGTCGCTGCCCAGATTCAAATTCTCCTATTAGAGATAAAAGCGTTCTATCAATTATTTTCACTTTTCCCAGATAGTTTGTTTTTTATTCCGACAATGCTTAAACCAACAAAATTCACTTAACTATCTGTACCTGACATTATTAAATTCATATATCTGATGTGACTGTTATCTCTAATCTTCACCCTCTTTTACATTTCTTTGATCTCCGCATTCTCACGTTTCGCCATTTGTGAAAAATCTTGGCCACTAGTAGAAAGTTCCTTCTACTCGTCATGCAAATGGTAATAAGTTTCATAATTAATAACCATGAAGTGGTCATGGTGGGAAACTGAATTTTTGGGACAGTGTTGAGGAGAGAACGATGGATATATTAAATAGTAATAAAGGATTTTCACCGAGTTAATATTGAATTACTTATAGGGTGATTTCTGAAACGTTCATATTTTGTAATTTTTATCATCGAAAATTTTCATGATCACCCTATATATCCCGACGAAATCATCTTTATTCGGTATCAGCTATCTTCAGAGGATGATAATTAACTTGAATATACAGAATATCTACGAAAGAGCCGACCATATATTTCACCAATTCCTTAAATCACCCTGTAGGAAATGGAAGAATTATGATCAATGATGGAATAAGAATAGTATATTGCATGCCAAAATAATTTTATCAATATTTCATTATTACGTCGAATTTTCAGACATTACTAAAATGTTTTTATTTTTCATTCTGTACATGATGATATAATCTGCACCATCTAAATGATATTTAGTAATATGAAGGTACGTTGATGAAAAGAACGGAAAAAAATGCAGTTGGCACTTTCAAATCCCGAGAAAATAATTAAATGAAAATTACTGATTTTTAACTTGAACGCCCTATTTCAAAATCTATCCGTCAACGAACTTTGCGATTCTGTACGTTCAATCTTTACTAACAATACTACAATAATATTTTAAAAATTCAGACAATTTCACCGAGAACCATTTTATCTATAAAAAGTGCGGGGTCCTTTGGTCATAACATACAGGTCTTTCATTAAAAAAAAATCAAGTTTTTGATATTTAAAGTTTGTCAAGTTAATGCCTCTGTATAAAATCTCCTGTTAGAGAAATGTAACTCTCAGTCCATATTACCATTCAATTTCAACTCGCTCTTTGTGTTAAATGACAAAAATTTTAGCTCAAATTCTATTCATAAAGTTTTTATGATGGTATTTGTGATGGTCTGTTTTTCCAAAGATTTTTTTTCTGTCAGTAATAACTTGACAACGCCGCAAAACTATCGAAAAAAGAAAATAGTTCCGTATGTAAAACATTTTGTTCAGTTCAATGGTGAGAACATTTGTGTTTCCCCGCTTTAAAGAAACACTCTGTATATTTCGAAATCTTTTTATAACAAAAAACAAAGTAAATCGTATAACTTTCATCTGAAACATTTTTTGATACTCCTCATGATAGACGAGATGCTGTCCTTTCTCACAGTAATGGGCCACCCTGTATAAAGAGAACTATTAGAAAAATTGTAGAGGCAGTGAAGGTTACCATGAGAACCCGAAAAAAATATATTCGTTGATGTAACACTTCTGGTTTTTACTCATCTTGGTAACGTTACAGATGATACCTGAAAAAAAATTATTTGTTAAGCCCAGGTGGAGCAGATTCTCCAAATGAGAGAATAAACAGGGTGATCCATCCAAAAAAGATACCAATTATTGTGCCCCAGATTTATGGTGCACCTTGTATACTCGGAAATAATTTCAAATAGTTGCACTTGAAGTGTCCAATAGCTAATCAGATTTGTTCCTGAATTTTATTAGCTTAGCAGCAATGGTCCGAGCGAGGATAAGTGGGCCACCCTGTATGTTTGTATCCCCAGCATTACAATTTCGGCACCTGGCACAATGCACATCGTGTTGGATCTTCAAAAAAGAAACACAATCTTGTCATTTGTTTTGTTTTAAAAAACTATAAACAAAATCTAATCAGTCAGTACAACATGGTTTTTTAAACATCTCATTTTGTATCTAAATCGCAGCTGATACTCTCAATGTATTTTATCAGGTAATTTTTGTCTGTTTCATTGCATAGATTGGCAACTGTATCGTCCTATGTGTGCGAAAGATAGTAAATTGATTTGAATTTATTAAATATTTTGCAAAGGTCCCACAAGAACAACTTTTACATCTACCGAAGGTTTCGATTTTCATATCCACCTATTACTGCCTTTATTTTTGTCTAGCTCCAGTGAGAAACTAATATAAAAGTAATATCTATGGATCAGAACAAAATTATATGCCAGAATTTCTGTTTGTACTCTCAATGTATTTTATCATTTCATTTAAATGTTTCAATGTATAAATTGGCAACTCTTCAGTACAATTTAAGTCCTACAAGAACAATTTTAGTTTGTACTCTCAATAATGTATTTTATCATTTCATTTAAATATTCCAATGCATAAATTGGCTACTCTTCAGTACAATTTGTGCGAAAGATAGTAAATGAATTTGAATTTATCGAATATTTTTGCAAGAGTCCTACAAGAACAGTTTTTACTTCTACCAAAGGATTTGATTTTCATATCCATCTGTTCACTGTCATTATTTTTGCCTAGATTCAGTGAGGAACAAATATGAAAAAAAAATGGATCAGAACAAAATTATGTGCCAGAATTTCTGTTTGTACTCTCAATGTATTATTTCATTTGAATGTTTCAATGTATAAATTGGCCACTCTTAAGTACAATTCAAGTTCTACATGAACAGTTTTCACTCCTGCCAAAGGATTCGATTTTCATATCCACCTGTTCACTGTCATTATTTTTGTCTAGCTTCAGTGGGGAACTGATATGGAAAAAAATATGGATCGGAACAAAAGTATGTTCCAGAATCTTTGTTTGTACTCTCAATGTATTTTATCATTTCATTTAAATATTTCAATGCATAAATTGGCTACTCTTCAGTGCAATTTGTGCGAAAGATAGCAAATGAATTTGAATTTATCGAATATTTCTGCAAGAATCCTACAAGAACAGTTTTTACTTCTACCAAATTATGTGTCATAATTTCTGTTTGTACTCTCAATGTATTTTATCATTTTATTTGTTTGTTTCAATGTACAAATTGGCAACTCTATCGTACAACTTGTGCTAAAGATAGAAAATTACATTAAATTTATTGAATATTTTCGCAAAGGTCCTACAAGAACAACTTTTACTTCTACCGAAGGTTCTGATTTCTATATCCACTTGTTCACTGTCATTATTTTTGTCCAGCTTCAGTGAGGAATTAATATGAAAAAAATATGGATCAGAACCAAATTATGTGTCATAATTTCTGTTTGTACTCTCAATGTATTTTATCATTTCATTTAAATATTTCAATGCATAAATTGGCTACTCTTCAGTACAATTTGTGCGAAAGATAGCAAATGAATTTGAATTTATCGAATATTTCTGCAAGAGTCCTACAAGAACAGTTTTTACTTCCACCAAAGGATTTGATTTTCATATCCATCTGGTCACTGTCATTATTTTTGTCTAGATTCAGTGAGGTACTAATATGAAAAAAGGATGAATCAGAACAAAATTATGTGCCAGAATTTCTGTTTGTACTCTCAATGTATTTTATCATTTCATTTAAATGTTTCAATGTATAAATTGGCAACTCTATCGTACAACTTGTACTAAAGATAGAAAATTACATTAAATTTATTGAATATTTTCGCAAAGGTCCTACAAGAACAACTTTCACTTCTATCGAAGGTTCTGATTTCTATATCCACTTGTTCACTGTCATTATTTTTGTCCAGCTTCAGTGAGGAACTAATATGAAAAAAATATGGATCAGAACCAAATTATGTGTCATAATTTCTGTTTGTACTCTCAATGTATTTTATCATTTCATTTGTTTGTTTCAATGTATAAATTGGCAACTCTATCGTACAACTTGTGCTAAAGATAGAAAATTACATTGAATTTATTGAATATTTTCGCAAAGGTCCTACAAGAACAACTTTCACTTCTTCCGAAGGTTCTGATTTCCATATCCACTTGTTCACTGTCATTATTTTTGTCCAGCTTCAAGAGGAGAACTAATATAGAAGAAATATCGATTCAGAACAAAAATAAAAAGATTTTTTTTTTCAATTCGATACAAAATAGGGTACAAAAAGCTTTCGGATGGATATTATCCCTCGGACGCTTTTGTTGTCCTCGATGATCCTGTTATAATAATTTCGGGTCGGATATCGGATAAGCACGCTGCAGAGCGGAATATGGTGGGTCGAGGGAAACACTATTATTAACCGCCCTCCTCATTACCACTAGTTCCCTTGATTTACAATCGCAGGATAATTGGTCGGGATTATACGTTGCTATGCGGACTATATAGAGTAAATGTTTATAGTGGAGACGCTTTCCGGTCAAACGATCCGAAACGGAATGTCGGATCGGATGGTGGATTGGTTAATTTGGGAGGGTTCGAGGATTGCTTTCTTCGCTGAACGCGAGACTCAAGTTCTACAGGATGAGTCGCTGTTTGATCTAATATACGAGGCTTGTTTGGTAAGTCCGTGACTTTTTAAATTTCCCGCGCAGTAACTTTAAATGCAACACTGCTGCTGTCAACCACCATCTTCCAATAGACTACTGTCAAATTTTGAGCAAGCTGCGACATTTGGTTTGTGTTTGACAGCAATTAGAAACAGACAACCTCGTGAATTTTAACAAAAATGGAAAAAAGTGAATTTCGTGTGTTGATTAAGCATTATTTTTTGCGTAAAAAAACCATAACTGAAACCAAGGAAAGACTTGATAAATACTATGGGAACTCTGCACCATCAATTTCAATGGTTAAGAAGTGGTTTACTGAGTTCCGTTGTGGTCGTACCAGCACAAGTGACGCCGTACGTTCAGGTCGCCCAAAAGAGGTCATCACGCCAGAAATCGTCGATAAAATCCATGGAATGATATTGGACGATCGGAGAATAAAAGTACGTGAGGTAGCTGAGGCTGTAGGCATCTCAACTGAGCGAGTACATCACATTTTACATGAATATTTGGACATGAAGAAGCTATCCGCGAGATGGGTGCCGCGATTGCTCACACTCGACCACAAGCGCAACCGTGTGACCACTTCAAAGGAGTGTTTGGCAAAGTTCAATCGCAATCCGGGCGAGTTTTTACGCCGTTATATAACCGTAGACGAAACATGGATCCATCACAATACCCCAGAGACCAAGGAACAATCAAAACAGTGGGTGTCAACTGGTGAACGTGCACTAAAGAAGGCTAAGGTGCGTCTGTCAGCCAACAAGGTTATGGCCACAGTTTTTTGGGATGCACGCGGTGTCATTCATATAGATTACTTAGAGAAGGGTAGAACGATCAACGGCGAATATTATTCAGAGCTTTTAGACAGATTCGATATTGATTTGAGGCAAATACGACCACATTTAGCGAAAAAAAAGTGCTGCTTCATCAAGACAATGCACGAGTGCACACGTGTGTAGTCACTATGGCAAAAATTCATAAATTGGGCTACGAACTACTACCCCATCCAGCATATTCTCCAGATTTAGCCCCTTGCGACTATTTTCTTTTCCCAAACCTGAAGAAATGGCTGGGTGGTAAGAGATTTGGGTCGAATGAAGAGGTTATAACCGAAACAAACGCCTATTTTGAGGGCCTTGAGAAAACCTATTATTTGGAAGGAAAAAAAAAACTGGAAAAACGCTGGACTAAATGTATTGATCTAAAAGGAGATTATGTTGAAAAATAAAACGCTTATTTGCCAATTTTTTTTTTCTTTATTCAAATAGTCACGGAGTTACCAAACAGCCCTCGTAATTGTGTTTCTACCAAAAAAGTTTTGGGGTAGTAATAATTACTTAAATTTTTCATGTTTTTTGGGGTGCCGATTCCGAATCTAACAGCCGTATGCATAGTCAATTCCAGCGAGTCGCCAGAGTTTCGCCGCTCGCTACACAAGAACTATAATGCACAGTCGAGCTCCAAAAAAGTGGTACATCGCAAGCGTTTCGCCAAAATGTGACTTATTGCATAATTGTCACTTTTTCGGAGCTCGACTGTACATTATAATCTTTGTGTAGCGAACGGCGAAACTCTGGCGAGTCGCTGGCGATTGACTATGCATACGGCTGTAAGGGTTGCTAAGAAAGTTTCGGGCTCAAGCGCTAGTTAGTTAGATGTTTAGCATATCGTCGGTACCATGCAAAAACCACGAACGTGTCATTTGTCATTTCGAATGAGAAGAGTTTTAAGAATATTCGTGCTTCTTACTTTGAAAACCTTGGTGAATTTTCACATTCGCGAATTCACTCGTATTCACAGTTAGAAGCCAACCTAATAGCACATTCGTGAGTTTGGCGAGTCTGCGAAATAAAATTATCATTTTATCCATTAATAAAAAAAAGTCCATATGTTGCGAACTTTATGTGTGACACTGTATCTGAGGGAAATATTCGAATTGTTATCCTTGTAGACGGAATCTCTAATGAATATCTGGTTAAGAATCGCATAATCCAACTTCAAAATTTGAAAGAAAATAGTGATATTTCCTTTATGTCTCCGTAGTGGAAAATTTGCCGCATGTGCTGTTTGTAGCCTTTCAGGATATGAAGGAAAATTGATGGAAAAAGTCAAACGTGTGGCACGGCGATGAACGGTTTCTAGCAAATTTTGATCACGTACTAACATTGGGCTCCACACTGGGCCGCATACTCAGGGACCAAGCGAGTGAGTTTCATAAAGTTTTATAGAGATTTGGATCGATACGGGCGTGAAAGTCTGGTGAATTAGATAGGTTAAAGAGTTTATACGTTGAAAAGATGCAAGGGCAATGGGCCAGGTGAAATCCATATTAGGAAAAATTATGTCTGCAGAAATATCTATAATAAAACTATGATTGAAATGATTTTCATAAAAGAGATTTACAAAACCACGACAATTTTTCCGTTGTATACAGATTCTTCAAGTGGAGAAGATATTCTTAATTAAATATTTGGTGTGTTCCCTTAAATACTCATAGTAAATTGATATAGGGTTGGGTTAGGAAAACATTAAGTAATGGTAAATTATTCAGTTTAAGTTGGTCATTGAGAAGGTTCTGAGAATTTTTCCATACATTAGTCTCCTTACTTTCCAAAAGATTCAACCTAATACCCTTGTTTTGAACATGAAGGATTTCAAAATCATAATCGCAAGTATGGTATTTGGTTAAAAAATGGGTAGCCTATCATGATGAATCTGTTTTTCCGTCCACAATAGTATATTGTGTATCTAGTAGTAAAAGCAATACATTCCCGGACGACAATGTAAATTGTTGGCCGAGGCGTTAAATCGAGCACAGATCGAACGCGATGCACTACCCTTGCACGCTTTTGGTCAACATTCAAACATTTGGGGATCCATTTTGCAGCAATTCTTCTCATGTCCAAATTAACGTGAACTATATGATGAACGCGTTCGTATGAAATATTCAGTGCTTCAGATATCCGTTTTAGCCCAATTCGACGGTCTGTTAAAATCATGTCATGAACTGCATCGATATTTTCGGTGACTGACACAGAAACTGGCCTTCCCGATCGGTCATCATCTTCAGTGGAAATGTTACCTCTTTTGAAGCTTGCAGTCAAACTTTACACTGACACTTCTATTGTTCGTTGCTATGGTAACGCAATATTTTGTTTATGCAGGGAACTGGTCTAGGCTAACTAGATATCAATACATCCTCGTATTCCCATGCAGTCAAAGTCGAAAAAAAATGTAATATTCTATATAGAAGGAAATCGAATTTTGCGAAAATTTTTATTTTTAATTTTTCGAAATGTCGCAGACGTAACTCGACGAGCTGATTCGGAATGTCACCACAAAAATTGAGTTCGACAAATGAGTAATTGTAAAAGGGCAATTATTTTCGACAAAAAATAGGCTTGGGTTTCGAATATACACTCACCGGCAAATAAAAACGGCCACTTAAAAATGGCCCCAATTTCAAAGTTGGCTTCCTCGCGAACCGCTCATTTGATTTTTTTTTCAAATTGTAGATTATTTCTTCAGTAACGATGTTATGTCAGAAATTTTTATTCAGATTTGAAGTTACTTTTCCGAAATTTTAAACACCCTGTGGAGTGCAACAGCTATAGCAGCTGTTGTCAATTAAAATCACATTGAACTCTGACCATTTCTGCACATTTTATTTTTTAATCACGACATTATCTCTGTTCTTACCGGAGATACACTTTTTGAAAGCGAACGGCTCGGAAAAAGTGTTCGCAGGCAGAAATTTCTACATGTAAATAATCAAGGCGGCATACGCGGAAACCGATTTGATTTTAACATTGATTGACACTGACATTAACATTAAGAGCTTGTCAACGGTTTTGAAATCAAAAAAATGCCTTTATCTGTGGCGGATGTTGCTCGTATTGTGGCCTTAATTGAGGATGGCCGAAGTCAACGTTATGTGTCCGATACCCTTGATTTACCTCGAAGAACAATCCAGGATGCCTGTAATCGGTATATGGTATCGAAGATATTCTCCTAAACGCTGTTGTGCCCTACTCTTACTTTGTCGGAGACGGCTTCGTAATAATGCAAGATAATGCGCGACCGCACGTGGCACGAGAAGTTAACGAATATTTGGACTAAGTGGGTATTGAACGAATAGTTTGGCCATCTTGCAGTCCTGAACTCAATCCAATTGAGCATCTCTGGGATCAACTTCAAAGGAGCATTCGTCGCCGACCTGCTTTACCAGACACCCTTCATAATCTGCGAATTGCACTTCAGGAAGAATTTGCCATTCCACAAGAATTTCTTACAAACCTTATTGATTCGATGCAACATCGACTGAATGAAGTCATTTTGGCACTGGGAGATATTATCCTCTTGAAATGTGTTTATTGTTTTTTAAATTTTCATGTTTTTGTTAGTTTTCTAATTAAACTTACGTTTCGATGTTTATTTGTTGTGTTTTCACTGGTTCGTCCGAGGTGTTCGCTTTAAAACAGTGTATCTCCAGTAAAAACAGAGATAATGTCGTTATTAAAAAAACAAAGTATTCAGAAAAGATCCGGCTTCAATGAGATTTCAGTTGACAACAGCTGCTATAGTTGTTGCATTCCACAGGGTGTTTCAAATTTTGGAAAGGAAACTTCGTCTCATTGTATATGATCATTGTATATGATCAAATTCAAATCTGAATAAAAATTTCTGACATGGCATCAATACTAAGGAATTATTATACAATTTAAAATCAAAGGAGCGGTTCGAGAGGAAGCCAACTTTGAATTTGGGGCCAGTTTTTAGTGGCCGTTTTTTTTGCCGGTGAGTCTAGATACAGATATTCTGTGGACCTATACTCAGTTTATTCAATAATTTTCAGTTGAAAGGTGGTGGCGCCAAAACCCCAGACCCCGATTGGAGCCGAAGCAGAGGCGGTCGTAGCCAAGCCTCCAGCCGCCAAAACAGTCCCCCGCGAGAGGCGGCCGTGGCCCCTGCAGCCCCACGATCCAGAAGAGCCTCGAGAGTGGCCCGGCAACACAGTTACGACGACGAAGTGAAAACCGCAGTGGCGCCGACCAACAACGTCGACAACGGCCTCGCGCTGCCTCCGCCTATGCCCAGGAGGGCCTCGGCCTACGACGTTTTTTCGGTGCCCGGGTTGAGCACGGTGACCGCCCCCGCGGGCGTGAGCAGGAGGGCTTCGTTCAGAATAGCCCCCCAGGAGCCTAGCAGTCCTCCGAGCCCGGATACGTGCCCCACCACTGTACTCGTGACCCCCGAAGAAGACCGCAGGACGCGCAGAAGAGGATCTCATCTGTGAGTATTGTCAATCAATCAAAATTACTTTATTACTTATTTTTATATCATTATTATTATTGTTTTTATTATTTATTTGGTTTTTTTCCGTTAGGAATGTACCAGTCAGGCCCTGTCTCCAGAGCTCCGACCCATCCGGAAGGCGCGCTAGTTATTATTATTATTATTTTTCCCGTTAGTAATATACCAGTCAGGCCCTATATCTGGAGGGCGTGCTGATTATTATTATTATTATTATTTCTAATAATAAGGTTGGATTAGGCATTCCTGACTTCTTCAATTAACCTATACGATAGGTAAAATCGTCGGCAAGTCTCCATCAGAAAACAACTACAGCCCCCTACGACCATTGAATTATATCTGTTAGATTCTTCGCAAAGTATTCTACAAGAACTACTTGCTCAATCCATTTTTGTTATTAGCTTAATGGGCTTCTGCCAAGTAGTGTTATCGAATATTTTCTTCTGAAATTATTTGACTTCAGACGAAGTCGATACCATAATCAGAGTGCTGTTTGAATCTAGGGGTCAATGTATTTTTCGATTGCGTTGGGTGGGCTGCCCTGCGCTGATGATTGGCAAAATCATGAAACCGGTCCGTAGGTGTTACCCATATGGGTTAAGACTTGTTTTGTCGTTGAGATTGGGAGAGCATTGTAAAGTAGTTCTTGTAGAATACTTTCGAGTGCAGTGTGTCCATCATTGCACCAAGGACTCCTATGACCAGAACTACAATTTTAACAGAATGGTTTGGGTACAGTCTGAGGAGTTCGAAGAGAAGATCTCGATATTGAGTCCGTTTTTTCTCCTATATTCGAACGATATTCATTTCGCCCGGAGCTAAAAACTCAATGACGAAAATCGTTTTACTTTGGTGGTCGAGGAGGTCAACATCAGGCCTACTGGCTAGTATTTGCCTGAGGGTGGGGCATGCGAAGTTCCAATAGACTCGACACTTCTCATTCTCCACAGCGGACTCATTATTCCCCGGAACCTAGGCAACACCGGTGTCTCGTCTATACCTTACGAGTGTCGTGGATGGTAGTGAAACACTCGTAGCGCCTCGTAATGCCTGTGGATATAGGCTGAGACCGCATAAGCTGAGCATGCTGACAGCAAATGCGTCATGGTCTCAGGTGCCCCACGACACGCCCTGCATCGGGTATCAGGGACGTCTATACCCATCACTCTACTACGGTAGACTAGGGTGTTGAAGGCCATTATGAATACCTCAGTCTCTTACTCTAGCTTACTTGACCTGAGGAAGGCAAAGGACAAACTTTTGGATAAGCCAATGTCTTCGATGTTGTTGATGAACATTGGCATTGGCTTGCCCGTATGTAGCTGTAGGATGACCTCGGTCTCCGCAGTTTTGATGTGAGCTTTCTGCTAAACGGGTTTCAACCTCCGAGCAATAAAAGATATAGAGGTGCCATTTCTATATGCACAACACACGTTGTTATGAAAGCTGCTTATCCTTTGATAGTTTGTGGGTGAGGGGTAACATCCGAGTTCGGAGGGGAAGATTTGTTATTGTTATGATATTTGGATGGAAGCTTGGAACCAATGGCGGCGTGCTGTTACATTTTTTCGTGTTATATTTTTTATCTATAGACGACTACATTCCTGGTGTTGTTAAGATGTCAATCAAAAATACTTTATTGTGCGAAAAATCAGATTCTTGCAGACAAAGCATAGAATAAGGTCATTAATTCTGAAAAAATAAATGAAAGTGCTGAAGTAAAAAAGTCAAAATATTCAAAACGTTGAATCACATCAGTATACACTATACAGTGCGGCTTTTTTTAGTCCCCCCCTGTTAACTTTTGAACGGTTCGACGTACAAACATATAATAATAATAAAAAACCGATTGGAGGGTTTCACCGATACTACTTTTTTAAACAAAAAATATGGTGATTGCTCGACAGGGGGCGCAGGGGAGCACATCAATTCAAAATTTTTAAATGGCATGGGGGGTCGAGTGTCACATCGTTGAAAAGATAATTCAATTATCTTTACAACCATCTGATTTTTTTTGAATTTCGTTAATATTTTTTTTGTAATTCAAATTCGAAATATCAAATATAATTGCTGATCTGAAAACTAGTCATAGCTTGATAAATTTGAACGGTTTGTTGTGGAATAATGAAACCAAAAACATTGCGAAGGGTATTATCGATAGGTACTACTTTTTGAGAGAAGAAATATTGCAATTACACTACAGATGGCGCTGGGGGCACATCAACTAGAAAATTTCGATAGGCATAAAAAACACTGTCAGGACGAAAGTGTCTTTGATGTCAACAGTATTTGTATTCCCACTGCGCCACCCGCTAAAATTGCATCGCTCCGCGCCTGCACGCCACACTTCTACGCTAGGATCCACCTTACGCTCAGACTTGGCCTCCGGCGGTTAACTCTCGCGCAAGCGCTCGACCTCGCGCTTCGCGCGAGCACTTTTCGACAGCTCGGAAGTTGAAATGCCTAGAAGTTGTAGAAATGTTTTAATACAACGACCTCAATGTGTAGTCTTGTTTTTTTACCTATAATTGGACACCAATAATATGAATACAACGACCTTAATGCCTTCAAAACTATAATTGGATACCAATAATATGAATACAACTACCCTAATGCCATTAAAACTATAACTGGACACCAATTATATGAATACAACGACCATATTGACTTAAAAACTATAATTGGACACCAATAATATGAATACGTTCAAAAATATAATTGGATACCAATAATATGAATACAACTACTGTAATTTGAAACTATAATTGGACACCAATAATTTGAATACAACGACTAATGCGAGACCTCAGAAAAAATCCAAGAATATTTTTCAAGACATGACTGTCTTGACTGATTTTCCACAAAAATACGTGTTTTCAATACATGGCTGTCTTGAATAATTTCCCTCAAAAATACGTGTTTTCAATACATGACTGTCTTGAATAATTTCCCACAAAAATACGTGTTTTCAATACATGACTGTCTTGAATAATTTTCCATAAAAATACGCGTTTTCAATACATGACAGTCTTGAATAATTTCTCATAAAAGTACGCATTTTCAATACATTCTTGAATAATTTCCCATAAAAAACGCGTTTTCAATACATGACTGTCTTGAATAATTTCCCATAAAAGTACGCGTTTTCAATACATGGCTGTCTTGAAGAATTTCCCATAAAAAAACGCGTTTTCAATACATGACTGTCTTGAATAATTTCCCATAAAAGTACGCGTTTTCAATACATGACTGTCTTGAATAATTTCCCATAAAAGTACGCGTTTTCAATACATGTTTGTCTTGAATAATTTCTCATAAAATTACGCGTTTTCAATACATGACTGTCTTGAATAATTTCCCATAAAAGTACGCGTTTTCAATACATGACTGTCTTTAATTTCTCATAAAAATACACTTTTTCAATACATGACTGTCTTGAATAATTTCCCACAAAAAAAAAAACGTGATTTCAAAACATGACTGTCTTAAATAATTTCCCACAAAAATACGCGTTTTCAATACATGACTGTCTTGAATAATTTCCCACAGAAAAAACGCGTTTTCAAAACATGACTGTCTTGAATAATTTCCCACAAAAATACGCGTTTTCAATACATGACTGTCTTGAATAATGTCCCACAAAAATAGGTGTTTTCAATACATGACTGTCTTGAATAATTTCCCACAAAAAAAAACGCTCATGGGAAAATTCGAAGGATGTGGAGGGAAGTAAATATTCAAAAATCTGGGCGCTTTGCGTCCGGGAAAATTCGAAGGAGGGGGGAAGTAAAAATTCAAAAATCCGGGCGCTTCGCGCCAGGAAAAATTCGAAGGAGGAGGGAAGTGGATTTATTAAAATCCGGGCGCTTCGCGCCCGGGAAAATTCGAAGGGGAGGGGGGGTCAGTGGATATTCAAAAATCCAGGCGCTTCGCGCCAGGGAAAATTCGAAGGGGAGGGGGTAAGTGGATATTCAAAAATCCGAAAGTACCAAATTTTTCGTTTTTAGGAAATATTTCCCAGACTATTCATTTAACGGAAAAAATCTTGTTACATTTTTTGTAGACTTTCATGAGATGATCAAAATCAACATTCTCTTTATTTTTCAAGATATGAAAAAATGCCATTGAAACTTTTGGTAGATATCTTTGAGTTAAATAATACTGCTGATATACATTTTTTCGATATCTCGTTTAGTTTTCGAGTTTTTGAAGCTTTTAGGAAAAAATGGGAAATTTTTTCCAAGTCCCAAATTTTTCGTTCTTTCGAAATATTTCCCAGATTATTGATATAGCAGAAAAAATTATTGAACATTTTTTGTAGACTTTCTTGAGATGTTCAAAAAAGATAGATTATGAAATTGGAAAATCCGTCGCCATATTTTAGTTTTTGGTATTTTTATAAAAAAAAAAGTGTATATTTTTTTTTATTTTCCAAGATATGGAAAAATTTCATCGGAACTTTCCATTGACATTCCTCAGTTTATTAAAACTGTTCATATAAATTCTCTCAATATCTCCTATAGTTTTCGACAGATTTTTTTTAATTAAAAAATTATCTCGGCTCCTAGTGATCGTAGGAATTCAATTTTTTTTAATGCGTGAAGTCATGCTAGAAATCTATTGTCATAAAATTAATTTCTATAAAAACAAAATTTAGAAATTTATTTAGAAAAAACATGTAAAAAAACTGTGCAATTTTTTAAAGTAATTTTTTGACACTTAAAATAAATAAAATCAATATACTTATTCGATAATATGAAAGTACAACTCTTACAGCATGACACGAACAAAATCTGGGCAAAATGATGAAATTAACAACTAATAATTATAACATGACTGGGGAGGTATTTCCTCAATCTCTAAATAATATAGATCCACTTTCCCCTACTTCTAAAAGAGGTACCAAATAATTAAAGGAGATATCATTGTTAATATCAATAATACAAAGGGAAAGCAAATTCAATTTTCAGCTCTATAGAAACATTTAATAAATTACCAGAACAAATAAAAAAATCAAAAACGATAACTTCATTTTCCAAAAATTTGAAAGAAATGTTACTATTGAAATGATGTTCATAAGAATACTACAAAACTTTATGAATTATTTGTATTATTTGATAATGTATTAGAATTAGATTACTTTATTTTATCATTGATGTACATTCAACCTTCCTTATACCAGAACTTGTTCTGACTGGAAGTTATTTATACAATAAAAAAAAAAAAATATTCCATATTATAACTTTCCGAAACATCCATTTCAATTCCTCTATGCGTGATATCATTCCATATTTTTATCATTACAGACAGGTAAAATTCAATATGGCTTATTGCTACAAATCCAAAATACCCGCGTGAAATGTGACGAACAATACTTTCTAGTCGATTATCACCAGAACGTAACAATCAAAGCATTCTCTTGAACATTAGAAGCATTCACATACATTTTATCGATTTTGGAGCCATTGTTCGACAAGGTATGCACGTGATTATTCATTCATTCCCATCAAAATATAATGTCGTATTCACTGGTCGCATGTTCCAATAACTATGCCTATGTGAAAATGTAATTATGCGGAGGTATCGATATTCAGTTATAGGCCAGTGGATCTAGTATTTAAAATCAAAAATGGGAAACAAATAGCAAAACAATGCAAACTTCACAAAAGTTGTATTTTAGTGCTCAATGAGACAATAAAAATTTCCCCTTTAGTACAAAGCCGGCAACATTGTTAATAATTTAAATTATAAACAATTGTGGTTATTTTGAAAAAAGGAGTCACGAACATTTCCAAGTGTGACATCAGAGTAAATAAATCATTCATTCATAGTTTTGTCAACAATTCAGCCGAAAAATATTCAAAAGGAAGGTTGTATACATGGAAATATAATATCGTATAAATACAAATAGACTCAGCATTGCCATACGTACAACACGGATTGTTTTGAAGTCGCTCATTTTGTAGGTACGCGGGATGCGGGGAAGAGAGAAGGTAGCGTTAGACTATGATCTTTCCACAACCGACAGGAGCGGACGTATTTGATAAAAATAGGGTTCAATCGCAAGAAAAAAATGCTAAATTTGAAATAATGATGGAAATATTAACGAACGTGATAGAATATACATCCGATGGGACTTAGTGAGATAGAAACACTCGTATGCCATACTTGATGTCATGCAATGCTTAATTGACTGAGATAGTATAGATCCTTAGAAAATTAGGTTCACAAAGTTTGTAAAATAAAAAAAATAGTCATTCAAGACTTTCATTTTCAATGAAAGGAAAGCTGGAGACAGTCTACTGAAAAAGAAAGAATAAAAGAAAGTATTGACTAAAAAATGGATATTTATATGTTCAATATATACATGGGATGAACTTTGGTTAACCGATATGGAAAAAACAATTCAACGTAGCGATTGTGAACGCTCAGCCAATTGTAATGGTACCATTTTTGTTTTACGGATATGCCCTATTGCCAATTTGACCTCTTTGGATAACTGGAAATCTGATATGAAAAAATCAGTTGAACATCTCGAATATACACCCTCAACCTATTCTATAATGGTACTATTTTTTGCGGAAATGCGCTGTTGCCAAGTTTTGGTCTCTTTGGATAACTGAGAATCTGATATGAGGATAGTTCTGAGTGGATACCATACTATTCAATTAGGTGAATTGCGCTATGGAATTTGAACCTTGCAGAAATGCGCCAATGTTGTCAAGTCGTGGGCACTGAAAATCATTTGAAGAAGATATAAGGAAATTTGTCTCAAAGAATATTGTTGCATAAAGCAAGAATTTATATTTTAGTTTCATATCACTTTGTATTTGCAAAAAATTTCAATGCAGATTTATATTCTGATTACCCTCGAGCAGTAAGAGCCATCAAAGATAATCATTACGTTGATGATTACTTGGACGGCGCTGACAACGAGGTAGATGCCATCAAATTGATGAACGAAGTCATCCACATTCGAGATCAGAAACTTCATTTCGAATTCTCAAGAAATACTTCGTGGAATACCAAACCATCTATTAGCAAATCAATTGAGTACAGAAATTAATACGCAAACAAAGGATGAAAAAGTTCTCGGGATGATTTGGAACTCAGCGAAGGATTGTTTCCACTTCAAGTTGAAGTTTCATAAAGTTTCCGACGAAATCATCAAAGGTTTAAAAATTCCCACTAAGCGTCACTAAAAACGGCCATGTCTGTGTACGACCCTCTTGGATTACTGTCTCCTATCAGTATAAAAGTGAGAATACTCTTACAAAATATTTGGCGCTCAGGTATCGGCTGGGACGATTTCATCAGCGACAATATGTTCAAGAAATGGCAATTGTGGCTCAAAGAACTGAACGAAGCAATGAATATCGAAATCCCACGATGTTATTCGCCTAAAAGAAGAGAATTTTCATCCATTCAAATACACGTTTTCTCAGACGCAAGTGAAGATGCATATGCCAGTGCAATCTACCTTCGTTTCAGCTCCGAAACCTATGTAGAAGTTGTACTGGTAGCATCCAAAGCAAGGGTTGTACCAATCAAAAACTCCACAACTGTCAAATATTTAACAATACCAAAACTTGAACTTTTGGCTGCAGTTTTGGGAGCGAGACTCTGTAAAGAAGTCATTAAATATTTGGAGTTCAAAATAGATAACAAATACTACTGGTCGGATTCTCGAGCAGTCCTAAGTTGGCTCAGAAGCGACAAAAAACTTCCCATCTATATGTCCACAAGAGTGAATGAAATCTTAGAACTCAGTAGTATCAAGCAGTGGAAATGGGTTCCAACAAACCAAAATGTTGTTGATGTTTGCACCAGAGACTTAGCCAGAAATATGATCAATAATGAAAATTGTTGGTTCAGAGGTCCCAATTTTCTCTATGAACCTGAGAGTGGTTGGCCTAAAATCCCAAAAGATATCCATAAACACGAAAATATTCCATGTGAAGCTGTAATGACAGTCGAATGTGACCCAGAAATTATACCGATCAAGTTTCATTATTCCTGGTTGAAACTCATCAGGATAACAGCCAGAGTCAAGCGATTTCTATCAAATATCAGATCAACTGACGAAAACAAACAACTGACGAAGTTTCTGACGAAGGATGAAGTGGAATGGAGCGAGTGTTACTGGTGGAAAGTGGTACAAGAATCCTGTTTTGCAACCGACAAAATGAATATTGCGAATAATATACCCAATAGATATGGAAGGCTTCATAAACTATCGATTCTGTTAGATAATGATGGGATACTAAGGATTTCAAGTAGAATAATGAAAATTGAAAATGTTTCTATCATACAGAAAGAACCCGTCATTTTAGCTGGTGAACATAACTACACACAAAAAATGATTATGCATTTTCATATAAAAAATGCTCATCAGGGTGTTGAAACACTCATTAATGAACTTAGGAGGAAATTTTGGATACCCCGAATTCGCACAACGGTGAAGAAAGTTATTAAACAATGTATGTACTGTCGAAAACAATCTGCACCTCATCTACAACCGAAGATGGGCCTTTTACCACAGGAACGATTAATGATGAGTCGAAAACCGTTTTCAGCAACTGGAATTGATTATTTCGGACCTTTTCAAGTAAAAATTGGAAGACGGCTGGAAAAACGATACGGCGTATTATTTACCTGCTTAACAATGAGAGCAGTGCATATTGAGATTTCCCACTCCTTGGATGCAGATTCGTGCATAATGGCGATACGAAGGTTCCTTGCAAGACGTGGAGCAGTTGAGGTTTTTTGGTCCGATAATGGAACTAATTTCCATGGAGCGAATCGAGAACTTTTAGAAGCTCTGGAAGACTTGGAACTGAATACCGTAGTTGACGATATGGCGAGTAGGGGCATCGACTGGAAATTCAATCCACCCTCTGCCCCCCATATGGGAGGCAGCTGGGAACGACTTATAGGGTGTTTTAAAAGGGCTCTCATGGCGATCATGAGAGAGAGGCATCCGAAAGAAGAGGTCTTACAAACATTGTTTGCAGAGGTGGAATATATTGTCAATAGTCGACCGCTGACACATGTTTCTGAAGATTCCCAAGATTTAGTGAGCATCTCCCCTAATGACATCCTCATAGGTCAGTCCTCCACAGTCATTGCACCTGGGGTATTCACTGAGCGAGATTTGCTTTTGAAAAAACAATGGAGAGTATCACAATACTTGGCAGATATATTCTGGAAACGGTGGCTCCGTGAATATATTCCCACCCTGATAAATCGTCAGAAATGGAACAAAGATGAACCCAATTTACAAATTGGTGAACTGGTGGTGATCAACGATAGCAATATGCCTCGAGGAGCTTGGCTGATGGGAGTAGTCGAGAAGATCTATGAAGGCGCTGATGGCATCGTGAGGATTGCCGACATCCGGACTTCAACTGGTATCTTCAAGCGACCCGTTAGGAAGTTGCATCGTCTGGACGTCTGTGTTAACAAGGAATGAGTCAACACCGGGGGGGAGAATGTTGCATAAAGCAAGAATTTATATTTTAGTTTCATATCACTTTGTATGTTTTTATATATTTTGACGTTGTCACGAAAAAGTGATGTGATGTATGAGAAAAAATAAACAATTTGACTTGCTGTCAGTATCTCTAAATATTGTATTGCAATTTCACCAAAAACGAGGTATTTTACGACAAATATTATTATAAATATTCATCCTTATTATTTTTTATGATAAATTTTTTTAACATACCATTGGATGTCTGATGATTTATTTCATTTAGGTTATCTCATTTCAAGTTCAAATGATATCCGTTAGAAATTCTCGAAATAACTAAATGATGCGAAACAACGTTGAAATGCTCTAGTTCTGAATTCTCAGTCACAAATTATCATACTACCTACAGTTCACGGACTATAAATGGTTAATAGTTAGACAACATCAACTTCATTTTCATGGAAACAAAAGTCACAGCGTGAATCTTTCTGCTGGTAGTTTATAAAATGGGAGCGCAGCGAGCATCTGCAGTGATTTCACCTTTCCATCCCAATCAGAGATTGAATTGACAGCAACTTGGATAGCTAGGTTAGTTCAGTTAGGTTAGGTTGTGACCCTTTCTTTACGTTTAGAAATTCGGTCCATGGCCGACCACATGGGCAGTCAGAAGAAAGAGACATGCCGAAGTCGTATAATAGACATGCCGAATGAGACACTGAATAAAATTGAGTAAATTTCAGTGTGTCGTTATATCTATGTTGTTTTTATGCTATGTTGTACTTTTGACTAAAAAAAAACAAAATCACTCATGTAAGTCTTCAAAAATAAAATGAAAAATTCTTTCGCAAGACTGGTTTCGGAATTTGAATTGGTATCAAAAAAGAAAATATTCGAAACTTATAATTTTAACTGTAAACATTTACACGTTTTTATTTTTCACTTTTATAAATACTGTTTTTTTTTTGTGCAATTCTTCTTTTGTAACTGTCCGTAATTTTATATTTTAGTGCCCTGAGGATGAAAAATATTTCCGAAACGTTGCCCAACAGAGAAATAGTGTTTTTTCTATGAGAGACCTATCTCCAACAACTTCTTTTCGACATAAATATAGAAGGTCGAAACATCATCGTATATTTCAACATCAATATTTATAATATGATTATTATTATTAATTATAATAGTGATTATTTATCTGTCTATTTAGTCTAGTCAGCATAAACTTTTTTTTATTTTGTATAGTTACCGAAAATTATGATCATGGCGTCATTCGATTCGTAAGGAAAGGTCCCAAAAGGAGCCGAAAAAATTGCAAATGTTGAAAGTGAAAATATTTAAAAAAATTATTTTTATGTAGCTTCAAACCCTTAGAAATTGAAACATTCAAGATATTTAAAAAATATATTCACTTTCATGGTGGTTCTTCGGGTTGTAAGGCCGACGTATGTTAAGAGAAGATCTCGACGTTTCGCCAACACGAGTGGTTAGCATTTTCAAGAGAAAGTTTCTGGATTCTTAAGTTGCTGTCAAATGCTTGACATTTGTTATAAGTTGTCTCAATAAATACCTGTGATTTGACGTTCTTACATCTGATTGGTCCAAAGCGTTAGCTGACATCATAGAATCGTTCGTACCGTTATTTTGTGACGATGGCCGCGAAAGCCTTTCACAATATTCACTGTTTTCAATTTTTGTTAATAGAAAAGTGGTAAATCAAAATTTCACAATCTATTTGTAAGCCTATCAAGAATAACTTCAACAAGTGAAGAAAATCCTAGTTTTTTTTTCAGCAGATTTGCTGATTTTTTCAGATCTTTTTAACATTTTGAAAATCTTTAATATTTTTCGAGATATTAAAAAAAAAACTAATTGTTTACAACTTTTGCAATTTTTTTCGGCCTTTTTTGGGAAATGACATGAATATAATGAAACCATGAACATAATTTTCGGTGCCTATACAACTTTTTTTTCAACTGGTACATGTTGATTATTTTTTCTAGCCCCGAGTCCACAAGGGCCTCATAAAGAACACTTTTGATTCCAGCCTACGAAACCTCTACCAACTAACGGATAACACAATCTTTTTTCTTTTCAGACCGGACATAGCAGGATTACGTCCCCTGGTTCCTCCTCGACCAACACCAGCTCTGGAAGATTTGGAGGCGGCTCCAAGACGACAGGCGTCCGTAGATGCTGAAGCCATACGAATAGTTATTCACGATGTCGATTCCGGCACGTCTGCGGCTGCTCAGAAACGAGTGGTTCTCAGAAGAGATCCCACTGATAAAGCGCACAGAAGTGAGTGACCTAATTTTAAGAGATTTTATTGTATAAATAGCAAATTTTGTATAAGTTTTATCAAGAGAATGTTTCAAAAACTCTGACATTTTTTCTTCCAAGTGTTTATCAGAATATCAATCCACCGTTGAAGAAAACAAATTAGGAATACAGTGCGATCAGGAAGTATACGTATCCAGTGCAACGTTCAACCAGATCATTATGAAGAATTATTGTTATTTAGGAAGTATGAAGTTTGTTAATCCTGCGCAACTATTTTAATGTAATTCTTGTAATTTTTGATAACAGTCTTGTTATCGTTTTTGAATATAGCTCTTACAAAAGCTGTTTTTGGTTTATCCGGAGAGATACCGACCCTGTGCCAGACGTCACACTATCTATATGTACTCTCTCTTCTCCTCGCCAACCGCGTGGGAGGAGCAACCTGAGGGAGGTGTCATTTAAAAGGAATTCATTTTCATTTCTGAATCCAGAATTGTAAGTAATAATTAGTTTCCACTAGTCGACGGCTTAACCAAACCTTCATAAGTTGACTTTGATAAAACTGGATATTTCCCCATTCTGAATGGAATAATGCTAGGAAATCTATTTCGCGGAAACAAGACGTTTTTGTGCAATTATTCACAAAAAATTAAATATCAAGAAGAAATATAAGAAAGTCGTTTAACTAAGAAAAGATAGACTTCAATACTGTTGTGAAACAACAACAAAATATTCGTTCGTTTTGATGGTGGCATGGAACGAAAATGCCCAAAAATTAGGGGAAATATCCTTTTCATTCTTTTGATACTTTTTCAGGGATGAAGGCCCTTAATTAGGTACGCTGAAGGATTGATCAACTCAACGGCTACATATAACAAAAGTTTTACTGGAATTTCATCCTCTCCTACTGATCTAGTGTTTAGTCAATTTCATAATTGTATCATACACTTCCTGTTGATTTGTTGGCAGAAAAATATACTTTTTTTGTATTGCAAGGTCTCATATTTGGACAACTTTTTCCTTTAACTTTTTATGTAGGAGGTTAATTTTCGCTGCAAATCGTGAGAAACCATTTTTACCACCAAAAGTTCCCCTTCTACCGCCCTTCTACCATAATCAAATCCTCATATGTCCCTGTTTATTTTCTGTACCTATTAAGGTAACATGAAATTATTATTCTCGAAAGGTTTCAACTGTTAATTTCAATAAGTAAATATGAGTTTAGAACAAAAATTTAAAGAATTGTTTTTTGAAAATCTGTTTTTTTTTTTTTCGCGTTTTCTAGAAAATAATTCCACAGTATTCAAAGTAGATAATGTTCAAAATATAAAATAATAATAATAATAATAACTGACTTTATTGTTTTCTCAATTTTGTACAGACTGTACATAAATAATATTCATCATTAGATGGACACAAGAAAACAAAGGGCGAAGTTCAATTTGGATTCCGCGAACGTCACCAAATTGCTTTTCCACTTAACCTTAAGCATATCTCCATGCAATTCCTGAGAAGGCATTTGGAGCTAGTGACAAAGCCTACTCAGAACATATAGGAAACAAAATAAGCCTTCATTTACTGCAGTACACCCGGTTGGCATAACCAACCCTACCGTTATGATGGAATTGACCTAGTTGTAGTGCTTGGGTGGTTCTCCTTGTATTTGAAGATGTTTCTAAATTTAATTCAGATAGTTCCTACAATATGTTGAATTATATTTTCGCAACTGTGACATGCAATATTCCTTGTCTATCTTTCTTTCAATATTCAATTCATTGAAATTATTAATTCCAAGTTTTTTTTTACTTTTATTCCTGATGTAATTGAACCATAAATTTCGATTTTTAATCTGTCAATGTTCACATTCTCATTATTGAAATGCATTGTGAGGTTGGGGAATGGCGCTATTGTAGAACGTCTAGCTTCAAATCCAGAGATTCTTTTCCGGAGCAGAGACTTTAAATTGGATTTTTTCAATTATAGATCTCGAAGAATCGTGGAATGGTGTTATCCTCAATTCACTGATTGGTTCAATTTAACATTGTTGTTCTCATAGAATATCGTATTTAAACAAAAAGAAATCCCACTCAGAACTCACCAGGCGATACAAACAAATTAAAATGAATGGTTAATATTTTCATGTTTTGCTTTTTAATTTATTATATACGTAAACCCATCCAGCGAAAAAACAGAGATTTCAGTCATTGAGAAACACAGCACTACGCTTATACGCTTATAGCTTATAACACAAAACAGATACAAATTCCATTTGACCTGAAGTGGCTAAGCTGAAAGAGATCACAACAAAATATTTCTAACGAACAGTCGTTACCGACCGATGATGAACCCTTTACTCCCATAAACACCTAACTATGTAGGCTTATTATGGCAAGAACCTGTCAGAAAACAACTACTCCCCTGGCTAAGACATAACATAAGACAAAACATAATTCTGCTGGTTGGTCATAGAGGGCACTTGCAATTGCGTCCTCTGATGTTTTGAGGAACGTTGCACAAGTAGCTGTTAGATTTAATTCAATACCCGTCGTGGTCTTAGCCAGGGGAGTAGTTGTTTTCTGACAGGTTCTTGCCATAATAAGCCTACATAGTTTAGGTGTTTATGGGAGTAAAGGGTTCATCATCGGTCGGTAACGACTGTTCGTTAGCAAACAATCTCCCAAAGATTTCTGTCTTTTTCGAAAATATTTCTGTTACCATTATCTGATGACCCAGTCTATAGTCACGTTTTATTGACCAACAGAGTTTATATCTACTAGTAGAAAAAGTAGAGTATCATAAAAACGTAATTTCAGGGTTTCCAGTAGAAGTCAAATTATTCTTAAATTCCCCAAATCTCTGTAAAAAGTTTATAACTTATTATGTTTCATTATTAAAAATTACAGTCATTATGAATAATTTGTTTGAATTAACTTCTTCCACAGCCCAAACAGACAGTGGAAGAAGGCGCGAGCAGTATTATTTCTTATTGGAAGATTATTCAGGCAGGAATATTTCAAATGGAAAAATGAAGTTATCATATTTGTGAATTCCTTGAATAATTTTGTCTCAGAAAACTTTTTCAGGATGTAAAAATTATTATGAAGAAGTGATTCCAAAACCTAACACCTTCCTCTTTTGAAGCAGCTTTGAGTGAACGAACTAAATAATGATGTTTTTGAACTTTCGCCACCTTACTAGTAGATATAAAAGGAAGGTTCAACGGAGGAACTAAATTAATTTCAAATCAATATGAACCCACCTTCATCATCTTCTTTTCTGGTTTCCTTTTTTATAGAATATAATTTTAAAAGGGAGCTTCAACAGAGGTTCTCAATGAATTGAGAATCAATATGAACCCACCTTCTATATTATACAGGGTGTCCGGTAAACCTTGTACAATATTGAACCTGGTGATAGACCAGATCATGACTGTTCAGAATATCGGAATTTAAAAATCTCACTGTTTTCGAGATAATGACCATTTTTTTGAATTTCTGGAAAATCACTACCTCACCTTGGATTTTTTAATGCCATGTATACAAATTGGGACGAATTTAAATATCTTTGCTGCTGAAGATTACTGATGAGTGATGCTATCAGACGTACGAAACAGTTTTTTAGAAAAAGATACAATTTTTCAAGAAATGAGGGTAAAATGACAGATTTGAGTTACACCAATTTTTTTAACAACAGTTTGACATTATTGTTTGAAAAAACATAACCAAGTGGAACTGGATATTCGTTAAAAAAGAATGCCCATTTTGTCTAGGCTTTACTATGGTATAAAACATCCGATCATTATTTTTGGAAGGAGTAGAATTTCGATAATATTATAGTGTGATGTTATTCTGTTATCAACTCCGTCAGACTTTGTCAGTAATGTCTTTTATTTTTATCCTATCACGATGAAATGATTAAATAATTATGAGTGATAACGAATCAACTGCTTAGAAGCATTCAATGAGATGTAATGAAGTAAATACTAATTCAACATTTTTTTAATCAACATACACTATAAACCACAATAACGATTATTCAACATCGCACTGAATAATATTACAAACATGTTATTTTCTATCCACTCGTACGCATAGACGACATATTTTCAAGAAGAACCTTTTCAAATGTGTTATAGGTTATAGCCCCCAAATCAGCGATTCTATGAGCGGCATTGTGCAATCGGATATAGTTCTGCATAAAGAGCTGCTGCAGCAGTAGCACTACCTCCACATTCACCATAAATGTGCATATGCGCATATTCTCGGAGGAGTATAACGTATGTACGGCATGACAAAGAAATAAATACCACTGAATGAAACAAGCGGAATAATTTCAAAAAACTACGATAGAAGTCACAAGTTGTTTAAACAAAAGTTTTTAAATTTCGACAATGATTCATCTCTTAAAAAAGTTTGCACTTATTTGGTTACACCCTGTATATCTGTCGGTCTCTGAAACTTCGTTGGAATCTGGATGTTGGACAATTGCGACATTTATCACAAGAATTCGTATTAATCGGTGCCATGTCGGATAATCGACAATTCATTTCGATAATTTTATTAAGCCTAATTACATGAAAAGTTAATTTTATTGACATACTATTTAATGCTACCAAGCAGTCTATTCTTTATTATTAATAATTATTTCCATTTTTTATCTTGATTAAATCGAAATAAAATAATTTTTGGGCTTAAGTATAAAAGTTTATCAAATAAATGGATTATTTTGGAACCTTTGGTGTGAATACAATTCAAGAAAAAAATAAAATACCCAAACGCCAAAATTACGTCACAATCTTAAAAGCTTACTTTTAGCTCCTGAAGATGCTAACTTTGTTGGCGAAACGCGCGTCGAGTATGATTGTGATGTAGTTTTGGTGTTGGGTCGTTTCATTTTTTTCTTGAATAAAAGTTGATAGAAGCATAGATTAAAACCACGCCTAATTCAAGAGAAACCACTTCTTCCAAAAATAATTATAGTTTGTTTTATACCATGGTAGAGTCTGGACAAAATGAGCATTCTTATGCCACTTCCAATTGGTTATGTTTCTTTCAGATAATAATGTCAAACTTTTTTTTAAAAAATTGATGAAACTCAAATCTGTCATTTTACCCTCATTTCTTGAAAAATGTTTTCACTTTCTGAAAAACTGTTCTGTACGTCTAGAAGCATCACTCATCAGTAATCTTCAGCAGCAAAGATATTTGGATTCGTCCCAATTTGTATACATAGTACTCAAAAATCCAAGGTTAGGTAGCGATTTTCCAGAAATTCTTAAAATGCCCATTATCTCGAAAACGGTGATATTTTTACTGAGGTGAAATTTCGATATTCTGAACAGTCACATGACCTGGTCTATCACCAGTTTCAATATTGTACAAGGTTTACCGGACACCCTGTATAAATAAAACTCGTTAAACATTTCCATCTCGAACTTCAATTACGTCCATGACACTCATATTTATTTTAACTAGAAGCTCATACTTCACTACCAAAACCATTTTAATGCGAGTAAATGAAGTTTTTTGAACTTCAAAATACAACCAAACTTGAAATGAACAGATTTGATCCATAGTTTAATGTAATGTCAATAGTGTCAATTTCTGCTATGATTTAGAGAGTTTAATTTTTCAACCAATTATCTACTTTTGCTACCATTGCTACCATCAAATTCGATCGTAGCAAAAGTAGATGAAGTAGATTTATTTGGTGTCAGAAAAACAGCTGAGTCAAATTCTACTTCTGCGAGTAGAACATTTCTGCCTACAATAAAACGCTCCTTCTGACAACCTGTTTTCTTCTCTCTCACGCAAATCTATACATCTGATCTATCTGAGTCAATAAGCTTCGAAGAAGCCTTCAAAATTCATGGAGTTTTCGAAAATTCTCGAACAAAACAGACGAAGTAGGTCGCCAAACAAAGGCCTTTTGACATCGATAAAAATCTAGAGCAGCTGGTAAAGCAACTCAGTGCATTTTAGATGTCAATAACCAATTTGAGGATAGCCTTCACAATATTTTCAAAAATACATTATTGTTTCATAGGACGCTGCTGATATGCAGCGTTTTTTATTGCATTTTTAGAATTTGCGATGAATTTCAATATAACTTTATTCAAAACATCATTTAACTGGTGCCTAAATTTTCGTGAAAAAAAAATAGTAACAGGCAAGGACCAGGTGGAAAATATTGTTGAGGTTCCAACTTTGAGGAAAATAGTTATTTATGCAACAAGTGCAAAAAGTGAATGTTTATTGCACTCGACGTGAAATTGTCCGACGAGGCCGTTAGGCCGAGTTGGACAACACGTCGAGTGCAATAAACAATTTTTGCACGAGTTGCATACAACATTTTTTCTACGTTCATGCAAAAAGCAAAAAATGATTTATTGAGGTGCGGCACTAGGTGTAGGAAAATGAAAAGCGCAACTTGAATACTTTATTATTAATATCGATTTGCATTGAAACAGGAACTAATACGTTACGAACAATTTAACTCAAACTTTATTTTTACCCTCAATGTTGAAAGTGAATGAACAATTGGTGCAATTTTCAATATGAATATTTCGTAGTGAAGTACTTTTTGACTGACGTTTCTATAACCACAATTGCATTATAAAAATCAAAATCATAGTAGCCGTGAGCGCGTATGTTATCACTAGGTGTGGTCATAGTACAGACAGTGTGCTCTATGCAGGTAGACACAAAGCGGATCGGATTTGATTATGAAGTTAATCTCGGGAAGGCATTGTTTGTTTAACTCTTGCTGCTAACAATAATACAAAATAATATAAAATATGTAACTGTTTGAAACCTATTGCCAATCTCTCAGAATATCTGCTAAATATGTAGTAGGTTTAAACGTTTATGTTTGTCATGATGACAGCACGTTGAAGTAGAATGACAGATGAGTGCAATAAAAACTTTATTGCACTAGTGCAATAAAGAACTTCTTTTTCCACTGAATATAGTTCAATAAAGTTCGGCTTTTTGCATGAATGTAGAAAAAAATATTTAAACACGAAAATACTCAAAATGGTGGAATGAAAATGCAGTTTAGGGGTTGAAAACGTATTTTAGCGATTTGTAGATAATACAAAAATCAAAAACTTTTGTATTCAACACTTTTCGACATAACCTCAAATCAACCGTCAAAATGGCGAAAAACCTGTTTTTAAGTTTTTTTCGACTATAAATGATTTAACTCAAATGAAAATATGTGGAGATATTTCTTTTTTGGTGTCAAATATGCATGATTTTTTCACAATTCAGGAGACGACTAGTTTTCGAGTAAGGTACATTTTTGGAAAAAGATACCCTTATCTTGGTGATTTTTTTATCGTTAAATTGCTTAAAATTGAGAAAAACCGACAACAAATCTCTCTGAATCATGATTTTCTCAATATGTTCCATGATATTCAATGGTTGTTGAAAAATGAAAATAATAATAATAATAATTGATTTTATTAATAGTAAAACATACAACTCTTCTGATTCGAGCAACCAGATTGCTATTAGTTTTCATTTTATAAGCAAAACAATTGTTAAAAAACGTAATTTAAATGTTTATAACAAATTAATAAATGACAGTTGCGAGTCGAAAGCGTAACAGAATATAACGGACTGTCGTCTTTCATGATGGCACAGTCGGTTTTCTACTAGTATTTTTGTTAGGAAAAAATGCTCTATTGATATGCCTGTTGTCGAATTCCCGTCATACAAATCCAAACGCACATCGAAATGCCGTGCTCGTGATCACTCCATTCTTGCCAGATATACTCGCGATATAAATCTCCGTTTGAACACAGTAATTTTGTTCCGAAGGCAAAGCGCCAGCTGAACCCCCGTTATCATAATTAAGTATGTTATAAGGAGACGAGGGTAACTATCATCCTAACCTGTTGATATAGAACGCCACCATCTTCCCGCTAATTAAGACCTATTAGTCTGGGAGCTGTTGCTGATGTACAGACGTTGCGTGTTCCATTCTGGCAGAAAATGACCACGCAAAGGAAAGGCGTTGACTTGGTGAAAAGTGTGGGTTTCGGATAGAGTTGAAGCTGACATGAACTTTCAATTCAATTTATTTTCTTTATCGCGATTAACAACGTAAAATCGAATCAAAATATACTTTATTTTCCAAAGAACTGGATTATTGTTGACAAAGAGTAAATATGTATAAAGGAAATCAAATAAATGAAGAGAACTAAGACAGTAGCAGTCTAAGGTCCTCAGTTCATCATCCAAATGAACCAAAAAACTTGGATTTTGGAATGATACGTAAGTATCATCAGCAAATTGCGTAATCTCAGAGAAACATCAGTCTTGAAATCAATAACGTAAATCAAGGGATCCTTGGTAAACTCTGTTTTTTTATTTCTTTGATATCAAATGCTTATATTTCAGAAAAAAGTACTGTTTGTGTTTTGATAAATATGATTTTACTAGATTAATCGAATTTACCCCAAAGAACCAGGCAGCCGGCTTATGGAGAAATGGGCTTCGGTGAAATTTCTTTCTCTCTCTCTCTCTCTCTCTCTTCAATTATTGTCCTTCGGCTTCCATACGGCACCATTAGGACATGCCCTGCTGCGAGAAATCCGTTCCCATCCGGCCTCTAACCGGCGTAGACAGCAAAACTGTATCGGGGGGATGCAGTTGTCTCGCTCTAGGCAATACTGCATCCCATATTAATTCACACTTTTCAATTTTTAACAAACACTTTAAACTTTGGTCGATGCACGTCCTCAGACGGTGGACATTACACACATTAACCTGACTTCCAACACAAGGCCGCTGCCGTCTGGCCTCAACCGCTGCCGGAAGTCGAATGCGGTGAAATTTCATGATTTCATGAATTCATATTGTAGTTGTAGACTTTCTGAACAATAGTGTCTGAGGACCCAACTCCATCCTATGACTAGTTTCAGAGATACAGGGTGTTGAAGCTGGAAAATAGCCATTGCTTAAAAGCATGTATTTCTCATTTTCTTCAATGTATCAGAAATTGTTTTCTGTGATAGTGTTCTAATGACACTGAACATCAGTTCCTCATGAGAGAAAGTTTCATTTCCTACAGGGATACTCAAAAATTAAAAAAAAAACAAAACGTTGACTTGAAATATAACTCAACTTTCAGCAATTTCAATACCTGGATGGATTTGCTTCTGGTTGGTTTATAATAATGACATATGCAAACATTTTTTACAGGGCGAGTCAGAAAGTTAATCACACCTGTATCCTATATTTACAAAATTGTATATACCTTGTACTGCATGTTAGTAGATGACTTTGAGTCGTTTTCAAATATATGTCATTTATATTTGATATACAGGGCTATTCAAAAGATATGTATGGAAGAAAATCCGAATATAGATTTTTTTTTGAAATCTCCCTGTAATTAAATATTTCCTTGGTGAATTTCTATGATACATTCATATTAACTTTACTTTGAGTTTGTTGGTCGGATGTAGAAGTTTTGTCAACTTGCTATGATCAGTTTTTTTATCACGACAAAATGATGACCAGCTCATCATTATTCATTTGGAAATTAAAAGGATTTCAGAAAACTTACAGTACATGTTAAAGTATCATTTTCAGTTCTTAGTTCAATTATTTTAATTGTCTAGTAATTTTATATATTTAACTTATTTCCACACATGACTTTTCCTAGCCAATAAATTTGAAAGCAACCAAAGCCAATTGAGTTTCTTTATAATTCAGTAGAATTTGAATCGGGTCAAAGCAACGAATATTATCAGTCACTGAGAATATTAGTGAACCAGCGCGTATGGATATCCTCGCCTATGTTTATTCTTCCAACCGGCCCTAGGGGTCAGACGAGAAAGATTATTCGGTAAGTGAGATCGTTGTTACAATTGAGAACACATATTGAAGTTTTATAACTTAATTAATCTCCACAAATGCGTTATTCAGTTTGTTGAATGAGAGTGTTTTGGACGGAACAGAATAAAACCAATTATTTCACTATCTCAAAGAATTCAAACGCTAACGGCCAACCAGTTCTATACAACTAAGGGGGGGGCATTAAGAGTTAGATAATATTCGACTAAGAGAGTACATGTCGCGGCAATAGCCAAAGCAATAGTACGAGAGAGTTATTCTAATCTGATATGCAATTAATAAGAACAGTTAGTACAAAATTAGTGATGCTAAATTATACCACTTTTTAGTACTGAACTTGTTCTGAATCTGGCCAAAACAAAATGAAATACTTTTATGTTCCTTCGAAGGAATAAAACCGAATTTACAGAATTAGGCTGTCAAAAGGGACTACTAAAAACACTGCCGATGAAAAACATGAATCGGGGTAAAAACACTGCGGCGATGAGAAGTTGGCGTTTCATGTTCATGAAGCTGGAATATTTGCGAAATGAAATGAAAAGGTCTTGTTAAATGTTTGTTGGCGCGCCTTAACGATCCATCGAATGTTCTCGAAACGACTTATTTATAACACCTCTGGATTGTGGGTACATTGTATGTAACCTTTAGATGCGTCATAACTCGTTTTTATTAGACAATTTGTCGGTTCGGATTGAAAGCGGAATTACCTCTAACTGGTAAAAATAGAATGGAAATATAAACTTTCATTCCAGATCTTAAAACAGTGGAATCACTCAGGAAGAAGGATAATTTCTCAGAAATCTTATCCGCTGAAGAGCAATAAATTTAATTCATATTGTAATAAATATGACTTCTAAACGGTTTTTACTGATTTATTTATACACATATTATAATCTAATTTCTAGTTTATAATATCACAATTTTATATCTAATATCACACTAATTTATTTCACACGAATATCACACTAATTTATTTCAAACTAGACTGTTTGTGTAAAACTCTGTTTCTCACTGCATCTAACTAACTCCTCATTCGAGGAGTATTATTTAATACCTAGAAATTATCTCTAAAATCGCTTTCAAGATAGACTTATAAAAACCCATGGTCTAGGTAGATAGCCACCAAGGTCACTTGATCTGACTCCGTGCGACTTTTTCATCTGAGGACATCTTAAAAATTTGGTATATTCCACACAGCCTACAACTTTACATGAGCTAGAAGGAAATATTTGGAGAACTTTCCAAGACATCACGCCCCAAAATGTTGAAAAAGTTTTACATGAAAATATCACCAGAGTCAATAAATGTATTAGCGCTGAGGAAATGCACTTCGAACATTTGTTATGAATTTATTCTTTCTTTAATCCTATCAATTTAGATGTTTATTTCGATAAAATCTGTTTTGTTATTTGTAGAATAATAATTATTGTACTTTTCGGTTTTTCATTTCAAAGAATTTCTTTCTATTACGTATATCATTAGAAAACATGGTCATGCTGAATAGTACAGGCAAGAAAAAGTTGTTTGTTGCTATTTAAGTTTGGTACCTACAGAATATTGATTTTTTCCCTATTTTTCCAATCTTTTTTTTTATAACGCTGACGAATGAAAATAAAATATTACAGTAATAGCAACTGTCATCAAGTGACGTGTGGTTTCCATGGCCAACTTCCAATTTTTGGTTTTCATTTTGCTTCCACGGCCTACTCAATAAATTTCAATAATAATTTTTTCTGATCTACTTTCTACTTATATACCAAATTGTGATATGTCATTAGAAAGGAATTGAATGCTGAATAACGTGAAAATGAAAACCAGGGTTACCATTCAAAATAATAAAGTTGATGTTACTTGTTGATGTTACTTGTTGACGTTGAAGTTAACTTCGTGATGTCAATATGCCCAAATTGTAGATTAAAACCACGCCTAATTCAAGAGAAACCACTTCTTCCAAAAATAATTATAGTTTGTTTTATACCATGGTAGAGTCTGGACAAAATGAGCATTCTTATGCCACTTCCAATTGGTTATGTTTCTTTCAGATAATAATGTCAAACTTTTTTTTAAAAAATTGATGAAACTCAAATCTGTCATTTTACCCTCATTTCTTGAAAAATGTTTTCACTTTCTGAAAAACTGTTCTGTACGTCTAGAAGCATCACTCATCAGTAATCTTCAGCAGCAAAGATATTTGGATTCGTCCCAATTTGTATACATAGTACTCAAAAATCCAAGGTTAGGTAGCGATTTTCCAGAAATTCTTAAAATGCCCATTATCTCGAAAACGGTGATATTTTTACTGAGGTGAAATTTCGATATTCTGAACAGTCACATGACCTGGTCTATCACCAGTTTCAATATTGTACAAGGTTTACCGGACACCCTGTATAAATAAAACTCGTTAAACATTTCCATCTCGAACTTCAATTACGTCCATGACACTCATATTTATTTTAACTAGAAGCTCATACTTCACTACCAAAACCATTTTAATGCGAGTAAATGAAGTTTTTTGAACTTCAAAATACAACCAAACTTGAAATGAACAGATTTGATCCATAGTTTAATGTAATGTCAATAGTGTCAATTTCTGCTATGATTTAGAGAGTTTAATTTTTCAACCAATTATCTACTTTTGCTACCATTGCTACCATCAAATTCGATCGTAGCAAAAGTAGATGAAGTAGATTTATTTGGTGTCAGAAAAACAGCTGAGTCAAATTCTACTTCTGCGAGTAGAACATTTCTGCCTACAATAAAACGCTCCTTCTGACAACCTGTTTTCTTCTCTCTCACGCAAATCTATACATCTGATCTATCTGAGTCAATAAGCTTCGAAGAAGCCTTCAAAATTCATGGAGTTTTCGAAAATTCTCGAACAAAACAGACGAAGTAGGTCGCCAAACAAAGGCCTTTTGACATCGATAAAAATCTAGAGCAGCTGGTAAAGCAACTCAGTGCATTTTAGATGTCAATAACCAATTTGAGGATAGCCTTCACAATATTTTCAAAAATACATTATTGTTTCATAGGACGCTGCTGATATGCAGCGTTTTTTATTGCATTTTTAGAATTTGCGATGAATTTCAATATAACTTTATTCAAAACATCATTTAACTGGTGCCTAAATTTTCGTGAAAAAAAAATAGTAACAGGCAAGGACCAGGTGGAAAATATTGTTGAGGTTCCAACTTTGAGGAAAATAGTTATTTATGCAACAAGTGCAAAAAGTGAATGTTTATTGCACTCGACGTGAAATTGTCCGACGAGGCCGTTAGGCCGAGTTGGACAACACGTCGAGTGCAATAAACAATTTTTGCACGAGTTGCATACAACATTTTTTCTACGTTCATGCAAAAAGCAAAAAATGATTTATTGAGGTGCGGCACTAGGTGTAGGAAAATGAAAAGCGCAACTTGAATACTTTATTATTAATATCGATTTGCATTGAAACAGGAACTAATACGTTACGAACAATTTAACTCAAACTTTATTTTTACCCTCAATGTTGAAAGTGAATGAACAATTGGTGCAATTTTCAATATGAATATTTCGTAGTGAAGTACTTTTTGACTGACGTTTCTATAACCACAATTGCATTATAAAAATCAAAATCATAGTAGCCGTGAGCGCGTATGTTATCACTAGGTGTGGTCATAGTACAGACAGTGTGCTCTATGCAGGTAGACACAAAGCGGATCGGATTTGATTATGAAGTTAATCTCGGGAAGGCATTGTTTGTTTAACTCTTGCTGCTAACAATAATACAAAATAATATAAAATATGTAACTGTTTGAAACCTATTGCCAATCTCTCAGAATATCTGCTAAATATGTAGTAGGTTTAAACGTTTATGTTTGTCATGATGACAGCACGTTGAAGTAGAATGACAGATGAGTGCAATAAAAACTTTATTGCACTAGTGCAATAAAGAACTTCTTTTTCCACTGAATATAGTTCAATAAAGTTCGGCTTTTTGCATGAATGTAGAAAAAAATATTTAAACACGAAAATACTCAAAATGGTGGAATGAAAATGCAGTTTAGGGGTTGAAAACGTATTTTAGCGATTTGTAGATAATACAAAAATCAAAAACTTTTGTATTCAACACTTTTCGACATAACCTCAAATCAACCGTCAAAATGGCGAAAAACCTGTTTTTAAGTTTTTTTCGACTATAAATGATTTAACTCAAATGAAAATATGTGGAGATATTTCTTTTTTGGTGTCAAATATGCATGATTTTTTCACAATTCAGGAGACGACTAGTTTTCGAGTAAGGTACATTTTTGGAAAAAGATACCCTTATCTTGGTGATTTTTTTATCGTTAAATTGCTTAAAATTGAGAAAAACCGACAACAAATCTCTCTGAATCATGATTTTCTCAATATGTTCCATGATATTCAATGGTTGTTGAAAAATGAAAATAATAATAATAATAATTGATTTTATTAATAGTAAAACATACAACTCTTCTGATTCGAGCAACCAGATTGCTATTAGTTTTCATTTTATAAGCAAAACAATTGTTAAAAAACGTAATTTAAATGTTTATAACAAATTAATAAATGACAGTTGCGAGTCGAAAGCGTAACAGAATATAACGGACTGTCGTCTTTCATGATGGCACAGTCGGTTTTCTACTAGTATTTTTGTTAGGAAAAAATGCTCTATTGATATGCCTGTTGTCGAATTCCCGTCATACAAATCCAAACGCACATCGAAATGCCGTGCTCGTGATCACTCCATTCTTGCCAGATATACTCGCGATATAAATCTCCGTTTGAACACAGTAATTTTGTTCCGAAGGCAAAGCGCCAGCTGAACCCCCGTTATCATAATTAAGTATGTTATAAGGAGACGAGGGTAACTATCATCCTAACCTGTTGATATAGAACGCCACCATCTTCCCGCTAATTAAGACCTATTAGTCTGGGAGCTGTTGCTGATGTACAGACGTTGCGTGTTCCATTCTGGCAGAAAATGACCACGCAAAGGAAAGGCGTTGACTTGGTGAAAAGTGTGGGTTTCGGATAGAGTTGAAGCTGACATGAACTTTCAATTCAATTTATTTTCTTTATCGCGATTAACAACGTAAAATCGAATCAAAATATACTTTATTTTCCAAAGAACTGGATTATTGTTGACAAAGAGTAAATATGTATAAAGGAAATCAAATAAATGAAGAGAACTAAGACAGTAGCAGTCTAAGGTCCTCAGTTCATCATCCAAATGAACCAAAAAACTTGGATTTTGGAATGATACGTAAGTATCATCAGCAAATTGCGTAATCTCAGAGAAACATCAGTCTTGAAATCAATAACGTAAATCAAGGGATCCTTGGTAAACTCTGTTTTTTTATTTCTTTGATATCAAATGCTTATATTTCAGAAAAAAGTACTGTTTGTGTTTTGATAAATATGATTTTACTAGATTAATCGAATTTACCCCAAAGAACCAGGCAGCCGGCTTATGGAGAAATGGGCTTCGGTGAAATTTCTTTCTCTCTCTCTCTCTCTCTCTCTTCAATTATTGTCCTTCGGCTTCCATACGGCACCATTAGGACATGCCCTGCTGCGAGAAATCCGTTCCCATCCGGCCTCTAACCGGCGTAGACAGCAAAACTGTATCGGGGGGATGCAGTTGTCTCGCTCTAGGCAATACTGCATCCCATATTAATTCACACTTTTCAATTTTTAACAAACACTTTAAACTTTGGTCGATGCACGTCCTCAGACGGTGGACATTACACACATTAACCTGACTTCCAACACAAGGCCGCTGCCGTCTGGCCTCAACCGCTGCCGGAAGTCGAATGCGGTGAAATTTCATGATTTCATGAATTCATATTGTAGTTGTAGACTTTCTGAACAATAGTGTCTGAGGACCCAACTCCATCCTATGACTAGTTTCAGAGATACAGGGTGTTGAAGCTGGAAAATAGCCATTGCTTAAAAGCATGTATTTCTCATTTTCTTCAATGTATCAGAAATTGTTTTCTGTGATAGTGTTCTAATGACACTGAACATCAGTTCCTCATGAGAGAAAGTTTCATTTCCTACAGGGATACTCAAAAATTAAAAAAAAAACAAAACGTTGACTTGAAATATAACTCAACTTTCAGCAATTTCAATACCTGGATGGATTTGCTTCTGGTTGGTTTATAATAATGACATATGCAAACATTTTTTACAGGGCGAGTCAGAAAGTTAATCACACCTGTATCCTATATTTACAAAATTGTATATACCTTGTACTGCATGTTAGTAGATGACTTTGAGTCGTTTTCAAATATATGTCATTTATATTTGATATACAGGGCTATTCAAAAGATATGTATGGAAGAAAATCCGAATATAGATTTTTTTTTGAAATCTCCCTGTAATTAAATATTTCCTTGGTGAATTTCTATGATACATTCATATTAACTTTACTTTGAGTTTGTTGGTCGGATGTAGAAGTTTTGTCAACTTGCTATGATCAGTTTTTTTATCACGACAAAATGATGACCAGCTCATCATTATTCATTTGGAAATTAAAAGGATTTCAGAAAACTTACAGTACATGTTAAAGTATCATTTTCAGTTCTTAGTTCAATTATTTTAATTGTCTAGTAATTTTATATATTTAACTTATTTCCACACATGACTTTTCCTAGCCAATAAATTTGAAAGCAACCAAAGCCAATTGAGTTTCTTTATAATTCAGTAGAATTTGAATCGGGTCAAAGCAACGAATATTATCAGTCACTGAGAATATTAGTGAACCAGCGCGTATGGATATCCTCGCCTATGTTTATTCTTCCAACCGGCCCTAGGGGTCAGACGAGAAAGATTATTCGGTAAGTGAGATCGTTGTTACAATTGAGAACACATATTGAAGTTTTATAACTTAATTAATCTCCACAAATGCGTTATTCAGTTTGTTGAATGAGAGTGTTTTGGACGGAACAGAATAAAACCAATTATTTCACTATCTCAAAGAATTCAAACGCTAACGGCCAACCAGTTCTATACAACTAAGGGGGGGGCATTAAGAGTTAGATAATATTCGACTAAGAGAGTACATGTCGCGGCAATAGCCAAAGCAATAGTACGAGAGAGTTATTCTAATCTGATATGCAATTAATAAGAACAGTTAGTACAAAATTAGTGATGCTAAATTATACCACTTTTTAGTACTGAACTTGTTCTGAATCTGGCCAAAACAAAATGAAATACTTTTATGTTCCTTCGAAGGAATAAAACCGAATTTACAGAATTAGGCTGTCAAAAGGGACTACTAAAAACACTGCCGATGAAAAACATGAATCGGGGTAAAAACACTGCGGCGATGAGAAGTTGGCGTTTCATGTTCATGAAGCTGGAATATTTGCGAAATGAAATGAAAAGGTCTTGTTAAATGTTTGTTGGCGCGCCTTAACGATCCATCGAATGTTCTCGAAACGACTTATTTATAACACCTCTGGATTGTGGGTACATTGTATGTAACCTTTAGATGCGTCATAACTCGTTTTTATTAGACAATTTGTCGGTTCGGATTGAAAGCGGAATTACCTCTAACTGGTAAAAATAGAATGGAAATATAAACTTTCATTCCAGATCTTAAAACAGTGGAATCACTCAGGAAGAAGGATAATTTCTCAGAAATCTTATCCGCTGAAGAGCAATAAATTTAATTCATATTGTAATAAATATGACTTCTAAACGGTTTTTACTGATTTATTTATACACATATTATAATCTAATTTCTAGTTTATAATATCACAATTTTATATCTAATATCACACTAATTTATTTCACACGAATATCACACTAATTTATTTCAAACTAGACTGTTTGTGTAAAACTCTGTTTCTCACTGCATCTAACTAACTCCTCATTCGAGGAGTATTATTTAATACCTAGAAATTATCTCTAAAATCGCTTTCAAGATAGACTTATAAAAACCCATGGTCTAGGTAGATAGCCACCAAGGTCACTTGATCTGACTCCGTGCGACTTTTTCATCTGAGGACATCTTAAAAATTTGGTATATTCCACACAGCCTACAACTTTACATGAGCTAGAAGGAAATATTTGGAGAACTTTCCAAGACATCACGCCCCAAAATGTTGAAAAAGTTTTACATGAAAATATCACCAGAGTCAATAAATGTATTAGCGCTGAGGAAATGCACTTCGAACATTTGTTATGAATTTATTCTTTCTTTAATCCTATCAATTTAGATGTTTATTTCGATAAAATCTGTTTTGTTATTTGTAGAATAATAATTATTGTACTTTTCGGTTTTTCATTTCAAAGAATTTCTTTCTATTACGTATATCATTAGAAAACATGGTCATGCTGAATAGTACAGGCAAGAAAAAGTTGTTTGTTGCTATTTAAGTTTGGTACCTACAGAATATTGATTTTTTCCCTATTTTTCCAATCTTTTTTTTTATAACGCTGACGAATGAAAATAAAATATTACAGTAATAGCAACTGTCATCAAGTGACGTGTGGTTTCCATGGCCAACTTCCAATTTTTGGTTTTCATTTTGCTTCCACGGCCTACTCAATAAATTTCAATAATAATTTTTTCTGATCTACTTTCTACTTATATACCAAATTGTGATATGTCATTAGAAAGGAATTGAATGCTGAATAACGTGAAAATGAAAACCAGGGTTACCATTCAAAATAATAAAGTTGATGTTACTTGTTGATGTTACTTGTTGACGTTGAAGTTAACTTCGTGATGTCAATATGCCCAAATTGTAGCTAATATTTCATTATATCGGTGCTTCAAATTTCACTAGCCTACTAAAAAATCCATAGGATTGAAGTCGGGTGACCAAGGAGGGCACTCAATTGCACCCCTTTGTCCTATCCAGCGCACTGGAAACGTGTAATTTAATGTCATTTAATGCGGAGGAGCTCCGTCTTGATGGAAAATCAGTTCCTGTGCATTGTATGCAGGGTCGTTCTCTATGGTATTTGTTAGAGCTGGGTCGATGGCATTTGTAGTAGTTCCAGGTACATATTTCCTGTTGAATTTCCAGGAAGGAAAAAAGGAGTCTACTGGAATTTCCAAAAATACCAGCCTATACATTCAACTTTTGAGGGTGTTGTGTGTGTGACTCGTGGAAAATCCTTGGATTGATATTAGTCCAGAAACGACAATTCCACATTTATTGTTTTTGAAAAAAATCTCAATAATTTCTCCTCTTTATGCAATTGAGTACACCATAATTGATAACTTTAAAAGATTCACCATTGTTGAGACACTTCAACTACAACATTTATAGGTCTTGAGGTAATTAACAGGAACACCTGGTTTCTTCATTGGTTCGACCAAAGCGTGGTGATGAGTGGAAACCCATACCATTTGTATTCCTCTCGAATTGACCTCTTATTGAATAATACCTCGCTTAGGTAGAGCCAATTGCGAAAACTGGTAGTCCTATTATTTATCTAAAGACCTATACATTTTGTAAATTGTTGGAATTTCAAAGGTACATATTTTCTAGCTGAATTGATCGATTTTTAAAAACTAAGCAGCAATGTATAGGGAATCAAAATCCCCTTTTAAAGAGGTATCACTTGACCTACATTTCCATTTGAAAAAACTCGGGAGGAGACAACCCCACTTAGGGGGTTGTAGGTTTTGCCATGCTTTTTAGGCCCCCTTGAAAAACAAACTTGACTTGTTTTTGGATTTTGTCGAAAAGTTCTTTCCCAGCCTGTAATGCCTTGCGGAACGTTTTCGATGGGCCACCCTTTATACTAGATATTATTATCATCTTTTGAAATCCTTCAAATTTGTCGCCTCTGTTTTCTAGGACACGGGGATGTTTTTATTCATAAAATTCTCTACTAATCATTTAACACGAACCTTCCTAAACATTTACATATTACCAACTAAACTGCTTGCCAGATGAAGTGGGACAGCCAAAAAGTTGCCTAATTTTGACTAGGTATAACTTGGACATTTCTTGGCCGATCTTGGATTCTCAACCAAAGGTGGGAAGCGCCATCTTTGGACTATGCGTCGTAGGTGTCGAGTTTCTTTTTTAACAATCCGTTCTCTTTGTACAGGGTGAGAATTTAAAGCGGGATGAATTCATTTAAAAAAAAATTAATTACATGTATGCACCTTGTAATAAATGAAAAAAAAAAAATAATGAAACTGGAATTTTATTTTGTCTACATAACAGAATCCCCTTTTGCACGCCTCTGAATTTGTTAGTATCATGCTAAATAAAGGTATATAGCACCTTTTTAACTGTAACGATCAATAAACCTGTTGAATTTTTTCAATAAAGACGAATTTTTGTTTATAAATATCATAAACACCTTTTTGCGCGCCAGTGGTGTTAATTATCTTCAGTAGAAATATCCCTTGTTGCAGTTTAGATGGTGGCTGTTATTGTTTAACCAAAAAAGGCCACAGTTGAAAATAAAAACGGAATTTCATAAAATGGCGATATTTCCATAGCAACGCAATTTATCAAAAATATTTCAGACATCTCGAGGGATCGACCCAACAATTCACGCAACATCTAAAAAAAAATTGTAGGTTCCCTCACATTTCCAAAATTATTGGTCAAAAATTCGAAATATTTCCGGCTCTAAATTCTCAGCCTGTACAAAGAGAACAAATTGCAAAAAAAAAACCCGACGCATAGAACAAGGATGACGCTTTCCACCTTTGGTTGAAAATCCAACATCTGCCAAGAAATGTCCAAGTTATAGCTAGTCAAAATTATGCAATTTTTTGGCTGCCCCACTTCATCTGGCAAGTAATTTACTTCAGGTATTTACTTGCATTTCACAGCCTTTAACTCCAAATACCATTCGTTTACAGCCCGAGGCTTCGGAATGCGTGTCGTCGGCGGCAAAACGGCCCCCGACGGCCGCCTCTTCGCCTACATCGTGTGGACGGTGCCGGGCGGCCCCGCGGAAAAGGGCGGCCTCCAGCAGGGCGACAAGGTGCTCGAGTGGAGCGGCGTCTCCCTCATCGACCGTTCCTTCGAAGAGGTGTGCGCCATCATGGATCGGACCGGGGACACGGTGGAGCTGCTGGTGGAGCACGCGACCGACCTGAGGATGTGCGACTTGCTGGACGACCCTTTGCCGCCCTCGAGCTCGGTGGGGACGAGGAAACCTTCGGACGCGGGAATTGCGGCGTTGCATATAGGTAATACCATTTTCATGAGCATGTGATCTGCGATATCGCATAGACATCGCTGCGATGTCGCTTAGACGTCGCTGCGATGTCGCTTAGACGTCGCTGCGATGTCGCCTAGACGTCGCTGCGATGTCGCAGGGATGTTATTTTGCCTCACTCAAATTTCATCTACGCTACGTCGCGTCGTTGTGACAAGTTCTGCGATGTAACGATGATATATTTTTTGCCATGTAACTGTGATTTGTTTTTGCGAGTATATGAGTAAATCACATTTTGACATCGCAGGTATGTTAACATGTGGTATCCATAGAAATATATATTATACAGGGTCTTTCACGACGAGCGTTCGTTAGGAATATATGGAAAACGATTCAAAATAAAAACTTGATATTTTGTGGTAGTGGGTTTTACAAAATGGCCTTCTCAACTAAAATATTTTCTTCTTCCGGTCTCTTTCCGTTATACCGGAAGTTGAGAGCAACTTCCTTATTTCGAATGGAACACCCTTTATTTTATTACATTTTTGAATTTCTCAGCCCATTTTAGGCCCACTTTGTATAACAATGCCTATACCCAAAGGACCCCGCAAAATCCTTGTGGAAAATGGCTCTCGACTAAATTCGCTGAAACTTTGCTGATCAAAAGTCTCAATGGGCACAACCCTTCATTTTCGACCCCAGATCCCCTATAGCCCCCCAAAGCCCCCAATGTACACTTTCCGGTGTGTCAATGCATAAGTTTCAATTCATCTTCAAAGCGTTTCTTTTCACTGCCCACCCCTTTCTCCAACCGAATCCTACATTCTACCCTCACCACACCTCGCCCCCACCCCCTGTACCCCTACCTAACCCTTCATTAACGCCCAATTACTCACTTTCAAGGTTACAAATTCTTTAATTATTTTAAAGTGGCTGGGTTCACACACCTTGCCTTAAGTGGCTGGGTTCTCACTCCTTGGGGGCGGGGGTGAGGGAGGGATATACTGTAATGTAAGCTTCAAAAGTTTGAAATAAAACAATTGAAGAACCTTTAACCTTGAAAGTGAGTAATGGGTAGTGGAGCAGGGGTGGGGGCGAGGTGTGGTGAGGGTAGAATGTAGGATTCGAATGGAGAAACAGCACCACTCCGAAAAAATCATAACTCATAGACAGTAACAGTTGAAAATATGAAATTTCACAGAATCACACCTTAAGCATCAAGTCATGAACAGGTCCATCGAATTTTCGAAAATAATTTACAGGGTGGTCGAAATTTCCACCTAAAACATAACCTCGAGAAAACTGATGAAACACGATTTTTCCAAATGGAAACCATGCACTATTCTATTATTTTCATGAAGAATGTCCCATACCTTAAATACACCCCTGGCAAGATATATCCGATTTTGGGAAATATTTGAAATGTAAATCATTCGAAGCAATACCAAACCAAGAAAGCTTTGAAAACCAGTGAAGTTACAACAAATATGTCAAAATTTGATGCCATATAATTGACCTGTATTTCGTAGTTTTCTATTTGTGTGCAAAATGTCTACAGGCTTAGAGCCTGTATGCTCTCCTAAACCTCCCGTTTTACTTCCTCCTTAATGTCAAAATTTAATGAACACAAGTATGGTGTCTACTATTTAAACCTTTATTGGTAACATGTGGTGACACATACACTTTTTTACTCTTTCTTCATATAATTTATTATAACAATTTTTTCTTCTCCATTATTTAAATTAGCTAATGATGAACCTATTTAGGTTCGAAACATGTACTATCTACTCTAAATAATACCGCTCAACTGACAAATAGTTGTCGCTGTTCCAGCTGATGCATAACCTTTAAGGTTAAGATTAAAATTGTGGAGATGACTTTGAGTTTTTCCGCATCGGATATCCACACCACTCCACTTTGAAAAACAATGGACTTCTACCACAGGTTATTCCATGATCGACAAAGTCAAAAGCTTTAGAAAAATCACAAAATACAGCAGTTGCTAATTACCTACCATTAATTTCGCTTCATATAAATGAGATAGGATTGCATCTCCTGTTTTTGTTTCTCTGAAAACCGAATTGTTCTGAATTGTTGGTTATTGTTTAGATTATGGGAGCTCAAGATGTTTTCGATTTTCTTCAGACACCGTTTATACAGGGTGTATCTAAATAATACCGAAAAAATTAAAGGGGTGATTCTGTGATGAAAATTAATGTGAGTGTTTAGTATAACATTTTATGAAAAAACCCTCCCCGGAAAAGTTACACCCCTTCGAAAATTAAAAAAAAATGGTTTTTCTTTTTTATTTTCCCTGTATATCAAGCTAAAGACACGAAACTTGGTAAACATTATCTGTCAATAAGAGTACACTTTTTGAAATTTTTTCAACCCTGAAGTATGCTTAGAAGGGGTTGATTATTTCAACCCCTAAGATATTTTTTCTTACAACTTTTTTTAGATGAAAATTTTTTCTTTAAAAAAGTATGACTGAAAAGCCAAATTCATTGACTAACTTTTTTAACTCTACGAGTTTTTCTCGAAAACTTAAGCATTTATGAGAAAAAAATAAATAAGCTCATGTAAAATAGCATTTTATTAAACAACAGCCAACCAAATTATGATTATGAGACTTCTACAACTAAAAACAAAAGTGAACAAACAATTAACAAAAACCTGTCGAATATCGACAATACAATTATAATAAATGTTGAAAATGACCGCCTTCAGCTTCAATACAAGCATCTACCCTTTTCCTCATAGAATTGCGTATACGATGAAATATTCCTGGATAATTTCTTATAGTTTCACACCCTGCTACAATGCGGTTTCGCACATCGATATTTTCAACTGGGTTTGTGTATATCAAAGATTTCAGATATCCCCATACGCAAAAATCCAAAGGATTAAGGTCAGGGGAGCGGGCTGGCCAGTTTACTGGTCCTCCTCGACCTATCCATTGATTGGCATACACCTCATCCAGGTGAGTTCTTGCACGTATACTAAAATGAGCTGGTGCACCATCGTGCATAAACCATGAATGTTGCCTAATTTGAATGGGAACCTCTTCAAGAAGAACAGGTGATTCTTCAAGGAGATGACAATATGCTTCACCATTTAATCGTAGCGGAAGAAAATGGGGACCAATTAAATGATTATCAATAATTCCGAGCCACACGTTTAATGAAAATTGAAACTGATGATTTCCTTCAAAAAAGCCATGAGGATTTTCGTCAGCCCAAATGTGATTGTTGTGAAAATTTCTAATACAGTCTGTTGAGAAACTCGCCTCGTCAGTAAATAAAATATTACCTAAGAACTGTGGTGCTTGGCCAATCATATTAATAAGCCACTGACAAAAAATCACACGGGGTAAAAAATCTCGAATCATTAACGCCTGCACCCGTTGAAGATGATAGGATACAACATTTGTTCTTTTAAAATTCTAAAAACAACGGAATGGCTTACATGTAGGACACGAGCTATTCTCCTGGTACTATTTTCTGGGAATTCTTCAATTGAATTGAGTACGGCTTCTTCTACAGCTGCAGTTCTAACTTCTCTAGTACGACCAGAATCATAACTTCTTTTTTCAAAATTACCACGTTCCCGCAAGCGTCGGTGAATAGTTGTGAACGTAGTATGATGGGGTAGTCTACGCTGTGGGTACTGTTCAGCATAAAGTCTTTGCGCTTCCAATGAATTACCGTTAGCACGACCGTATGTAAAATGCATATCTGCCATTTTCAAATTCGAATATGCATTCATATTTTCAAATTAATATTTCCTACAATACACAATCATAAAACTTGTGAAACAATAAGATGGGTGACAGAAAATGACACTACACAATCCTAGTGTCAGTATTAATGTTTTTATGCAAAGCACAGGCCACTAGACTTGACGCAAAATACACTCGCGTTAGCTCATCTTTTTGAAAATGCATTGCATTAGATTTTTTTTCTCGTAAATGCTCAAGTTTTAGAAAAAACTTGTAGAGTTAAAAAAGTTAGTCAATGAATTGGGCTTTTCAGTCATACTTTTTAAAGAAAAAATTTTCATCTAAAAAAAGTTGTAAGAAAAAATATCTTAGGGGTTGAAATAATCAACCCCTTCTAAGAATACTTCAGGGTTGAAAAAATTTCAAAAAGTGTACTCTTATTGACAGATAATGTTTACCAAGTTTCGTGTCTTTAGCTTGATATACAGGGAAAATAAAAAAAAAACTATTTTTTTTTTAATTTTCGACCCCTTTAATTTTTTCGGTGTTATTTAGATACACCCTGTATATTTATAAATACGCTTTTTACTATACCTCACTTTTGAATATAATTTCCTATAAATTTGTGTTTCTCTTTTGTTGAGAGTGATTGTATTTGGTTTTATACAAGATAAGTGCCTATCACTCATTTAAAAAAAGTGAATTAGTCATTTAATTTATTACCATTGACACAATGATTGAAATTAAAATTTGAAAAATGTGAAAGTCGTAAAACATAAAAATAAAGTCAAACCACCTGAAAAAAATATTTCATGAGACGTATTTCTATGTCCTTTCTTTGTTTCAGATCCAGATTCGGACAAGGCACCTTCGTCTCCCACAAGACGGAAACTACCCAAAACTCCGGTATAAAATCAATAAGGATATAATATACTATCTCTAATATTATTTATCCTCAATCAGATAAATCATTCTCCTTGCATATCTGCATATTTCAGACTGAAAACTTTCATATCAATCAAACATATGAAATCGATATACAGAAATGATAATTCAAATATTTTCGGTACGAATCAAAATGAAAAAGTTCATATCGGAAGTGTTATACAATCAGTAGTACTTTTTTGGGTAAAATGGTCGTGTCATAACGTAGTTCATCAAGAATTCCCATTTGAGGGTGAGTAACCAGTCATTGATACAGATATGGAAAAATATCGGCATAAGTATAGCATTTTCAATGCGTTTGGCAGATAGTTCATGTAGCCAGTGGACCAGTACAAAATATAAAAATATACGCGATGTAGATTCAAGTATTTAACTAGACCATTGTTCCCCTTCCTGCAAACTGTTTGCCTCGATCTCTTATAACACAATTTACTTGTCATCTTTCATTCGTAGAATATTTATGTAATAAGTTTTCTGATTTAGGTTATCATTTTTGGAAATGAAACAGGATGCGAAACGCGAAACAGAATTGGAAAATAAAGCTTGAATTTTATCAACAAGATTGTCTGTGGCGCGTGACCAGAATAATAACGGCAACGACGGTTTCTTGTTGAAAAAATCTTGTATGTAACATGTTACGAAATAACATTTTGTGTAACTCGTGTCATTTTGCAACATACACTCGTTACACGAAATGAAGCTTTGTGTAACTGGTTACATACATTGAAAGTTTCACTTCCTATTGACAAAAATTCATGAACTAGATAAATTGAGATCATTTGGATGGCATTTTGAATTATAACATCCATGATAGTCAATCAATATTATTTTCCGGGGTAAAAATAACAAAATAAGTAGTGCAATCGCTATTTCAAGCAGCAAAACCCTAGAAGAAACATAGCGTACTACTCAATAATGACTGACGCAAGAATTGGGGCATCGGGGTGTGTAACCTTCATCACACCATTGTTTAAATAGAAGTAAGATAGTTAGCCAACCTCATGGAATTGATATTGGATTCAAATGGAGGCTACATGTAGATGGCGTTAGTGATCTCGCCTCCAAGTCATGTCGTAACTTCAGAGATCTGGCCTCCAAGTCATGTCGTAACTTGCATGAAAAAATGGTACAGCATTGAAATCAGGGTTACTTGAAGAACCCTACATTGAAATGACGTCAAATATTCATGATTGTAATCAATCACGCTAGATGACACTCGCGTTTGGATCCAATACTGATTTTACAGGTATTGACTAACTATCTTCATTTTATTTAAACAATGATCATACCGTTGATCATTCCCTCTCTGCCACTACAGCCTCAGTATTTCTGAAAAGCTACTCTTACTCATCAATAGTTCTTTACAGATAATCTTAACGAAACATCGGTCAATATGTGGTCGAAGTGGCCATGAATATGGCCCACCTTTATCAATCCATCTTTTGGGGAAAATATGGTTAATGTAGTCCCGCAAAATCAAGCTAAAAAGAGGAGGAGCGTCATCATGCATAAACCACATAACTCTTCGGGTGTGCAATGGAACATGCTCCAAAAGTCAACTCGAATCATTCTGAAAAAACTCCGAATACCGTACTCCATTCAAAAACGTGAACAAATACACCACTGGGTAACATCGTCTTTATTTTTCAAAACTGCAGAAATTCTTTGTGGCAAAGTATTCACCAAGTTTTCACAAAATTGTGGTGTAAACGAATCCCATATTTCCTGCAGCCTTTCCTTTAATTCAGGGATTGTTCTGGCAGGATGTGTGCGCAACACTTTTTTCATCGCATGCCACAATGTTTCGATCGGAGATAAATCGGGACTACTAGAAACCCATTCCAAAAGTGGTATGTTATAGTCTTCCATCCATTTGAGAGCTTTTTTTGAAGTGTGGCATCTGGCGCCATCCTGTTGGAACACGAAATCTTGCCATGATGTCAAATATTCTTCCATGCCTGGCAACAGCGATTCTTCTAATATGTCCAAATATTTTACAGTATTCACAATTCCTTGGAAAGAATGGAGTTTTCCTACCCCTTTGGCTAACATGCTGCCCCACACCATGACTGACGCAGGAAATTTGTCTTTTTTCTTTAAACAGTCCGGATGGAAGGCTTCATGTTTTTTGCGAATAACTCTACTTCTACTGTCCCCAACACACACTTCAAATCGGGACATCGCTCCACTGTACTGCACGCCATTGTTGAGATGTCCAACATCTATGTTCTTTAGCCCATCTAAACCTGTTTTTCTTTTGATGTGGCGTTAACAGTGCCTTTTCTTTGGCCTAAAACAAAATTGTCAATTGTAAACAATTTTGCAAAAAAATATCCAGTATCCTTCATTATTTTTATCATCAAAAATGTTACCTTGTAAGTGCCAAATCCCAGTTTGTGGGCCTCCCGGTGTCATGTGGATCTCGAAATGCGCCTTCTAATAGCATCACTCCATAGAGCACTTAGCTGTAAATAATTAGAACGTCGATTCTTTTCGATAATTCTTCGTAGCGCTCATCTATCTGCATCTGTAATATTGCTTTTTCTCACATATCGAGGCTTTGTATTGACTGAACCGGTAGTTTTGTATCTTTTAACTATATTTCTAACACTATATCGGGAAAAATCTAACAAAGGACATGGAACTGGATACATGTATTCCTGGGGCTCGACAGATTTGTTTTATTTTTGGATCTATCATTTTAGAGGTCAAAAAAAAACAACTTTCTTCATTGGACTTTTTTTCTGGCCCTACAGGGTGAGCTAAAAAATTGGGGAATGTCTAATGTCAATTGTGGAAAATACTGTCTGTAAGTTGATTTATCTTGATTTTTGGGTAAAATATGCTGTGAAAAATATTAATTGACTTTGAATGGAGTTCATACTTACAGGATGAGGCAGAATGCGCGATTTTTCCAAAACCTGTTTATTAACTTCTCGCCCAAGAGTTGACTTTTTATTTAATTACTCTACGCCAAAAGTTCTCCTGGGGTTGCTCGTGTTTCACTTCTTAAGGAAACATCCTCGTATCTTCCGTAATTTTTGACGTAGAACCATGAAATTCAGAATCGATAGATACACTGAAAATGAACTCACTGCAAACAAGGGGTCATTCTATGTGATATATACTGCACGCCAGCAGCGATGGAACCACCCATTTTACCGGAAAGTTATATTAGGGGACAAAATTGACTCAAAATTCCTTTGGATTCGTGTTCAGGATCCCCAAATCACTACTATTACACCTATCTCCTGAAAAATTTTCAATCTTCAAATATTCTAATTTGTTTCACTTCTCATGGAAACGCCCCCCTATCTTCCGTAATTTTCGAAGTAGAACCATGAAATTACCTGGATCGATAGATACACTAGAAATTAACTCACTTCACAAAAGCGGACATCCTCGTGTTGTACACTGCGCGCCAGCAGCGATGGAACTACCCATTTTTCCATCGCTGCTGGCGTGCAGTGTATATCATGTTGGATGGCCCTTTTTGTGCAGTGAGTTCATTCCTAGTGCATCTATCGATTCCGAAAATTTTATGGTTCTACGTCAAAAATTACGGAAGATACGAGGATGTCTCCATGAGAAGTGAAATACACTGTATACGGGTGTAAACAAGTTAAAAACAAAAATGTTAACACGAGCAACTTCGGGACAATTTTTGGCTTCGAAAAATTCAATGAAAAGTCCACACTGGGACGAGAAGGTAATAAACAGTTTTTAGAAAAATCGCCTATTCTGCCTCATCCTGTAAATATGCACACCATTAAAAGTCCATTGATATTTTTCACAGCATATTATACCCAAAAATTAAGTAAAAACAACTTACAGACAATATTTTGCACAATTGACATTAGACATTCAACCCAATTTTTTGGCTCACCCTGTAGGCCCAGAAAAAAAGTCTAATGAAGAAAGTTGTTTCTTTTGACCTCTAGAATGATATATCCAAATATGAAAAAAAAATCTGTCGAGCCCCAGGAATGTATCCAGTGCCATTTCCTTTGCAATTTCCGAGTTTGTTTTCCAGAGTGGGCAAATTTAATAATGATTAAACAAATTTTCTCATTAGTAATCTTTCCTCTACCCATTTTCACGATAAGAACTAACCTTGAAATGTATAAAATATATTCTGGCAGTTCCTTAGTACTTTGTCTTTGCTTAAATATTCCAAAGCCACCGTTGATATAATATGTTTATTTTGTAACAGAAGTCAAATGAAGTTTATTAAAAACTAATAGAAACTTTCTATTTCGGAACATTTTTTATTTTTCGCTAGAAATTCTAAAAGGAAATAATAAAGTGAAAGTTTTTCTATTTGATTCTATTAAAAATATAGGTACCCTTTTATTACATTATGACCTAAAGTATCATGTATTATTTATTATTATATCATGGTGCTTAAAAAATTAAGATTTCAATAGTTGCGCAAACTGAAATGGGAAGGGACTCGTAAACAGGGTGGAGCACCCCCTTACGACACCATGTACTTTGTTGAAAAAAAAGTTTGATTCCATTAGGGGTATTACGTGTACCCAACTCTAATCGTTCCTGATTCATTGATTTTTTTTTTGTAAAAATGGTTGGTTCAACTTGAAATTCATAATTTTCTTCGATAGATTGAGTACTATCAATAGCAAACAACGCATCTGGAAATGCTGAAATCATTGATAAATATCTGAAAAACAATAAGATCCGTTTCTACGACTGTGGTTTTATCTTTGATAGAAATTTTCACCAGTCAAGCTGTTATTTCTCACGTCTCAATCAAGTACGGTCTTCCTCGAAGGATTCCTAAATTGAACGTTCATACTGTGAATTCATTGTTGGCCAGATCCCACCACTCTATCTAGAGACCACTTTACTCCCCGTGGAAAGATTCACTGAGTTGAATAATGAATGGGCTTCATCATTTTTGCAGAAGAAGGGATTCATCGCGTTCTGAACGGCTTCTTTTATTTTAGAAACGTTGCTGTGTTGGCACTATTGAAGACCAATAAACAATAGTTCATGGTAACTTGATGATTTTCCGGGTTTTTATACTAGCATTCATCATCAGACGATTTTTAAACATATTTTGTAGGAATGGCATTTATTGTGTTACAGGATTGGGCGGATACTTATTCTACTGATGTTGCTAACACTGGCTAATTTCCACGTGCAAGAAGTTGGATCTGCATGAACTTGTCCTAAAAGTCCAACAGGTTTATTTCTCTACAGAAGTTTAGGTTCTGGGTCCCTTTCTTGTTGGCTACTGCTCCAGTTTAATAAAAATTTTGCATCAATTCTAGAACATAAGACAAATTTATTCATTCTTTCATTGAACAAATAGAGGACTTTGGATAAGGATGCAGTCATGCAACCACACAACTTTTGTCTTTAATACTACTGGCACATCTTTCGGCAATTTTTCGTCATGTCAGGGTTCCCGGCAGCATCAAAAACCCCGTAATATGATTGAAATTGTTCATATTGAGATTCTCCATAAAATACAAAACACTAGGGACTTTAATTTTGTTTCGGGATTTTTCTTTCAAAATGGCGCTAAATTCAAAACTAGAGCTAGAGCATTGTTATTGAAAGAGGTATTGTGGTTCTTTGTCAGTGTACTTTTGTTCCACGAAAAATTCAAATTCATCCATTTTACCCAACTGTTATGATTAAAATATAGCATGTATCCTAAAAGGCCGTAGCCAGAAAAAAATTTTCATTGACCTGAGCTTGAGAAGAATATTGCAGACCAAGTTTGATCAATTTCAGTATAGTTTATATGTTCAACACAATTTTGTAATTTACCCAGGAAAGATCACATTGGAAATTCGGTATCAACCATGTTACAATTTTGCAGATTTATTCATAAAATAATATTTGATACTGCTTGTAATAATATGTATTCAAAACAAACTAGATTAAATACATTAATAAGAAACATATAGAGGCATCAGATCCACATTAAAGAATGATATTGAGCCTCTAGTTTATTTTGCTGCAAACAAATCAATGATCTTCTCGTTGTCAATGTTTACGTCTTGGTGAATTGACGTCAACGCCAATTCATTCAGTCTTCATCCTGACCTGTGAAATTCCTTAAATAGGTTTTGAGACATTTCAGCGAGGAAAACTATCTCTCAGAAGTACATGTTGTCGAGATGAAACAGGTTCTTTTAGCCATATCATTTTCCATAGGTCTAATTCTCCTTTCAATGATTCCCATTCCAAAAACTCTTTATACAGTATAAAATCGTCTACTTCAATACTGGGCTGTTTTTCACGGCAAACTGATGGAATCAAATATATGAAGATGATAGAGTAGATTTATGCTTCTGGAATCTTGAGTGGAGTTGATCATCTAGAAGTAGAATCATAATACTTATTATAAAGTACTCTTCTGGATCTTCGGTTCCATAGTTTGCCCTATGACACTGTTTCGACACTCTTAGTAGAATTTTTATTTCTTCATTTATGGATTTGAGCAAACCAAGAATACTCTTACAAATGTTGACTAATTTTGATTAGACATTTTTCCGAATATCATTGATATTATCTATGATCAAATCAACATGTTGCAAAGCGGCCACCAAATCACAGAAAGGCGACTGGAGTATTTCACAAAGTAGAAGTATGAATGAAAACAACATGGTCAAGCAACTCAGACTCACTACAAATTCACTAGTTATCAAAGACCTATAAAAGGAAGTCGTTCTAGATGAAGTTTCAAAATCTCTTTCTTCACTAAATTCTTCAAGAGTTTCGAAGATAGGCTTGAAAATTTCCTTGAATCTAATTAAACCATCATAATTCTCAACGCAAGTTTCGTACATTGCTGTAAGATTTTGCTATCTCACTTCGGGAAAGGTTTTCTTTATATTTTCTTCCAAGTTCTTCGTTCTTTTTGTCGATGCTCTGAAGAAATTCCCCACTGATATTATAATACCGATTGTATTTCGGATTGACTGAATTTGACAAGAGTGACTCAAAGCCGCTAAACTCAACGAATGGGAGCTGCAATGAACCTATAATGCTTCTGGATGAATTTGGCGGATACCTGCTTGGACACCATTCAAACAGCCTTTCATCGAAGAAGCGCCATCATACCCTTGTCCAATAAGGTATTCACAATCAACCCCTAAACTAATCAGTGTGGAGAGAATTGTATCAGCCAAATAATTTCATAAAGTACTCTGTACTGAGACAAATCTTAGGAAATCTTCACGTAATATATTATATATGTTATCTCTGGGCTCAATATATCTCACACATATGGACATTTATTCCTGTGGTGAAAGATCAGTAGTTCGTCAACTAATATCAAAAGATTGCAGTGCCCATGGGTTTGTTATAGATATAGTCAGTCTGTCCTTGATCTTGCTTAGATTAGATTCGCTTTTAGCACAAACAGCAATATTGTTGCTAAAATTAAAAAAGAACAGCTACTATGAACAACTCACTATAATTTAGTTTTATCAATACTTTTCAACATTGTAACCTGAACTCCGCCTATTATGCCGTTATTTTTTATGTATATAATTTATTTATTAAAAACAACTGGAATGGACAATAAACACGCTATTATGATTATTATTATTATTATTATTCAATTCTGTTTTGCGTCCTGTTTTATTTCCAAAACTGATATTTTAAATCGCAAAACATGGAACTTATTACTTACATACTTTTTCAATTGTGTCCAAGGACTCCAAGGCTTTAGGCGGACCAATCCAACATCCAACTGATGAACTGACAAACCCCTATCGACGTAACTTTCATTTTCGAAAAATTAAACAAATTACATCGGTTACCACTGTCTAGAACTATTGGCAACGCTGTACAGTAAATATGACAGTTACAATAATTATGTGCAATACCTTGTGGACAGTAGCAGAACTATTTTTGTCTTGTCGTTCATGTACTACAAAGGAATCACTTACTGGAGCGATTTACCTTTTTTTTCCGAGGTTTTGAAAATCATTATTAAAAATATAAATCGTTTGATTTTATATCTTAAAAATAGTTTGTTCAGTCTTCTGAATTTCATATAAATCTCAATTGCAAAATCGATTCTATATTATTATATTATAACAAGAATTTCAGCATTTTTTTAAATTGTGAGGGATCGTTGAGGTAGAAAATTCTGAAAAAAATCTTGATTATATTTTACTTTGACATTGATATGTTATGATATTTGAAATGGAATCTGATGAATGGTTTTTGGGGAAACTTAAAAAACCTCTAAAAATTAGGTTTATATTTTTTTCCTCGAAAACTGTTCATCATATTTTCTTCTACATCTCTCTAATTATTCAATTGGTATCCCAAAATAACTCGAATTTGTTTCAGAATTTTCAACTTTGCCGTTAATTTTTTAGAGGGTTTAAATGAACCTTGAAATTTCAACTTTGTGAGTTTCAGTTAAGTAAGGCATGTTTTCCGATTTTTCACCAAACGTTGTTTTTCACAAAACGACAAACTAATAAATATCCTCGCTCGATACGATGCTACTGTCCTTACTTGTTTTCATTTAATTTTTTTGTATGACACATTCCACTTACTTTTAAAAAAATAATAAACAAATACCTCATCACATGCCTACGAAGGCGTAGAAGGGCCACGAACAATTTTTGTTTGGAATCCCGACTTTAATCTCGGACCCCCGACTTTAATCTCGGACCCCCGACTTTAATCTCGGACCCCCGACTTTAATCTCGGACCCCCGATTTTAATCTCGGGGGTCCGACTTTAATCTCGGGGGTCCGACTTTAATCTCGGACCCCCGACTTTAATCTCGGGGGTCCGAGTTTAATCTCGGACCCCCGACTTTAATCTCGGACCCCCGGACTTTAATCTCGGACCCCCGACTTTAATCTCGGACCCCCGACTTTAATCTCGGACCCCCGAGTTTAATCTCGGATCCCCGATTTTAATCTCGGGGGTCCGACTTTAATCTCGGGGGTCCGACTTTAATCTCGGACCCCCGACTTTAATCTCGGACCCCCGACTTCAATCTCGGACCCCCGATTTTAATCTCGGGGGTCCGACTTTAATCTCGGGGGTCCGACTTTAATCTCGGACCCCCGACTTTAATCTCGGGGGTCCGAGTTTAATCTCGGACCCCCGACTTTAATCTCGGACCCCCGACTTTAATCTCGGACCCCCGACTTTAATCTCGGGGGTCCAACTTTAATCTCTGACCCCCGACTTTAATCTCGGACCCGACTTTAATCTCGGGGGTCCGACTTTAACCTCGGACCTCTTTAGTTTACTGAATTTATTCCAAGTTAGAGACTCGCTCTGTTGTGTACACGACCTAATAGTACTGAAATGACTGCATTCTTATTGGAAAACGTTAATTATCAACTCGACCATTTCATTCGAATTTATAAAACCGATATTAATCGGGCAAAAGGCAATCGGCGAAGTAGCATATTTTTGTTTTTTCTGCTTCTGTATCGAAGCTAACCGTATTCATTGAGGCTTCGTTACAGTTAAAGTGAGCTTTGATCTATTTTCATAAGTCTTTGAATGAAAAAAGAAATCAATAATCGATTACAATCAACTCTGACATGAAAAACAAAACGTGGCTGCACCATTTTTTCGATAATCTTTATTTGAATGACGTTTCGGAATTCAATCTACAAAACATATAATTATAGAATCAATCGCTCCTTCATTCCCATAGTATTTATTCTCTATCATTTGCATGGAATCATTGTGAATGCTTACTTTGTATCATGTTTTTATAGGAAATATGTATTAGGATTTAGAATCAAAACTGAGAGCTTTAAATACATGTTTGTATACTTGTCTGTGAGTAATATAGGAAAAATCTCTGAATGTACATATCACTCAGCTGTGTTTCATACGTTTATATTTTTCGGATTGTCCACACCTAAAGCTCTGATTTGAATGACTCGAAACCAACAACTCGCCAAAAAACTGCAATTACTTTGAATAGTTTGTGTATTTTTTACTCATGTGAAGATTCGCTTTAACGTGACCTATTAGAGGAAAATGTTGTAGATAAAAAAAAGTCGGAAAGTTTTGTATTTAACACTTTTCGACATAACCTCAAATAACCCATCAAAAAGGCGAAAAACCGATTTTTCATTATTTAAAAATGTTCCACAAATAATTGTTTTTTTCTGTGACGGGAAAAAAATTTGACATTTTATCTCTGTTGCCAGGTAACAAAATATAACTTTTCATGAAATTACTTTTTTCCCGGACATAGGTATTCACACATAGATAAAGGAAGTTTAGAATATTTTATTGAACATAAGTTACATTTCCTTTATATTAAAAGTACAATTATTGAATGTGCATTGCATGAATGACATGTTCCTTGAACTATTCGGTACAACAGTCGGATTTTCTTGTGTTGAAATAATATTTTTTTCTGACATGGACACAACTGCCGTTGATGTACCGGGGTGCTATTCTCGAGTTTGTACGTATGCGAATTCGATTTTCTGTTTCACACTGATACACATGAAATATGTATATTTGTCTCTTTCATTCGTATGCGAATTGGAAGTCGAATGATTCGAGAATAGCACCCCTGGTCGCAAATCGGGTGTTATTTCAGCACTGCCACACGTTCTGAACACTTTATTATCAATTTCTGTCCTGTGTGCCACCGATTCATCAACATAGCCCTCAGCGACCGTTGATGACTTCCAACCATGTTTCTTTAGTGTCATCAAATCTCCCCCAGATTCAACTAAAAGTGTAGCAGACGATCTTCGAAATGAATGACCTGTATATCAGCTAGCATTTTCAAGTTGAAGAAAATTAGCTACTGTTTCAGGTATCCTTATAAAACTGATTTTTACCCACAACCTGATTGATACACTTTCTATTGCGATATGCATAAAACAGGCGGCGATCCTTTGCTGCTGCTGGACGAAGGGCTGTGTACATTCGGTAAAATTTAATATATTCTTCAGTTACTACAAATCTTCTGTTTACATAGTTCTTTGTTTGCTTCAGTTTCACAACTAATAACTTTCCCGAATCTTCGATATCATCTAATGTTACCTGGCTGATTTCACAAATTCTACATGCTCCTGCAATCCCAAATACAACAACAACCTTGGCCATTAAATAAACTTCATTGGGTGCATTATTTAAAAAATCACTAATTTGTGTACTCGTAAAAATCGCAGCTTTCTTGGGCGTGTAACCTTTCCCATTTGTTTCAGAAATGTAATCAGCTTGAAATATTTTGAAATGTCTACATTATTATTGGATCGTAACATGCAATCATTGAGTACTTCTACCACACTGTTGATGGCTTTTGTTGTTGTGCCAGTTCCGAAAAATAAGCCAATAACACCGTCTCCGAGAAAGAACTGCATGTCTTTCTCATCTTCCATTCCATAAATCTTGAATACGCGGTTTCGTAAATTTTCCGCGATTTAGCTGGCAATAATTTTCGTGACGCTACTTTCGCTGCTTCTACCAACTCCGGTGGAGCCAGAGAAAACTATTAAACAATTACTGAGTTCACAATTTTCAAATCAAATCACAGAATTAAACTGACAGATGTTTGATTACTTTGAAGTTTTCCTTAGCAACGCTGGTCGAATTGTCGCTATACGTACAACAGCTTACTAGTTTAAAAATTCAAATTTCATATCGATAATATTCTGACTTCAATATATTGTGATAATATGTTTTTCTCAATATTGAATCGTCGTTTTTCCCGCCACAGAAAAAAATAGTGTATTATACACGGGAAAAATATTAGATTTTAGCTCTTGGTTTTTTGTCACAACACAACCTCGAGCTAAAATCTAATACTTTTTTCCCTTGTATAATAAATAACTATTGGTGTTTTTTTGTATTTCGAAGGTCTATACGTGATCATTTTAATTTAATAATTTATTATTATTTAATTATTAATAATTTAAATTTTTAACAATGTTGCTGACCTAAAATAAAACTTTTGTGAAAGTTTGCATTGTTTTGCTATTTTTTCTACATCTTTGCTAAATTGGTTGGCCTAGTAATGACGATTTACATGGAGTTGTTTGTTTCGGGCTCATTATGGGATATTTGTCACAAGTAAGTCTATTTATTGTAGTGTTTAGGATTGGTACAGTTTACACGGCAATACTGGTAAGTCCTCATACGTAAATGTTTGGTGTTTATAATTTTGTGTTTGAATAATCTCCATTAATTCGATTAAATCTTCAAATTTCTAAAATTATTATATCTGCATCTCATTACGAATATCGAATATATGAACAAATGCCTCGTTAAAATAGTCTCCGGATTTCTGGAGAGAAAACACTCTTATTCGCGTATTCACAACAGAAACTTATTTTTCACAAACCCTGTTCACCATACAATTCCTATACAGTGCGATTTTTGTAGCACCCCCCCCCCCCCCCCTGTTATTTTTTTGAACACTTCGACGTACACACATTGGACAACACCTGTTTGGATGGTATCTCCGATTCTGCTTTTCGAAATAAAATACATGGTGATTGCTCGACAGATGGCGCGGGAGTGCATATCAACTTACAAATTTCAAATTGCATGGGGGTTTAAATTTCACATCGTTGGAAAAATAATTCAATTATCATTTTTTTTTTCAAATTCCGTTAATAAATTTTTTCTCAATTTTGATCTATATTCCTTTCAAAATTTTCAAATTGATGTGCCCCCATCGCCATCTCTCGAGTATCTTCTCTCAAACAGTATAGTATCTGTACCACCATTCAAAATATTTTATGTAACATTATTCCACATAAAACCGTTTAAATTTATCTAGGTAAGAGTACCATTCAGATCCGCATTGATATTTAATATTTCGAGTGCATCCAAAATTCAAAAACAATTTCACTGTTGAAAATCGAATTGAATTCTCTTTTGCATTTGTGCATTGAGATGTTCCATTTTTTTATGAAAAAAAAATTGTGTCGGAAATAGACTTTCATTTTCTATTATTTCTTCTATAATATACATTCGTTTTCAATCGTAACATTTAAGAAGATCCATACCAAATTTAACAAACAACTACCACAAAACACATTGTTTTGTCTTTCTCCTCCTAAAGTAGTCCTTCCTCTGTCCAGTATATACGAAAAAACTGAATAAGTGAGCGGTTGCTTAGTACTAAGGCGTTGAATTGACGTACGATTTTTTCTCTTAATTCTTGATTCGAGTTCCTACTCGACATTAGCACAATTACAATTTACTACTCAAAATTAGCTTACTTTCGACATTGGCAGCGCAGTATTGGATTTTTACAACGAAACCAATGCTTACACTGATATCCGGCTACAACAGAATTTGGAAAAGGAAATGGGTAAGTGTGGAGCAATTCAAAAATCCTCCCAAGACACCGAAAATGACTACGCAAAACTTCGATGAAATTCTTACTTTTGAAGAATTCTCGAAGTCAATGTCAAAAACGGGAAGTGTGATGAAACCTACAACCAAAAATATAAGCACAATGGAGAGTGTGGTGAAACCCCCAAAAAGACATCTGATTTGTAACGTGAGGAGAACGCGAACGAAACTAGATTGGAAAGTGTTGTGAACACAATGGAAAGTGTTGTGAACACAATGGAAAGTATTGTGAACACAATGGAAAGTGTTGTGAACACAATCGAAAGTGTTGTGAACACAATAGAAAGTGTTGTGAACACAATCAAAAGTGTTGTGAACACGATCGAAAGTGTTGTGAACACAATCGAAAGTGTTGTGAACACAATCGAAAGTGTTGTGAACACAATCAAAAGTGTTCTGACTCCTCTGGAAATGGAAAAACCCTACGATAAAATTGAAGTTACTTTTTTGCGACTAAATTCCAACTTTCAGTCGCAGATGATTCCACAACTGACTTTATGATACAAAAAAGTGACTTCAATTTTATCGTAGGGTTTTTCCATTTCCAGAGGAGTCATGTATTGATGCAACTTTCAATTGAGAATGTTTCTCTTTAAAACATGAATCCCTTCCAAGAGGGGTTATCTTGTACGATGAAAAATAGCGACTAAACTCCAACTTTCAGTCGCAGATGATTCCACAACTGACTTTATGAATATCCTGTTCATATTTTCAATGAAATCAACAATCGAAAGTGTTGTGAACACAATCGAAAGTGTTGTGAATACAATCGAAAGTGCTGTGAACACAATCGAAAGTGTTGTGAACACAATCGAAAGTATTGTGAACACAATCGAAAGTGTTGTGAACACAATCGAAAGTGTTCTGAACACAATCGAAAGTGTTGTGAACATAACAGAAAGTGTTGTGAACACAATCGAAATTGTTGTGAACATTATCGAAAGTGTTGTGAACACAATCGAAAGTGTTGTGAACACGATCGAAAGTGTGGCTGAGAACTTGGAAAGTGTGGAGAACACAACGGAAACTGTGGTGAACCATTCGCTTTCATACCCCCTGGCATGGAGGGATTCAAGGAGTTATAAATGAGTGTTAATTTCGAGTTACAGCTTGTAACACGAAATTAGTGAAGAAAGGACGTGCAATATTTTTTTCTTAATTTCGAGTTGTGACTAGATATCAAGAAAAAAATCGCATGTCCGTATGCTTTTGTAAAATCGAAAGCAATTTTTTTTAATTTTCGCTGGATATTGTATCAAAATGCACTTTATTTGAGAATGCCGTTGTAGGTCGGTATTCGAGCACGATTTTTCATAGGTCGACAATAAGGCATTTTTTTTACTTCTACTTGAACATACAGGGTGTTTCTTAATAAATGCGCAGGACTTCAGGATGTGATAGCTCGTCCAAAAATATGAAAAAAGATTTCCATCAACTTACCCTCTAAAATGTACCATTTTCGATGTACAGTGTGTTGAAATTTTAAAAAAATAATCGTTTTTTGCGAATATCTCTGGAACCGTTTATCGCACAGAAAACAAATTTCGAAGGCATTTTTTACTCATAATAAGCTATGTTTTGTGCGGATTTTTTATTTTTTCAAATTCATAATTGGTGAAAATTTTAAAGGGGTAGTGGGTGTTTTTTCTCCAACTTCTACGCCACTGGAAATAGTACAGTTTTGAGCCTCCTATATGAACCGCCAATGTTTTTTTACACAAAAACGGCATTCTTGGTCATAAGCTCTAAAGTTGACCGTTTTCAAGAAAAATCAACTTTGTTGTTTGTTGTTTGTTGTCATGTTGTTTAAATAATGTTTTTTCCTCGAACAATTGCTGCGTGCATTGAAGCTAACGGCGGACATTTCCAACAATTCAACTGAGTATGATTGTTATTGTTTTTTTTTTATTTTTCAATTAAGAAGTCAACGTTTGGTTTGTTACTTGTTCTAACGTTTAAATAAATTTTGTATAATTAGGAAAAAAATTATTTAAAAAAAATTACCATGTTTTTCAACATGAAAGTTGATTTTTCTTGAAAACGGTCAACTTTAGAGCCTATGACCAAGAGTGCATTTTTTGTGAAGAAAACATTGGCGGTTCAAAAAGGCGGCTCAAAATCATACTTTTTCCAGTGGCGTAGAAGTTGGAGAAAAAAACACCCACTACCCCTTCAAAATCTCCACCAATTATGAATTTTAAAAAATAAAAAATCTGCACAAAACATAGCTTATTATGAGTATAAAATGCATTCAAAATCTATTTCTTGTGCGATTAACGGTTCCAGAGATATTCGCAAGAAACTATAATTTTTTTTAAATTTCAACTCCCTGTATCACGAAAATGTTGAATTTTAGAGGGTAAGTTAATAGAATTTTTTTTCATATTTTTGAACGAGCTATCACATCCGGAAGTCCTGTGCATTTATTATGAAACACCCTGTATTTTGAAATCTTTAAAGAAACGATTTGTCCTTCACTTGCTATATATTTTTCGTTCACTCATCGAGGTAGTTGTTCATAAAATTAGACCGACCGAAAGCTATAAAAATGACGTAAATGACTAACCGGTATTGCCGGTATACGAGGTAAAAAAAACTATCAACCGAATCATTAGAGGATCTTTCCAAATTCAACCGTTCTGAATATTTTGAAAATACATTTCCAGGCAAATGGCTATCCTATAATTCTATAATTTCCTATAATTTCTGTTGTTCATAGTTATTAGTAAACTAGTAGTTTCACGAAATGACAATATTGTAAAAATTATATTTAGGTAAGGATAGTAGTTGCAATTTTCGTTTTCATCCCGTAAAATACCTACTTCTCTTCCATATAAAACACTAAGTTAGTAAATGTAAATGTTAGTGTCAGCTGGGACAGGTGTCCAAAAATAAGTGAAATAAAACTATAATGCTGTAATCTTATTACCAATGGTAAAGGTGACCATGAATATGTACTAATAGCCTACAGAGTAAACTTATGTAAAAATATACAGTGTGTTTGCATTTCACACCTTACCCTCAGAGGACTTCCAGCCGAATAAATATTATGGTACGTTTTGGCTTTGATATCGTATTAGAATCCAAAAACACCCACTCTGTCCCAACTGGCACCAATATTGCTTTCTCACTTCCGCCAACGCTTCTTCTCGTTTCGATTCTGCCCTATCACAATGAATGGTATAAAAGTTGAATAGTGGATAACTTGACATTAAATTTTAGTTTAATTGTCATCGAGTGGAAATGTTCCTGAACATTCAGGAAATCCTTTCACACGAACATATCCAAAATATTGTGATACGACAGGATTTAGAAATGTCTCTGTCATCTCTGTGGAATGTGGATATTTGCTTACATAAAATGCATGATTTTCAGCGTAAAATTGCTTAACATTTCAGGTTGAAAATTTCAGACAGAATTTTCAACATTATTTCCACCATCCGATAGTTCCACAATTCATTGTTCAAGGAATTTGCAGTTTAATGAATGAATGTTGGAAATTCCTAGTCTTTCTAGTGGTCCTGAACGATCTAGTCTCGTAGTCGGGAGATCAGCGAAAAAAATTCAACCATTTTAGAAATGCTGATATTTTTATACAGGGTCGCTGATATGTATGGAAACGGTCGATTATCTCTTAAAGTAAGATAGCTAGCGAAAAATGTTGGGATACAAAAGTTCTAGGGTTTTTCAAAATCCATCATATTAACGAAAAATTAAGCATACAGGGTCGGTCAAAAAGTCAGGACGAAACAAAGTTGCTTTTTCTCTAATAGGACACCCTGTATATTATTCCATATTTTAATTTTGCTCGAAATTCTGAACAAAATTGATACAGCACATCATTTCCTAAATTCAACCGTTTTCGAGATATCGAATTTTGAAAATAACTTGTTACTACTCTCATATTTATTAAAGAAAAAGCACGAAATAATGGATATTCATTATGAAAGTCACACAAGGTGGAGTATATGAATATGAGTACAATTTGATTATAATTTTTTTACAGAAAATAAAAAAAGCATATTTGTTCAGGGTTGATAAAAATGCATGAAACGATAAAATGTATTTTTTAATGAATGTCTAGGATGTTTGGAATTTTATGAAACAATAGTTATGCCAGGAGAAAAAGAGAGAAAACAAGTTTTAATAAACAACAAATTTTTCTCTGGACTTCTATTTAATAAGGTGCTCAGAGTGTTTACCATTCATCTCCTAACAGTAATGAACTCGCTTGAACAAAATTTTGTAGTGAATCTTAAACCATGTGAGGAGGAATGGTAGAAATTTCATGCCTTATTCTTTCTTGCAACTCTTCGATATTTGGCGGCCTATTTTTGTAGACTATATTTTTTATGTGACCTCATAAAAAAAGTCAAGTGGGGTCATATCGGGAGACCTAGCTTGCCATTCAATTGCTCCCCTGTGCCCAATCCATTTATCAGGAAAAGTTTCATCTAGATATGCCCGTACCACACGTCCAAAATGTGGAGGAGACCCATCTTGTTGAAACCATATTTGTTCTGCAATCAAATTGGAATTGTTATTATTCGGGAATAATCGTCTAAGCTCTGGAATAATATGCTGTTGTTTAAGTGACAAATATCGTTCAAAGGTCAAATATCCGCTAATAAAATAAGGTCCTATGACGTGTCCGGCATTATTGATGGATACCAGACATTCAATTTTTGTGGCTGTTGACTGTGAACTTCCTCAATCCAATGTTGATTTTGGTCTAACCAATACCTACAGTTGTGTCGATTTACGTGCCCGTTTAAACAAAATGTAGATTCGTCGAAAACAATATGTGGTTGACAAAGTTGACATTTTCATTTAATTTATCCATAATAACTTCACAGAACAAGATTCTACGATCATAATCGTCTTCACTCAATTCTTGTACCAAATGAATTTTATATGGATGGAATTCTTGCAGTTTGCAAATTTTTTGAATGGAATATCTACTCATGTTATGATTCAAAGCCCTCTGTTGTGCTGAATTTATTGGATTTTCCACCACATCTAACATGACATTCAAAGAATTTTCTTCATTTGTAACGCTTACTGGTCTTCCACTTCTTGATCGATCTTTGACACCTCCAGTTTCATAAAAACGCTGCAATGTTTTTGAAACGGTTGATTTAGAAATGGGTTCCTGATTGGGATGCAATTCATTAAAAATATCCACTACTTGGTCACAACTTCGTCTTCTATCACCGTATCCAGAATAACGTGCCATTTTTGCGCGAAAATTATTTACACTAAATGTATTTTTGACATGTGTTAGACAAAAGAACGACGCGGCGTTGTTATGGAGCTGGAAACTTTCAAAGGTAAATTGATGGACTATGAACTTCATGGACTAAAACATTTTTGGATAATTTATTAGAAACTTATTTTCAAAATTCGATATCTGGAAAACTTTTGAATTTAGGAAATGATGTGCTGAATAAATTTTGATCAGAATTTTGAGAAAAATTGAAATGTTAAATAATATACAGGGTGTCCCATTAGAGAAAAAGCAACTTTGTTTCGTCCTGACTCTTTGACTGACCCTGTATACTTTATTTTTCGTTAATATGATGGATTTTGAAAAACCCTAGAACTTTTGTATGTCAACATTTTTCGCTAGCTATCTTACTTTAGAAAATAATCGACCGTTTCCATACATATCAGCGACCCTGTATTACGTCATGTTCGTGGTGTAGATGAATAGCCTGCCATCAGTCATCCAGTATTCGTAACAGCTGGCTGGTGACGGCTCCAATCTTGTAAAATAACTACATATACAGGGTGTCCGTGGAAAGTTGCTCACCCCTATAACTTTTTTTTAAGATAACGGAATGAAATTGGGAGTATCTGTATACCAGATAAAACTATATATTTCGACAGGTGACTCAGCGTTATGCAACTTCCGGATTTACTGGAAGTGACATGTACTTTAGATTTTTAAATGGGACACCCATGAATCACTCGTCACTTTTTGTGACCAATTGTTTTATCAGTTTGAAATTTAAAAAAAATCAGAATTTATATATCAAGATATGGAAAAATTTCATGAGAATGTTTTGTAAATGTGTTCGAGGACAATAAAACTTTTTATAGAAATTTTTTCGATATCTTGTTTAGTTTTCCAGTTTTTGGTGTCTATAATTTTTTTTTTTTTAATATTTCTCGGACTATTGTCATTACGGAAAAAATCATATACATTTCTTGTAGAATCAAAAGAGATGGTCAGAAAAGGCATCTTGCGAAATTTGAAAATTTTTGCCATCTTTGAGAGTTTGGTGGTTTTATAAAAAAAAATTTGAGATATCTTGTTCCATTCTCTAGTTTTTGACGTTTTTAAATTTTTTTCAAAGCGTTTTGAAATATCACGAAAGACGGATGGAGCTACAGACAGACCGACAGACAGAATTTTAAAAAAATCGATGCGGAACATTTCGTCCAAAATCTAAAATATTTACAAATAACGTAACGTATCCAGTATCATGTAAATGATCAAAAAGGACCAATAAAGACTATTATTATTAAGGGTCGTAGTATAATGATCTTTTTTGGAGACAAAAGAAGCGAAAATATACCGGGTGTTCCATTTAAAAGTCGAAAGATTGTTACTTCCGGTGAAACCAGTAGTTGCATGAAGTTGAGTCACCTGTTAAAAAATACAGTTTTATGTCTTATACAGATCCACCAAATTTAATTTTCCGTTATCTTCAAAAACAAAAGGGTTATAAGTGCGAGCTATGAATTTTGAATTAGTTGCAAGCGATGGGAGTCGGTTTTTACTAAAGCAGGAACATAAATAATACCATTGCGATAGTATTCTTTATGTTCCTGCTTTAGTAAAAACTGACTCCCATCGCTTGCAACGAATTCAAAATTCATGCTCAACGTTTTCATTTGGAATAAGAATACATTTTCGCTAAGATGCGTGATTCTGCTTGATTGTGGTAAGAACAATAAATTGAGAAATGTGCATTTATATATTAACACAATTGCATAAAGTTCTGAAAACGAGTTCGCCAGAATATCCCCACAAACGATACATCGATTTTCAAACGTAGTTTTTCCTATAATGCATGCCAAAGTTATAATTCACTTCCTATTGAGTTTAGATCTTACACTCTCAAGAATTTCAAGAAGAGGTTGATGATTATCAACAAATAAAAAAAGTAAAAGGTAGATCTGTATAATTCCTAATTAACTCAAAACCTAGCCTTCCCTAACCTAAAACCTAGCCTTGCCACAATTAGTTACGTTATATTTTCTATTGAAGGCATTGAGGCGGATTCATTTATCAAATATCTTGATTTTTATCTGAAAAGATTCGCAATATTGTTCATTATGATGACTGTTTTTAATTCACACTTTAATAATTACTTGTTTTACGATTACTGATTCATTTTGGTACATTTTTGGTTTGAATTGAAAAACAGCATTCTGCTGATACTCCTCCCATTCAATTTTGCAGATAGGTTCAGATTAGAGTATTTATTCATTCATCTAAAATTAGGATATACATTTTTTTTTCTGCGTGTGGTGAATACAAACGAATGATTATTATTATTAATTTGATAAAAATACCAAATGTTGTGCCCTGGATTTATGGTCCTCCCTGTATACTCGAAAATAAGTGTTCAATAAGCTCCGATCAAAATTTTCTTCAGCCTAGCAACAATGGTACGGACGAGGATAGGTGGGACTCCCTGTATATTGTTATTTCACAGCTGGTACAGAAACTGGCTGACAGACATCCTGACATCTATTCATCTACACCACAAATATGAAATTTTAGTGGGGGTACTTTAAGTACCTTATAATAGTCACGAGAAAATAATATTTGGATCCATATGGAAGAAAGGGATAGCCTATTAAATTCTGAAGACATAAAAGAGAGCTTTCGATATAAAATATCAAGAATTGGTAGAGTTGTAGAGTTCGGAGCTCTAATTAATATTCCGATTTTTCCACTTTGAGCAACCGCCGATCGCACCGCCATATTGGAAAAATGGTGCCCAAAATCAATGTTTCGAGAATATCTTCCCTACTGTTACCTGTTACGAAGGAGGAGTAAACTTCAGAATCATTTCTTGATATCAAATAAGCAGCGGTAGCATAAGCTTTATCACTCGCATCTGAAAACATGAGTAATTCAATGTGTGTTGTTGCCGAAACGGATGAGAAATAACACCGATCAATTGCTACTGGTGCTAATACTTGAAGTTCTTGGAGCCAACTTTTCCAGTCCACAAAAATATTCTCAGGAATTTTGGAATCCCAGTCGACATTACTTCTCCATATATTTTGCATTAGAATTCGTGCTTTGATTATCAAGGGGGCCAAAAAACCAATAGGGTCAAAAATAGACATTATAATAGGAAGAACGTCTCTCTTACTTGGAATTTTCGATTCATCAAGTATGCGGGTTGGAATTTTATTCAGATTCAACGAAAATATGAACTGGTCATTTTTTGGACACCATGAAAGTCCTCGAACTAGCTCCACGTGCTCCGAGTCAATCCGTGTAGTCTCCTGAACTTCAGCCCTTAGATGAGTAGGGATTGAATTCGTGACCTGCTCTGAATTACACATCCATTTTGTCATCTCGAAACCTGCTTGCTGGTGGACATAATTAGTCAATCAGGGAGAAATAAAGGATGAGCTTTCTTCTAGAGGTATCGCCTGGAAGTTCAACCCACCAGGTACTCCAAATATGGGTGGCATATGGGAAAGGATGGTATGTTCTATTAAAACATCCCTCAAAATTACTTTGAATGAAGAGGGTTCATCCCAAAGAAGAGGTTTTACTTACCCTTTTGACAGAAGCTGAATACACTGTCAATTCAAGGCCATTGACACATATTTCAGTCGATGCTGATAAGCCAGAAACAATCACTCCTAACCACTTCTTACTTCTCAGACCAGGAGGGGTTCCTACTCATGGGGAAAATAGTTTGATCACCAGAAAACAGTGGAGGTCAGCTGAAGGATTAGCTAATTTGTATTGGCGTCGTTGGATCGAAGAATGCCGTCCAACAATCTTTCAACGAAAGAAATGGCATTCCACAACAAAACCTATAATGATAGGATATGTTGTCATAATTGTTGATGAAAAAATACCAAGAAATGAATGGTTGATGGGTAGGATAGCTGAGGTATTTCCTGGCAAAGATGGTGTTATACGAGTAGCTCGAGTTGCCACAAAAAAGGGTACTTACACTAGACCCGTATTCAAACTTTGCATTCTATCAACTAATGGGTGAAGATCACAGCTCTTCACGTGGGGGAGAATGTTGCAGCTGAATTAGTGCCCTGTATATAAGATGGACTGAAACACCATTTTGTTTATTTTAAAAATAATAAATAAAAAACGAGAAATATTCGAGATTTTTCATAACTCGAAAATAGGAAATAAAGCTATCCAAGACTTTTGACCAGTTATGTAAAAATGCATGCCCTTGCAGAAAATGCAGCTGATAATTCCTTATACAAGCGGAAAACAATAAAAAACCACGAATATTTGAGATTTTTTTAGTTAATTTCATTATAACTCGAAATAAAGCTAACTGAAAATTTTGACCAGATATGTCAAAGTGCATGCTCTTCCAGAAAATGTAAAGCAGATCATTCAAAGGTCCATATATAAGCGGAAAACAATAAAAATCGAGAAATATTCAAGATTTTTTCATAACTCGAAAATAAGAAATAAAGCTATCCGTAACTTTTGACTATATGTATGTGTAAAAATGCATGCTCTTTCAGAAATTGCGAAGTCCGTACAAGTCCGTACACAAGCGGAAAACAATGAAAAATCATGAAAATTCTGTGTGAAAATGCATGCTCTTTCAGAAAATATGAAGTCCATAAAAAAGCAGAAAATAACGAAGCCACCTGAAAATTCTGATCCGTAAAAATGCAACGATGATATTTCAAAAGTGAAAAATGAAAAAAAACGCGAATCTTCAGAATTTGATACATTCAAACAAATGCAGTTAATAAAACCTGATGGAGACGTTATGCGGTCAGAAATGACCTGGTCGTTTTCAGATCGGCGAATAGATATAGGATTGCAATCCTTGAAGTTCGCATGCGCGCACAATTGAAGATGCATACCGAGTGACACAGCAGACATGTAGCAAGCAGCCTGTAGTTTTTTTATTTGAAGAGGTGAAGATTTGAGATTTGCAGAAGTTACGTAATCAATGATAGCGCTTCATTTGAATCTAACGACAACTCTTTTCAACTACCTGTTTGATCGGCAGTAACTCCAACTTCTTATTTTTGAAAGACACCCTGTATATTTGTCCAGTCTATCTTATTTGTCTTGATATTCTCTATTCAACCGTATATCACAAAGTGGCATTCGTTCCTCAATTCGCAGATGAATTGCATTTTATTGAAAAACATCAAGTTGGCCGTTACCCGAATTCGATAATCTTTCGATGCTTGGTAGGCTTGGAACTCCAAAGAGTATCAGTTGAACGATATAATTTCAGTTTTTTTCATACCTGATCACTTCCTACAGATTGTCAATAATTTCTTAAATAAAAAGAAAAAACATCTGAAAATAACTCACGAAATTGCGGAAACTGAGATTGGAACATGTTTTTTTCAATTTGGCTACTTGTGAAGGAACTATCTGTCTTTCTCTTTGGCCATGTAGCCATATCATGATCTTTCCATTTGGAAACATAACATTAAAATTGTTCCCCTGATCCACCAATTCACAAGTCATTAGTCTAGATATTTGCAATAATATTTTGCCTAGTAGGCGGTGTACACAGAATGTTTTGTGTTTGACAGGTAAACATCATTTGATTGTACTGATTATCTCCGTCAGTTTTATGCTGATTAAAATTGCATCGTTTAATTAGAAACTAAATATGTATTCAAAGAATAAAAAGGTCGATATGTTACTGATATTCGGAGAGTGTAAGAGAAATTGTAGACAGGCTGAACAATTGTAAGACGAAAGATTTCTGGAAAGACGCCATCCGCCTAATAATTATTTCGCTAGAGTAGAAGAGCAATTCAGAAGAGAACCGGAAAATCAAAACAATCTCCAATACATTGTCGACGAGGAAATGGAAGTAAACGTTTTGGCCATAGTACATGCAGATCCGACGATATCACTGAGATACTGAGACACTCTTTGGATTTCCAAGCCTACCAAGCATCGAAAGATTATCGAATTCGGGTAACAGCCAACTTGATGTTTTTCAATAAAATGCAATTCTCTGCGAATCGAGAAACGAATGCCACTTTGTGGTACACGGTTGAATAGTGAATTTCAAGACAAATAAGATAGGCTAGATAAATATACAGGGTGTCATAAAAAAAAAGAAGTTGGAGTTACTGCCGATCAAACAGGTAGCTGAAAAAAGTTGTCGTTAGATTCAAATGAAGTGCTATCATTGATTACGTAACTGCAAATTTCAAATTTTTATCTCTTCAAATAAAAAAACTACAGGCTGCTACATGTCTGCTGTGTCACCCGGTATAGGATGGTGGAACGATTGCTAAATTTCGTTAGTGTGTTCTGGCTAGATCGTACTAAAAAATTACTCCTCTCAAAGTGTATTTTCACAAGGAAAAATTGTGCAAATCCATTCAAATCTGTTGATACGGCATGCGCACTTCAAGGATTGCAATCCTGTCTATCCGCCAGTGTTTTCTGTTAGTAAGTGCAGAATTATTAATTTGTAATGGTGAAGTTTGTGTTTTTACGGTGGTTGGAGAAACCCCACAATTTGTGGCTACCGTTTTCGTTGCTTGTTGCGGATTATTAATAGTTAATTCCACAATTTTGATTGGCTTTTCATCTGAAATAACTAGGTATTCTTCCTGGACCATTTTCCTTGTTTGCTTGGGATGGATATACTTTCTACGAAGTCTTTAAGAAGCAAAAATCATCCCCTGCGAACGAAATGAAGAGCAAACTACCGTTTTTTAGGAACAACTTGCTCGGGAACGGTGCGTCTCAGGCAGAATCCAAATCCAGGTGTGGTACCACGACGAAAGAAAGGAGTTGGTAGTAGCCGTTCTAGCTGCGGACGACTTAGCACCACGAGATGACAGTTTAGGCTTTGGACCACTTCCAGAAGCATATGCCAGGTTATGCTTGTTGCCTCTAACGTAAGTACACAAATATAATAATAATAACATTTCATAACGATACTCGCTACCGACCGAGGTTTTGTCCTTTTTACTACCGTCCACCTACAGTATGGGCGGATACCTAACAGAAAAACAACTCCTTTGGGTAATACCTCGACGAGTATTGAATAACATCACACAGATATTTGTGCAATGCTACTTTATTTAATTTTGCTTTCATATGGACCGGGTGGCCATCAGCAGACTAGACTAATGTTTTCTAATGAGTCAGCTCAGAAACACGATATCTAATGAATTTCTCAGAATGGCTTTGTCCTTTACAGTGACACAATTGTGTTCGGCAACAGGAACATTTGTCACCAATTGACATTTTCTCAAAACAAATGCAGAAATGACATTTTTTAAACCGATTGAAAAGAAGAAAATTGAGGAAACCATATTAGGAATATTTCATCACAAAACAATCACCTAATTCTGGCTCAGAATACTATGTAACCCCCAGATTCCAATGCTTCAATCATTCGAATATACAGTGCCCGTCCAAAGTCCGTCCCCCCTACTAATTTTTGAACCACCTGGTATATCGCAACTAAATTTGGAGGGCTTCAATAGGATATAAAATCAACTTTTTCAGAAAAAATTAAAGCTAAAAGTTTAAATAGGACACTCCGTATATTATTCCATTTTCAAAATTTGCTCATAATTCTCAACAGTTTTCTCTAATACACTTTACTCCTATATTCAATTGTTTTCGAAATATTAACGTTTGAAAAGTGACATTCCGTTATGAAATGAAGTATGGATTTTGGTCACTTCCTGTGAAACATTTTGCTGACTACACGTTGTTATTAATTTGTAGTTAAATCTCTTAATTATTTCGACTAATAAGAGGCGTAAAGAGATTTTATTAAGGATAAACAGCACCGCTTACCGGAAAATCTCGAAGCCTACGAATGTATGTTCTGTAAATTCACAATCAAAACAAATTATTTGGCTAAAAAATTATATTTTATTTTTGAATAACTCTTTTAGTTAACCTCAACAATTATTTTATCAAGGATTCAAAGTGCCCCCCTCCTAAATCTTGACAATAAAGTGCCCTATCATCAATAGCTTCTCTCACGTTGATGAAAGTCTGTTCATGTATTTCTTCACATGTATCTATTATTCTGCGTTCCAACTCTTCCATTGTTTGGCATTCATTGGCGTAACATTCAGTTTGTTGACTTTTCCATTAAGGAAAAACGTGCATTCGTCTGAGAAACATACACGTTTTAGGAAGCCTCGTTCTCCTTCAATTGTTCTAGTTAACCACTCACAAAATTCAACCCTCCGGTCTGGATCATCCTCCGTGAGAGCATGCAGGATTTTCATTTCATAGGGATGAAACTTTTCTTTTTCTAGGACTCTTTGGATACTTTTTAAACTTACTCCACAGGATTCAGCAACTGCAGACGTCGACTGAGTCGGATTAATTACCATTTTAGCAACAATTTCTACCTTGTTTTCTTCTAAAAGAGGCGGTCTTCCTGATCTTGGAGCATCTTTCAGCGTACCAGTTGCTTGGAGCTTATTTAAAAGTTTGCGCAAATATATCCTCGAAATAGGATACTACTAGATAATTTCTTCCAGCTTCTCCAAATACCAAAACTGCTTCAAATTTATCGTCTAAACATGATCACACTTTTCATAAAATGATTGAGGCGGTCAACGGACTATTTGACAGTTACAGTTAATTTGACAGTAAACAAGACGTTACCGCGACAATTTTCTCCAATGCAAACTTGATTGAAAGCAACATTAGTGTTTTTGGTTGGGTTTGAAATGAACAAAATTTTACCTTTCAAACGTTAATATTTCGAAAAGAATTGAATTTAAGTAAAGTGTATTAGAGGAAACTGTTGAGAATTGTGAGAAAATTTCGAAAATGGAATAATATATGGAGTGTTCTATTTAAAAAAAATATTGAAGAAGGTGCTCAGTCGCCATTTTAAAACTTTTGGATTTAATTGTTTCATGAAAACGTAGGTTTTTATCTCCCATTAAAGCCCTCCAAATTTCGTTGCGATATACCAGGTGGTTCAAAAATTAGTAGGGGGGAACGGACTTTAGACGGGCACTGTACATGGTATAATCTGTAGCTGAACACATCATTAACTCTTTTTCCTTGGTAATGTTAGGATAATTTTCAAAATATCTTCTCGTGTCACAAAATTCTCAAAAACGTTCGTATATTACTGTGAAAAATAACCAAATATCAGTTTCCCATGGCTAACTATGACCAAATAAATAGTTAAAAATTGTGAAAAATCATTTCGAAAACATCATCCATCACTTCTCCATAAGTAACTATCATTAGCTGAAAAGTAAAAAATTAGGGAAAACACTATGGATTCTCATGAGAAAATATTGAACCACTTGACGAATGACCTAAAATGAATTACATAATCCATTCATCCTCTTCAACCTATACAATAGGTATATTCGTCGGAAAATTTCCAACAGAAAACAACTGCTGCCCCCTACAACCGTTGAATTATATCTGTTTGATTCTTGTCAAAGTTTTCTTTGACTTTGACTCTGCAGTGCTCTTTAAATACCATACAGCTGAAATTTAAGAAATTTCAGAACCTTCCTATTCCGAAGTCGTTTTTACTAATAACTGTTTCAGCGCCGAAGAGCATTGTGTACAAACAGAAGTAGCCCCAGCGAGTCAAAACCCCATATGGAACGCCAACCTCAGCTTTCCAGGTGTACCAGGAGATGAACTCATGGAGAGAGTGCTAGAAATCACCTTGTGGGATCTGATTCCTCATAACGAGCATGCGTTCCTAGGAGAATGCTCGGTGGATATTCAAAAGGCATTTCTGGACGACAGAGCGGTGTGGTGTAGGTGAGTTTTCTGAAGAATGGTATTACAGATTTAATACCCTTTTATGTTTCTGAATTATGGGTTCTTGAATGACTCAGAAGCATAGAAATATATATTAAATACTTACTCTAGAATGCTGGACCTTTACATTTACGGAATATAAATTACAAAACGCGTTTAAATCGATAGTTGTTAGTCTGAAAAGTCCATTTAACAAAAAGTTTCATTATTTTTCTTTCATTTTAAAAAAATATCACATTTGAAAGTGTGCCGCTGACGTCACGTTCATCGGAAATACCTCCCACCATAATCCACCTTCGAAACAGGCAATACTGTTCTCCTTAAAAATATAACTTCTAGCATGATATAAGCCGTTGAGAAATAATCAATACATTGTCACTTGATCAACTCATAGATAAAAATCCACATATTAGCTATTTTTTATTGTATTTATAACTTTCAAAACGGACCATCCTTTTGATGAAGAACGAGCATTGACAACACAGCAAATCGTAATGACAGTTCTCAACTGTCAAAAGTTATATGGATATGTGAGGTTGATGTTTATTTTATTTAGATTCAACAATCAACATTCATTTTGATAGTTCAAGGTCTTTTTTGCAATGACTAATATTTTATATCTTTCCTTGAACTCTGCTTTGAATACAATAATAACATAACGTAAAGTACTCACTTGGAAATGTTCTTAACAAAAACATATTTCCGCTTTTCACAAAAGGTTTATTCACTGTTTCGAACCACATTTTCCGACGCGCCTCATCTTTAGGTGCATAATAAAATTGTTTATTGGAATTTGCACTGGTGTTCAGACAACCGGGTACAAAGCACCTTTTCGACATGTTGCAGGGATACAGCTACTGGAGATACAGGAATTAATAACAAATTTTAGAGCACAAACAACAAAAGCTCTCAAAACTTAGAAAACCGCATTAACCTCAAAAAATAAATCAAGCTAGTGTTCGTTGAAGTTTAGATCTGATGGAACTGCTTCACTTGTATCAAATGAGTTAGACAGAAACAAACTATTCTTATTGATCGGACCGTGAAACAGACGAAAGAACCCATCTGGTATCAAATGACAACTGTCATACGACTCATTATATTTCAATGATTATTTATCGACATATCTTGCAACCAATAAAAACCATCAACTTAAAGCTATGATGAATTTCAAACCAATCACAACATTATTATAGTGGGAATTTTCTACTTAGATTATTGCCTCGGAAATATTCGTGGTATTTTGATTTTATTGTGTGACAACAACTGATACTTTTGATTTGACGTCTATCATCAGTTTGCATGCAAATTGAAAAATGAATTTAGATAACTGTAATGAATAAAAATGTTATATAGAAAATGTGTCTATGATTGGGGCATCAAAAAATAATCTATCGAATACCACACGAGAGTTCGATAAAGTAGAAAATAATTCTCCACATTTTTTCTCAAACTTGTTGCCATTAGGCAATAGCCACTCGAGCCCCTCGGGCCCTCGTGTCTATTGCCTGGCAACAACAAAAATCTGTCGAATTATTTTCACTTTATTCTCACTCTCTTGTGGTATGACAACTGAGAATTTGGTGCACAACTTTAACAACGTTGCCAAGTTTAGTTTTGATGAAAGTGACATCACAAAACCACTTTTCTTCTGATTATAGATAAACTAGCGGTCAGAAAAAATAAATAAAAAATCCCGAGTGATATTAGCGTATTCACTTTCTAATTTCTGTGTTACCTCATATCTCTTGGAAAGGTCCATTTTCTTGGAGAAAAGCATGCCGCGCATGTGACCCGTTTACGATTGTGCGCATGCTCGTCATCACTGTAGTTTGGGTAGATCGTTGCCAAGTTTGAAAATCATTTGGTGTTCCAATACAGAGTTTTGTGTCATGAGGCAATAAAACCCATGTCATTGGAAAGAGAAGAATATGTCAGCGTATTCAGGACCTTTTTATTAAACCGAAATAACCTTTTAGAAATAGATTCCTCCGAATTTTAGGCACGAAATAAACTTATTCAATACGATAATGTACCCTTTCTTACTTCAATTATAATGATCGTGCAACAGTGCTTTTTCATCAACAGGAAGACTTGTCTGTAAGATCTGTCACTCTTGACAGAGATCAGAGACGGTTTTTAGAATTTCAGATTTTGTCTTGTCGTTTTGTGTAGTATTTGTTGTCGTTGGTTCTTCCATAATTTGTGAATTTGCATTAATCATGTTACTTCACCAGTACCATAATATTTTGCCAAAACCGAACCTGTTACAAAAACCACTAATGACGCACATGCGCATTTCGGACTATTCCGAACTTTTTACAACACTTTTGACATATGACATTAGCATTCTAGAATGAGTATATAATATATATTTCTATGGTCAGAAGTACATTTACTGGAAAACACCCTTCATTAGATCACATCAAGAACTAATATTTCGAGAGGCAGCGTTGCATTTTTGATGGTGATTTTTGGACGGTAAATTTTTTATGTAGTCCAGATATTGTTAGCAATCGAAACAGGCGTCAGCTGTCAAAGTTATGGCAGACCTGGTTGTGAAAAAATGTAAAAAAAAATTAAAAGGATATCAGGTCGATTGAAAATGTGCACAGCACAAACAAAATAATTTATGTAAAATCATTTCAGGTTCAATGGAACTGATAACGTAAACTCTTCCATTAAAATAATATAATCAATAGTCAGCTATTCTTTCAATGGGAGTAAGACCGTCAGCTGAGGATTTATAGGTTCTGAGAGTGCATTTAATCTTTGTTGAGCGCAACCCAATATAGTTGCAAATAGCTGAAGTACATTTTTACTTTCTATATTGAAAAACTCTTAGCCTACTATAGAACCAAACAAAATTTCAAAATATTTTATTACTCAACATATTCTCCTCTTAATTGGATACATTTATTACAGCGAACCTGCAACGTCTCTAGACCTTTCAAAAAAACTGTTTCTTCTTGCTCTGCAAACCAAAACTCCACAGCTTTTATTACCTCCTCGTTGGAAGAAAATTTACGACCTTTTAAACTTTTTTTCAGTTGAGGAAAGAGATGATAGTCGGACAGATCTTTTCTCTTTAATTTTTTCCCGTAGAGTGGTCAGTAATGTCTAATAGTAATCTCCAGTTATTGTTCTACCCTTATCCAAAAAATAAATCATGATTACTCCATGGCAATCCCAAAAAACTGAAGCAAGAACTTTTCCAGCAGATTTTTGGACCCGAAACTTCTTAGGTCTTGGAGAACCGGAGTGTCGCCATTCCATCGATTGTTGCTTTGTTTCTGGATCGTAGAAACCCAAGTCTCATCCATAGAAACAATTCGGTTTAAAAAGTCTACTTACATCGTTTTCAAATCGAGCACAGATCGAACGCGATGCTACTACCCTTGCACGCTTTTGGTCAACATTCAAACATTTGCGGATCCATTTTGCAGCAATTTTTCTCATGTCCAAATTGACGTGAACTATAAGATGAACGCGTTCGTATGAAATATTCAGTGCTTCAGATATCCGTTTTAGGCCAATTCGACGGTCTGTTAAAATCATGTCATGAACTGCATCGATATTTTCGGGGACTGACACAGAAACTGGCCTTCCCAATCGGTCATCATCTTCAATGGAAAATTTACTTTGTTTACCTCTTAACCCTTGATGATGGCTCGATACTCCAATTTTTCGATTTTCACAATTCCGGTGGACATATTGTTTGTTTTAATTTATTTCGTAACTCTGGTTTACTTTTTTGACGTCAAAACTTTACACTGACACTTCTAATAAGTTATTGTTCGTTGCTATGGTAACGCAATATTTTGTTTATGCAGGGAACTGGTCAAGGCTAACTAGATATCAAAACATCCTCGTACGAAAGAAGAGTATGCTTTTTATTTTTCCGGGGTTTTCCAGTACAGAAAAACCACATTCAATGAGAATCGTATAAACCAAGGACTCAAGTTTACCGCAGATGCAAAAGCCCAAGGGGTTTAGGTCTGGAGATCTGGGAGGCAAAGGTTGAGGTCCTGCTCCTATCCAACGCCATCCAAGTACTGACAAGCAGTTATGCTAAAATGGACAGGCGCACAATCGTGCATAAACCACATTTGTGGTCGGATAGATAGTGGAACATTTTCAAGTAAAATGGGAAGCTGCTCCTGTAGAAAATTTGTATAGGACGCCCCATTCAGCCTCAACGATAGAAAATAAGGTCCAATAACATTTTCGCCAATAATTCCAACCCACACGTTTAGTGAAAATTCATATTGGTACCGACCTTCTTGAGTTGCATGTGGGTTATCTTCGGCACATAGATGGTTGTTATGAAAATTTGTAATATCCTTTGCCTTGAAAAGTTTTTACGGAAACAACACAGAAGTTAAAAAAGTTTTGCAATGAATCTTTCATTTCAACACATATTTTTAACTTGAGAAATTTTGTTTCATTGAAAAGTTCTGGTAAAAATGGAATAGGGGTTGCATGTTTCACCCCTTTAAAATATCACAACAGAATTTTTAAAATAATCATAACCACAAAATGCAATCTCTTTAACTCTTCAGCAATTTTAAGAAAAATAAAACACATTTTTCTTTAAGACGCACCCATTGAGTATTGACAGCTTAACCACTAACCAGTTTGGGGCTTAAGGCAGTTAGGCTCAGATTTCTAGTTGGTATTGTTGTAAAGTTGTTTTCAAGGATTCAGAAGAATAATATTGCGGAGACTACTTTATAATTAGATAAGAAATAATGGAAAAACAACAAAAATATACATTATTCATTCATTTTTCATTCATTTATTCATTAATCCCAAGAAACATTTATGTTTATAGAGGGATTCAATTCTACCATAAATTGTATAACAGCAATAGGTACAGTAAATTATTAAAAAAGGAATGATACAGATAATCTGTGAAATGTGAGTAAATAAGTCATATCAATCAGAAAGAAACAAACGCAAAAACAGTCAAAGGTGAAACATTGTTATATTATGAGAAATCATCTGTTGAGTATACATTTTTTAAGTTCATTTTTAAATATAGTTTTAGTCCTAATTTCTTTTATTGCCTGTGGTATTTTATTATATATCTCAATTCCCTCGTAAAAAATAGACGTTTTACCAAAGTCTGATTTGAAACGTAATGCGTTTATTTTATTTACACTTCTTGTTTTATTGTGATGGATATTTGAAATATGATCAAAGATAAGATCCGAATGTTTTTTTCCTGTGTCAACATAGTGGATGAAAATTGAAATTTTAAATTCATATAATGAACGAAGATTTAGTAAGTTATCAGGTTTATATAATTTTTTGAAGGTTCTAAAAAGAGCAATTTGTATATGCATTTTATAGCTTTGTTTTGTAAAGTTTGTAGTGGTTTCATAATAAAAATTTTGGCTGAGCCCCAAACAGAAATGAGGTATTGCAATTTTGAATAAATTAAACTGAAATATATGATTTTTGAATATTTTATTGGGGTATATTGTCTTATTCGAAATAGTATTCCAATCAAAGGTGAGAGTTGTTTTTTAAGATTGTTGATATGATTGGACCAAGAGAGTGTTGTGCCGATATGTAAACCCAAAAATTTTGTATTGTTGGAATACTGAATTGGTGAATTTTTTAATGTTATTGGTCTTAGAGAATCAGTTGTAATACTTCGTTTAGAAATAAACATAATCGATGATTTCGAAAAATTCAACAATAGTTTATGAACGAGTAGCCAATGAGATAGGATTTGAAGATTTTGCATATTGCGAAATTTTTTTCGAAGATAAAAGAAGTCACACATAATTGAAATACTTGAACAAAAATGAGATATCAATCAGCGTAGTACAAAGAAGAAGATGGATGTTGATTATGATAGTGGTAGTGATACCCCATCAGATATATCTGAGAAAGCAAATGCAATAGTATCTGATATGTTACCGGCCAAATTTAAGTTAAAAAAGATATAACCAATTTCGTGAATGTTGCGACGAGAAACATGTAAAAAAGGTTTCTGAAAATATGCTTATATGCTATTTTGAGGAAAAATCGAAAATTATAAAACCTCCTACGATATGGAGTGTCTACTCAATGTTGAAAAGTAGAAGTTTTAAAAATTGGTACCGTTCATTAAGAACAAAAGCGTCGGATACCAAGGAAAGAAATCTAAAGTTTTATCAGGGGATGATATCAATAAGTTCATTCAAGATGTTGATAACGAAATAAATTTACTTCATAATTTTGTAAGATTAGTTGCTCAAAAAGTAAAAATAAACACGAAAATCTGTCGTCTGAACCTTTATCAATTTTTGGAAGCGAGTAACTTGTCAAAGACAGGCCAAAGATCTTGTGGAACACCCTGTATATGGTGCTTCACACGAAACGATACGTCGACGAGACAGCGCACTCTTATTTTGACACTAGACTAATCAAGTGTCGAAAACAAAAGAAGAACGCTGTCACATCGCAGTACCTTGAATCCTTCTTCGAGCGGCAGAAGAAAGCTTCACTGATTTATTTATGGTTCGTCACAACACGTAGTATAGAATGCTTGTTAATATGAGAGGAGAAAGAAAAGTCAAACATTGATATAACTAAAATTAATTTATTTAAATATAAAATAAAAAATATCGGTTTAAATTCTCGGTGTGAAATCACAAGATCTCACTTTGTATATAGACAGACCGTTAAACGTGTGAACAACATGCAAATCTCACTGCAAAGGTATACAGTGCATCAAAACAATATTTGTTTAAAACTATAAAATGAGTGAATGGTACACAAGACAACATCAAAATAAAAAACATGAAACACTAGCCACTCTTACTGAGTTTTAAAACGAGAAAAAGAACGGCATAATTAATCTTAAAGTGAAATATCTAGTGACAGATAAATAACAGTAAACTCGTTTTGTATCACCCGGTGCAGGTCAAAAACAATTATTAAAAGAAAATGGTAAAAACGAATTTCTTACAAAAAGAGTCTACAGCATAAGTCATTTTCAAAACGTCAGAAATACGCAAACAGAATTGATAGTAAAACAAAAACAAATATCTGAGACAAATATAAAAGGAATATTCAGTTCATTATATAGTCTAAAATGGGTACAAACAGCTGTGACAAATATTTCTTCACGGGAATATATGGTCATTGACCTACTCACATAAGATAACCATCATCGAACGTAATACACTAGATGTGAGAGGGAACGTCGCGTGTCCCCGGTTCAACACGATTTATGATGGGACGGCGCCTTCAGGTATTCCAGAGAGATTGCGAATTTTCATTGAAGGGCGTAGAAATACTGTATTTATTGTGATCGTAGCACTTCACCTTTCTTTACTTAGGTACGAAGAGCACTTGTTTCGTTTTCGATATCGAAACTCGACGTTTATTCTTCACAGGAACTAGCGGATTGAAAACTATATACTTGGGTACACAGATCCATATGGCTGTAACTACTTTACTTAAAATTGTTGCTGGCTCTGATTTGCCTCAACAATACGCCATTTCGTAACGAACTGTCTCAAACTACATATCGAAATAAAAAACGTTTTTTTTCTAGACAACACTAAACGAAAACTTGAATGGATGCTGCAAAAATGCTGAGATGATACTTTCGATTCATTCCTACGACTAGGAATTAAAAACCGGAACTGACTTGCGAACTGACGATTAAAATTCGCGAAACATTATATATTTTGCCCGGAACTCGTAACTGCATGAATACTGGATGGACTACCGAATGGTTACTCAAAGAGTACTGGACTGATACTGAAAGGATACTGAAAGTACATACGCTTACGAGTTATTTTATACACTCATGAAGCTATAAATTTTAATATAATGAATAATAAACTAACACAATAGTGACATTAGTTACGGCTATTAATAACACTCTAATAGTCATTTTCTCATATATCATAGTGTTAATTCGGTTTTCTGACATTCTTAACGGGTTAAAATTGAGATTTATCGACAGAAAAATGTCAAAAACGCGTGTTGCAATTATATTTATTTCACCTATAAATATATCCTCGTGACTTTTATAGTCTGTGAATTCCTAAGACAATAACAACTTTTGTCTTTGGCCACCTGTGCTTCCGATGAATAATCGATTGGAACATTTTGTGCATCTGGAATACGAGTATTTATGTTAGATCTTCTCCTTCTGTAGTTTGTTCTACGATAGGATTTTTATTATTTTGATTATTTTCCCTACGTTTTGACGTTATCCTGCATTTAATTAACTGATTAAATGATTCTACAGGGGGTTGGCAGGGGGTATATCACAATCTTTTGTTTACATAGAAGACCCCTTTTAATTTTCGTTAAGAAATCACGTCCTAAAAACTTTCGCACCTATTTGGAAACATCCTGTACTGTAGAATTCGATTAATCGGGTATCAAACCGGAAGTACTCAATGTTGATTCTCTATTAACCAGAATATCTGTTCGATTTCTTAGGTTAGAAGACCCCAGACAGCTACGAGGCAAGTCACCCCACACGTCCCCCAGAGGATCCATCGCTGCTGGCACAGGAAAAAGAAGCGACTTCGGCAACCAGCGAAGCGTTTCCGACGACGTCGACTCAATCGGCGAATGCGCAAGTCTACTCCACCCAGACCACGCCTGGGGATCCCGGAGAGGTTCTTCGCAGTCCGAACAGCTCGAAGTGGAAGTCTACGAATTGGGAAAGGACTTCTCCAGATCTCTCCCCGGTTCGAGGAGATCGTCGTTCCAGTCCGCTCAGGAACAGCAGGAGCAGGACAGACCCGCTGTGCCTCCCCCTACTTCTTATAGTAGGGATAGAAGACGGAGCAGTTGCACCAGAATGCTCAGGGATCCTGAAGAGATACTCAAGTCGTTGAAGGCGGTCAAGGGAGAACTGGGAAGGACGATGAGTTTGTCAGGGGAGAAGAGACACAGAAGTAAGTATGCGTTCACTAATATCAGCCTGCAGTCAGCTATTTTTTATAGTTTCTACCCTGGAAAATTACAGATTGAAAAGTGCTAATATCATGGTAGTGCGCTATAAAAAAAAACGCTCCTTACGCTTATTATCACTTATAATCTCCCAAGTGCTTGAATTATTGCCGGAAATTTTTCGAGTCAAAAAAAATCATGTACGATATAAATTTCCTGCAATTAATTCAAGCACGCGGGGGATTCGGTAAGAAAATTTCACACCAAAATATATTAAATTAATGCTAATTCCATCTGACTTGGAGGTTATTAAAGACAAAACAAGTTGTAACATCAGTGGGCCATGAATGGCTTTTGTTGACACAATGACAGATACGCATTCGTATTGCGACGATGTGTTGAAAATATGTGTCTAACAGAACAAAACGGAAAGCGCTTTGCTGGATAAAGCATAAAAGCGCTTTAAAGATCTAGTAGACGGTCCAAATTACAGACCACTGAACTGCTTCAAATAAATCCAGCGGAAAATAAAGCGCTTTATTCATCTGTAGCGGCTGGAAGATCTGTCAGCCGTCTATCACGTAAAGCGTAAAAGCGGCTGGAGCCGCTCCATGCTGTTAGACGAATCCATTGACAGCTTAACCACTAACCAGTAACAGGCCTAGTCTATTCTGAGCAAGGTGTGATTTCAACGCCCCCTAGCATCAAAACTATTCATTTCTAGGGTTTATCACCCAATTAATTTCTATTCAAAATAACTTGAACTGCATCATTTTAAAAATTCAGAAAAATCCATAGATTTTTTCGTTTTGTGTCCTTTGGGGGGAGGGGGGATAATCATAAAAAACCGGTATTTCCTTTATTCAGGCATATTTAAACATTCAACGATACATTTGAGGGCACTCGAGACATTTTTTATTTGCGTTTCGTAATAGGAGTTGGGGGGAAGAAGAAGGGGGTAAGAATTTTTTTATAAGACAACACAATATTGTGCAACATTAGCAACAATGCGCAAGAGGTGATTTCAACGCCCCCTAGCAGCAAAACTGTTAATTTTTTGGGTTGACGCAAGGGTAACATTGGTTGAGAATTACATGGACTACATCATACCAAAAATTCAAAACAATCCAACGGGACCCAAATTCCATAAGCAGTTTGCGGGGTCCTTCAATGAATAAATATTTTTGGAATTGGATTTGGTTTCAAAATTGATTTTGTGGCAAGGCCCCAAATTGAAATTAAATTCTGAAGCTTTGAATATATCACACTGAAGTAAATATTTCTAAGATGTTGTAGTGGAATGTAATAAAATGTATAAAATGCCAATGATTCGGGATATTTGTTTTCATAAAACAAGAACATTCGTAGATCAAGAAAAAGTTTCATCAATGAGAAAACCAAGAATTTTTAAGTTTTTTCTGAATAGTATGCAAGAATTATCTGTATTGAGGGGTTCAATCTGGTTTTCTGGTAAGGATCTTTCAGAAATGTACATAAACCTAGATTTCTCAAAATTTAATGTGTCTTTTAACCATAACGGAATAAAACTGTGGTCACTTTCCATTTCTTCCTTTATTTCTTGAAAACTTTTTCCATAATAATTTTAAATGACCATTTCAATTCAGGCAAGATATCGAAATACTTGTTAAGCCCAGAGGTTATGCCCTGCCAAAAATATCACGTGAAATCTCATGAAAAAATATAGACGAATTACGAGGATATATTGAAAAAGTCTTAGCCTACTATAGAACCCAACAAAATTTCAATGTCAAAATATTTTATTACTCAACATATTCTCCTCTTCATTGGATACATTTATTACAGCGAACCTGCAACGTCGATTCTTCTTGCTCTGCAAACGAGACCTCCACAGCTTTCTTTACCTCCTCGTTGGAAGAAAATTTACGACCTTTTAAACTTTTTTCAGTTGAAGAAAGAGATGATAGTCGGACGGAGCTAAATCTGGTGAATAAAGGGGGTGTTCTAGTAATTCAAACCCTAAATCACCAATTTTTTGCATGGCAACGTGAGATTTGTGTGCAGGGGCGTTGTCCTGCAAAAACAAAACACCTTTGGATAGCTTTCCGCGTCTCTTCTCTTCAATTTTTTCCCGTAGAGTGGTCAGTAATGTCAAATAGTAATCTCCAGTTATTGTTCTACTCTTATCCATAAAATCAATCATGATTACTCCATGGCAATCCCGAAAAACTGAAACAAGAACTTCTCCAGCAGATTTTTGGACACGAAACTTCTTAGGTCTTGGAGAACCAGAGTGTCACCATTCCATCGATTGTTGCTTTGTTTCTGGATCGTAGAAATGTACCCAAGTCTCATCCATAGTAACAATTCGGTTTTCAAATCGAGCACAGATCGAACGCGATGCTACTACCCTTGCACGCTTTTGGTCAACATTCAAACATTTGGGGATTCATTTTGCAGCAATTTTTCTCATGTTCAAATTGACGTGAACTATATGATGAACGCGTTCGTATGAAATATTCAGTGCTTCAGATATCCGTTTTAGCCCAATTCGACGGTCTGTTAAAATCATGTCATGAACTACATCGATATTTTCGGGAATTGACACAGAAACTGGCCTTCCCGATCGGTCATCATCTTCAATGGAAAATTTACCTCTTTTGAAGCTTGCAGTCCAATTTTTCACGGTCGCATACGAAGGACATTGATCACCAAGGGTACTAAGCATTTCTTTAAATACAGGTACTTGATGATGGCTCGATTCTCCAATTTTTCGATTTTCACAATTTCGGTGGACATATCATATCATATCATATCATATCATATCATATCATATCATATCATATCATATCATATCATATCATATCATATCATATCATATCATATCATATCATATCATATCATATCATATCATATCATATCATATCATATCATATCATATCATATCATATCATATCATATCATATCATATCATATCATATCATATCATATCATATCATATCATATCATATCATAGAAATAATATATTCATTGAGCCTGTTAAAACAATGAAATCACAAAATTCAGTTTTTTTCAAAGGATTGAGTAATTTTAATGACCTCCCGGATGACCTGAAAAACGCACGGTCGCTACCTATATTTAAAGTAAAATTAAAGAACATCATGCTGAATGAGTGCAAGCCTTGACTTTGATATTTATTTATCGTTCTTATATTTTATTTGATGACTGATATGTTTCTTGCTGTTTTAATTTTTATTGTATTTTTATCTAATTAAGTGACTTATATTTTATTTTATTTATTTATACATGTACATTAGTCTTAGACTAAATAAAGGATTAATATATCATATCATATCATATCATATCATATCATATCATATCATATCATATCATATCATATCATATCATATCATATCATATCATATAATATCATATCATATCATATCATATCATATCATATCATATCATATCATATCATATCATATCATATCATATCATATCATATCATATCATATCATATCATATCATATCATATCATATCATATCATATCATATCATATCATATCATATCATATCATATCATAGAAATAATATATTCATTGAGCCTGTTAAAACAATAAAATCACAAAATTCAGTTTTTTTCAAAGGATTGAGTAATTTTAATGACCTCCCGGATGACCTGAAAAACGCACGGTCGCTACCTATATTTAAAGTAAAATTAAAGAACAGCATGCTGAATGAGTGCAAGCCTTGACTTTGATATTTATTTATAGTTCTTATATTTTATTTGATGACTGATATGTTTCTTGCTGTTTTAATTTTTATTGTATTTTTATCTAATTAAGTGACTTATATTTTATTTTATTTATTTATACATGTACATTAGTCTTAGACTAAATAAAGGATTAATATATCATATCATATCATATCATATCATATCATATCATATCATATCATATCATATCATATCATATCATATCATATCATATCATATCATATCATATCATATCATATCATATCATATCATATCATATCATATCATATCATATCATATCATATCATATCATATCATATCATATCATATCATATCATATCATATCATATCATATCATATCATATCATATCATATCATATCATATCATATCATATCATATCATATCATATTTTAACTTGATCAACCCTTAACTGATTAGTTTAGTTCCAATTCCAACAGTCATAAATATGCACTGATTCCTCCACAGGGTCCACAAGCGGGGCCTCCAACAGAGAAAACCGCAAAGACAGCGTCATGGAGCTCACCGAGACCGCCAAAGAATCCAGCCCGCCCTCCAGCCCCGAACGCACGTCCCCGCCCCAACTGGGCCCGGGCCAGATAAAACCGCGGGGCTTCCGCCTCTCGAGCACCCGCCCCGTCGAAATCAAGCTGGGGCTGCTGATGACCAAGGGCCAGCTGGAGGTGGAGGTGGTGTGCGTGCGGCACATCCCCCCGAGAGAGACGCCCCCGGACACGTACGTGAAGTGCTACCTGCGCGACGGGGACCGCTGGCTGCAGAAGAAGAAGACGCGAGTCGTGAAGCATTGCTGCGAGCCGCAGTTCCGGCAGACGCTCAAGTATCAGGCGTGCGACGTGCTCGGTCGCAGCTTGGTGGTGATGCTGTGGGAGCGGCAAGGGGGGTTCGAGCACAATCAGGGATTAGGCGGAGCGGAGGTAATACTGGTTTTGGGGAAGACGAAAGTAGATATACTCAGAGGCAGAAATAATAGTCAGTGACGTCAGTCACTATTTCAGGAACTGCCTAATAAGAGGGACTGGAATTCCCTTCCCTCTCCCTTGCCTCGCTTGGGCACTCTGAAGCTAAGAATACGTCACTGACTATTACTTCCGTCTCCGAGTATAGTTTATAAGAAATATTCATACTGAAAATGAGAACACCCAATGCATCATCATCATATCGTCAAACGGTGCAAGACAGAAATGTACAGTGGCATATTGTAAAGTTTCAGAACGTGAAGGCATTATAATGTCATGCCATCACAACAGCAATGCATCGTAATATCAATCGGTCATAATCGTATTCATCAGAATTCGTAATGCGTCATAACGTGTAACTCATCAGAACGTAATATATCATAACGTACTTTTTCATAATCTCATAGTCCATGCGCTTGCTCACACTATGGGGAAAGAATGTCGGTAGTGAAAATGTTATACACATTGAAGACCTCAGAAGAGATTTATGATATTGGAGAAGCTTATATTATCATTGAATACTCAGATTTATTCACCAATTGTTCTTGATTTTTCATAATTTTCCATTAGAAAGTTAACTGTACACTACTTGACAAGCACGCCGCTTTATTCTTTCGAATCCCTGGTGGGAGCCATGCAATCTATCCTACCCACTGCGCCATGTTAGATTCGCTATCGACAAAAAACTTCATTTCACATCAAACTTCAATACTTAGGTATATCGGCAAATAATAATAATAGAAGTCCTCTAACCATATAGGTTATGGCTTTGGGTACACTCTACGAGTGTTTCTGAGGAAGTATCATTATTATTTTGAATTAAAATTCTCCAATCAGGCCCTGTCTCTGAAGTTCCGACACATTCGCGCTAGCCTTATCATTATCCCAATAACCACTCCCCAAACTTTGCAGCTATTGGGTGCTTACCCCAAGGAGGTAAGATAAGAAGGCATTCTTTCGGCTATGATTTCTGACATCTTGCGACATGCCAGTATGATTTTTAGGTTCGAGAGTAGCGAATTCATCACACCGCTAAGGGACCCTATTATCAGAACAACCCTTTTTACAGAATAGTCTGGGTAGAGTCTGCGGAGTTCGAGGAGTAAAACTCGATGTTTCGTCTATTTTTCCTCCTCTTTTCGGACGGTATTCGTTTCGCTAGAAGCCGAAAACTCTATGACATGTGTATTTGTCTGAGGGTGGGGAATGAGTAGTTCCAGTAGATCCGGCACTTCTCATTCTCCACCACGGACTCTATATCCTCCGGAGCGTAAGGCAACACCGGTGTCTCGTCTATACCGTACGAGTGTCGTTAGTGGTAGTACAACACTCGTAGCGCCGCGTTATGCCTGTGGATAGAGCTGTGGAGCTGTGGATAGAGCTGTGGAGCTGTGGATAGAGCTGCGACCGCATAAGTTGGACATGCATGCTGACAGCAAATGCATTATGGTATCAGAAGCCCCATGATACGCTCAGCATCTAATATCAGGAACCTCTATGCCCATCACGCGACTACGGTAGACTATAATAATAATAATAACGTTTATTCATAATTCAATGCTACAAATATAAAAATAAAAGTATACCCATTTCTTAATAAATATTGTTATAAGTGTACATTGTTTTTTTTTCAGAAACGTCTGTAGAACTATTAAAGGGTGTATTTAGTCAATTATCATTATATCTATGATAAAATAGTATGATCAGTCAAACAGTATCAAACTGGTATGAGACTGATCATGAACCTTTTTGCATTCACATTTTCTTGATGAAACATTTAGAATTACAAAAAAAACACCAAAGCAAAGAAGGAATCCTAATAGTGTTGAAGACACTATCCTGCCAGGCCATTATGAATTCCTCGGTATTAGACTCGACCTGAAGAAGGCAAATGTCAAACTCTTGGATGAGCCAAGGTCTTCGATGTTGTTGAAGAAGACCCCATGCATTTTGGCTTATCCGTATGTAGCTTTACTAGGTCCTAGGTCTCCGCAGCTTTGATGTGTGCAACTCGGTGACAGAGTTTAGGTTCGTCCGTACAGTGTCTAATACGAGACCAAGTTCATCGGCTGCGCGGGTTGCTATCTTTAAAAAAAATGCTCCAATCCCTAGTTTTTCACGGTCGCGGTCTATGCAAAGAAGGGGATCTGAATTCCTGATTACTTTACAGGCTACATCCAGTACCATTCCAAACTCTACGGCCTTCTGGTTATCTGGGGAAGTATAACTGTGTGGAACGGACAATTTAGGTTGCAAGCTCCTATTGAGATGCATCATTTTACGAGTTTTAACGTCGAGTTATCGCAGCTCTTCCTGAGTCCATTTCATCACTCCAAAGGAGTAAAGAAAAATCGGAACGGCAAGCATATTAGTTGCAGCAACTTTGCAGGTCTGTCGGAGTATATGGTGATACTTGCCGCGGAGAGTTTTTTACTGTGATTACCTCTTGTATTATTATTATTATTCACAACATACCTACACATTAATGAGTCTTGGTTGATCCATACTGAGACTCATCGTAGTTTAATTCAGACTCTTCAAAATGAATATTAATTTATACCTCCTCAATTATTTCACTCCAACTTGACTAACTACTGATCTCGGATAAACGTTTCAATATTTTTACAGGTGGCCCTGGATTCCATAACGCTCACGCATCTCACGACGGGCTGGTACCCGTTGTTTCCTATACATTCACTGGGGTCCGATTCCAACGACTCGCCTTGACCTGGAATGGATAGTCCCACGGAAAGTTCAACTGAGTGAACGGTTTTCGTTCAGATTTGTAGCATGATGATCGATGAGTTTGTTCATTACCACATTTTCAGAACCTTCCATCAGCCGTTTCGTGACGTGAGGCAGGTTAGGTTAGCTTTAAACCTAGGTACAGCCTCTGTCAAATTGTTACGAAACGTCTTCAGATTATTAATATTTTCCGTTCCTTGAAATCGGGATAGGCCTTTTGCCTCCCAAAATCGGGATTTTGTTTCATTTAGATACCAGTCACGAATAATTTGGTCCAATTTGATTAACCTGTAAGCACTATTTGCTATTCCAGTAGATACGAAAGGAGAGCCTCACTACAACTATAGGCCAAAACACTGTGTATGAGAAAGAGGGTCCGAGCGCGTGAGAGAGGAAGAGTGGAAGCGTGCTGTGTGACGTTGTCAAAGATAAAAATTCCACAGTCGAGAGCGTTGATGGATATATGATTAAAATAGAAAGAAAAAAAGATGCGTCGACTTGTTTGTGGATTTGATCAAACCCACCATGAAGCGCACAAGAAAACACTAGGATACGAGACTCATTAGTAATGTAGATTGGAATTGGTTGGAGAATGACGTTTGGTGACATTCAATTTTTGCTGGTTTGTCAACACTGCATGTAGTTGTCGGTTAGTATATATACAGTGTGTCTCACTTTTCATGGAATCACCCCCGTCATGGAAATGCGCTTAGCGGTTCAATGGTGATGGCCTAAGTGATATACTCTGCCTGCCAGTCGCAATAGCAGTTTTCCCAAAGTTGGAATAACGGAAATAGGACGAAAATTTGCAGGATCCGAAGTATTTCCCCCTTTGTGGAGAGGAACGACAACACTAATTTTCAAAAAATTTGATAAAAGTCGTTTAGAAAAGGACTCGTTCTAGAGTGAAAATAGACATATTCTCGAGGATTCTTATCCAGATATTATCCATACCGCAGGAAGTTTTATTTTTTATGTGTTTTATTGTGTCCATTAGCTGAACCAAATCCGTATCATCTAGAACAAATGCGTCAGTAACAAAACTACCACTCATATAAAATAGTGGATCTGGTGCCACTTCTATTTTCCCCTCCAGATTACCTGCACTAATATTCGTTGAGGACGTTAGGATCTAGCAATATCATTGGACACAAGATTTTTTCCACGAAGATCATTGACAGCACGTCAGATTTCCCTGGATATGTTGTTGCTATCAGAAATTCTGTTATGATAATACTTTCGTTTTGCAGTCGAAATGAGATTTCTGTAAATTCTTCTATAATTAATGCAATAGTGATGAATAAAACCAACTTCTTCCTTATGTTCTTATAATTCAAGAACTAAGTTCAACATTGGAGGCATAACATAAGGCTGAAAGAGCGTCATTTAGAATAAAAATAAATACGGGATGATTGAAAATGTGTCAGATAAAAACGGATCATTGTGGATGTCTTGTGGATGGGGGATTTCAAAATAACATTAATAAACGTGTGTTGGAAAAAAGCTATTTATAGAGAGATGCATTTGTGTGAGCATTTCACTTATTTTTGGCCATTTTGCTTGCGTTTTGGCCGTTTAGCGTGCGTTTTGGCCGTTTTGCGTACGTTTTAGGCGATTGTGCGACCGTTTCAATATTTTTGCGAAGGATTTTGACCGTTTTGCATGAGTATCAAGCGTTTGTGTGGACGTTTGAAGCGGTTTTGCGGGCGTTTTTTAAACGTTTTTATACATTTCATACATTTGTTCGGATGTATCGACCGTTTGTGGGTGCGTTTCAAGCTTGTATAAAAATTTCAAGCGTTTTTGCATGCATCTCAAGCGTTTCGCGAGCGTTTCGATCATTTTTCATACGTTTAACGCGTTTTACGTACTTTTCCAGCATTTTTGCAGATGTTTCTACCGTTTGTGGGTGCGTTGCAAGCGTATTTGTGAAGCATTTCGAACGTTTTTGTGGCGCGTTTCAAGCGTTTGAGTAAATATTTCAAGCGGGTTTTGTGCGTCTCAAGCGTATTTGCGGTCGTTTTGATAGTTTTTCATCCGTTTCAAGCATTTTGCGTGCGTTACTAGCGTTTTTGCGGGCGTTGGACCGTTTTGCATGCGTTTGGACCGTTTTGCATGCGTTTCAAGCGTTTTTATGGAAGTTTCTATCGTTTGTGCATTTCAAGCGTTTTCGTGGCACGTTTCAAGCGTTTTTGCGACGTGTTTCAATTGCTCTTGTGCCGCAATTCAAGCATTTGTGTAAACATTTCAAGCGTTTTTGCGTGCGTCTTAATCATTTTTACGGACGCTTCGATCATTTTTCATGCTTTTGAAGCATTTTTGTGGACATTTCTACCTTTTTTGTTTGGCATTTCAAACATTTGGGTAAACATTTCAAGCGTTTTTGCGTGCGCCTCAAGCATTTTTGCGAACAATTCGATTTTTTATGCGCTTCAAGCGTTATTGCGTGCGTTTCAAACAATTTGTATGCGTTTGAAACGTTTTTACGAACATTTAGGCCATTTGTGCATGCGTTCCAAGAAAAAAATATTCACTCTTTCCCTTTAACACACTCTTACCCTCTCTCTCATACACTGTGTTTCGACCTATAGTGGTGGTGAGGCTCTTCTAGTATATCTACTTATTCCCATAAACTAGCCCAAAGCTGGAACGATAAGTGCCTGTTTGAAACAAAGAGAAACTTGGATTTGATCTGATGGAAGAGCTTGTTCAACGGTCTCCCAAGAAAGTATAAGCTTTAACCAAGAATTATAAAAATGAAATAAGTTGTGAATAGTAATTAAGTGAATTTGCAAAAATATTCAACTCTAACATTTTTCTATATAAACCTACTTTTTCGGTTAATATTCTTATATTGTACAGAGTTTATTGAATTATATTTCAAATGAAACTCGTTGAATTTTCAGAACTCATGAAGAGTTATTTTATGTTTAAATGGAATATACAGAGTGGCCCGGCGGCTTTTCCACTCCCTACGTCCGTAGAGTGAGTGACTATCGGGTCCGAGAATCAAGTGCACTGAGCAGACGAAGTGAACCAAGGATGAGGGCTTTCTGCATTCGTCCGGCGAAAATTTATGCCATATTACGGCAAACCGCTATGATTTTCAAATTCGAAAGCAGTGTGCATGTCCATCATTCCACCAAGGACTCCTATGATCAGAACCACCATTTTAACAGAGTGGTTTGGGTAAAGCCTTCGGAGTTCTAAGAGTAGATCTCGATATTAAGTACGTTTTTCTTCCTCTTTTTGAACGATATTTTGGTGTTTGAGGAGGACAACATCAGGCTTATTGGCTTGTATTTGCCTGAGGGTGGGAAATGAGTAGTTCCGGCAACACCGGTGTCTCGTCTATACCGTACAAGTGTCGTAGATGGTAGTACAACACTCGTAGCGCCGCGTTATGCCTATGGGTATCGGCTAAGACCGCATAAGCTTGTCATGCTGACAGCAAATACAGGTGCCCCACGACACTCCCTGCATCTGGTGCCAAGACCCTCTAGACCCATCACGCGACTATGGTAGACTAGGGTGTTAAAGACACCATCATGGCAGGCCATTATGAATCCCTTGGTCTCCGACTTTAGCTCACTTTACCTGTGGGAGGCAAAGGTCAAACTTTTGGATAAGCCAAGGTCTTCGATGTTGCTGAAGAAGACCTCTTGCATTGGCTTGCATTGCAGTAGCTGTAGGAGGACTTGGGTCTCCGCAGCTTTGATGTGAGCTTTTTGCTGAACGGGTCCCAACTTGGTGACAGAGTTTGGGTTAGCCCGTTCAGTGTCAAATACGAGACCAAGTTCATCGGCTGCACGGGTTGCTGCCTTAAGAAGAAATGCTCCAATCCCTGCTTTTTCATGGTCACGGACCATGCAGAGAACTCCTGATGACTTCACAAGCTCCATCCAGTACCATTGTGTTATGCAGATACTCCAAACTCAAGAGTCCATGGCCTCCCCGTTGTCTGAGGAGGTATAACCTTGGAACGGATTATTTAGGATTCAAGCTCCAGCATGCATCATACTATTTTTTACCTCAAAAATTATGTTGACCTATTCAAGCTTTTTTTATCCACCATAGCTACCAGAAAAGCCGTGTTTTTCAGTGGGCCACTCAAAGAATTATCAGAAGTGAAGTTCTTGCTTGAACTATATTTTTAGAATGCAGAGAATATATCTATTAAAGCATATTTTCTTATGGGATCCATACAAATATAAATTTCAAATCAACAAGTTCTTTCATAAATTAATGTCAGAATATTTACGACGGTCAGGACTGGGAATATTCGAGCACTACTCAATGAACACCAAAATTTTAGGAATTAACATTGCACCATAAAAATATCCGTATTTATAGCCACTTCCGTTTGTTCAACTGTAAACTTGCATAAAAGTAACAAGTGAAATTGATGAAATACTTATGGTAAGTTATTGGAAATATAATTATGCACTCATATCATATGACAACATAACCTTACTTATCTCCTTGCGGAACAGAATCATTATCATACGGACTTCCCAGATCCCAGAGGAAGACCCAATAGGAATCTGTGAACGTTTCTGTGATTTCAACTTAAACAACAAAGAGAAAGAATTGCTCCTCACACTATCTTCAGAAAATATTAAAAATTATAAGCATCTTCTCTTCATAACACGTTGATATCACAATATCAAAGTTAAATAAAGTAAGGTTGAGGGTAAGAATGGGTGATACCATTGTCTCAATCACGATAGAACATGTCTTCATTCCTTCTTCTATTACTGGTTCTTTTCGATACTTTTGGAGAACGGAATTCTTGTTTTTAAATTGATTAAAGTTCAATCTATGTCTATATTTTCAGTATTTGTCCAACTTGAGACTCAAACAAAAGAAATATTTTTGACTACCCTCGTATAAATACGAGTTTTCTTTCATATGTAGTATTCAGCTGAGTGCGTTTTTAAAATACATGGAGTGTCAAACAAATCGTCAAGCCTCCACATCTCTAAGGCTAGAGAATTAAGATTGTCCAACAACAAAACAAACAAAATCGGTCTTGAAGAAGTGAGCCACATTATCTTCAATTCCTTTAGTGGTATTCTGTTTCGGATTTGAGTGTTAAGCTATCATCAGGTAAAATATATTATTATTAAGCATTATTGTTGTTATTTCATCAACTTTATACAAGCAAAATAGGTCAAATCCAAAGAAACACATAACTCACATATCAAATCTGAACTCATCTCGTGTCTATTGTCCTGTATCAAAACTATTGGAAAAAATTTCACTACAAGTTCATTTCCTCCCCTCACCAAAGACTACGGGCTCAAACAACAGCAAAAGAAAATGCCAATATTTTTGCCAAAATCTTTGCTGGTTATCACAACGTTCGTTACCTGAAAAAAATTGTTTTATGTCATCATCTTCCACATCAGTCACATTGTGTAGGATTGATTAGGTTTTCTCCGATACACTTTTCCAGACTAATTTCCACTTCCACTTTGGTTCTTCACCGTGTGAACAATCTAGTGAAAGTGACTTCATGTATTTTCCATAGTTTTTCCAAAGATATCATTTTCCATTCTTTTTTGGCTCATTGTTTGAGTAGTAAATCAATGATTTGAAATATAATTCACTTCATCAAACTTCGTAGGAGTCTGAAGTAGCAAGGAGTATGTTCCTCGAAATGGAAAGTAATGTGAAAAGCTATTAGGCATTTATCTGGTAGGTAGAATATTCGTTTTATTATTAAGAACTGAGGATTTCGAAGACGGGACATTCCCAGACACTCCTCGCTTCGCTCCGACATGCTCCAACAACGCGTACGACAAAATGGTGTCTTATAAAACTAGTATAATAATAATAATATACTATTATCTGATTTCGTTACTCATTTTCACTTCATGGTCGTTACGACAGAGTTTCAATCATGTGAAACGCTACAATCATGTAAATTATGAAATTCCAATCAGCATTATCATTCATAAAAGCATGCACAGAAAATTTGAGAATAAGGTCGATTATTATTTAAAAATATTTTCTGCGTGAGCTTTCTAATTTTAAGAATGTCAAAACTGAATCGATAAGACATAGATTGGTCTTGGGACATATTCAAAATTCTCGAATAGAATCCTAGCTACTGAAATTGTTTGAGTTTACAAAAGTTTTCAGACAACGGTATCACAGCATCATAAACCCATAAGAATGCATGTCTACCGTGGAACAATCAATCCTGTTAATTTTACATTGTGTGCTTTTATTAACTAAAACTTAACGCACGATTGAAACGTTGTGATATTTCAGGATATCGAAAATAATTTTACAAGTTTTGTTTTTTATTACAATCATGGTCTTGGGCCTAAATATTGATCAAGATCGACCATTTTCATTATATCATATCAATAGATCGTAATGGTACAAAGTCATATCGATATTTTGAAGATCATAATTGATTATAAGGACCAACATTTTGTACATTTTTTATTATAATATTTTCAGAACAAGAAAGTGTATACATGGACAGTCTGAGGATCATCCACTTGATCTATAGTGGAAAAATTAGGAATATTGGTCGTATTTTCTATCTTTAATCTGGTGTTTTCCTTTCATCCCTCTCTTTCATCCTATCATTTATTAACCGAATTTAGTTTCAGTGCTATCAGATTAATATTTGAAATTGTTATCAACGCATTGACCAATAAATGCAGTGCTTCATTTTTTCAAAGTACCTATATTAAAATTGTTCCGAATGTTTCTGAACTCATGAGTTTACCATGTTCTCTCACCCCCAGCATCGTATCTGTCTCCCTTCCACACCTTTATCTATCTCACTCGTAATAAGAAAACGGTAGATTTTCGTTTTCTTTCCTTTCATTCCTAACCAAAACAGACTTTGCTATAAAAATAAGAGTCTGTTTTTTTTCAAGAATCTTTGATGATGATTTCGAATTTGAAAGGAAGAATTTGAATGGTATTTCTATACAAAATAGCTGTTTTTGTTCAGCCATGAATTTTTTTACGGATTAAAATAGTTCATGGTAAACATAGAGATGAGAAATCTGTAATAAATGAAGAAGACTTTTTCGGATTAAGACGGATGTAATTTTCGTCGTAATATGATAGTATATTATTCAACGAGCACATTAAGGTGACTATTATTTACGTGGATGAAGTTTACGGCACGAGCCGCAGGCGAGTGTCGTAAATCATCCAAGTAAATAATAGCCATAATATGCAAGTAGAATACTATACTTTGTCCACGACCGATAAATAATACTGTGTAAACAAATCACAATTTTTTTCTCTATACGTGAGTAACATGGAATTTGTATTATAACTAATTGAAAACAAATTCAACTATTCATTAATATTAATAGTAATATTTGTAGTAACACAATGTTCAAAATTGATTGAAGGCAATAAGTCTGAACTTTTATTGATGTGATGGTGTCAAGGTTAGAGATTCGGCCTACCAAACTGGCTTCGATCTCGGAGTACGGTTATTTTGTTTTTTTTTTTTTTTTTCAGGCAATTTATTTCCCTTTTTTCCTTTTGTTAGAGATGTAAATTATTGGATATTTGGATATCTTTTAAATTTGGTATTTTCTCATAGGTAATATGTGTCTATGTTAAATGAAGTGTCGATCGTTTTTATATCTAAGAGCTGCGTTTGTAGAAAAAATCATGTGTGTGTGTGTTTCGAGTACAAAGTGTCATTGCCGCTCTCTAAAGATTGTCGCAACTCTTTTTGTCGAGCGGCAATCAATCACTTTGCGCTCTAAACACACAAATAGCTATTGTCATATTGATGGTAGGGAATAATGATTTCATTAATCACTAGTGATTAATGGATATCGTAATTCTTGAAGAAACACATGCATAATGAATATTTTATATAATAGTCGTGGACAAACAAATAACAACAATGAGAGATTATAATATGACCGCAGTAAACTATTCATAGTTTTGGAGATATTGGCAGTTTTATGAATTTCATGAAAATCGAAACCTTTGATCAGTATTTCGAGTGCCGCAGGTACAAAACTTCATAGTTTGAGATTCCAATTTTTGTAATGCAACCTTTGGAGGAAAAAACTCACTTGCCCGATTCACTAGTTAATTTATTTTAATAGCTTACTTAGACTCTTCATACTGTAAACAAAATCAACATGCTAACCTGGCAATTTATTTTAAAAATTTGCTCATTCGGTGCAGTTTTTGACATGATACAACATTCACTATCTTCCACTTGAGGAAAAAAGATATTCCTAGTTTACTGCAATAGGAGCTCATTGTGAAATTTTTTCAATAATTAGGAATTCAAATGAAAACTCTTGGAAAATTGAAGTGACAGGTATTTATTAACAACTAGACAATGAAAAATTAGAGAATGTGTACAAACTGCCTGTCAAGTCATCTTTTTAAAAATATCCTAGGTTTTTTGTCGGATGTGGCAGTTGATGATATCTTTGTCATATGTCATGTGGAACCATGGAGACGAAGAACTCGAGGCTTTTCTGCGGCTCCTGAACAACATTAGACCGTCCATAAATTTCGCAATGGAAAAGGAAACCCAGTTGGGGTTGCCATTTCTTGATGTAAAACTCCAAAGAACCAATTGTAAGTTTCAAACGTCAGTGTACAGAAAATCAACTCACACCGGACCATACCTGAATTTTGAGTCGAACCATCATGGAGCGACAAAGAGAGGAATTATCCGCTCGTTGGTTGACCGGGCCTACAGCCTCTGTAACACCGATGTGAGTCTGACCAACGAATTGAATAACTTCAAGAGAGATCTGCAGCGGAATGGGTACTCCGACAAACATATAGCAGCGGTCCTTAACTGCAGAAGAGGCAACACCGAGAAATCAGATGAACCTACCCTATTTCTTTCCTATGTGAGAGGTTTATCAAATAAGACGAATTGGATCGAGGTACAACATCCGAACAAGCTTCAGATCAAGTAATACCATTCGTAGCCAACTCACAAAAACGAGACCACCCAACAAGAATAGTGACTCCAAAAACTGCATTGTTCCGTGTGAATGTGGGATTATGTTGGAGAAACTAAGAGGCCACTAAATGTGAGAATCGGTGAACACAAGAAAAATACTCAGCGAGGAGAAACATTGAAGTCGGGAATAGCAGATCACGTATGGACTAATCAGCACAGCATCGCATGGTCGGAAGTCGAAGTTATCCACAAAGAACAGCATTGGTATAAGAGAAAGTTTATAGAGTCGGCTTATATTCATAATAATGACGTGTTCAGTCAGCCGAGCATAGAGATTCGGAATGTGTGGAAGCCACTTATCACTCAGCTAGATCGATTGAGATTTCAATGAAAACTCTATGTCAAGACATGTCAAGACCGGTCATCAATAATAACACTCACCAGAAAAAGGTCGTTGTATCACATCATTTAACATTGATGACCTGTGAGAGACCCCACGAAGATTATACTCACCTTCAAGCAGGTACATTAGTTGCATGCTATATCATATTTATCCGAGATTTCTTGTCGCATTCACACACTTGATAATGACAGAGATGTTAACTGTTGAAACGTCGTGACTCAATCACATGCAAAGAATTTATTTTCTTTGTTTCTAGACAATGGAAGTCAAGAAGAATTCTACTAACACTAATACATTGTCAACCACTTTCAAACAAACGTAATCATTATTGTTGAACGAATTGACTATAGATGCCTCACACATCTTAATAAGGGTTTTATTAGCAACCAAATACATTTTAATATTGTGTAGATTATACCACTTATTCAAAATGGTGATATGGTATAATATTATTATTTGACCATTAAATCATTGATCACTGAACTCCTCATTAAATGTTTTCATAGATAGAACCATTCAAATTCATCCCAGTAATTCATCCATTGTATCAATAAACAAACTTGATTTTTTTCTGAGTTTCCCCTGCCGAAAAAATTAAACCTATTCGATTCGAAATCTTCCTTCCAATGTGAATCCAAATATTCCACCCATTCGAGAACATTCCATTACCGAAAACATTGCAGTTTCATCTACCTTTCATCTACCTACCATCTATACACAAATAGATTTTATCCGCTCATCTGTATCTCACAATTAACACATATACTTCAAAGATCGGTTGACTATAATGAGAAAATATTAATTCATATACATCAGAATTAGTGATGTACGTTTTAATAATGATAATAACGTTTATTATTCCCAAGACACAACAATAATTTTTTTTATGAAAACTCAGACCTTTCATACATTTTCTACTGTGGTATACTTAGTTAGATAATGAAATCCTTCTGAAACTGAGATGTACATGCATAGAAATTTTAGAGATAACTTTCCTGAGTAGCAGGTCATGAACACATTCTCGACAACTACCTAAAAATGGACATGGTACTGGATAGATGCATGCAAAATTCTATTGGTCATCAGATTTTTTTTATTTTCAGATATATCATACCTGTGATCGAGTGAAGCTTTCATTCATGAAAGTTTTTTGTGGCTGTACAGGGTGTTTCAATAAAGCGTTGAAAGTCTAACGCCTTTAATGAAATTCTATATATACTTGCGAATTTTCTCTATTTCTGGATGTGATTTTCTTCAGAACAAGATGATTGATCTTTCCAGAACAATTATCTCCTATGTCTAAAAAATATTATTTACAATAATGTCAAGTTAACAGAATAACGTCTATAATTCAATACAAAATCCGCACGTAGACATAATTTCTCGTGATAGGTGTCCGACATTCAACGCGAATTGTTCTGGAAATATCAATCAGCTTTGTCTAAATAATATCATACCCAGAAGCAACGAGAAAATTCGTACGAGTAGACAGAAAATAGAAATAGATAGGTATAGACATTCAACGCTTTTTTGTAACTCATTCTGTAAAGCAACAAAAAACTTGTGTAAACGAACACCAAAGGATTACATATATCCAGTACCATGTCCTTTAACGAAGGTAGAGGACATTTTTGGAGAATTCTAGAACATTATCTATAGAGTTGAATGTGTTAAAGAATCATTGCCATAGCTGTCAATAGTATATATGAAGAATTCCTTAACGACTAATCCTCCGAGGACTTCCTTTTCAGAATGGCATAGTAAGATTTACGTACGTTGAATGTCCTAGCTTGTCTATAAAAAATATACTCAATGGCCTAACATTGGAACATGACAATCCACTTATATATAAATATGAATACTATATAATTTGGACGGTAATTGTCTATAAATGTTAATATATAATATATTAGTGTTGATATATCCCATGATATACCGGGTAATTCAAATACGAGGGCCACCATTGAAAGCTCGGAGACTAGAGAAGAGACAAAGATGAGCCTAACAATATGACGTTCAGAAAGTTTTAAAATTCCCGGCATTTCCTGAAACATACGAAAAAACCAAAATTTAAAAAAATAGTGACATTATTTGATGGAGGATATCAAAATGTATATAAATATAAATTACCGTTTTTTCCCGCTAAACGACAGTATTTTCAGATTCACAATCCGATGTTTCTTATCTTAATATTTTTCATCCAGTACCATATTAGATATTCCCAATTTATAATCGAGTTTTTCATTATGATTCCAACGATGAAATACTTCTCCATCATACACAAAAAATATTTCAAAATAACTATTTTTAGTTAACACGTCTGCTGTTATGCTCGAAGTAATTTTTTTTAAACCATAATAGAGGGATAACTGGTTTAACAAACTTTACAAATCACAAGCACAAATATCACAAACATCGATAATTGGACTCCCTACACTGTACTTGTTACTTCACTTTTACTTCATTTTCAAGTCTTCGATATCACGTTACTCACGGAGCATTCACTATATTGGTCAAACCTGGAGCGTCATTGTTACCCAAGAGTTCGCGTTTTTTATATAGAACCAGCACCTGCTCATTTTACCCTTTTTTGCAACGAATTAATGGCCTGTCCAATTTAATGGGCTAATATTAGAATTAATTACACTGAAATCATAGGAACAGTTCTTGTTTATGAGTGTTTAGCTGTCTCGTATATCAGTTTAATAGCGAAATCCCCTATTAAAAATGTGTTTATTCTCATGTCTTGACACATGTTATCGCGGGGAACCAAGCCAGATGGACTAGCAGTTGGAAGACCATTTGAAATTTGCATAGTAATAAACTCATATCAAATAGTATCGAATATCTTTCTATTTCGGCCCGATTATAATGTTATAACAATAAAACATTGCTTATTAAGAATGCACAATATACAATCGGAATCATTATTTAGGCTTGACTTGACACCTTGTAATATGTACGTGAAACATTTCTGGAGACATGAAAAATACACAATTTGTTTCATACAAGCCTAAAATGTTTGTGCTAAATGTCAAATCGAAAAGGTATCTTATATTACTAATTTTTCCAGTAAATATTATCTCAATTGTTTTTCAACTATTTTTAAATATTTATTTTCAAATCGAGACTCTAAACACTTTCAAAATAAAAATAATCCAAATCAAAATTTTTTTCTTGTATTTTCGGAAATATCAAAATTTTGAAAACTGAACGGCCCAATATTAGTCACACGAATGCGCAAATTTGTCCCATTGAAACACCTTCGCATCTCCTATGGTTGCTGATATCCTAATGGTGGCCCTTGAATTTAAATTACTCGGTATTTAGCTAGTGAGACAATCTGTTTATATTTTTTGCTTTCGTTCATGCACTGGATGGTGTGATACTTATAGATATTAGATACTTACACCAAAGTTTGTAACAATATATAAGGTGTTTAGAACCATTTGGTCATATTGATATCTGAACCTTTCTGAAGCTAGTGACTTTTGTTTTGTTTTTCCTCAACTTTGAAAATTAAAGAATGAAATGAAAGCGTTTGCAACAGAACATGCAACAGAAGGTAGATATTCACTTTTATGTAATGCAGTTGTACTGATACTTAATAGTCATACCTAGCAAGGTTCAAATTTCGATTTGACGTGAAGTCATAGTATTTGTATATCGTCGAAACCGATGTGTCAGGTAGGTACTGTGGAAGGAATCAAGACTTTTATGATGAAAGCCACGAAAACCCCCACCTGTAGTTGTCATTGTAAAAAATTATACAATATGAGTAACGTTTAATTTTTGTTCAAATCAGCAACAAAAAATGCTGAAGAAATGAGTGGATGATAGCAGTGTTTTTGATTTGAATATGCTACTTTCTTTCTAGGAGGAGGAAAAAATCAAGAAAAGGCAAAAACAAAGATTTCTGTTGCCAAAAACATTTGATCTAGGTAACTTCTAAGTGACTACATTTAATTATAAAAAATTCTGTATACAACCATGTATAATTTGTCACTTTTTATAACAATTTTTTTCAGTTTGTAGTGTATTTTTTAATCTAGAGGGCCATAGAAACTTTCAATCACTAATTTCATACCTAAAATTTTGTGAAAAACTTTACTGTTTTTGGTCAAAATGTATCTGCTATGAAAAATTTAAATTTTCACATATTACACAGTAGATCCATTTTGACTGAAAACGATAAAGTTGTATTTTTCCAAAAAATTTAGGAATGAAAAGTGAGATGAACGTTTCCATAGCCCTCTAGATTAATAAAGAAATCTCAAAATAAAACAAAATTTGCTCACAAAAAGTGTCTAGTGACATTCAGAATACCATATGGAGACAAAACAAGTGAAAATTTACCAGGCGTCCCATTTAAAAATCGAAAGTTTTATATCGTATACAGGTCCCCCGACTTTCATTACATTATATTGAAAAACAATAAAGTTGTAGAGAACACCTGGTATATTCACCTGATTTCATGAGTGTTTGAAACAGATTGTTTTATTATCAAGTGTCAATTTCTCAATTGACATGTGAAAGTAATGACATAATCAAATCTTTTTTTAATGGAATTAGGTGCCATGTGACATATCATGATTTTCAATCAGATAATGCCAAAATAATGAAATTATAGACGCAAGAAATGGATCTTTCTTCAATATCAGCCACGCACTGTATATCAGAATACAGTACTACAGTTCATATAGTTTTCATTGATTTTTCAAATGTTTTGATATTTATTGAATAATGCAAAACCATCAAATATTAATGTTTAATGATAATAATAATAATCGTCTTTATTATAGCCAAGTAAGAGTTTACATGCATGCGGTCTTGGTGACATAGATTCAAGTTATTGACCATAAAGGTTGAAGTTTATTTTTGATCATGTACTAGACATAACCTAAGATATTCTTCAAATCTATGTTAGAAACAGAAAACAGAAAAGTACCTATGTTTTCATTTGTTTCTTGTTTTTTGTTTTGTTCTTCTGACAATGGAACTGAAACTAACATTTTGGGAAAGTGGCATATTCCAATCGACGAGTTGGGCTTTTGTAAAAGGTGTGATCAAAATGCCTCATATCATGAATTCAACAATCTTTCATATCTCACCCACTTATCAATATAATGTAAAGATTTACGATAATTATCCAGTGCAGTGTTTGTAGATGCGAGGTGTAAAATTCTAAGATCAGTTGAAAAATAATTTATAATGTTATAATCCGAATTATTTTTGTTATATTGCAGCCATAAATGTACTATATGTAAAAGAGTAAAAGAAATATACATATTGAAATATGATGGTCTTTTTTATAGCAATTTATGAAAAACCCCAACACGAATCTTACAGAAATCTTCTCGTCGTATATACAGGGTGTTTCTTAAGTATGTGTAGATACTTCAAGAGTATGTTGCTGACTTCGAAATAGGAAAAAAAAGTTCCCATTAACACATGTCCGCAAATTATTCGTTTCTAAGATACAGAGTGTCAAAGTTTAATTCTTATATTTGTTTTTTGTGAATAAATGCTAAAATATTTTTGATATTCGACTAAAGTTTGGTATCTGGGATCAGTTTTCAATGACAAAATCAAATTTTATGTTGAATGTGAAAATACTAATTTGTAATTGAATTTATTTTGAAATAAAAAATCTTGTCATTCAAAATCACTTGCATCGATTATTTCAAATCTTAATAACTCGAAAACAGTTGCTCGCAGTGACCTCTACCAAGAATATATTTTTTACACAAACTGAATAATAAACATTCCCAGATACCAAACTGTACCCAAATAACAAAATTATTTTGAAATTATTCACAAAAAATAAAAATAAGAATTCAACTTTGATACTCTGTATCTCAGAAACGAATAACTTGTGGACATATGCATATAGGAACTTTTCTTCTTATTTTGATGTCTGCAATTTTCTACACGTACTCAAGAAACACCCTGTATATATGCAAAAAAAGAGTAGGTATCAATTTCGAAAACATTGCCCCGGTTCATATGATTATCAATGATTGAATTGTAACTAGCCCTGGAGGTTTTTTTTAATATCCCAGGATGTGGGAAACATCATCGATAATTCTTGTAAGGTCTTTTTGACTTGATTATTGAATGTTTTTGTGGGTCTCTCTTCAAAAGGGTAACATCGAATGTGTCCGGTGTACTCAAAATCTTCAATTTTTCTAAAATGAGTTGGTACATTGCCGACTCAAATTTAAACCACTCACTTTCATTTCAACACACATTGGGCCTCCAAACTTCAAGTAAAGTTCTGACTGAATTTCTCGATAGGCGAAAATACTTTTAAAAACTGATGACCGTCAATTCAAATGGATTGCTGATATCGCATGACATTATTCGTTCCACGTTTTGTTCATATCTTGAATGGAAGATACAATACAGGGTGTATACTAAATGATGTCATTAATTGCAGGTGGTGATTCCTTGTCATATTTTATTAAAAAAAGTTCGTATAAACGTATGTCCTAACTTGATTTATTTTCAAGTGACGTGTCAAAGTTTTAATAAAAAATAGGTTGTTATTAATTTGCCTCAAAGGTCTTTTCGCCGATTTTCATGAAACCTGGCAGTTACAAGGGGCTTGTTTTCATGAGGTTAGATCTCAAATTATAAGCAGCGAAGGGTCACCTCTGATCGATACATATGTTAAAAATCATTTTATGCCACTGTTTTTCTCTAAGTTTCATAATTTTTCAGAATAAACATTCAAAAATACTTACAACTCTCTTATAATGCCGTGAATTCGAAATAGCAACACTTTATCAATCGATAGATTTCCTTCCTTAATTAAATAATTTCTACCCTACCTAAACACTCTTTCATTGGTCTTGTCGTTGATGGACTGGTTGTTTGTTGTGTTCCTGGGCCTGTCAACTATTTCTATCAAAACTTAACAATACATTTGTGCTTGATATTAAATAGAATATCAATGGGTAAAATTCCGTTAACCGGGCGCTACAAGCTACAAACATTTTTTTTGGGACTCGTAGTTTGACCACCTGAACAAAAAATCCAAATGAAATTTTTGGCGGTCTCAAATAATTTCGGAGATACGGGCCTTTTTTTGAATGAAAATTGGCATTTTCTGGTACACGTTCCTTCTTTGAAAAACACACTCAAAGGCCTCCTTATTTTCACCAGCACAATATACACACCGTAATTCACCAGTTTTACACTTTTTTTTCATTGAAAACAGTTTTTTATCAACAAATTGTAGCTTTTTCTAGCAAATACAAAATCAACAAATTCAAGCTGTTTTGATTAGTGAATATCTGTCATTTCAGTTGTCAGGTTGGTAACAAAGGAATCGAGGGAAGGGCGAATCTAATTTTGCGACATTGCCAATGTGATTCCAGAAATATTCAATTCACGTATCACATAGAATATTTTAGTAAATGAGTATGAAAAATGAGTTGATATAACACTTATAATATATCACTACTTTATCGATTTCTGACAACTTTGAGTAGAAATTTTCATCCCTTAATCGTTAGTGAACAAGACCAGAAATACGCGAGCGGAGCGAGCGCGCGCATTTTCATCACTACTTTGTCGATTTCTGTCAACTTTGAGTAGAAATTTTCATCCCTTATTTGTCAGTGAACAAGACCAGAAATACGCTAGCGAAGCGAGCGCGCGCATTCTCTTGAAAGTTGACTGAAATCGACAAAGTAGTGATGGGAATGCGCGCGCTCGCCCAACATTTCGCAAATCCGCGCATACGCGCGCTCGCTTCGCTCGCGTATTTCTGGTCTTGTTCACTAACGAATAACGGATGAAAATTTCTACTCAAAGTTGACTGAAATCAACAAAGTAGTGATGGGAATGCGCGCGTTCGCTTCGCTCGCGTCTTTCTCGCAGATATCTTCACCAAGAAGTGAGAGATAAGTTACATAAGTTACAAAAGTAGTAATAGGAATGCGCGTTCTCGCTTTTTCTTGCGTATTTCTTGCTGAATATTTTCACTAAGGATGGTTCACTCTCCGAGTGTTTATTAGGAACAATTATCATTATTATTGATGAAAAAATTGCCAGTTTCTAGGGCGCCAATACTTCCGAAAACTATTCACTACAATCATTTCATATTCATGATTATTCAGTATGCAGGAATTTTAGGGAATCTGACAACGTCGCATTGTACTCTTATAAAGTTATTAAGACTCATTGTTGTTGTTGAGTCAGTAAAAGACATTCAACTGGCTACTTTGTTATGAAAGAAGCCATTTCGTTGTCAGATAACTGGATTGGAAAAAAAATCTTGGTATTAATATTTTGAATGCACAAAAGATATTTTTAAATAGACAGAGCATGTAGCAGGCATTTTTTGCGAACAAATAATTACCTAAATAGACGTGTCGGATCACGAACATTCATTTTTGGTATATGCGCATGCGCAAATAGATAGAAAAGACTCAACCTATCCGTATCGTATAGTCGAGTAAGCTCGGTTAGGTTTGCATAAGATCGGGTCTGTCGGGTTGATTTATAGTCATTAGACTAGGTTATTTTATGTGAAAAGTGTTCTTTTATTTTTTTGTGTGCAAGTATATTCATATTTGTTTGCGCATATTTCCGTGATCTGTCTTGTTCTTTTGAATTTTGCTAGTCATTTAGAAACAGAATGAGTACCATTGTTTCAAATGTGCAGTCAGAGTGTTGATGGGAAAATTTGGTTATATCAACTCATTTTTCATACTCATTCACTAAAATATTCCATGTTATATGTGAATTCAATATTTCTGGAATGACATTGGCAATGTCGCAAAATTAAGCTACGCCCTTCCGTCAATTCCATTGTTACCAACCTGACAACTAAAATGACAGATATTTACTAAATAAACAAAACAGCATGAATTTGTTGATTTTGTATTTGCTAGCAAAAGCTACAATTTGTTGATAAAAAAACTGTTTTCAATGAAAAAAAAAGTGTAAAACTGGGGAATCAGGGTTTGTATATTGTGCTGGTAAAAATAAGGAGGCATTTGAGTGTGTTTTTCAAAGAAGAAACGTGTACCAGAAAATGCCAATTTTCATTCAAAAAAAGGACCGTATCTCCGAAATTACTTGAGACCGAAAAAATTTCATTTGGATTTTTTGTTCAGGAGGTCAAACTACATTTCAATAGTTGAATCAAATGTGTTTATAAACAATGCCCAATTATAATTTCTACCAAGAACTGTATCTCTTCAAGGACCGGAACGGTGAGTAGAAACAGAAAGGTAAATTCAGTGATTTACAGAATTTGGCATTTTCAGTATACTGATTTCGCCGCGAAGAAAATGCTGTCCAGAGGATTGGAGTTGAATTATAGATTTTTCTACATTTCTGTAAATTTTTTTTTTCATGATTCAGACATAGTTTGATAATTTTGTTTGTTTGTGAGAAGTATATACTACGGAATAAACTCACGCATTTGTTTTCTAGCATTCCAATCCATATGAACAGTAATTCATTAGTAAGAATAGTAATTGAGGTATAATTTCTATTTATGTTGAAACATGGTGAGCTTTGTTTTATTCTTGACATACAGGTGAATCAGAAAGTGAAGCGCATTTTTAAATAAGTACCAGTCCATTCAATTTCACATTGTTACATCGAAAGGGCCTCAATGTGCATCCGATTCCGAAGTATAAATGGAATGTCACATTGGGCTAGTTTCGAGTCACATTTTGCATCACATTTTGATGTCTCGACATGACCAACGGGGCACCGAATAGGCGTTTATGCGATAATAATGGAAGTCACTTTGCGATTCACTGGTGTGATCTGAAACATGAATGTGAATCCCACTACCATCTCTGAGACCATTCTGTGTTGACTGAGACGGAGTGGGCGACATCTACATTTCGAAATTTGTATATAAAACTCCACGAAAACAAACATTCTGCCATAAGATTACGTGTTAATAAATTAGTGATTATTTCTTTTTCATTCCATATTTGGTTCAATTTTTTTGATTTAATGGAAGAAGCATAGCTTCGATGTGACAAGTAAGCCAAAAAAAATTGTCCAGTGCCACAATGCAAGAATTATTCGTTTGCAAATGTCTCAATGCACTCTTCTCCCAGAAACCAGAAATTAGCTAAAACATTGGGAATTAAACTGAAAATCGGGAAAGTAATTCATAAACATACGTGTATTTGCATCCGTGAACAGTGTGAACTCTTTATTTTGAATGTTTTCACATCTAGTGAGAGAATTTTGGTTCATAACTGGCGTAAATTAATCCATTTATTTTCTAGACACAGCATTAAAATAATTGATAAAAATTGTCATTCCTTCTCAAAAAATGGCAGAAACGAGTTCACTGGGGCAACGAAATAGAGGAATAAATGAAGTAATACAGGATTTTATAATTGTAATTGTGTTTTTCTTCAAAACTTCAAAACTTGTCAAGGTCAATCAAGGTTAGACGCTGTTGAAGTTACAGGATCACGGGCCATTTTTCGTTCAAACACTACTGAAAAATTCAATAATTAAAAATAATATCAAAAAGTTGTCAACTGTCAAGACAAGATAATTAAATGACATTTGCTTTGTTTTCCCGGTAGGGTCACTGAATCTAGACGGCCGTGCCGTCCTTACGGGTATGGCCAATGGGCGTGGTCTAGTACTTGAAATAGTTCCAGTGTTCAAATAACCCACAAAACTTGCTCTCTAATTGGTGATTTTGTGGGTTATTTGAATACTGGAACTATTTCAAGTATTGGACCACGCCCATTGGCCATACCCGTAAGGACGGCACGGCCTTCTAGATTCAGTGACCCTATTTCCCGGAGTTTTGGAGCGCCACCTGGTGTCAATGGTGATCTCGAATACCTACAATTCCCTAATTTGACTTTTCCGATCGGAGATGTAGTTTTTTAGTTATCAACAAAAAACCGCTTTTCGCAACTTTGCCAATTTTTTAGGTTATGTTCGGTAATCAGGATCGAGTAGCATGATATGAAAACTCATCCTGAATTTTAATTTCCTATACGCTCATTTTTTTTTCGGATATTAATTTTTACACATTTAACATTGGACCGCTTCCTCGTTTCTTGGACTAAAATAGATATGACGAATAAGTCAAAAGATAGACAAAAAAATGTATATATCAGCAATAAATTAAACCTACAGTTCATATGACAGTATTGTTTATCCGTTACCACAACCCTATCAATGTTATTTCTAATCTTGAACATTATCGATCTTCTTCAGGGTTCAGACTCAGGGTATCTAGCCTTTGTAGAGTTTCTTCTAAATCACGTTCCTCTTCATCTGAACTTTGCCTTGGTTCGTTTTCAAAAGTATCTGGAGGTTGTTCAGAGTCTGTGTCCTCTTCAGGAGACTCATTGGTTGTGGAATCTCGATGACTAGTCTGTTGATGGGCAGGTTTATTCGTAGGAAGGCCGGCAATACCTGAGGATGTTAAGGTGATATTAAACTGAGTTGATGATCAACTATCCTTAAATATTCTTAAATCTATCCCAGGCCTGTCATTAGTGACTAACGATCATTAATGACTTTTACCTGTAACCTGTTTTCTTGCGACAATGTGGGTAAGCGGCATTCAAGACCGTTTATGTTTACTAATTTCTACAATTTTGTCCTTTCTATATGATTGTTCTAATTTCTCTATCTAGATTATTAACAGAGAAATATGAGTATTTTTTAATCTTTTGTTTTAATCTAGTATTGTACTCACGTTCTAATGATTTGAAGAGTTCAATATTTTCCTTGACAAAAATGACTGCTTCATAATCATAAATATACAAACCCACAAGAGTGAGTACTTACATTTACCTTCGAAAGTATACAGGCTGATTCACGGTGGATGGCACATTAGACGTTTCTGGTGAACCAGACAACGGATCACTTTGAAAATTTAATGCCAACTAAAATATTTTCGACAATGCGGTGTTGCCGCTTCTATTAGAAAGCAGTAGCAACTTTGATTTTTCAAATGGAACACTCTGTATATAATATTATTTTTGGAATCTCCAACAATTGCCCGACAACTTTTCTTGATATTTCCCTATACCTATCTGTTACCGTTTTCGAAATAAAAATTAATTTCAATGTTTTTCTTCGAAAATCATGACTTCTAAAAATGCCGATATCTTTTAGTTAAGAAGTACTATGATATCGAAATTTGGTTTGGAGTTAGGTGATACTTGGACACTTCCCACACGTCAGCCTAATCTCCGTTACTTCAATACAGGGTGGTAAAAAAATACAGTTTTTTCGTTTGCTTGAAAAAGTTGCTGAAATTTGATTATTTTAAATGGAACACCCTGTATATTATTGAAAATTCGGAAAGCTGCTGAAATTTGCTTTCTTTCTATGTATATCATACCTATACCTAACTAGTCAAGTTTCGGACTTATGAGCATTTATTTGTGAAAATGTCCCTTCAGAATGGTATTTCCATTCGGTATTTGGTAAGCAGGCCATGATTACTATTTGACAGTAGCGTTGTGACATTCTCCTAATAATATCGACATTTTCGTCACTTCAGAAGTTGCAAATACCTTCAAAACGATGGAACAAAACTATTCAAACGAAGTTCTTATGAATTTGTTTATTATTTTTGGACAGTGTGACAAAATTATCAGCAGAACATGTAGAAAGTTCAATGAAATGTATCCGAATCTACCGCCAATGAACCTCAAAAAATTTATACGAATTCAGAACAATTTCAATATGTTTGGATAAACTTTAAAAAAGCACCAAGAAACTTGAAATTGGAAATATTGATATGAATAATTATAAAAAAGTAAAACAATCATGTGGAATATTTCAAAATATGTTCGAATCGCTGGCCGTTCACTTCCAAGCACTTTAAAATGCGGGTGTTGACTGCTTTCGTGGTGGCAGATCTGATTTCATTGGGATCCAAATCTTCAAATGTTTGGGCAGTCCTTTCTAACAATTCATCTCTCGAACGCACGGGTATTTTGTAAACTTTTTCTTCAAACATTCCCCACAAATAAAAATCTAATGGATTAAGATCGGGTGATCTCGCTGGCCAATTCCATGGTCCCAAGCGCCTTATCCACCGATCGTCAAAAAGTCTTTCCAGTTCTGCGCTCACTTCTCTTGTGCAATGTGCAGGAGCTCCGTCTAGTTGGTACCAACAGTTTCGATATTCTTTGAGTGGCAGATTATCCACGAAACTCTCTACAGTATTCTCCAAAATATTCAGGTAGCTTCTGGATGTTAATGACTCCTCGTATATCACGTACCTCAATTTGTTGTCCATCAACATGCAGAAGACATTAAAACTAAATTTTTCTTGAAATCCGGCTTCTTTTGTGACGTGAGGATTTTCACTGGACCAATAATGACGATTTTTTCTATTGAAAATCCCTTCTCTCGAAAATTTCGATTCATCAGTCCAAATAATTTTATTTAAAAAAAGTGGATCTTCTTCAATGCGTGTCAACAACATTTCACAAAATTCTACTCTCTGTTGAGGGTCTTGAGGCTTCATTGCTTGAATTTTGGTGAATTTATAATCATGCATTTTATGTCTTCGCAAGATTCTTTGAACCGATGAATATTTTATACCCAAATCTTCTTCAGCACTTCTTATCGATGACTCGGGAAATGCGTGAAAATATGCTAAGACATTAATCTGGTTGTCTTCAGAAGTTACGGGTCGAGGCAAGTTTCTTGGTGCTTTTAAAGTTGATCCAAATGCATTGAAATTGTTCTGAATTCGTATAAATTTCTTGAGGTTCATTGGCGGTAGATTCGGATACATTTCATTGAACTTTCTACATGTTCTGCTGATAATTTTATCACACTGTCCAAAAATAATAAACAAATTCATAAGAACTTCGTTTGAATAGTTATGTTCCATCGTTTTGAAGGTATTTGCAACTTCTGAAGTGACGAAAATGTCGATATTATTAGGAGAATGTCACAACGCTACTGTCAAATAGTAATCATGGCCTGCTTACCAAATACCGAATGGAAATACCATTCTGAAGGGACATTTTCACAAATAAATGCTCATAAGTCCGAAACTTGACTAGTTAGGTATAGGTATGATATACATAGAAAGAAAGCAAATTTCAGCAGCTTTCCGAATTTTCAATAATATACAGGGTGTTCCATTTAAAATAATCAAATTTCAGCAACTTTTTCAAGCAAACGAAAAAACTGTATTTTTTGACCACCCTGTATTGAAGTAACGGAGATTAGGCTGACGTGTGGGAAGTGTCCAAGTATCACCTAACTCCAAACCAAATTTCGATATCATAGTACTTCTTAACTAAAAGATATCGGCATTTTTAGAAGTCATGATTTTCGAAGAAAAAAATTTAAATTAATTTTTATTTCGAAAACGGTAACAGATAGGTATAGGGAAATATCAAGAAAAGTTGTCGGGCAATTGTTGGAGATTCCAAAAATAATATTATATACAGAGAGTTCCATTTGAAAAATCAAAGTTGCTACTGCTTTCTAATAGAAGCGGCAACACCGCATTGTCGAAAATATTTTAGTTGGCTAGAGAATGTCCGAATATGCCCTCCATTAAGAGGCCATGAGCGCGATCATATTAGGGACGGTTTTTTTTTATAAAAGAGCCGATAACTCAAAAACGGTTCATCGTATCGATTTCAAACAAAGACAGGCTTCTAGAGAACGTTCGATTCTATGTACCTACGTCTGCGGCAGCACCTCACGATGCTTTTTACAGATAATCGATGAAGCTGCAATGGTATTTCTCTTCCATTAAAACTTGAAGCAATCTTCATCCAATCGAAACAAATTTGGTATCAGAGGAAAGTTAAAACGTTGATCTATGTACGTGCTGTAATGTTTTTTTGAAATTATTTGTTCATCTATAGTTGTCGTCAAACATATAAGATAAATAAAAAAAGCCGCAAAAAATGGTCTTATCTTTTCCTGGAACGTGCCACATAATGTGGGGGCAAGTGGTGCAAGAGTTTGAAATAGCTAGTGCATTATAGGTAACTTCGCCATGGGTATAGAATTTTTCAATTGCATCAAATTCATTATTGACAGAGGATTAATTAATCCAATTTTATTTAGATTAATGAGTATACTAGAGATCGATACTAAGTACATAGATACGAGTAATTCAAAAAATATATGCAGTATAATGATTCAATTTATCATTAATGTAAAAGTTATTCAACAAAAAATTACAAATAAAAGACATTCTTGTATATACAGGGTGTTCATTCAGTACTGCATTCTTCACGACTCAACATCTGGATTGTCAGGAATTCAGATATTTTTGTTCAGATAATTTAAAAGTGATCTAGAAAAGGGAATTCTCAAATAAGTGCATATACCAACATGGTCTTCCATGAAAATAAAAAGGGCCAGCTTCACGTGCAGTTATTTTTCGATTCCCGACTCGCACTCCCTTCGCGTCACTCTCGGAGCGAAGTTGCATGCCAAACTACACGCACATTCAAATATAGTACGCCAACTTCATTCCTCGAAGCTTCTCGATAGCTAGTGGGCCTTTTTTCGCGATGTGTTCTTTACATTCAAAGAGAAAAATTGCATGTATAAAATTAGAAAATGAAGATTCCAGAAGAAAGACACAGAGTATTGGTCCAAAAATGGTACTTGCGCCGAAATCACATTAAGACTACTCGAAGCAACTATACCTGTCTTCTCGTTAAAATTCAATTCGACTGTTCTTCTCTACAGTCGGAGCGGCGCGGGAATTGTCCCATCACTTTCAGTTTTGGATGACTCCTCTGTTCGAATCGCGCTAGAAGTTTAAGAAGTTTGGAACGTCTCGCGCCGCGTCAGATGCAAGAAGCGCCAGGCGCATGTTGACACTTCACGTTCGAATTTGGAGTGGAGCGATGGAGTGTCACTTTGGAAGTCACGAAAAACTGCACGTGAAGGGCCCACTTAATTTCAACTTTCCAATTGATCGCTGTGTTTCATTTATATGAACTCTCTGTAATTCTATGTTTTCAGATTGAATAGTGCGTTGCCACGCTATCATTATTTATACAGATTTTATTGCAAAAAATCACTTCACTTTGAACTGGAATAATACTTTCGTGTTTGAAGATTTTCTAATAGATGATATGCACAATGTGTGATTTTTTTCTGATTGAAGCTCTCAGTGTGGTATGTCAATGATCAATTGTGCTAAAATTACAAAATTATATTCATCATATGGGTGTCTTGAACGGACTTTTCATCCGACACAATTACATTAAATTTTGGTGCCAAATATAGTTTTCTCGATTTTTATCGGTGATTTCTATCAAGTTTTAGTGCAATCATATATTTAATTCTTAAATGAAATTTAATGTACTTTCATATCCTAAAATCAAATTTGGGAATATAATCAATATTGGACACTGGCATTCTCTTTCGTAAAATTATATTTTTATTCATCTGCTCTTGGGTATTTTGTGACTCCCTAAAATATTCTGAATAGCTGGGTGGGTGAAAAACATACAGTCTAACTCCCACCATCCGGTTATATCTCATTTCCACTGGATGTAATGGATCGCCTTCGTTAGATATCTTGAATAGTATGTGATTGGTGATCCTTCAGTAATTAAAGTAAATTCAATATTAATTTTCAACTTTAACGCCCTGCATCTCAAAAACGAATTGTTGTCTTTTACATGTTCACCTATAGCCATTATTTTCTGTACAATGTGAGAAATTAATGAAAGGACCGGTCCACCTTAGGAATCATCCTGTATGAGCAAATATTGTGCTAGTCCTCACATTTCCTCCAAAAAAAAACAATCACAAAATATATATTTCTACCAAAAATGCATAGTACCACGCCATACACACCTTATATGGTAATCACATGAGAATATTGGCTAAAATCAGTGTGAGTCAATATCAATACTTACATAACTTCAGGAAATTACCAGGAAATTAATTCCTATTTTGTCGATAACCAAACAGTTTTTCAGACTAAAATCGCACTAAATCAATAAATAAAATTATTGACATCTCTACCTTCATTCAAATTATTCCACCTATCGCCCCCACGTAACACTTAGCGCGGAAGATGTAAAGACCCGCACAGCAATTAGGAATGTTTTTTCCATGCAGGGTCGGGCGTAGTTATAATAGAAATCACAGCTGTTTGCGGTACGCCCAGCTATTAGCAAATTAGATTTCGACGGGGCAGTTGTTTACCCAATCTAAGGATACTAATAATTATAAAAATGGATGATTCTGAATACAAAAGTTACAGTGCTTTTGTTAAATTAACTTGAATAATCTGTACGCATCACAATATTTAGCGGCATATGTACAAGTCCGACCCTGGTTGGCGGCATGGGAGTCAATTTCATGCTATTCGACCATTTTTTTCGCCTTTTTTTATTTATCTTATATGTTTGACGACAACTATACCCAAAAACTTGCTTCAAAGTAACTGCATTTTTGGGACATTTTTGAGATTTTTTTTGTGAAAAAGTGGATTGAAGTTTCAATTTCCATTACAGCACGTACCTAGAATTGAATGTCCTCTAGAATCCTGTCCTTGTTGGGAATCGATACGACGAACCGTTTTCGAGTTATCAATTGACTCTTTTACCCTTAAAAGCGTCACAAATATAATTGCGCTCATGGCCTCTTAAATTTTCAAAGTGATCCGTTGTCTGGTTCACCAGAAACGTCTAATGTGCCATCCACCGTGAATCAGCCTGTATGCTTTATTACCTTTTTTGGGTATTGAACCATGGTCTCTCTTAATTCTTCGTCTCCTAGAAGGATCATTTCTCCTTATTTGAAGCATATTCTCTAAATCCACGATATACAAAAACCCTGCGATAAGCAGTTCACAAGTGCTCTCGTTAGTTTTATAAGCAGCCTCAAGGTCTTTGCTCGTTCGCTCATCATACTGCCACCAACCTGAAAAAAATATTAGCCTGGATATTTCAAAGAAATTCTAGAAGATTGAAACGTAAGAATGCATACATGTGTGGCGAGCAGTCAATTATAAACTTCTCAAATTAAAGTTTTATTGCAATACTGCGAAGCTTTCGCTTTTAAGGTTCATATAAAGTAAAATATTTCGCGTTTCTGAACTGTATGATGGCACTGACAAGATATGTTTTTCATACCATAGTGACAGCGATATTTCCAAATAAATTACAGTTTTCTGCAGGAATATCTACCGAATATCCAACGGTCAACCCTACTGCTAATGCATTGTTGCCAACAACATTATTCGGAGTACTGCGAAATAGCTCTGTAACGAAGCACAATTTTCCGACTTGAAATAGGTCATACAATGTGCTTCGTTGGGCTACCCTTTCATTTTTCAGATTCTCTTTGTTTTGCTATTTCCGAGAATTCTAGTTGCAACTGTTTGGCTTCACCATTTCCGCCGTTACTATTATTATTATTATTGTCATTACTATTATTACTGTTTTAACTGTTGTTATTATGATTATCATTATTACTTTTATGCTAGGGATTATTTCATATAATAATGTTAACGGGAAAACAGGTTCCGATACCGTAAGGGTATAACCTCACCTTCGTTTGTTTACAAATTTAATTCAATTCCTTGCTGCTCAACACCGGTTTTACTGATTGCCTACTTTACCAAGAAGTGCCGTCCCTTTTTTGCACACGATTAGTTCTTGTCCTTTAAAAATTTTCTTTTCAATAGGTTTCCAACTCCATTTCTTCATCCAACGATTTTTAGCACTTTAAAAAGTCAGAGCAGACTTTTTTGTATTTTTTATCCGCTGTACACGATAGCCTTGACATTCCAATGATTTGGTATAAATACGCAAACCATTTTCAAGACAGGGCTTTTTGAATTGTGACTCCCGTAGAAGCGATTAAGAATTAGTTTGCCAAGTGAGATTTTTCCGAGTATCCATCAGTTTTTTTTGTATTTTCTCGATCCGTAGTGCATCCGTTAACAAGTGAAAATAACCGTAAGCATTCCGATATTTTATCTCTCATTATTTGCCTGACCGTTTGATATTTATCAAGTGTTGCAATTAGAAACGATTAACTAGAGAACTTTTCATTATTTTGGGTATCTGTGACTTATTCATAAATCCGTATAATTTATCAGAATAGATTTCTCCGACGGCCGTTTCAAGTAATCACTCGACATCTCTTCCCTAAGGTGTTGTCAAAATTGCCGCCGGCTGGACCTGATCGCGACCAGTTGCTAAAACCGTGGAGAAATCAATCTGTGTGCATATTTTGTTTGAAACGAGGTTGTGCTCAAACTAGAGATTTTTCCAACGACCGTCACAGTAGCTGTGCGTTACTTGCATCCCTGAGGGGCAGAGTAATATGTCACTGGCCGGATAAGGTCTCGCTCGAAAGATAATACAGCCTTGCTTAGTGTTACTAAGGTGTTGTCAAAGTTGCTGCTGGCGGAACACACGCGAATTCCTTACAATAATTGGAAATCTCTGTCTACTGACTAGTGGAAGTGGCTAACTTGCCGTGGGCCGTGAAAGAACCAGTTGAAAGGGCAAATATACTGGGTATTTGCCAAATAAGTTTATCAGAGCACCTCCGTCGTAGTCACCGATATTCTCAATCTATTAAACATACCGTGTGTTACGAAAATTGAGTAAATTACTTCGGATACGAATCGATCTGATTGAAACACCCGTAGAACGTCTCCGAAAGGCCTTACTTGCTCGAACCGTTTGAAATACCGAGAACCCGCTTTCCGTGCCGAACCTGTTTCACCGACCGTTAAAAATAGGGTGTTTAGACTAGTAAGCAATGCGCATGTGCGTCATTAGTGCTTTTTGTAACAGACCCGGTTTCAGAAACATATTATGGTACTGGAGAAGATTAACAAACGAAATATTCATTTCTGCATACAGATTGTGAATTCTCAATCTCAATCTCTTGGTTTATTTTTGTATCAAACAAGGTGGTTGGAAATAAGGTCGGAAAACTCAATGTACTATAGTCTTTACGAAGTCAATTGAGACAACACACAACCAAGCGATCATACGAGGTTATATCAATTTACAAATTGCCGCTGATAATTTGAATAACACGTTATTCTCAACCGCTCCTCGTCTCAACTCGATTGGCAGTGCACATGGAGATGATATATTCTGTCACAACCGAACGCCTTTGGTTGGCCGCTGTCGAATTCTAATTGGTCAGAGACCGAAAGTCTTTTACTTGCCGCTGTCGAATTCCAAATAATTTTTTTTTGCTAGAAGATTTATTAAATAGACAGTGCAGTGCAGCGCAGCTAGGCTCAGTAGCATATCTACATCTTATATCATTATTCAGTTGTATTAATTAGATTGATTATCTATGCGGTATGGCATTCTGGAGCTAGGTCGATTTATTTCCTGCATAGAAACAACTTCTGCTTCGCACAACACGTGCAATTTTCATAAAAACCTATGCCATCTTATAGGATTAGTAATAATACATAATTATTCCCCCTTGAAAAAATATTATCCGCCGCCTGTTTCATGAGAGATCCGTCGACCCTAAACGGAATTTCAGTTTTTTTGCTGTCCCAACTGAGTTCGTATAAACTATACCAGCAATTTAGCCAATTTAAATACATCTGTTTATATATGTGTGTGATGCCAAATAAGGCCATCGGAAGGTGGAGTACGGCTACTATTATTTGTCGCTCTGGAGCGACCACAGAAATATAATAAATATTATATTTCTATGGGAGCGACTCACTGATTTTTGTTATCGCATTCACTTTTGAGCTGTAGGGAATATTATATAAAAGCTCCAATTTTTTTGCGTCGAGGAGGGGGGCGACCATCTATCGCTCCAACAAACCACTTTTTTCTCGATAATCCAACTTAATCTTCATGTCCCTTGAAGGGCATACCCATAGAAATATATATTATATACTTACTCTAGAATGCAAATTCCCAGTCAAAAGTGTTGTAAAAAGTTCAGGTTAGTCCGCAATGCGCATGCGCTTACTAGTGATTTTGTAACAGGCCCGGTTTTAGTAAAATATTATGGTACTTGTGAAGATCAACAAACGTTAATTCTGAATCTCGGAGAATAATGTTGGAAACCTCATTGCAATTATACCTGTTATTTGTATTTAGCCGATGTGAATACATATTTTCACATATTTATGATCCCAAATATTCAGCAAAGGCCATCAGAAAGTAGAGTACAGTTATTATTATTTCTCTACAATCATGCAAAAAGCAAAACTTTATTAAACTATATTCAGTGGAAAAAGAAGTTCTTTATTGCACTAGTGCAATAAAGTTTTTATTGCACTCATCTGTCATTCTACTTCAACGTGCTGTCATCATGACAAACATAAACATAAATTGTTCATTCACTTTCAACATTGAGGGTAAAAGTAAAGTTTGAGTTAAATTGTTCGTAACGTATTAGTTCCTAGAAGACAGAAATCTTTGGGAGATCGTTTGCTAACGAACAGTCGTTACCGACCGATGATGAACCCTTTCCTCCCATAAACACCTAACTATGTAGGCTTATTATGGCAAGAACCTGTCAGAAAACAACTACTCCCCTGGCTAAGACCGCAACGGGTATTGAATTAAATCTAACAGCTACTTGTGCAACGTTCCTCAAAACATCAGAGGACGTATTAGTTCCTGTTTCAATGCAAATCGATATTAATAATAAAGTATTCAAGTTGCGCTTTTCATTTTCCTACACCTAGTGCCGCACCTCAATAAATCATTTTTTGCTTTTTGCATGAACGTAGAAAAAATGTTGTATGCAACTCGTGCAAAAATTGTTTATTGCACTCGACGTGAAATTGTCCGACGAGGCCGTCAGGCCGAGTTGGACAATTTCACGTCGACTGCAATAAACATTCACTTTTTGCACTTGTTGCATAAATAACTATTATCGCTCTGAAGCAACTGATTTTTGGTATCACATTCACTTTTCAGTTGTAGTTAACCAACAAAAACCTATGGAACCACCCCAAATCGTCGGTGCGATTTTCAAGGAAGCACTGGATTGGAAAATAAATTGAAAGTAAAAAAAAATATAAAAATTCATTTCAGCTAATATGATGAATAATTTTAAATCAAATTGGATTCATAAAATTATATGCTTGGAAGTTCAATGTTTTTTTTCTAGAACGATTCATGTCAAAATAAGCAACTGCATTTAATTTAAATCATTTGGAGAGATTAACATGCTATTTCTAAGAGTATTTCTGGTTGTATTACCTTAGTGCAATTTCCACAATGGGGGTGCATGGAAAAGTGAGGCCAAAAGCATTTTCCTTACCATCAAAGAAAAGCACTTCCATATTGACATTAATTTTCTGAGGCGATTCTGTGTATGTTTAGTACTTTTTGTAGGACTCTAGAACTCATAATATAAGCGGTGTGGCAGAAAGTTGTATCGCTCACCACGCATGCTTACGCAGACACAGTTTTGGTACTGCACTAGGTTTCAAATTATTCTATTGTCGTTTTCACATGCATCTTCATGAGAAATTAGGCTGCCAAAAATTACAATTTTCTCACTCAAATGTTCTGCTGGGGTCTCTTCTTAAGAACAATAACCAAAAATCATGCCTTTTTTGTCAAGCTAAAATAATATTTAAGCTATTTTGAGCAAAGCATATAGGTACATGAAAAATCTCATTATCTACCAAAAATGATTTATTTCAGGTATTTTTTCTTTACACAACACTAAACAGTTCATTGTTTATTTGTAGGAAGAAACGGCTTTATTAGAAATTGCCTTTAAAAGAAGAAGATTAATGCAAATTCACGAATGATGAAAGAATAACCAACGACAACAAACACCACACAAAACGACAAGAGAAAATCTGAAATTCTAAAAACCGTCTCTGTCTCTGACAAGAGTGACAGATCTTAGTGACAAGTCTTCCTGTTGATGAAAAAGCACTGTTGCACGGTCATTATAATTACAGTAGCATAGGGTACATTGTTTTAAATAAGATGTCACATATGCGGCATGCTTTTCGCCGTGAAAATTGGCGAGATTAGCATTCTAGAGTAAGTATATAATATATATTTTTATGGGCATACCTTCGTAGATAATCTACCCCCTATTGTCATGGGCCAACAATCTATTTTAGTTGTGTTACCTTAGTGCAATTTCCACAATGGGGTGCATAAAATAGTGAGACCAGTTGTTGACCGTACAAATGAAAAATTGGAAATTTCGCACTGCATACGTCTATACAATCCACGCCGATATTACGTTTGTTATCAAAGTCATTAAAATAGCGAAAAATCTTATGTAATATATACATGTTTTTCGATAAACAACAAAATCGCGAAAACGATGCGTGGTATGGAAAATATGTATATAAACAATTTTATTGGCTTCGAATAGATCTAGAAAAAATTCCTGGAATATTTTCATAACTTGGAAAAAACTTTGAAATGTTGAAATTTTTTTTTTAAACGCCAAAAAATACGACGTAAATATAACGAGATATCACATCAATGGATAGAAACAGTTTGATGGGAAGATACTTTTCTTCTCTAGCGAAATTAAAATCGGAAAAATCCGTAAAAATAGTGAAAAATATCTGACCGTCGAGTATTATGGTTTAAAAAAAATTTAACCCCTCTGTCCCCCCTCAAAAGCTAGATGGAAAACCCAAAGGAATTCGTTTCGGACATGGAAAATAATGATGAAAGAAAATCGATCGGGGGGCTTGCCCCCCTTTCCTGTCACGAAAAAATTAGGAAAACTTGCGAAATAGAAATCGAAAATATCCGTAAAATTGGTGAAAATTATATGACGATTGAATAATACGGTTTCAAACTGGATTTAAGTAGGGTCAAGTCACTGGAAGGTCTTTTCATTGAAGAACTAGATTGTAGTAAATTAACAGGCAAGCGACTGTGCAACAATGACACTTCGATTGAAATGAACAGACTAAGAAACATATTCATTCAAAGAAAACTAAAAATGAAATAAATAAAAAAGCTTTTTAGAGAAAAACTTTCATTTAAATGCATTAAATAGAAGTAAATAAATTTTAAAGTGAATTAAACCCATCATTTGGTTACATTATAAAAGCTTGTCGTGACAATGAATATTGAGGCAATTTTAAATTTAATTTACAATAAGAAATACATAGATACTTCTCACGACAAGCTTTAATATCACTTAAAATTTTATAATGTAACAGCATGATGAGTTTAATTCACTTTAAAATTTATTTTATTCTTTTTAGTGCATTTAAATAAAAGCTTTTCTTTAAAAAGTTTTTTTTTTTATTTATTTATTTACTTAAAGCAGGCTCACTAATATCAAAAAGGAAAAGTCATTAATATTACATTTGAAATATTTATTCAAAACTTTACGCTTTATTCATCAAGTAATATTCACAGCATATGAATATCTACATCTACATTATTGTAATTACTTATGACAGAAGTAATTGGTATGGCTTTCGTTTTGTTGTTAATAACAATTTTAATACCAGGTTTATTTCATTTTTGAAGTTGGTACAGTTCATTATTAAAGGAGTAGAAATCTAGAAATGTATATTTACAGATAATACAGAGGTGTAGATATCCAAGAGAAGATAAATTTAAAAAATGCCAGTGTTGCATTTTGAAATAATTGGAAGTTCCTTGTTTAGACTACCATCCCCTTTTTGAGATTTTTTCTATAAAGCTTCCATTTTAATTGATCATATCACTGCAGATCCAGTAGTACAACCTTAACTTAAATAATAAAAAGATGCAACATTCTTAAAATTTGGCTCTAATTATCTCCAAAAAATATTTGTCACAACTTCACTGATTCTCTAACTCTCACAATATTTCAAATTTCAAAATAATAACTTTATTAATAAATACAGTCACCTCCTTAGAGATCTCATAATGATTCACAATAGTAATTAACGCAAACCTGCAACTCCCTTAACAACAACATTATTCAACTTATCCCGTTTGATTGACCTCTTCCTAGAAGAATTTCTTTTAGGATATTGAAATCTGTGTTCAAAATCTATCACGTAAAGTTCGCCACAAATCATTAAATCAAAACAAGGAATGTCTAATTTGAAAGCTTCTTCAATCTCTTCACTGGCTCGCTCATCGTACTGCCACCAACCTTAAATCTTTGTAATAAAATCGTTGACGATATTTTGAGGAATCCTTACCGTTTCTGCCTTCGTAAAACCATTGAAAATCATCTGGAACACCGTCGCATTTTTCAGCAGGAACAGAGAATTCTAGGAGATTGGGCTGATCGATGAAATCTTTGGGTATTTCTTGTCTACACATGGCGCATTTTTTGTTCTGATTGGCGAACCCTTTTACGCATAGGAAGCAGAAAATGTGGCCACAGGGTAACTGTGCGGGGTGAATACAACGCTGGAGACATACTGCACATTCCATGTTTTCATCTAAAAAAATGTTGAAATAAAAAATGAACGGAGAAAGAAAATGATAATAATACCGTTTTCTGAACATTTTGGTTTCACCAGTTGAAGTGCTTCTGCCATTTCTGCCCTACTGAATTAATGGAATGGAACAACCTTTTATTCGAAAATTCAGATTCTTGAGTTTTCTGAATAGTTGTCATACAGTCATATGTTATAGTTATGAATTTACATTAATAAATTACAATAATCATATTACAAATTTGGAATAAAATTAACAAATGACAGTTATTATGTCAACATTGTCAGTTGTCAACAGTGCTGTCAAAAGTCATAAGTGTCAACCATCGGTTGAAGAAATCGTCGATAGTTTTAAGGCTAGTTCATACCCCTGCGAATATTCACATTTTTTTGCGATTCGACTCATTCATGCTGTGATTGATGAATATATATTCGTTTATTTAGTTTAAAAAACGAATACAACACACAAAACAAAAATATGTCAAAACAGTTCCATTATCAACGATGCAGTTGTTAAAAGTGAAGTATTCAAGAATTCCCCATCGGGGAGATAATGTTACCTGATTCAGTTTTTAATGCATATTTATGAACTTACGATCCCTTTCTTCAAGGAAAAACATAAAATAGCTAGTGAAATAAAAATTATTGGTTTATTCATTGGTGCTCGAGGAACTATCACTAAATTCTTCGTAGATTTTGCTAAAGAATTCAATTTAACTATGAAAATTGTTAAATTTATAGCACTTGAAGTTCTGAAATATTCCATAAGAATTATGAAAGCACATTTCTATTGTCAATGACAGAAAACCTCTTCAAATAGTCTTAAGATATGAATGATGGTTTTTCGGGTTTTTAGGCCGAAGTTTATTTAGAGAAAAACTCGACGTTTCGCCAACACGAGTGGTTGGCATTTTCAAGAGAAATGTTTACAGTTTCGATCACTGAACACTACTTGTTTGGTATGCGTTTGGTATGCGTTTGGTATGCGTTTGGTATGCGTTCAGTGATCGAAACTGTAAACATTTCTCTTGAAAATGCCAACCACTCGTGTTGGCGAAACGTCGAGTTTTTCTCTAAATAAACGTCGGCCTAAAAACCCGAAAAACCATCATTCATTCAACGATGGCCGCGAAAGCCTTTCACAGTCTTAAGATATTTTGAATTTATTATTTATTGTATACTTATACGTTTTCATAGTATTCCTTGTTATTGATACAGACCACATATGTTGGTAGAATGTTATTATTTTTTATAATAAATATATATACCATATGGGAAAAAAGTTTATTATTAGAGTTTTAGATAAAAATTTCTGGGAAAAGTTTGTGCATGTCCGATAACCTAAAAATCGATTTTGACACATGTGACGTGACCACCAGTGTGTATGGCGGCAAATTTGAAAAAAATACCATGAAGAGGCCAAAAGTGGGGTAAGATGGCAAGATTCGGAAAAAAGTAATTTGAAAAAGTTGCTTATAATTCAATTTTATACTTACATACAGAGTTTCAAGCAATAAATTGAAGAAAATTTAAATTGCAATATTTTTAGAATATTTTCCGATCTCTTTACAAAAATCAATTTTTTTATGAATGGCCTGACTGTAGTGGAACATTTGTATTTTGATGATAATGACAAAACTCTCTCATTTTCTCCGCACCAGAAGGAACTAAATTGAAAAAATTGGTTTTTGCAAAGCACTCGCTGTTACATATTTGTTCGTATCTACGTTATATCAGAATTCCAAGACTATTGTGATGATATGGCAATCTAACAACATCATATTTGAATTTTTTTACCCGGTTGGAAAAATTGTTATAATTTCTTTCATTAGCAATGAGCATGAATTTAGTTTTACTACTATAAATTTTTAACAGGTTTCCACAGCACCATTCCTGTATTTGATATTTCGAATTGTTTAGTGTACCAAAAGCACTGGGTCTGATGGAGAGAAATAAATTAAAGAGTCATCAGCAAACAAATGGATTTTACAACTTCCTGCTGCTTCAACGTTCAACAATATCATCAATATATATCAAGAACAGTAAAGGCCCAAGAACACTTCCCTGTGGAACCCCATAGCCATTTTCTATTTCCTAAGAGAGTTCATTATTAAACCTTAGTTTCTGTTATCCAGATAAGTAGTAGTATATTGATCCACAGTTTCAAAAGCTCTTTGAAGGTCAAAAGATACTGCACCTGTCAATTAATTTTGTCCTGGACTTTTTTTTTAGTCATCCAGAACAAACTGGAAGGCTGTTTCACAGCTATTCTTCACAAACCTGACTGAACATTGTTGACAATTTTATTTAAAAATATATTATTGATTCTGGGTTTGATGGGGTAGTTGGATGAGCTTTGAAACTATGTTCCTAATGCTATCAATATAGAAGTTATTAAGAGCATTTGGTATTTCATAAATGTTTTTGATGGTTACATTCTCTGAGTTAATAATTTCATTTAAATTTCCACATGTTCCATTCCGATACCCTGTAAAGCAATTTCTGAAACTCTGATAATCAATTTTTTCTCATATGCTGCAAACATTATTGGCAGCACTGTATAATGTAGTTCAAATTGGATATAATTATGTAGTGTGAATTTTTGAAATACTTTTGTTAGAAAATATCAGCCTACATGCATATGGACAAAAACAACATTACTGCAGATAATTAATATTGTATTTTCTATCATCCACTTCTTTTCATATTTCTTTTAGGAAATACCACATTTTTTTTGTCGTCACTTTATCAAAACATACATTCAAATCAATTCTAAACAAAACCAGTGCCCCTACAAGTTCATATCAGTTGGTTCTGGTAACGGCAATTGATTATTAGCTTTAGATTGCGAAAGGAAAGCTAAGTGCCCCTTGGGGCACCTATTCGCATAGTGTCCCTTGGTCCCGCACTTATAGCAGGTAACATCCTCGAGTCTTTTGGGTAGCATCTTCTGCAAGTACGTATTCTGAGCACTGGTAGCTTCCGAACTCTCATTGCCAGGCTTATCATCAGCCTGGAGGACAAAAACTTTCGTTGGATCAACCATTTTGTTGCAGTGAATCGCTTTATGCCCGTGTTCCCCGCAGAAGTGGCAGATGATGACAGGAGTCTTCTTTTGATCCTTGAGATTTTGATCAGGGGGTGCTGGCAATTCGAATCTAGGATGGATGTACTTGCACTGTGGGCCTTCAGGACAATAACCAGCCAGGTAGTTTGTACACAAAACCCTTCGTACATGTCTGTGTCTGCAATGGGGCCCATGCCGACAAAAGCCTCTATCGTACCATGGGCAATCTTTTATTTTACTCTCGGGATCAATGTGCAAAAATGGACACTCTTTATTATGACATGCATTGAAGCGAGAATAGAAGTAACATTCAGGCATTTTGGTCATGTCGTACTCGTGCAAGAATTCGCATTGGTCTCCTTTTTTACACAAACCTCTCAGCCAATGTTTACAAACGATTGTTCTGTCTCCACGGACATGGCGAAAAGGGCATGCGGGGCCCTTGAGACATCCATTAGGTGTGTTGAAAAATTGACAGACGGCTGAAGTCGATTCTAGAAAAAATATATTAGGCAATTCGTCGAAGATACAATCTGAAAACATTCTTACTGTCCATCCCTGCAAAGGGTAATGCTAGGGCCCCCCATTGCTCTTCGAGTGCAACCTCTATATCAAATTTGATGTGATCAACATTAGCTACTAAACACTCCATTTTGGTCAGCTTATAAACTATAATTAATGAGAATAAATTTAAAAAAACTTAAAGCTACCGATAAACCATAACCAAGTTTGTTTACAACTACAACTAGCCAACAGCTAGTGCTGCCTGCTGCCACCTGCCACTGCCAGCTGCCAGTTGCCAAGCTGCACGACAATTTTTGTCGTTGAACCGTATTCAATAATGTTTCAAAAACTTTTTCAATTTTACGTCATAGATTTGACCATGATTTCAAAATGGTGCATTTCGTTTCGAAACATTCTGTCTATGACGTCATTATTTCAGTGCTAAAAAGAAAAGTTTTTAAAACGGCCCAAATAATTTTAAAACAGCGATATGACAAAAAACAGCTCTCTAATTGCACGGCACGCTCTGTGATTGGTCACTGTAATAGCGGTAAGTTTATATGACCGACAAGAAGAAGGCAAACCGAGTTTAAAATGCGTGAAGCCAATATAACCTAACCTTGCGTAGACAGAATAACCAACCAAAAATGTCGGAGCGCTTATGCCGTCTATTTTATTGCCACTGCTGCCGATGCCGCATGGTGTATGCTTGTGGATGCCATTTCGAAATATCAATTGTACGGAAAGATTGTACTAGATTTCATATAAATATGCCATAGCATAGGAACAGTGACGACTGCTGTGATCTTCAGAGAAAAGACCATAGATATTATGATTTCTATGGAAAAGACCCAAAACAGTTAAGTCTCGTTCATACCCTCGCGAATTTTGCAATTTTTCTGCGAATAAAATGGCTGCCGACATGATTCTGCATCAACGATCGGTCCGGCATGATTGGCAGCCATTTCATTTGCAGAAAAATTACGAAATTCGTGAGAGTATGAATAAGTATTTATGGAGGAGAAATGGGTGTAGTTTTCAGGTGAACTCAACGGTTTCATACATACTAGATCAAGCATACCCACCCAAACATGAAAGCATTGTTTGGTTCTATAATAATGCAAACAATTATTGACAGTTTTCCATCGCAACTAGGAAACACTCAAGGACACTGAACACTATTTGTAGAGGATGGCCCACTCCCTATGTGGCAAAGTTGCCTCTCGTTTGACGTCACCGCGATGCCTTTCTTATGGGTTTGTTTTGTATATCTATATATGTATAAATATAAATCCGGATGGATTTATCGAGGGGCAATATATTAAAATATAAATAGAAAGGTTATTAGGTATAGACCTCAAATTGTAGTGCAAACGTATTCACTCAAGCTTAAGCTTATATAGATATAGGAAACCATTAGGAGGCATCGCGCTGACGCCATTTGACGGACCCATAAAATCAGTCGATTGGGCCATCCATGGATGGATGACATTATTTGTAGTGTACTACAAATAATGTTCAATGTCTTTGGGGAACGCTAGCTTATGACAACACCAGCGGTGGTTACATGAATAGGGGTAATGATAGAAAAAAATATTCTAAAAATGCCAGAATTATATTATCACAAGGGCTGCGTACATATAGTTCATGAACACAAAATTCACCCCAACCTTTAAACCTTTTCTGCTAACTTCAAACCGCTTTACACTCACTTAAGTGCTTCTCGCATAGATATTTTCGAGAACATTGCAACGAATTAACCGCCTCTTAAAACATAAGGCACTTTCGTTTATATATGAAACTAACTCAGCCAGTCGCTTGCGTAAGGCTGGATTCCCACAGATCCGATGTCCGATGATCCGATGGTACGAAAATGTTCTGATTGGTTGGATTGGTAGGTGTGACAACAAATCAACCAATCAGGACATTTTTCCAACCAATCAGAACATTTTCGTACCATCGTATCATCGGACGTCGGATCTGTGGGAATTCAGCCTTACGCGTTGTTTATGGTAGATTTATGCAACAATCATAAGTCATAAGTCTTTAGTCATAAGGAAGAATATTCGTCAATGATTGGTTGGTCCGTATATTCCAACCAATCATTGACGAATATTCTTCCTTATGACTAAGACTTATGACTTATGATTGCTGCATAAATCCACCATTACTTCTCACTCATCCGTACGACCTCGTTGGCGTATATCTCCACAATGAGAGAGTTCACTAACGGTTGCCAACTTCGATTTTTGACATTTTTGTATGAAAAACTAGGAAACTCTGATTTGATTCTTCATGCTTTCATTAGTAAGCAATGGAATAGTATAAGCCACCTTTTCAATATAAATTTCCCTGGGTAAGGAATAAATGAAATATTCCAATCTAAAATAATTATCATTAATATCTCATTAATTCCATATCCAGGGAAATTTTCATTGAAAATCTGGCTTATACAATCCTATTGCTAACCAATAAAGGTATGAAGAATCCAATCAGAGTTTCCTAGTTTTCATACAAAAATCGAAGTTGGCAACCTGATTGTAACCAAGGGATTACTTGGTTATTTTCTTTAAAATTTAGTTTTTATTTAAAGTTTTTGCAAATTGCTTTGTAAAGTTTTTTACTTTCGAATTCAACAGTTTCTATGTATAATAATATTGTCGATTGTTCTACTGAAAAAATATCTAAGTGACATTGACAAATTGAAACATTTATAGTTTAGGAAATATAAAAACACTGATAGTCCAGTAACTCTTCATAACACAACCATTAGAGAACTCTCTCATTGATTTCCTTCTTAGGGTGAGTTTTCACGAACAGAAGATTCAAGTAATGCGCACGATTATGAAATGAATAAAATAGCCTAATAAGTGGAATATGTGGAATTACTGACCCAGGTACGTGAAAACTCACCTTTAGTACCAAAATCCTATCAGGACATCTCTGGAATCGATTACAGAAGCACACAAATGTTTTGTCATCAAAAAATTCTAATAAATGTAAATAATAGTCATATGTTCTTGGAATTGGAAACTGGAAATATGCATTATTTTTGTAATAGATATTCTAATCTTGAGCACCGTCTTCCATTTGAGAGACGGATTCCTATCACTAATTGGAAAAAAGACTGATATCTGAAGAGCATAAGGGCCAGTTGTATAGGTCCAGTTAAACTGCGGAAGGACTCACCAATGGTTTAGAATGTGAATATCGTTTATTAAATTATTTTGGAAGATCTCTCATTCTATAAACATTGGTAAGTCGATCTGGGGTTTGAACTGAACGTGTACAACCGGCCCTAGAAAAGAAACACTTGGGTACAGAACAAAATTTCCGCGATTTGCTAGGTATAGTTTTATGAATATTCTGCATGTTCACCAACACCAAACACTACAGTTTACAAATGATCTAGTCTATATACTCCATTCCAAATTAGAATACAGTAGGTGGCGCCGTGATCAGTGAGGAAAACTCACACAGCTAGATTTTTGTTGCGTCCAAGGAAAGCGCCAAATTTGAAAAAGTTACTATACTTTCGGACAGCAGCTTACATGGGGTATGGTCCGTATATATTCTTGGTTACTTTGGTTAGTAATTTGGTGGTCCGTATATATAAAATTCCTGAAAAATCGGTGACTATTTCCTGAAACTTCGGTGAATAATCTGTCACCAGAGCTACCATACTTTTTCCTCGGTAGTTTCGGGAACCGCTTGTCACTAGTCAATTTAACTCATTTCGTCAGTTGACAGTTTTGAAATTTTGAACCAGAAAGTTAAAGTTTATTTTTGAAATCTTGAAATAAATAAACCAGTGGGGAGCAAAAACCTGTCTCCAGAGGAGGCACCTAGGAATAAGCGATCCTTGTCTTTATGGACACCTAAACTGTCTTTTAATTGGGATTTATCCTGTTTAGACAATAAATGTATTTTTTTTGAAGATTTTTTTATTTTATTTATTTAAAGACTAAATTATTTACGTTTTTTACGCAATATAACCGTCAGACATTGCCGTTTTGTGAAGTGTTAAAATCACTCGAAATGTTGAATAATCAGAATAATGGCAAGTGACAACTGATAAGGGGTCCGTATATGTGGATCCGGTTGTCTGAAAAATTATAAACCGCGAGTTACCGATCTGAAATCTTCGGCGATATACGGACCATACCCATGGTATTGCACTGGATTCCAACCAATTAGCGTGAAACTCGAGCTTCCAGCATTGTATTCTTATTTGGAATAAAGTATAAGTTCTTTTTGGTGTTATCTGATCATAAAAACTTGAAAACTAAGGAAAGAAAACAAGTTATTTTACATGACACGACGCTTTTTTAGCCCACGAGAGGGAGGTTGCTGGTAATACTGCTCTGATGGAGCAACATTATAATTAGTTTAAGAAGAAGAAATTACTTTACGTTTTAGGTCTTACGTCATCGTTCTTACTCGACAACTTGACTCTCCACTACCTTTTACTTGTTACCTACTGTTTTTGTAAATATTTTTGTTTTTCTTTGAGTCCTTTGTTCCTATTTTGTGATTGTGGATTTAGGGCGAACATAGACTTGAAATTCAATTCGCCATATAAAAATTGGATGTTGTACTATGGCTGAGAAGATTAGAAATATACCCGTGTTTGTGTTTCCAACAGAGTTAAAGTTTTATTTAGCTTCGAAATCAACGCACAAGCAATTGCTGACCATATATAATCCTTATGAGGTGCCAGTCAAATTCAAAGGTATATCAGTTTAAATAAATAAACCTCTAGGGCTTATTGAAAATATTTAAATTTTTAGTGTTGAGCACAGCTCCCAGGAAATACACAGTGGTGGATCCGGAGGGGAGTATTGGGTCTCAGATGTTGGTGGACGTAGTAGTCAGACATATCGTCCCAACAGAAACTAATGCTAACATCACCGATAAATTCAGAATATCTATACAGGACCACGCTACCAATCGAGTATGAATGTGATTGTTTTCTTTAAAAAATAAATATCTTGGCATTGTAGGTTGTATAGTATAATGACTGCTAATTTTTTACCATTTAACGAAGAATAAAGGACATTTCACTAGGTATTATTTGACTTCAATTGCCTTATCGGTATTTTTCAGGTTATTGGTAAGCGAGATATAGAGGCGACGTTATTCTCAGGAGAAGCAGTCACGTCCACGGAACATGACTTCAAGAGCCTTCCAAGTAATACCAAGGAATCCACCGGTGATGGGACATCTTTATCATACAGGTACATATGAATAAATGAATGAGTTGGGAATAGTACATCACATTACTAGTGTGGAAAGTGACTCAACACGCTATCTATAAATGCTAGTGATCCGCAGGGATCCATTTTAGAGTCAACACTTTTTCTCCTTCACATCAATGATTTGTTGGGAGCTACTTCTCATGCCCAGAGCATAGCTTCGCAGATGATAGTACACTTCATGAAGCATTCTCTTCTAAATTTCCAATATCAGCCCGTGAAACTACAAGGGAAGGAACGTAAATGATTTAAATATGGGCCTAGCAAAAATTCTAGAATGGAGATCCAATAACTTGGTAGAATATGAATGAATATTTAAATTACCAAACATGAAGTGTACAATTTTCCCCTGTGAAGCCATTTCATTCTGTGCTGCCTGTTACAAACAATTATCAGCTCAATTTTTCAATCAATATATACTTTTTTTTTTTTTGAAATAAAGATATTTATTATTATCAATACTACATTATTGAAATGTTCCACACCCATTTGGGTATTATGTATTGTACACATGAACGAATAAAGAGTATCTATTCCTAAAAGTCATGAGAAAGAAGGCACTTTGAAGGTTCATATTATAAAAAATACGTTTTTTTCAGATCCTCAGAACAAAGGCAAGCATCAAATGATTACATATCTATCATCGCAGGGGTCATATGTATGATGCTTTTGTGCCTACCAACCCACCAAGAAGTAATGCCCCCCTCCAGAATTCCAGAGTACCTCCACCTCAGCTCAAATTTCAAGTTGGTTGTAGCGTACATTTTAGGCTTGGCCACAGTGGGAATACTTCGATTTAGAGCACCTTAATATAATCATAATCAAATTTTAACAGTATGGGTGATAATTTTGTATTTATTCGAGTGGTGTTATATTTATTGTAAATGTTTACTTTTGTGAAAGTATTTATGACAGACCAAGCTAAAGAGGTTTCTTCCCTCACAAAATAAAAGACGCAAATGGCCTATAATAATTTTTAAAAGATAGGTCGTTAATGAAAACCCAGTTTTTGCCTCTGCAAAATCGTTTTGTGGAATTTTTTAAACAAGCAATAGTGAAAATAATTACAACTTTTTTTGGTTTCTTCAAAGATTATTCAAGGAATGATTTTACAGTCAATGGAACTTTTGTTGACATTTATAAAACCGACAAAATGGATTTTCAGACGACCTGATCGGTGAATTTTCCACAGAGAACATCCGGGAATAGCTCAAAATTTATAATTTTTATAAATCTGAAGCTGGAAAAACAGTATTGCGGAAGCTGATAGATAATAATATGTGGTTAACTGTGCGCAAGATTACAAATTGTGACAGGCTTTCGCGACCATCGTTGAATGAATGAGGGTTTTTCGGGTTTTTAGGCAGACGTTTATTTAGAGAAAATCTCGACGTTTCGCCAACACGAGTGGTTGGCATTTTCAAGAGAAATGTTTACAGCTTCGATCACTGAACACTACTTGTTTGTTATGCGTTGTCTCAGCCAGTATTTATGGATCGACGTACTCGTACCTGCGTCGGTTACCCCCTCGGATTCATTAATTTCCCGGTATGGTGTTATTACCGTTTTCTTGAGAACAGGTAGCCATGCTTTATTCAATTGTAACCCTTCTTCAGTTCTGTTGAAGTTGCTGGGATGTTTTTTGATTTCGATTGCTTCTTGGAAGAGTCTTGGATAATATGCATGTGTTGTGGCAATTACTTGGGTTTCTTCGATCTTCACTCTGTGATTGTTATTGTTAATTAAGCGCATGTTCTGCGACAACGGATTTTTCTGAATGTCCTAACCGGCAATTGGCCTTGTGTTCCTTTATTCTGGTATTTGTGGAACGCTTCGTGGTTCCGATATAAACGTTGCCACAGGTGCATGGAATGCGGTACACCCCAGATAAGCTTAGTGCATCACGTTTATCCTTCGCCGGTCTCAAGTGATCCTTCAGTTTCTTTGAAGGTTTATAGATGGTTTTGATATCATACTTTCGTAGTATACGGCCAATCCGATCTGTGACCCTAGAAACATGGCAGGAATGCTTTACTTTGTACCTAGCATCCATTCGATCCACTGTCGCTAGAGTTCTTTCTTTTGCGTTTTATACACCGATCAATTTCGCATTCCTTATATCCATTTGAAAGAAGTGCGCTTTTCAAGTGTTTGACACGGAGTAGCTTCATTTTGCCGAGACGCCCAACTTTTTCCTCTACGATAATTCTCAATAGTGGTACAAAAGTCTATTGACTGTAAAACGATTCCTCCAATACTTTTTAAGATATTCGCAAAAAGAACAAGAAAGTTATATTTTTTTTCACTATTTCTCGTTTTAAAAATTCCTCAAAGAGTTTTTGTTGGGGCAAAAACAAGGGTTTTCATTTACGAACTAACTTAAAAAAATTAGTAAGCCGTTAGCGTCTTTTATTTTGTGTGAAAAGAGCGTCATTTTTATCAAGAGCTTGGCCTAACAACTGAATAAAACGGAGTATTTTTATATGTGGATGTCCTGTTATGGAATAAGTGATAGTGAATAGGTTTATTGCAGTGAATAGTTGTTGACTGGTTCACTCTACGTGGGACTTTGTTCATTAAGTGAAAATGTTGAACTGGTTTCTTTGGACTGTCTTTATGTTTGTGGTTCGATAATAGACAATTTCCAAACAAAATGAATTCCTAGTTAGGTTTAATTAGATCCCTTGTAAATAAATCTGTATTAAATTCATAATACAATTTCTTTTGGTTTTATTATTATAAATATAGATCATTCTATTTTGTATTGTAAGATTCCCTAGACTTATAAAATGTATTGCTGAATAGATTTCGTGGCTACTTTTTCGTGGAATCTTGCCTTTCATACAGGGATGTGTACATATATCCCAATCTTAAAAATGATAATAATAGCGTCTTTATTCGTGAATCAAGGAATTGAACAAGTGTGCAGCAAAAAAAATGGATTCTAGAAACGTTGTTGAAAAATAAGAAATAAATAAAAATATGGAAAAATACTGGTAGAAATAAAATATAAAATATATATACCGGGGTCTCCGCGGAAGTTGGCTCGCCTATAACTTTTTTGTTAATAAAGAAATTGGAATGAAATTTGGAAGATCTGTATATGTCATAAAACTGCATTTTTTCAAAAGTTACTCATCTTCATGCAACTTTCCGTTTCACCGGAAGTGGCAAACTTCAATTTTCTTTTGTTTCCGTATGACATTCTGGATAAAGAACCACGTATCACTTTCTGAAACCATTTATTTTATTTATTTTTTAATCTAGAGGGCTATGAGTAAAGGAATATTCAAATCACAAATTTCAGTCCTAAAATTTTGGAAAAATACAACTTTAGTGTTTTCGGTCAAAATGTATTACTAATTACCTTGCTGCGACGCCCATGGTTTGATTTGACAGGACGATAAATAAGTCGTAAACGGACGTAAACAAACATGATCGTTATGTTTAGAGTGAATATAATACGGAATTCCAACCTGATAACCGAGTGCAAACAGAAATATCCGACAATGCTCTTTTTAACATGATTCGGGCTTTGATGTTTGTATACAACGTCGGGTATGTTGCTTTCTAGAAAAAAACAGAATATGTTTTATTGCTCGGAAGGTTGGATCGTTGGATGGATGATTCACTATACAAGCCTGACAAAATAATTAAACATTTTCCAACAGTTTTTTTTGAGTTGGTGGCTTGTGTGCAATATCTTCGTATAAGGTTTGTTCATTTGTGTCAGTGAATTACAAGTGTAAGAGAGATGAACAGATAAAATAGCTGTGTATATCATGATTTATTGGCACAAGTTGCTAAAGGCTTGTTCATTCCTTCGCAAATTTTGCAATTTTTACGCGAATAAAATGGCTGCCAGTCATGCCGCAACAATCGTTGATGCAGTATCGTGTCGGCAGCCATTTTATTCGCAGAAAAATTGCGAAATTCACGAGGGTATGAACCAGACTTAATGCAAATTCCTATTTTTTCCTGTTGGCATCCATGCGGTCGGAGAAGAGGATCAAGAAAATCAAGAGCAAGTTTCTATAATCTCTGTTTCATGCTAAATCATGCATCGACATTTATGTAGATGGTTTACAAAATGATGGAAATCAAGTAGTGACCTGGCTGAAAGCACTAAGAGGAAGCAAGGTCCAGAAGAAGAAGAGTTGTCTCGTTGACTGAGTAAGTAAACTGAGTTGAGGTTAGTTTGGTTTTGGTAGTCTTTAGTCTGAAATTTTGTGTCGTGTTTGGTTTTGGTGTTATGAATTTGTTTCAAAGTTTTTAATTTGAAATTATTTGCTTATGACTAGTTAATCTAGTGGACTTTAACATGCTGGTTCTATTTGAAACTCCTGCTGGATATGCGATATTCAAGGTACGATTTCCCCCAAACTGTTGAAAGCAACCCTAACCTTAATTTTACCATGCTTTCAGCTTTTGGATGAGAAGAAACTCAAAGAAACAGATAGTTTATACAAGGAGTTTGAAAGTCCAGAATCTGCAGGAAAAGTGTAAGTTGACCAAGAAATAAGAATATGCTTGAGTTTTATTTTATAGTCTCAGTGAATTAGGACAAATTTATGAACTTGAATGACGGAAATATTGTATATTACAAGTTTGTTTCATGTAGTTGTTTTCTCGCAGTAATCACTTATGGAGTCTGATGGTAGAAGGTAAGTTTATCGGGCTATTTCTCGAAACAAAAAGAAAAGTGGTGTTACTTATCTCCAGAAACGATTCCGAAAAAAAATCGTGGGCGTCTCCGATACTTTTCGAGTTATGACCTTTTGAATCTTGAAAATCGACCATTTTCAAACACGATTTTTTCAGTGACAATCGCACAATATGCCTCCTTCTTTTTGTTGACCCTTTTTTGAGATTCTATTCAACTCATATTTCACAATTACAAGCACCAAACCCAAACATTTGACACAAAAAATCAACCTAATGATGAAGTATACGAACACTACCAACTTACCAAAAGAATGAACGCCAATGAAAATTGGGTTTAAACATGGTAATATAAGATTAAATTTTGTGAAAATCTTTTGGTTTTGGTGCTTGCAATTGCGAAATATGAGTTGATCAGGGTATGAAAAAGAGTATACAAAAAGAAGGGGTCATTTTGTGCGATTTTTTACTGTAAAAATCGTGTTTGAAAATGGTGGATAGCCAAGATTCAAAAGGTCATAACTCGAAAAGTATAAGAGACCCCCACGAAATTCTTTCTGATTCATGTTCAGGAGATAAAACTATGTAACACCAATTTTCTTTTAGTTTTGAGAAAAAGCATGATAATCTTACCTTTAACTGGAGTTTAACACAGTGCTGGGCTGACCCAATTGTTTTTAATTTATTGCTTTTGTGAGCGGTGTGAAGACAGCAGCCAAAAGTCAGCTGCCGAAATTTCCGGAGTTACCCGAACTCCAGTGGCGTCGGGGGTATATTTTACAAGACTGTCAGTTGTATTTAATCAATCATCAGCAGCCTAGCTGCTGAGCAGCTAGTGTTCATTTACTGTTTGTACCGGGTCTTCGTTTATACAGGGGCGATAAAACTTAACAAATTTTGTGAAAACTTGCACGGCCATCAACTAGCCATAGGCATCATAGGCCGCTGTGGTACTGATTCTATATCACCCGTAGATCAGAATTACTGGCACCCCCGTCAGATTTATACAGGGCCAAAAAAAAACAAAAATTTTCTCTGGAAAATTAATTTTTTTGAAAACTCGCATGGCCATCAACTAGCCATAGGCGTCAGAAGCCGCTGTAGTACTGATTCTATACCCCTCATAGATCAGAATCACTTGCACTCCCGTCAGATTAAAAAAACTTGAAATTTTCTCTGGAAAATTAATTTTATTGAAAACTCGTACATCCATCAACTAGCCATAGGCATCATATCGGAAGAAAATATTCGAAGACACTACTTGGCAGAAGCCTATTAAACTAATAATCATAGGCCGCTGTGGTACTGATTCTGTATCTCCCATAGACCAGAATTACTTGCACTCCCTTCAGATTTATACAGGGCCAAAAACAACAAAAAATTTCTCTGGAAAATTAATTTTATTGAAAACTCGCACATCCATCAAGTAGCCATAGGCCGCTGTGGTACTGATTCTATATCCCCCATAGACTAGAATTACTTGCACTCCCGTCAGATTTATACAGGGCCAAAAAAACTTAAAATTTTCTCTGGAAAATTAATTTTATTGAAAACTCGCACATTCATCGACTAGCCATAGGCATCATAGGCCGCTGTGGTACTGATTCTATATCCCCCATATACTAGAATTATTTGCACTCCCGTCAGATTTATACCCGGCCAAAAAAACTTGAAATTTTCTGTAAAAAATTCATTTTCTTGAAATCTCGCGCGGCCGTCAACTAGCCATAGTGCAGGTAAATCTGCTTTATGAGAGATATAGAATCACTGCCACAGCGACCTATGATGCCTATGGCTAGTTGATGGCCGTGCGAGTTTTCAAGAAAATGAATATTTTTCAGAGAAAATTTTAAGTTTTTTTGTCCCCGTATAAATCTGACGGGAGTGCAAGTAATTCTAGTCTATGGGGGATATAGAATCAGTACCACATCGGCCTATGATGCCAATGACTAGTTGATGGCCGTGCGAGTTTTCAAAAAAAATTATTTTCCAGAGAAATATTTTTTTTGGCCCTGTATAAATCTGACGGGAGTGCCAGTAATTCTGGTCTTCGGGGGATATAGAATCAGTACCACAGCGGCCTATGATGCCTATGGCTAGTTGATGGCCGGGCAAGTTTTCACAAAATTTGTTAAGTTTTATCGCCCCTGTATAAACAAAAACCCGGTATAAACCGTAAATGAACACTAACTGCTCAGCAGCCAGGCTGCCAATGATTAAATACAACTGACAGTCTTGTAAAATATACCCCCGACGCCACTGGAGTTCGGTTAACTCCGGAAATTTCGGCAGCTGACTTTTGGCTGCTATCTTCACACCGCTCTTTTTGTGGATATTGAAGGTCTATAATAGACAAGTTGTTTCTGATTTGAACTCTTAATGATATCTTGAGTAGCAAAGGGTTCTGCAGTAATATATTTTTCTGTACAAGTTGTTTTGTAATGTTTGTGAAAAATCTACATTGTTTCATTAAGAACAAAAAGTATTTAACCCCTTCACCACACAAGTAATTTAATTCCTACATGCGCATTTTGATAACAAAGTTATCTTCATCAGTACGGATTACTAAATCATTATACCAGTCTTATTTATATCAAATAATTAATTACCAATGAGTGACCCTACCTGATGGACAGTTCCAACCCCACCCAATAAACAATACAACAAAGGCACTTAATTATTCCTTTACTGGTATCAAATCAAATAGTTTGGAATTTAATTGACCATTATCATTATTAAGCAAGGGTTTCCAGCCCCTATTTCGAATAGCAATACTTTCATAACTATCTAATTTTCTATAATCATCAACTGGCTTTATTAATTTTAAATTTTGGATATTAATTTTAAGATGATCCGCGACACTCGATTTATTTTCTCGCAAATATTTAGCATGTGCCAAATGTTCGCGGAAACGAACATTCGTGGATTTTTTGGTTTGGCCATAATATACACTATCACAGTTTTGACAGCTAATTTCATAGATTCCTGATCTCTCTGAAGTTGGGAATTTTGTCTTTCGGATTACCTAACAAAAGTCATCTGCTGAATACCAAGCCACATTTAACTTATCTTCAAAAAAATGTATCTTTTTCATTAATTTCAATTTACAACAAGATACTTACCTGAATCTCTCCGAACCCTGTCTTCCAATACCATGAAGATTAAATTGAAAACATTACTCCCCTCCAAAGCATATCATTCACTGCATGAGTTTTTCACTGATGTGTTTTAAAATTTTGCATAATATGGATAAATTTTTGGGATATTTCAGATTGAATGATTTTATAATGTATGTTTTATACCGAATTGTGTTTTATTTATTTTTCATGTTTAATTACGCGACAATAATATTTTTTTGAAATCGTTCAAGAATGCCCACTCTCTCGGAGCAACTTCAGGCCTCAAAATACGCTAATCTAGTATTTTAGTCCGTTGCTAAGCAACGAACTTTCCCGGACCGTTTAATACTTTCCCGTATCGAAAACGATACGGGAATAGTAATTTACGTAACAAGTCCAGAAAATACTGTTTATTTGGACGAGTAGACCAAATTCTAGGACGAAAAAGTACTTTGCCGGCCTAGGCCGTCAAAATCGGTCTTTGGTTTATAGTTGTCACTTTGACGTTTCAGGAAAGCACGTAATTTCGAATCCTCAATTTATGATAATGCTGAATGCGATTTCAGAAAAAATAGTATGTGTAGTTCGTAGTAAAAGCACATTCCCAGACTTCAATGCTTGTTGGCCTCGGCTTGACGCCTCGGCCAACAATTTACATTGTCGTCCGGGAATGTATTGCTTTTACAACTAGATACACGATGTACTATTCACGTACAGAAAACGATCCGAGAAAATTTTTGCCGGCTTGTTTACATTTGAGATAGTTATTGAATTTACGCAAAACAATATGTAGAATTCCTTAGTTTTTGATAATGCTGATTGCGATTTCAGAAAAAATAGTATGTGTACCTCGTAGTAAAAGCACATTCCCAGACTTCAGTACTTGCTGGCCTCGGTTTAACGCCTCGGCCAACAATTTACATTATCGTCCGGGAATGTATTGCTTTTACTACTAGATACACAATATACTATTATGTATTGTCTTTGCTGTTAATATTTAAAATTATTTTAGCGACTATGGCATGTAAATGTTTTATATCTTTTACTAGTTTTTATATTATTTGTATATGTACATACATATTCATTTGTGTATGTGTGTATGAGTGAACTTGTGTACAACTGTAGTTGTACTTAAAGATATTTTATTTTATTGTAAAATTTTTATTTTTATGTTAGCAGATAAAATGACATGTTCTACACCCGTAAGGGTATTTGTAAAAAAGAACTAATAAAGACTCTATCTATAGCAGATAAAATGACATGTTCTACACCCATAAGGGTATTTGTAAAAAAGAACTAATAAAGACTCTTATCTATTTCCGCGAACATTTGGCACATGCTAAATATTCGCGAGAAAATAAATCCGAGTGTTGCGGATCATTTATTAAAAACTCATCACAAAATTAATACCCAAAATTTAAAATTAATAAAGCCTGTTGATGATTACAGAAAATTAGATTGTTATGAAAGTATTGCTATTCCAAGAAGGGGCTGGAAACCCTTGCTTAATAATGATAATGGTCCATTAAATTCCAAACTATTTGGCTTGATACCAGTAAAGGAATAATTAAGTGACTTTGTTGTATTGTTTATTGGGTGGGGTTGTACCTGTTCATCAGGTAGGGTCATTTCCTAGTAAACACTTACCTCATGCTAATTAATTATGTGATATAAATAAGACTGGTATGCAGAATTACAGTTAGTTTATTGTTTCCTACTGATGAAGATAACTTTGTTATCGAAATTCGCATCTAGGAATTGAATCTCTTGTGTGGTGAAGGGGTAAAATACTTTTTACTCTGAGTGACACAACAGGCGTCCAATATCCCATTTTCAATCTTTCATTACTTATAAAAGAATTGAGATTCCAATTTATTTCCAGAGTGAAACTCAAGCATTTTGAGAAATTTGTTGACACTACAGAAGCTCTAGCAGCAACCACTGCAGCAGTAGAAGGAAAAGTATCAAAAAGTTTGAAAAAGGTGCTTAAAAAATATGTCGACAAAGACCTTCAAGAGCAGCTCCTCGTAGCTGACGCTAAACTGGGATCAGCGATAAAAGAAAAATTCAGCCTGCAATGTATGTCAAACACCGCAGTTCAGGAACTGATGAGATGCATCCGCTCACAGCTAGACAGCTTGTTATCGGGTTTGCCAAAAAAGGAGATGACCGCAATGGCTTTGGGGCTAGCTCACTCCTTGTCAAGGTACAAGTTAAAATTCTCACCGGACAAAGTGGACACGATGATCGTACAGGCTGTTTCTTTGTTGGATGATTTAGATAAGGAACTGAACAACTATATCATGAGATGTCGGGAGTGGTACGGATGGCATTTTCCCGAACTAGGAAAGATTGTTACAGATAACGTAGTGTTTGCCAAAACTGTCAAGATTATAGGCACCAGAGAGAACACCGCTACTTCAGATTTGTCTGACATTCTTCCAGAAGACATAGAAGAGAAGGTGAAAGAAGCTGCTGAGATTTCCATGGGAACCGAGATTTCCGAAGAAGATATTATAAATATCCAGAACTTGTGCGACCAAGTGATTGACATAATGAACTATCGCACCCAGTTGTATGATTACTTGAAGGCAAGAATGCTGGCCATGGCTCCAAATCTCACTGTTCTCGTTGGCGAGTTGGTAGGCGCAAGGCTTATTTCTCACGCTGGCTCTCTGATAAACCTTGCAAAGCACCCTGCCTCTACTGTTCAAATCCTCGGAGCGGAAAAGGCTCTTTTCAGGGCCCTGAAGACCAAAAAAGATACACCAAAGTACGGTCTCATCTATCATGCTCAATTGGTGGGCCAGTCTAGTACGAAGAACAAGGGAAAAATGTCTAGGATGTTGGCTGCCAAGGCGTCTCTGGCCACTCGAGTCGATGCTCTAGGCGAGGATGGTACTTTCACTCTAGGTAAATATGAAACATTTTGGGTATTCACGACATTGCCAAAAAACATTTGGGCCTCTGTATCAATGAATAAGAATTTATTTGTACAAAAATCATGAATAGCATTAATGAACTTGAAAATATTGAACGAGGAGTTCCCCAAGGATCCTTCCTGGGCCCTCTGATATTTCTGTTGTATAATGTCCTCTTACTACACGTTTATGCTGACCTCACTGTGTTATATGCTGATGACACCACTTTAGATACTTAGCCTTTGACTGAACTGGTTTATAAGCTTAATGTATTGGCAGAGTTGCAAATAATCGCGATTTTTTCTAAAAAAAATAAAAAAATCTGAATTTTTCGATTGATTTGTGATTTTTTTTATTTACACTGATTTTTGCCTTAAATATGGAAATAACAAACTTCAAAATCACTTATTTTCATTATTTTTCTCTATTCATCTAAAAATATTTGTTGTCTAGCTTTGCAGTTAGAAAATCTTCTTGGAGGCATACAAAAAATGTGAAATGTTTGAAGAATGTGTTTCTTCAAACGTCATTTAATTATATATAGGTAGTTGGAGCTTAACTCGAACATAAAAAACTGGGCCTCATCGAATTGTTTTTACAGCAATTTATAATTTGAATTCAATCACGATTAAAAATCGTATTTAAAAAATCAGTTGATTTAAATCATGATTTGAATCATTTGATTTAAATAGTCGCAACCCTGCTTATTATAATACATAATACTATAATAAATTTATTCTCCTTTAGACAATTTACATTTTGCAAGAACGTCAATTGATTGAAGATCAAATAATAAAAGATATAATAATAATATAAAAATATAGCATAAAAGATTGAATAAATAGAAGGCACAATAATACAATATAGACAAAGAAGCAAATTAATTATAAATAAATATAATGTCATCAGAGTACAAATACTGATATAGTTATGAATAAAATCACATTGGAAGAGTATTATGCTTTTAATTCAATTAAGAGAGAGATAATATGCTTTATTTTCCAAAGATACAAGATCTTGTTGACAAAGCGAGGGCCTAAAAACTAACCTTAAACTAAAGTAGAATACACACAAAATTAGATAAAATGGAAAAAAAAAATGTCACTGATATAGTATTGTGGCGAAGTTGCGGGCGATGCCGGACCTGAACAATCACGTAATCAACGAATGACCGTGAACTACTTCTGAGGCGCTCGCTTCGCGAAGAATCTGGTCTTATCGGGGAACGTTTCTAAGAAATATCTCGAGCATTCTAGCAAAATGAACGGTGTATATAAACAGAACCACGCAGACAGACGACGGTCAGTGAAGTGAAAGTCGGATATAAATAGTAGAGTGATTGTTATGTGAATCATTGTATTTCGTTAAATATATTATTTTAGAGTGAATTGGACTATAAATCTACTACAGTATTAAAATGTCTTATAAATCAATGTAAAAAACTAGCACCTGAGAAACACCTTACAACATACATACATACATACATGTTTATTCATATAAAATCACAAGAATTTTACAATTGTCACAGGAATACAACACAATATTAAAAATATTAAGGTATAAATATGATTCAGAAAATTAAATATTCAACTCGCATGTACAGGAGGGCATATGTAAACAAGTTTGAGTGAAAATATATCATCATAAAATTCTTGTATACTATAATAGGGTTTTCCAACAAGAGTGTACTTTTACTCCTTTTCTGAAACTTTCTATGAATCTAATTTCTTTAATATGTTGTAAGTGATTGACCATTTTACCAGCTCCATAAATCACTGAATCTTTAATTAGTGTCAATGATGGAATCGAAAGTTTAATGTTGCCAGCTTGACGGATGGCATGATGTGGGTATGTAGTGTCAAATTTGTAAAGATGTATTTTAACCCTTTGAGGACTACTGGTTATCAGTGAAAACCACATTACTAATAGCCATACTTTTATTTTCCTACCGGTTTTACATCGTAGCCACAGTGTTTATTGTGTTGCCTACGCATCATTTTTACTCTTCTTGCCGATTGCAACGAGTTTTGGTAGTCTTTAGTGACATTGATATCATTTCGAATTGATGGCGTTTCGAGTCCAAAATTTGGAAATGTTTAATGTGCCAAGTTGGGTTCTTCCTAAATAAAGACAGGTACTGTTTTGCGTTGTTTCATTCAAAATGAAAGAATAATTAAGTTTCAGTTCATTGTAAACAAAAAATGATAATTTTGAGGCATTTGCTAAGTTTCAAATTTGCAATTTTGCACGATTTAGTTGCTAGTGGTTAGCAGTAGTAACCACATCCTGCAGGATAATTTGTTTATTTTTTGTTTATTTAAGTCTTATTTCCACTGAAGCTTATGTTAATGAACGTTTCTATCGAAAATTCTCATTATTTTTCACTTTTAAAATTTTCGAATTAATTTCGGCCTCAAAGGGTTAATTAGACATACCGTTTCCAAAACAAAAATTGCAAATACTGTTGATATTTTGTGTTTAATAAAAATAGTCTTGCAGGAATCACGAATTTTTGCTTTGCACATGTACTTTACTGCACGTTTTTGTAGTACAAAAACAGAGTCTATGAGATTCATATAACACACCCCCCAGAATGGGATTCCATATCTCAAGTGGGATTCTACTAAAGAATGGTACACAACCTTGGAGGAAGAAAAACCAAGTTCATTCGATGTTGCTCGTACCGCGTAATACACACAAGACAGTTTTTTGTTCAAAATTGAAACATGTTCCTCGAATTTTAATCTGCAATCTATATGAATGCCTAGAAATCTTGTATGTTCAGTATTTCCTATAACATCATCACCCATGACCAGCTCATCTAATTCACCTTTGAATGACATGATATTAGTTTTTGCCATATTAATAGCTAACTGATTTGAGTCGCACCATTTTTTCACCTCATACATATCCTTGATAATTTCAAGAAGTGTTTCGGGATTTTTATTATTCCAGAATATACTCGTCCGCAAATAGTGTTATTTTTCATGAAATGTTTGTTCTGGCCAAGTCATTTATGTAGAGTAGGAAGAGAGTTGGTCCGAGTATTGACCCCTGTGGCCCACCACATTCTACAGGCAACTCATCCACCTGACAGATATGATTCAAGCCATTCCTGAGTGACACCCCTAATGCCATAGTGGTAAAGCTTTCGTAACAGTATTCTGTGGTTCACACAGTCGAACGCCTTAGATAAATCACAAAATACCGCCGCTGTAACTTCACCTCGATTTATCTCAGTATATACGTCGTACAAAAAAGAAAAAATTGCATCATTTGTACCTTTTCTAGCTTGAAAGCCGAACTGGGATGATCTTATTTTTAACTAAGAATGCAGATAATCTAATCTTCACCAACTTCTCAATAATTTTCGCTAATATAGGAATAATGAGAGAGATGGGTCTATAGTTGGATGGATCATTAAGTATTTTAATTCAATTAAGTAGTATTTTACTACTACAGATTTTATTCTTAATCTTCTCCCCAGGAGCGACTCGTAAATTTCCCTCCATTTTACTCAACATTGATGTGCTTTTCAACCCTATTCGAGGCTTGTATGCGAAAATGGGTCACCTAAATCTGTCACTATCTGACGGTCTAAAGGCTGCTTCACATAATGACGTAGCAGTGGCGTCACCCCCCTCTATTGATAAGATAACCAATGGCAAACATGTTTAGACGAAGCTGAAAATTCAAGGTCACGCTCTGAAAGTTTGATTCATTTTAACTTTTTGCAGTAAAATCTAGCAGTGTTCGCATTTCTAACCTTAAAAATATCTTGGAATTGAGATAGATATTATGATTCCTTTCAACTGCTTTTAACAAACAATTAGTTGAAAATTTCTATTCCACTGTCATTCATTCAGATAACAGCGTCAAAAGGGGCGGAGTCACTGCCACTAGTGTCACTGCTACTGCCTTTATGTGGAATAGACTTAAGACTTCTTGTTTCATTTCGAGAGTCTGAAAATTGCCAAGTGTAAAAATAGTATGAATGCTGATAAGGGTCCTATTCCGTCAAGGCCCATTATTCAAGTTCGTAGTACATTGAAAAATGTTTTCCTTTCTTCACAATGAATTCATAAGTTATTGTTTTTTCATCAAATTTGTGTCATTTACGGCTGTTTGCACAAATTTTAGTTAAAATCTAGTTAAAATTAAATCCACAATTAAATCGAAATATCTTTGCACCACATGGTATCTATAGTATCATTTAATTATTAGTTAATCTCTAATTAGTTAAGCCGAATTATAGTTCAAATTAATGCAAACGGACGTAAATCCAAAACAAGTAGGATAACAATAAAATTATTTTTCGTGCAATCGCACACGAAGTCAGTATTTCGCGTTCTCAGCACAGTCCGCGAAATTTAATTTCGCGGCCGTTACCCATAGCAACGGCCGCGAAACCAAACGTCACTTTCAATTTGTCACACCAATCTTTAAACTCGCCGTAACATTTTTCGTACTGCCGTTTAGATTTTTCGGGTATTAAAACGGAAAGCGCCGAATTTACAACGCTTTTGAGTTCAGAAGGAGTGGAAGGTACTGAAATATCGCTATCAGTATCAGACATTTTGCGTTTTGACAAGAACTGTCAAAATATTTTGTATATATTGAAACATATCATTTCCATAGCACACGGTGATATTGTTAAATAAATTGAACTGCTGTTGATTTTAGAGCAATAATATATTTATTTACAACTATCTATTTTAATAATTTTAACGATTGCACGAAAAATAGTGTGTATGCCATGGCCGCGAAACTTTTTAACGACCTCAAGATTATCTTGCCTCGGCCGCAAGCGGCCTCGGCGATAACTGTTCTTTCGGTACGTTAAAAAGGTATTTCGCGGCCTTAGCATACAAATAACTATTAGTGCAAGTAAACTACTAGAATTAGTAAACAACAAAACACTGCATGAGTTTTCTTTGTATGAATCACACCATTGACAGAATAATCTTCAAACCATCCCTTTCTTCAAGGAATCGAGCATAAAGCCAAGCTAGAAGCAAGGCTGCGGGTACTAGAAGAAGGCAACCTGAGAAGAATTAGCGGTACTGGCAAAGCCAAAGCCAAGTTCGAGAAGTATCAAGGCATCAGCGAAATCAAGCAGTACCCAGACGCCGCAGATTCCACCCTTCCTTCTGTTAGTAAGAGAAAGAGGTCCGAATCGGAAGATGTGAAAGAAGAAATCAAAGAGGAGGTGAAGGAAGAGGAATCGCCTAAAAAGAAGAAGAAAAAGAAGACCAAGGTAGAGAAGGTGGAAGACGAAGAAGGATCATCTGAGGTGAAAGTGGAGGGTAAGTTTCGTTGCCTCATGGTTGAGTGTTTCTTCCAGAGTACCAAAACTTTTATAAATTACACTCATTATTAGTTGTACAATGTACTTACTGACTTCTTTTCACAGAATCTGAGGAAACTCCCAAAAAGAAGAAGAAAAAGGTAAAGACGGAAACTACGGAAGAAGATCAACAACTGGAAGCCGCAGTTGAAACTCCTGGCAAGAAAAAGAAGAAAGCCAAGCAAGATGAATCACAAGAAGAATCAATGATAACTGAGGAAATGGAAAACCATGGCTCAGAGAAGAAAAAGAAGAAGAAGAAGAAAAAGCAATCAGAGAGTGAATAGAAATTGAATCGGGTCTTTGCAGATATACTTTGAATTGACAACCAGTGGGTTATTTTTACCCAGAAAGTTAGCAGTTGAATGAAATAAACCTGTATTCAATTAACTTAGAATTTGTATCATGTGCCTCAAAACATTGTCCTTCGTTTCATCGTGAAATATTTGGAAGCACTATTTGATGCGTCAGATAGAATATGCATTCCAAAAAAAATTTCATGCCTGCGGTTGAAAAGCTTCAAAATTATTTGACTAAATTCTATATGTCAGAGAACTGGGCTTAAACTATCATTTTTAAATTTGTGAGTTTTTTTTATTTTTGGAAATATTCGAATGAAGAAAAAGTTTAAATACAAACCTACCTAGAACTAAGTAGAAACGTATTTTTATCCCATGAAATATGTTTTGAAAGCTTGACCGATTTTATTTAGATTTTAAGAATAGACCTATAGATTTGAATTTGTTAATATTTTGTTATACACAAATGAATATACCATAAATGTAGTCCACTTTTCATTTATATTTTTTCAAACAAATTTGGTTTTTGAGTCCATCTCTGAATATCATTATTATTTGCTTTGACAAAATGAGATAGTAAGAAGTTTATTAATTGTTCAAAATTGTTTTTTCCGTTAACCAGCTGTCGTGTCCCCTTACGAACGGCAGCCCTCAAAAGTCGAAACTTGTGCGAGCCAAGGATTAACGAGGTCTTACCTTTTTACGTGCGATTCCTAGCACGATCCGAGGAGAATATCGAAAGGAGGTCCGTTGGTCACCCATCCAAACCACGGCCTCGCATAGCGTTGCTTGGCTTCAGATTTCGGTGAACCGGCGCTCAACGTTCGAGCTATCATTCAACTTATTTGATTCTCTCTGGAAAAATAGTCTGAACTTTGTTCGATTTCATTTAAGTAAGTTGGGGTTACAAAAACAAATCTAATAATATATTTTTTGTAATTATTCAATGATATAATATTTTACAATGATCGATTTGAACATAATCTATGTAGGAATGCCTAGTGTTCGTCTTACGATTTTCTCTGCTATTTTGTCAAATTCATCCCGGTTTTCTCTCCACATTTTTGCTGCATCAACATTTGCTCCACTTTCATCATTAGGTTCTGGAAAAAAAAACCCGACTAAAAAAGACAAATTATGTTTGTAAGTATGGGGTACTAAGACCGTTACGATGCGAGGAGAAAATTCCAAGAACTCGGTCAATGTAACCAAACATCGTTAAGCGAGTCCCAGAGAACGACCCGGTTGATACAAAAAAAAATGATGTGGATAATAATAATAATCTTTATTTGAAAATACAACCAAGTACAAGGTAGTAGAAACAAACGGGCGTCAAAACACATTAACAACTCGATAGACAAAAATAGGTATAAATTTACACAATAATATTATAAAAAAAATAATATACGAGGATATATTGAAAAGTTCTTAGCCTATTATAGAACCAAACAAAATTTCAATGTCAAAATATTTTATTACTCAACATATTCTCCTCTTAATTGGATACATTTATTACAGCGAACCTGCAACGTCTCTAGACCTTTAAAAAAAATGTTTCTTCTTGCTCTGCAAACCAGACCTCCTCAGCTTTTATTACCTCCTCGTTGGAAGAAAATTTACGACCTTTTAAACTTTTTTTTAGTTGAGGAAAGAGATGATAGTCGGACGGAGCCAAATCTGGCGAATAAGGGGGGTGTTCTAGTAATTCAAACCCTAAATCACGAATTTGTTGCATGGCATCATGAGATTTGTGTGCACGGGCGTTGTTCTGCAAAAACAAGCACCTTTGGATAGCTTTCCGCGTCTTTTCTCTTTAATTTTTTCCCGTAAAGTGGTCAGTAATGTCGAATAGTAATCTCCAGTTATTGTTCTACCATTATCCAAAAAATCAATCATGATTACTCCATGGCAATCCTAAAAAACTGAAGCAAGAACTTTTCCAGCAGATTTTTGGACACGAAACTTCTTAGGTCTTGGAGAACCGGAGTGTTGCCATTCCATCGATTGTTGCTTTATTTCTGGATCGTAGAAATGTACCCAAGTCTCATCCATAGTAACAATTCGGTTTAAGAAGTCTACTTCGTTTTCAAATCGAGCACAGATCCGCGATGCTACTGCCCTTGCACGCTTTTGGTCAACATTCAAACATTTGGGGATCCATTTTGCAGCAATTTTTCTCATGTCCAAATTGACGTGAAGTATATGATGGACGCGTTCGTATGAAATATTCAGTGCTTCAGATATCCGTTTTAGCCCAATTCGACGGTCTGTTAAAATCATGTCATGAACTGCATCGATATTTTCGGGGACTGACACAGAAACTGGCCTTCGGTCATCATCTTCTATGGAAAATTTACCTCGTTTGAAGCTTGCAGTCCAATTTTTCACGGTCGCATACGAAAGGCATTGATCACTAAGGGTATTAAGCATATCTTCGTAAATCTGCTTACCTCTTAACCCTTTTAAATACATGTACTTAATGATGGCTCGATACTCCAATTTTTCGATTTCCACAATTTTGGTGGACATATTTTTTCTTTTAATTTTTTGCGTAACTCTGGTTTACTTTTTTGACGTCAAACTTCACACTGACACTCCCAATAAGTTATTGTTCGTTGCTATGGTAACGCAATATTTTGTTTATGCAGGGAACTGGTCTAGGCTAACTAGATATCAATACATCCTCGTATTGTGATGTAAGATAAAAGATGAGCGAAAAAAAGGAAAATTACTTTCAGCAATTATTTAACCATTAATTGTTAACAATAACTAAGATTATTTTATACAGAAAAGAAAACTGTAGGTCACAATGAGCTTATGACAAGAGGCATAAGATGTCCGGAGGACTGCTCACTGCTAATATCCTATACAATAGGAAAGTTGGGTCGAAAATCCATCAGCAATCAACTACTTTCCTGGCTAATGCCACGACGAACATTGAATTACATCTGATGAAATTTCCGTGCAGAGTTCCTACAAGGTTCTCTTGGCAATTGCTTGGTTGCATGGGAATGTTCATCGAAACATTCGGACCACCTATATATCGATTTCGGAGTGTTGCTCCTCATCAGTTTAGGGTAGGTCTAGCAGTCAATAACTAATGACTGCAACGAATGAATCGACGACCAAACCCATTTAAAGACCGAAACTGAGATCGCGCCCGCACAGTGGATTAATTCCAAACTGCGAGCGCCATCTCAGTGCCGGAAGCCCAACCAAAGCAATACCCATGACCACGATCGTCAAGACCGTATATAAACAGAAAAGAAAACTGTAGGTCACAACGAGCTTATGACAAGAGGCATAAGATGTCCGGAGGACTGCTCACTGCTAATATCCTATACAATAGGAAAGTTGGGTCGAAAATCCATCAGAAAACAACTACTTTCCTGGCTAATGCCACGACGAACATTGAATTACATCTGATGAAATTTCCGTGCAGAGTTCCTACAAGGTTATCTCTGCAATTTCTCAGTTTCGGTCTTTAAATGGGTTTGGTCGTCGATTCATTCGTTGCAGTCATTAGTTATTGACTGCTAGACCTACCCTATACTGATGAGGAGCAACACTCCGAAATCGATATATAGGTGGTCCGAATGTTTCGATGAACATTCCCATGCAACCAAGCAATTGCAGAGAGAACCTTGTAGGAACTCTGCACGGAAATTTCATCAGATGTAATTCAATGTTCGTCGTGGCATTAGCCAGGAAAGTAGTTGTTTTCTGATGGATTTTCGACCCAACTTTCCTATTGTATAGGATATTAGCAGTGAGCAGTCCTCAGGACATCTTATGCCTCTTGATTATTTTATACATTTTTGGAAAAAATGTAATTGTCGTGTCAGACCATAAATGACAAACTCATCTGCTATCATTCAATTTCAAGAAAAAATCATGATCTGCTACCCCAGGAACCCGGCATTATCAGTTTTGAATATAAATCGGAACATAGATCAGACAACTCGCCCACCATCTTGAATTTTCAAATTAAAATAAATATATTGGGCCCCAAAAACAACTACAAACCAATTTTGAATCATAAAACTCGTTCACCATCTAGTTTTCTTCTTATAAAAATGGCTTTGCATTCTGTTACACCCAAATATGAACATCTGCCAAATTCATTAATTCTCAGATTTTACTTGAATTCTCCTTTTTACTTTTCAAAAGCTCAGCGTTACCTAAATACTTCACAATTCTCATTTTTTCTTATTTTCTATATGTCCACATTTCAATCGACCGAAATTTTGCGAGCAGTTTAGATCAATAGTTGATATGTTGAGCAGTTTATATACGGCGTTGTTGGGATCGTGGTAGGTAGAATGTCATTAGTGTCAATGTTAGCAGCATTATAAAAAATGAATCTCCTGGACACCAACATCAAAGGTACCGACGTCAAGTCGTACTACTGTATGTGTTAAACTGTTCCACAGAACTCTGTCGGGGTCAAAGAGACTAAAATAACAGGCGGGTTTAATAAGCTCTAGCCAATCAGAATCTTGTAGCATCAACGCGTCATAGTGACGTACTTGGACATGAGTACAGAGTCGAACTCGAACCAAGCAAGAAAACTGTCAGCAGTAATTCTCATATACCAAGAGCTAGTCCGTCACTGTCTACAGGGAACGGCGGCCATGACAAGTCCAACTACGTCACATTTCGTCACAAATGTTATTTCATCTCTTTCTATTAGTGTCCCCATTGTCTAAATGGGGATTAGACTCTCCTGTTAAATAATGTTTAGTCTCCTTGTGTCGGGGTATCACCACAGAACTTCTGTGGGGGAATCACCACAGAACTCTAGGGGAATCACTCGCCTAGAATGGTCCTTACTTCGTTACTAAATTCTCGCTCGCGGATATTTGCCAAACAATGCCATATTTTGACTGACGAACGAGTAATACAAAAGTGTTCCAGAAAGTTTATAGTTTGCAATTATAATATTTTGTCGAGTATCTAAAATGGGTGATCCATTAGAGATAGAGACTGACGTATTGGATTCTGTTCCGCTGAACGAAGAAAAATTTGTAGAACATCCAGTCAAAATTGAGTCCTCAAAATGGCTGATATATCAGATATGTAAAATCGCGGATCCTCAAAGAACTTGGAATCGTTATGCAACATATGAATTGAAAAACATCGATAGTTATAATGAAGAATATAAAGATATTCAAGGACAATTTAAGAAAGGCTGCCACCGCCTGGACATTAAAAAAATACAAAGGATTGACAATCCCTTCCTTTACTCTCAATATCAGCTTAAATTGGCACAGAAAAAAAACTTGTATGGTCACGTAAAAGAGCATAGGGTTTTCCACGGTACCAAAGAATGTAACATAGACTCGATTTGCGATAATAACTTCGACTGGCGTCAGATGGGCTGCAACGGCTTCAGATACAGCAAATACGGTTGTGGAGTTTCCTTTTCGCCTAGCGCAAGTTACGCTTCTGATTATCCTCGACGACACAGAGATTCTCCGAGAATTATGCTTGTCGTGAAAGTCCTGGAAGTATCGAGATGTTTGGGAGAAGACGACATGACCATACCTCCAGAGCCTCATGATGCATCAGCATCGTCCGAAGAAGATGAAGTTGTTCTTGTCAAGTATTTCGATAACGAGTTTTATCCCGAATATATTATAAGTTACGAATAATAATCATTGTAAGAGTTGCTTTGTGAAATAAAACTGTTCTGTAAAAGGGTCGACTTTTTTATTGCACTCAACATGTCTTAAATATCTTTTTCTGCACCCGTACTATAATAATACACTTATATGTAGGTAAAGTAAAGTAAAATTTATTGATTTCCAAAGACCACAATGAAAGTGATATAAAACACGTCACATATTACATATTGTTGATTCACATTTAAAATTGACGATTAAAAATAGTGAATTTTATAAAAAAAATACATATATCATGAAATAAAAATATCTATCTAGCTGGCATAAAATTCTTCAGTATTGTAAACCATTTTTGACAACAGAAAAGTTTTGAGATGTTTTCTAAATTTGAAATGAGTAACTTCCATTTTATTTGTCTCCGGGAGCTTATTGCAAACCCTCACACCATTAGAAATGGGTCCCTTGAGGGTAACATTCAAATTATTTCGTGGTGTTTTTAGATGATGGTTGAATCTCGTTGAATAACTGTGGTCATTACCATGAGTGCTAATGCTCTTTTTATTTTCAAATATGTAACATGATATTTCTAGAATATACAGGCAAGAGAGAGGAAGTATTTTCAGATTAGCAAATAATGGTCTACATAATTCTCTCCCTCTCTATAAACAATTTTTGAGCTACTGATGCTGAACCCCATAGTAAGATCCCATATGTGAGTTGTGACTGAATATCAGCATAATAAAATTTCTGCATGAACAGAATTCTGCCTAAATTATTATTACTTATGAAAGCTGTGGTGATACGGATAATCCCTCTAATTATCGACCTATAGCACTAATACCAACGTTAGCGAAATTGATAGAAAAATTGGTAAAAATGAGAATATTGAGCTTTCTCTCTAAACATAAAATTTTAAGTGATAACCAGTTTGGATTTCAATCCAATAAAAACTCAAATGATGCTATCTTTGATCTCCTGTTTAATATATATACTGTGATAAACGAGGGTGAGGCTGTGGCTACAGTGTTCTGTGACCTGTCGAAAGCTTTCGGCTGCGTTGATCACGGAATATTGCTTAAAAAGATTCAATACTATGGTTTCAGGGGTATGTCTTACAAATGGATAGAATCATATTTACACGGTAGAGAGCAAATTGTCAAGACTAATATCCATTCTTCACTGGGGCAGATAACATTCGGGGTTCCTCAGGGCTCGGTCCTTGGACCAGTTCTGTTTTTACTATATTTTAATGATATAACTAATATCAAAATCTCAGGTAGATTCACATTATTTGCTGATGACACTGCTATTACATGGTACAATAAAAACATTGACGAATTAAACGAAGCTGTTAACGAAGATTTAACGAAGGTAACTAATTGGTGTGACTCCAATAAACTATCATTCAACATCGATAAAACAAATTTGATTACGTTTAAATGTGAGCTTGATGACTTAAACCTAGAATCAGGAATCATTGAAAATAAAAACAACACAAAATATTTGGGTATTCACATAGATAATAAATTAAAATTTGTTAATCATGTGATCGCAATGAGAAAAAAACTGTCTTCTGGGTGTTATGCAGTGAAGCTTACTGCACAAGAATTAAATTCCTCAGCTGCAAGAATGGTTTATCACTCCCTAGTCGAATCTCATATCCGTTACGGCATTGCATTTTGGGGAAGTTGCAACAACTACTTATTGAACAGTGTACTCATCCTACAGAAACGAGCCTTAAGATACTTGTGCAAAGCAAAACCTCGAGACTCCTGCAAAGAGTTGTTCAAATCCAATAAAATATTAACAGTAATTGCCCTGTTTATCCTGGAAACAGCATCGATAATAAAAAAACATAAAACTAAGTTCGGCTCTCACTCATCTACGCACAATACTCGACAAAACAGAGATGTAGGACTTCTGCTACCCTCGTCAAGTCTCATTAAAGACTCATTTATTTACAATGGCTGTAAAATCTACAATCATCTTCCCAATGATTTGAAAGAAATTGAACCACCAACTAAATTCAGAAAAGAGCTAAAATATAGATTAATGGAAAAAACCTATTATAGTTTGGATGAGTTTTTTATTGACTCAATAATTTAGTTATATACACTTAAATCTTTTGGAATTAATTGTCTCTACTCGTTTGAATTTTTAACCTTAGATGTTTTTATACTAAATTTTGTTGTACATTTATCCTTATGACCATGATTTATTGACGCAATATTTTAGTGATGTATTGACCTGAGTGTTATTTGTAGATTAATTGTCTCTACTCGGTTAAAATATTTTATTGTTGTACCTTATATGTTTATACTGATTTTTATTGTAAGTTTACCTTTACATTGTACTGCTTTGTAACCATGATTTCTTCATGAATACAATAAAGTATATATTGATTGATTGATTGATTTGTACTTTGAAAAATAATTTTGAATGTTTTTGGAAACTTCTACTACTCTCCCTTGTGTAGGATTTGGAGATTATTGTTACTTATATTGTTTTTTGATTCTTGCAGATGTTCATACATTGTAGATTTTTTGTCTAAACAGACGTGATCACGGAGCCGTGCGTCAAAATTTCTACCGGTTTGGCCTATATATACTGCAGAGCATTCCCCACATTCTATATATACCAGATTTTTTCATTCTATCTCGTTTGGGTTTTGCATTGAACAGAATTCTGCCTAAATTATCATTACTTATGAAAGCTGTTGATATTTTGTACTTAGAAACATAATTTTGAATGTTTTTAGAAACTTCTACTACTCTCCCTTGTGTTGGATTTTTAGAATATTGTTACTTATATTGTTTTTGAGTCTTTGCAGATGTTCATACATTGTAGATTTTTTGTCTAAACAGACGTGTTCACGGAGCCGATCGTCAAAATTTCTACCGCTTTGGCCTATATATACTGCAGAGCATTCCCCACATTTTATTCTATATATACCAGATTTTTTCATTCTATCTCGTTTGGGTTTTGCATTGAACAGAATTCTGCCTAAATTATCATTACTTATGAAAGCTGTTGGTATTTTTTACTTAGAAAAATAATTTTGAATGCTTTTAGAAACTTCTACTACTCTCCCTTGTGTAGGATTTTGAGAATATTGTTACTTATATTGTTTTTGTATTCTTGCAGATGTTCATACATTGTAGATTTTTTGTCTAAACAGACGTGTTCACGGAGCCGATCGTCAAAATTTCTACCGCTTTGGCCTATATATACTGCAGAGCATTCCCCACATTTTATTCTATATATACCAGATTTTTTCATTCTATCTCGTTTGGGTTTTGCATTGAACAGAATTCTGCCTAAATTATCATTACTTATGAAAGCTGTTGGTATTTTTTACTTAGAAAAATAATTTTGAATGCTTTTAGAAACTTCTACTACTCTCCCTTGTGTAGGATTTTGAGAATATTGTTACTTATATTGTTTTTGTATTCTTGCAGATGTTCATACATTGTAGATTTTTTGTCTAAACAGACGTGTTCACGGAGCCGATCGTCAAAATTTCTACCGCTTTGGCCTATATATACTGCAGAGCATTCCCCACATTTTATTCTATATATACCAGATTTTTTCATTCTATCTCGTTTGGGTTTTGCATTGAACAGAATTCTGCCTAAATTATCATTACTTATGAAAGCTGTTGATATTTTGTACTTAGAAACATAATTTTGAATGTTTTTAGAAACTTCTACTACTCTCCCTTGTGTTGGATTTTTAGAATATTGTTACTTATATTGTTTTTGAGTCTTTGCAGATGTTCATACATTGTAGATTTTTTGTCTAAACAGACGTGTTTACGGAGCCGATCGTCAAAATTTCTACCGCTTTGGCCTATATATACTGCAGAGCATTCCCCACATTTTATTCTATATATACCAGATTTTTTCATTCTATCTCGTTTGGGTTTTGCATTGAACAGAATTCTGCCTAAATTATCATTACTTATGAAAGCTGTTGATATTTTGTACTTAGAAACATAATTTTGAATGTTTTTAGAAACTTCTACTACTCTCCCTTGTGTTGGATTTTTAGAATATTGTTACTTATATTGTTTTTGAGTCTTTGCAGATGTTCATACATTGTAGATTTTTTGTCTAAACAGACGTGTTCACGGAGCCGATCGTCAAAATTTCTACCGCTTTGGCCTATATATACTGCAGAGCATTCCCCACATTTTATTCTATATATACCAGATTTTTTCATTCTATCTCGTTTGGGTTTTGCATTGAACAGAATTCTGCCTAAATTATCATTACTTATGAAAGCTGTTGATATTTTGTACTTAGAAACATAATTTTGAATGTTTTTAGAAACTTCTACTACTCTCCCTTGTGTTGGATTTTTAGAATATTGTTACTTATATTGTTTTTGAGTCTTTGCAGATGTTCATACATTGTAGATTTTTTGTCTAAACAGACGTGTTCACGGAGCCGATCGTCAAAATTTCTACCGCTTTGGCCTATATATACTGCAGAGCATTCCCCACATTTTATTCTATATATACCAGATTTTTTCATTCTATCTCGTTTGGGTTTTGCATTGAACAGAATTCTGCCTAAATTATCATTACTTATGAAAGCTGTTGATATTTTGTACTTAGAAACATAATTTTGAATGTTTTTAGAAACTTCTACTACTCTCCCTTGTGTTGGATTTTTAGAATATTGTTACTTATATTGTTTTTGAGTCTTTGCAGATGTTCATACATTGTAGATTTTTTGTCTAAACAGACGTGTTCACGGAGCCGATCGTCAAAATTTCTACCGCTTTGGCCTATATATACTGCAGAGCATTCCCCACATTTTATTCTATATATACCAGATTTTTTCATTCTATCTCGTTTGGGTTTTGCATTGAACAGAATTCTGCCTAAATTATCATTACTTATGAAAGCTGTTGGTATTTTTTACTTAGAAAAATAATTTTGAATGCTTTTAGAAACTTCTACTACTCTCCCTTGTGTAGGATTTTGAGAATATTGTTACTTATATTGTTTTTGTATTCTTGCAGATGTTCATACATTGTAGATTTTTTGTCTAAACAGACGTGTTCACGGAGCCGATCGTCAAAATTTCTACCGCTTTGGCCTATATATACTGCAGAGCATTCCCCACATTTTATTCTATATATACCAGATTTTTTCATTCTATCTCGTTTGGGTTTTGCATTGAACAGAATTCTGCCTAAATTATCATTACTTATGAAAGCTGCTGGTATTTTGTACTTAGAAACATAATTTTGAATGTTTTTAGAAACTTCTACTACTCTCCCTTGTGTAGGATTTTGAGAATATTGTTACTTATATTGTTTTTGAGTCTTGCAGATGTTCATACATTGTAGGTTTTTTGTCTAAACAGACGTGTTCACGGAGCCATACGTCAAAATTTCTACCGGTTTGGCCTGTATATACTGAAGAGCATTCACCACATTATATTCTATATATACCAGATTTTTTCATTCTATCTCGTTTGGGTTTTGCATTGAACAGAATAGGGATGTTCACAAAAATGTAAAACTGCGCATAAATGCAATAAAACCATGCATCATGACCTAATAATTAGATCTGTGAAGTTTAATGAAATTCCAGAAAGGCGTTAGCCCAAAATCTTCATTTGAAATGGCCGCATCCGTTTGAATGCACGAAACGCTTTCCGATTGGCCTGACGTCAGCGATTCAGTCGTGAGTCCCGCGCGAAAACGAAAACAGGTGCATTCGCTTCACATTGAAAGCTGGCATTTCTGTCGAAGTAAAGCCCTAACCTTGTGTTTCCTGTGTTAATTGTTCTACTGGAAACAGCATAATGGAAGAGAGTTTTCAGAAGGCTTATTCCCATAATTTGCCAACAGTAGATGTTGTTATGGTGTCTGACTTTTTAACACAGTGCAAAAACCTGAATCAACCGCAAACATGACTTTTTAACACAGTGCAAAAACCTGAATCAACCGCAAACAAGTGGAGTAAAGGCTAAAAAGTGAGTGTATACGTGCATATTTCGATAATTCATTGTATGGCAGAGACTGTATAGTGATCCTGCTACCAATAATAGTGATGATAATATGCACATTTGTCCAAAATCTTGTTCAACTTTTATATAAGATTTGTCAGGTGAACATAGCGGCAATAAGATAAGTTAGTGAAGTATCGCAATTTCTGAATAAAAATACCTACCTATATGACACTGTCGTGTTTATTAAAATAACATATTTTTCAAAATCAGTAGCTAATGACAATATTTGGTTTACTTCGATTTTAGTTTGCTTGGATTTCGTGATAATATTGGCTGAAATTTTAAAAAAGTGGTAAATAATAATAAGTGTTTCTATAATTCAAACCGCAGTTCATGATTGTTGCTGATAATAATAATTGCGAGAATTGTAAAACACTGTTTGGAACCTTTGGTATAGTAATGACACTTCGATAATAAGACTAAACGGACTTCTGGTTTCCAAAAGCTCTAGAAACTTTTTTTTTTGTTTGGGAACGCTCGTATACATTCGCAATTTATGTTTCACAATGTCCATAAACATATCTCTCATAACCTGCTTATTTTGTTCATCACTCAACTTATAACTACTATCACTGATACCGTCACTTGAATAAAAACTTTCTGATAATGAAGGACTACCTGCATTAACGTCTGCGATCTCTGATGTACTACTGTCACTCTTGAAACACAAAGGTTTTTGTTTGTCGCTGCTCGGAACGACGGGAATCGCTAATGTAATAAGCGATGTTCCAAAATTTTTTACAGCTTTTGGCAATGTTACCTGGATGGCTTTGCTACGATAGTGAATTACGTGAGCCTGGCAAGAAAAATCCATCTTAAACATTGAGTTATTGGAGACTTCAGGTAAATTTGATGTACTCGGTAGTATTAGCACTGTTGAATCATCATTATCAATTGAGCTCTTGCGTATATTCAATTCAAATTCATTCAAAATTTCAGAAATTTTCCTTTTTCTTGATCTTATTTCGCTACTCAAACGGTTCATACATTGTAGATTTTTTGTCTAAACAGACGTGTTCACGGAGCCGTACGTCAAAATTTCTACCGGTTTGGCCTATATATACTGCAGAGCATTTCCCACATTCTATTCTGTATATACCAGATTTTTTCAGTCTTTCTCGTTTGGGTTTTGCATCAAAAATAATTTTGAAATGTTTACAGAAGTTTCTACTTCTCTACATTATGTTGTGAAAACGATTGAAACAAGATTTAGGTACAAATATTCACCTGCTAACATACTGATAACGGAAAGTAGTATTTTCTCTACACTTTGCACAGGCGACCATCTTTCAGCACTAGATTCGTATCCCATTGGATCATCTCCTGGAGCATGCAAAATTGAAATGCACACTCTTCCATCAGAATAAACTGAAAAAAAATTGGATTGTTAATTATCTATTTATTAATTTATTCAGTGTGACCATTTAGTGCTATATTCTTCGATATTTCACAAGCCATAACCACTAGAGAAAAACTTCTTCAGTTACTGGATCTCGGAATTTCTTCTTGGTAAGTCAGAATTCCGACTTACTAACTCGGAATTCCATCTTCGTATCTCGGAATTACGACTTCAATTCCATAATTCCGACTAAGGATCTCGGAATTTCGACCAGGTTATTCGGAATGCCAACTAGGTAACTCGGAATTTCGACTTGGTAACTCGGAATTCCGACTTGGTAATTCGGAATTTCGACTTGGTAACTCGGAATTACGACTTGGAATTCCACAATTCCGACTAAGGATCTCGGAATTTCAACCTGGTTATTCGGAATGCCAACTCGATTACTAGGAATTCCGACTTGGTAATTCGGAATTTCGACTTGGTAACTCGGAATTACGACTTGGAATTCCACAATTCCGACTAAGGATCTCGGAATTTCAACCTGGTTATTCGGAATGCCAACTTGATTACTCGGAATTTTGACTTGGTAACTCCGAATTCCTAATTGGTAACTCGGAATTATTACTTAATGACTCCGAATTCCATAATTCCGACTTTGTTTCTCGGAATTCCAACTAAAAATCTCGGAATTCCGACTTGGTAATTCGGAAATTCAACTTGGTAACTCGGAATTCCATAATTCCGACTAAGGATAATGGCATTTCGACCAGGTAAGTCGAAATTCTTACTTGGTAACTAGGAATTCCTACTTAGTAACTCCGAATTTCATAATTCCGACTTTATTTCTCGGAATTCCGACTTAGTAATTCGGATTTTCGACTTGGTAACTCCAAATTCCTACTTGGTAACTCGGAATTCCTATTTGGTAACTCGGAATTCCTACTCAGTAACTCAAAATTCCGATTGTTTCTCGGAATTCCAACTACATATCTCAGAATTCCGACTTATTAACTCGGAATTCCTACTTGGTAACTCGGAATTCCTACTTAGTAACTCCTAATTTCATAATTCCGACTTTATTTCTCGGAATTCCAACTACATTTCTCGGAATTCCGACTTGGTAATTCGGAATTTCGACTTGGTAACTCGAAATTCCTACTTGGTAACTCGGAATTCCTATTTGGTAGCTCGGAATTCCTACTCAGTAACTCCAAATTCCGACTTTGTTTCTCGGAATTCCAGCTACATATCTCAGAATTCCTACTTGGTAAATTCCGTCTTGGTAATTTGGAATTCCATATTTCCGACTTGGTAATTTGAAATTATGTAATTCCGACTAAGGATCCCGAAATTCCGACCAGTTAATTCGGAATGCCAATTTTTGTAACTCGAAATTTCGACTTGGTAACTAGCAATTCCGGATTAGTAACTCTGAATTCCATAATTTCAATTTCGTTTCTCGGAATTCCAACTAAATATCTCGGAATTCCGACTTGGTAACTTGGAATTCCATAATTCCGACCAAGGATCTCGGAATGGCAACTTGATAACTCGGAGTTTTGACTAGGTAACTCGGAATTCCGACTTGGTAACTAGAAATTCCTACTTAGTATCTCCGAATTCCATAGTTCCGACTTCGTTTCTCGGAATTCTGACTTGGTTATTCGGAATTTTGACTTGGTAAGTCGGAAGTTTGACTTGGTAAGTCCGAATTCCGACTTGGTTATTCGGAATTTCGACTTGGTAACTAGAAATTCCCACTTAGTAACTCCGAATTCCATAATTCCGAATTCACTTCTCGGAATTCCAACTACATATTTCGGAATTCCGACTTGGTTATTCGGAATTTTGACTTGGTAAGTCGGAATTTTGACTTGGTAAGTCGGAAGTTTGACTTGGTAAGTCCGAATTCCGACTTGGTTATTCGGAATTTCGACTTGGTAACTCGGAATTCCGACTTGGTAACTAGAAATTCCCACTTAGTAACTCCGAATTCCATAATTCCGAATTCACTTCTCGGAATTCCAACTACATATTTCGGAATTCCGACTTGGTTATTCGGAATTTTAACTTGGTAAGTCGGAATTTTGACTTGGTAAGTCGGAATTCCGACTTGGTTATTCGGAATTTCGACTGGGTAACTCGGAATTCCGACTTGGTAACTAGAAATTCCTACTTAGTAACTCCGACTTCATTTCTCGGAATTCCGACTTGGTTATTCGGAATTTTGACTTGGTGAATCGGAATTTTGACTTGGTAAATCGGAATTCCGACTGGTAACTAGAAATTCCTACTTAGTAACTCCGACTTCATTTCTCGGAATTCCGACTTGGTTATTCGGAATTTTGACTTAATAGTCATAATTTTGACTTGGTAAATCGGAATTCCGACTTGGTTATTCGGAATTTCGACTTGGTAACTTGGAATTTCGACTTGGTAACTAGAAATTCCCACTTAGTAACTCCGAATTCCATAATTCCGACTTAATTTCTCGGAATTCCAACTACATATCTTGGAATTCCGACTTGGTTATTCGGAATTTTGACTTGGAAAGTCGGAATTTTGACTTGGTAAGTCGGAATTTTGACTTGGTAAGTCGGAATTCCGACTTGGTTATTCGGAATTTCGACTTGGTAACACGGAATTCCGACTTGGTAACTAGAAATCCCTACTTAGTAACTCCGAATTCATTTCTCGGAATTCCGACTTGGTTATTCGGAATTCTGACTTGGTAAGTCGGAATTTTGACTTGGTAAGTCGGAATTCTGAGTTTGTTATTCGGAATTTCGACTTGGTAACTCGGAATTCCGACTTGGTAACTAGAAATTTCTACATTGTAGAACTGGATTATACAGGCTAGGAATGTACAATATAATTAAAGATAATATATACAATATCTCTAAAAAAAAGGTTAAAAGGTTCATGAAAAACAGAACTCTGTATATTAGATTTTCCATGATACTCACTATTTGGATGGAACATCTCACAAGTAAATTGCATCTTCGGAGGACTTAGAGGATAGTCAGGGGGAAAAATCAACTTGGCAGGAAATACACCACCTTCAAAACAAGTACCTTCTGGGCCACTGAAATTAATATTGACTAATTTAGTTTCAAGTACGAATTATAGATTGGCATACGAGTGTAGTTAAGATTGGCATCACTGATTCTATTGCCAGAGTATAGCATAGGAGGTAATTTAATAATAACAATGATAAATGCACTTTCCTACAGCTGAAAAGTGAATATGTCAACAGAAATCAGTAAGTCGCCCTGGAATGACACAACAAATAATAATAATAGCCATCCTGCGAGTGTTTATGAGGCAGTATTATTTATTGATCAAAACCTCTTAGGTACTTTAACAAAAGATTTTCACTCTCAACAATTCTTGTAAAATGATTTTTATTCAGACTTCAGCATGAAAATTTACACAATGCATATCTGTGTGAATGATTCAAACTGTCATGTTTTGTTCAATAGTCTAGTCACTACATTTTATGTTCGACAGGCTACATATTTGCATTTTCTTTTTTTTCAACAGCAACAAAAGACCACAAAAATTATCTAGTTGAAAACATCCACAAACACAAGAACTCTACAGAGAGACATCAAAATAAAAAGGCTTCTGCCAATCCTGATCAGTATGGGATACAAAATATGCTACCAATCTTGATTAATGGGTTAGAAAATATCACTAATGTTACAATTGTCTTCGAAGGGCAATTTTTTTCTTACGTTATGAGTGCTTCCCATTCGAAGAAATTCTCCTCGTTTATAGGGCCAGCAATTATTCCTTCTGGAGGATTCAGTGTCAATTCTGAAACAGTTCAATCCAATTTCTCATATTACATTAATAATGGAATTGATTTACGTTTGTATTCAGCCATAAGCCTTCTTAGAGCTGATCCAGCCATGATGAAACTATTTGGATAAACTTATTTATTATTTCATTAATGAAAATCAATTTAAAGAGAGAAAATTTTGAATTTATTATGACATGATGATTAATGATGATTCTGACATTTGTGACACCACTGACACCTGACAGATCCGCACGTCACTTACTATAGCTGCTTTCCAATTAACGTAAGGAGCTCCTCAGAGCTACCCAGAGCGTATGACATGCGTTCCATTTAGTGGAGCTTCAAGCACCGATTGATATTCCCCTTGCCCCTCGAGCACAACCCGTTTTATTGGTGCATGAAGCACAAGTAGACAAAAGTCAAAACGCGAATACATAGTTTTTTGACGAAAAAGTTAGTGATAAAGTAATTTACGATTTCAGGGGCTTGGAGCTCTGGGGCTTCACACTCCTAAATGGAAAACGCCTAGTAGGTGCGTTTGTTTTATAAAATCAGAGCAGATCAAGCAAAAATAGGAACTTGAACACAGGATCCGTAGTGAGTTTGCCATTTATTCTTTTTTAATATTATTCGAAACATAAATGCGATTTGAGTCGATATCAGTGGTCTGTAGTATTCAATGGTATCTACCATATAGATCACTACTATCGACTCAAGTCGCAATGTATTTTGATGTATCATGAGATTACTCAAATCCGATGAATGTCAATCGATAATGAACAACTGTTCGTATTGTAATCGTACTCCAGATTTTTTTAAACATTTGCTGATGGAATTGACATATTTCATCGTTTTAACTGCACTAAATGAACTAACTCGATACAAAATGTAGCATACAGCCAAGGACATTGAACATTATCTGTAGAGGATGGCCCTTTCAACTGATTTTATGAGTCTGTCAAATGACGTCAGCGCGATGCCTTCTAATGGTTTAACTATATCTATATAAAACCAGTTGATTTCGGGGATTGCAGCAAGTCAAAAGTGTACTATTTCATAGAGTTTATTCCAAGATTTCGTATGATTTGAGCAAAAACCGGTCATTCGTTTGTTCAGAGTTCATTGCGATTCTCAAATGTCTACTAGCCTTTGTCGAATACGACAAAATATCTTCATCTCTTTGCAATGCATATTCAAGAAAAGCAATGGACATATTTTGTCGCATGCGACATATGATAGTCGACATGTGAGAATGGGGCCCCCGAACTATAAAAAATATAGGCAGCCTTTTTCTGCCTTCCTATACTCCTGGCCATGTTCGTTTACATCGTGCTCTGGATCATGCTAAGGAGAGGCATTGCCATGTATTTACGTTTTCACTCGTGAGAAGATTGGATGACTTTCTATCATTCACTTTTTCTTGCTACTCATGTTCTGATGAGCACGCCACTGCTTCCAGGATATTATCATAGCAACAACGTACCATCAAAAAACTCTATCGTTATGTGGCTTTCAGAACTATGCGAATTGTGCACTTTTATCGCTCAATTGACGTCATTGCGATACTCTCCAAAACGTTCATTAGTTTACCTCGAGTTCTGTGTTTTGAAGTGAAACTTCGCGTTGACATCATTTACAGGTCGATAAAATCATTCAATTGAGCAAGTAGTGTTCAGAATTCGAGGGCTCTACCAACCTATGAAATAATTATGTTATTTTCGCATGTGGCCCTTACTTGTGGTCTCAAAATGAATACCCCCCCTTTACTTTACTAGCTTTATTTTTTATGATAACACCTAGAAATTTCGAATTATTTGTCAAAGGACGACAATGGTCAAATACACAAAGTGTTCATATTTTCAGGACCATTTTGTTATCATCTTTAAGGCTCGTTTATACCCTTGCGAATATTCGCAATTTTTTGCGATTCATCTCATACGGAGAAAAAATGCGTTGAATGATGAATCATCATGTCATTTTCAGGCAATGTTATCTTACCCCAAATACTGTAAAATGACTTTTCATCATTCACCGCAATTTTGACTGACTGACAGCCATTTTATTCACAGAAAAATTGCCAAATTCGCTAGGGTATGAACAAGCCTTTAGCCGCTGTGCAGTTGTCCCAATCAGTAGCTCCGAGTAACCTCTGAAAATCACCGCACAGGGTGCGCCATCTATTATTATTTGGTTGTACTGATATAAAGTACATCAACCTTCCTTGCCAGGTGGTAGTGAACATATTTTAACTGTTTTTCATCATGAATCAATGTTTGGACAACAAATTGAGTTTAGTAATATTCTTTAGTGTATATAGTTGCAGAATAAGTGAAGTTGAAATGGCGTCAGAAGTTCCATTACGATGCGTATGTGGTTAGTCCTGATGGGTTTTTATGCATTATCTCAATGTATAGTAACTTTGAATTATATATCATGTCAACATTAAATAGCGAAAACTCTCATTGAAAAACCAATTCACATTCTTTAGTCTCGAGTTGTTTTCGTCTACTTTTCCTCACATTCTGAAGGAAGTGACATGAGTTTATTATTTAGATTTAAGTTTCTGAATTTAAAGAGACAGGTTACTAAAAAAAGAAACATTGAGCATGCGCTCTGATTACAAACTTGATTTATTCATAAATAACTTTTTTGAAAAACTTGATTTGCCTTATTATAAAATAAAAACCTACTTACAGCTAAAAAATTATCACATATGAGAAAATGCTGAGACTTTTACAACAAATGAATTTTTCTGAAAAAAAAGTTAATCTAAAATATGACCAACACTATGATCATTGTTTATATAGAAGATAGTCAACCTTATGGGATTATAATTGGATCAAAATGGATGCGACATGTAGAAGGCGATAGTGAGCTAGCATCCAAGTCATGTCGTAACTTCAGTGATCTGGCCTCCAAGTCATGTCGTAACTTGATTAAAACAATGGAAAAGCATTAAAATCAGGGTTTTTTGAAGAAACCTGCATTAAAATGACGTCAAATATTCATGTTTGGAACTAATCACGCTAGATGACACTCGCGTTTGCGTCCAACACCAATTACACAGTTATTGAGTAACACATTGTTTATATAGAAGTAAGATAGTCAATGCCTGTGTAATTGGTGTTGGACGCAAACGCGAGTGTCATCTAGCGTGATTAGTTACAAACATGAATATTTGACGTCATTTTAATGCAGGTTCCTTAAAAAAACCCTGATTTTAATGCTGTCCCATTGTTTCAATCAAGTTACGACATGACTTGGATGCGAGCTCACTATCGCCATCTACATGTCGCATCCATTTTGATCCAATTATAATCCCATAAGGTTGACTATGTTCTATATAAACAATGATATAAATAATGCTTCAGTGATCTGGCCTCCAAGTCATGTCGTAACTTGATTAAAACAATGGAAAAGCATTAAAATCAGGGTTTTTTGAAGAAACCTGCATTAAAATGACGTCAAATATTCATGTTTGGAACTAATCACGCTAGATGACACTCGCGTTTGCGTCCAATACCTTTTCCACAGGCATTGACTATGTTCTATTTAAACAATGCTATGATGTTAATTAATACAAATTATACTGACAATGCCACTATAAACAAACACCAAGGAAAAAAATATACAAATCATCTTTTTTAGGAGTTACCTCAAGTTTTTAAGTTCTAGCACTTGTTTAGTGAACATATATGTTACAGATTTCTCAGCCTTACAAAATTTAATGTACTCGTCAGAAAACCGTTTTCGAATTTTCTCCATATCACTTTTCAGTTTATTAATGCTTTCCATATAAGAAGAGATGTTCTTGCTACTTCTCTGAAACCTTGCCTCCACGCCTGCTTTACAATGTTCCACTTGCATCAACAGCTCTTCTTTGCTTTTGAGATGGGAACTCTTACTAGTTTCATATTCAATCTGTAATTTTGACAGCAAATACTCAGCCTCTTTCAGAAGTTTCTCTTTCTGGCACTTAGACTGCCTCAAAGTCGCTAATTTCGTGTTTTGCAGTTTTTCAGTATTCACTTCCAAGTCATTTAAAAGCTCTTCTTGTTTGATAAAATTCTGCACGACTTCAATGTTGAATTCCGATACACCTGGCAGTCGTTTGAGGCAAGCTTGGTAATGTTCTAGTATGTTGTTTTCGTGCAAAAGGATATCTGCCATATTGACATCATCATTACCAAGGGATTTTATTTCGTTTTCGAGGCTGTCCAGCATTTGTAAGAGACTCTTGTGTTCACTTTCTGTAATGGTCTGTTCTATATAGTCTTTTTCTTGTAACTCCAACCTCTTCAATTCGTACTCCTCTTTCTGCAGCTCTCGCTTCAGTACCTCGATTTGTTTTCTCTTGTCACTATTAGCTTTTACTTTTTTGGCCTTTAGCTCAACATATTCTTCTCGTAAATTCGTTACAGTTTTCTTTTCACTAGTCAACTTCTCGACGCTCTCCAGTAACTCTGCTTTTTTCTTTGCGGTTTCGTTTATGCTCACCATCAAGTTTTGCTGCTCTTCTTTCATCCGGAGAGTGTCGTCTCTCATTTTGCGAATGTCGTTTCCTAGCCTTTCGCTGTCATCGAGAATTTGTTCACTGTAGGACAGGAAATGGATGCAGATTTTGAACAAGTTTTTTGTTCTCACCACCGTCGGTTCGTAGAGGTCGCCGTGCATGAATCTCATACCGGCTTTCTCGAAAAGTTTGGACATTTGAGTCATCTTCTGGAACAGGCGTTCTTCTGGATCCACTGATTCCGAGTCTGTATCGAGTATGTTTGCTGATGTGCCGGCAAGAAACGATGCTCTTTCCTGGAACTCTGAAATGAAAGTGCTGTAGAATCTGAAGACTAGTTCTGGGGTGGGCCGTAGGAGATTTTCCTTTGATATCGGGTATTGTGGCATAAAATCTTTGAAGAATGATAAGATGTATTCGGCTTCCTCGGCGTTCATGATCCTGCAAAAAAATTGAGATGGCGTAACACATAATATTGGTGTTCATTGTAATAGTGAACTGAATACTAATTGTAGTTAATATTTTAATTAAGAATCATAAATATAAAATAAAAACAATTTGACCAACTATGAAATTTCATGATAAGGGCTGATAAAGACAGTGTTCTCTTTTGAATATAATACTTACAAACAGTGAATTATTCTGATAACTCAAAGAAAATAATGAATAAACTATTTGCCAACCTCCAAATTTTAACTGTTAAAGTTCAAAATAAACAATAACATACCACAGAACACGAAATGACAGAAAAAGTGCGACAGCGACAAGTATCCATGCCTGTGAGAGTGGTGAGCTAAAGGCTCGTTCATACTCTTACGAATATTCGAAATTGTTTTGCGAATCGTAGAGGGACCCAGACCCAAACGAAATATCGGTTGCGGTTTGAGTTCAGCTTCAAAGGAAACTGAAAATTCCAGTTCTGATTCAGTTATGTTTCTTAGAATATTATTTCGATTCGGTTCTAACAATTTTTTTTCGGTCCAAAGGGTTTTTTTCGACTTGATTCTTGTATGTATGTGATATTCGAAAAACAGTATTAAACATCAGCTTTATTCGACTCATGACGAAAATGATTCATCGGAAAGAAATATTTTCCGCACCAAAACTTAAACACAAAACAAATGAAGTATTTCCATATACTGATAATACAACTCACCATGAAATTAGCCAATTTTACATAGTTTACCAAAGAGAGTAACTAACAGGAGTGTTTAATAGGCTCTAGCCAATCAAAATCTTGTAGCATCAACCCGTCAGACGTACTTGGACATGAGTACAGAGTCGAACTCGAACCAAGGAACAAAATTGAGACCTTTAATTCTTATATTATATCACGAGTACGGAGTGCGCTAGTCCGTCACTGTCTATAGAGAATAACAGCCATAACATGTGAAACTACGTCACAAATGTTCTTTCATCTTCTATTAGTGTCATTAACATATAGAGATTAGACTCTCCTAGTAACCCAACAAACACAAATACATGTCTGATACGTGACAAATACATTTTCTTGTTCACATCCGATGTTGCAGACATTTAATTTGTACAGTTGATGAATCTTGCATGTAACGTCAAATTTCCGCCTCCTTGGATATGTCCTTCACATGTCTGACATATGTTTGGTGTTTCCAAAGTAACATTGCATCCATGGATCAGATCAGACACATTATCAGTAACAAATTTATTACTGTACAGATACTTCAATGAACGTTACAAAGTAATACTTAGGATGAATTAACAATAACCCAGACAGCAAACTTACGTACTATGTACGTTCATGGCAAGAAGACTAAAAACAAGGAGGGTTTAATAAGCTCTAGCCAATCAGAAACTTGTATCATCAACGCGTCATAGTGACGTACATGGGTATGAGTACAGAGTCGAACTCGAATCAAGCAACAAAACTGTCAGTAGTAACTCTCATATACCAAGAGCTAGTCCGTCACTGTCTATAGAGACCGGCGGCCATGACATGTATAACTACGTCACATTTCGTCACAAATGTTCTTTCATCTCTTTCTACTAGCGTCCCCATTGTCTTATGGGAATCAAACACTCCTTGTTTTTAGTCTTCTTGACGTTCATAGTACGTACCTAAAATCCATTTTACGAACGAAGTACGTACATTTTCCAATCATTTGTTCGTACTATGTATGTACATTTTAAGCAGAATCTTACGTACATTGTACGTGAAATGGACCTAAATCATGTATGTTCTACGTACGTACTGTAGTCGATGTAATCGAAACATATTTTGGACAAAAATTACATACATGGTACGTAAAATGGACGAAAATATTATGCGTCCTTAGTACGTACTGTGTTGGTCATAACTGGAACTTAATAGGGACGTATAGTACATACATAGTACCTGAAAAGAATGTGAATACTGTACGTCCTCTGTACGTACCGTTGAGGTTTCACACGATCCACTGTATTCTTCAAATCAAACAAAACACACGAAATAAATATATTGAAATATTACTCTTATCCTTTGAAAAAATTGTTAAAACAATTTTTTGTTAAAATTGTTTCTTCCGTTAACCAACTGTCGTCCCCTTGCGAACGGCAGCTCTCAGAAGTCGAAACTTGTGCGAAGGATTAACGAGGTCTTACCTTTTTACGTGCGATTCCTAGCACTTTCTCGGGCCATCAGAAACATTTCTGCAGTCCTTAGGGTTTGAACCGTTGACTGGCAGCCAGAGTGATTGAAAACATCGACGCTTTTACCACTTGGCACTTAATTCATGAAACCAAATATACAACCTCTAGTTAAAAAAATATAACCGATTACTTTTTATTAATCATTTGATTTTCTTTTCCTTTCGGCAGCCCTTCTAGCTAAGCCATGATTTGATAAATTATTCCATGTGTCTTTTCTATCCTTCCCCTTACAGCTGTTTTCTGCTGTTACTGAAACAAAATAAAATCGAAATCAATCTAAGAATACCTTTGATGCCATACCATTTATTAAATCTCGTTGTATAGATTCATCTCAAGATGGAACAAAAGGAGACTCAAGAGATAATTCGACAATCGATCCATTCATTTAAAATGAACACATACTAAAAGCCGAATAGCTGTAGAACATTCCATGATTGTTCTTAATATTCATAGAAGAACCATATGGTCTCTGGATTCACCAACGACTGGAAATAAGTAATCTTCGGCAACTTACTTGAATTGAAATTAATTTGAAATCAAGTACTATTCATTGAGAAAACATCATGTTAACAAATAACAAATTTGTACACTTATACCCAGCGAGCACAAACATCTCTGGGAGGTTTTGAGATGTTTCAAAAATGTAGTCACGCAGATGTTTCTTTGAGACGTAACATGTTTTAGAGTGAAGTGAAGCGTTTTTCAAGACAAAATATTATATTTAGTAATCAAGTTGACCACGGACTGCAAAGTAAGGAATGAATTGTCGATATTCATTAAATAAATAACCTCAAAAACATATACCAGTTCTGACTTGTAAAATCATCATCATGCATAATCATTATGTATACCTTATCTATGTGAAGGACACTGTATTGTTGAGAGAGTATTCACAGTTTTGTTTAAATTAAGTTGAACCAGACAACAACCAGTGTTAGAGTGATATTTACATTTTTGAAAAGTTGTTCAATTTGTATAAACAGAAAATATTTTAGGTTTAAATTTGTATGTGTGTTCCTTTGATCCTATTAAAATAAGTTATATCGTTTATTTTTTTAATCGCCACAGAGTTCTCTTCATATTTTGACTATTGTCGATTTGTACAATCAATGACAAAAAACGAGATAAAAGTGCATTTTGTATGTCTCAGGAACATCTCAAACAATGTTTTATATACAGTGATTTAATGTAGGCGAAAAGCTTTAAAAATGTTATGTTGTGTCTTAAAAAAGGCTTTGAAAAAAACGTGAAAGAAATGCTTTTTGTGATGTCCCAGGAACATCCGAAAAATAGCCGCGTGCGGCGGACATTTGCACCTACATACACGTTCTATTCATATATGAACAGAACATCGCAGTGGAGGTTTGATCTCTCAAAAACTCTTACTTTTAACATCTCTGAGATGTTTTTGTGCTCGCTGGGTAGTATGATCAATGCTAAATAATTCTTCAAATGCCTCAAGTCTTCCAAAGATTTGGATCGAAACAAATTCTCAACATGGTCTAAACATCCTCGCATACATGAAAATACGCATTCCTGAACTTTTAAGATCCCTTCCAGTCTTTGATGGAATTCAACCAGGTATTCAAGTTTGTACCACTCGGGTTTGGGTGACTCGCGAATAACCAAAATAACGAACAAAACTAATTTTATTCCTACTTGCAAGAACAATAAACGGATTGTGAAAATATTAAATAATAAATTATTGTTGCGCGTTCCTTGTCGCCTTTCGCGCTGCTTTCTTCTTATCTCTTCTTCTTCCTTCTCGGTCGAGGTTAGTTCAGTTTAGGCGACTAGCTAATAGGACCTACGGCCAGCACAGTACTTCAACTATGGGGTAGATATTACAAGTTGATTTTTCGTAATTGCCTGAAACAAAAATCCTGTAGTGAACCAAGTATTATTCTAAACACCAGCTGTGGAACAATTTTGATTGGGCATTTCACATACGAGGATATACTGAAAAATTCTTAGCCTATTATAGAACCAAACAAAATTTCAATGTCGAAATATTTTATTACTCAACATATTCTCCTCTTAATTGGATACATTTATTACAGCGAACCTGCAACGTGTCTAGAACTTTCAAAATAAATGTTTCTTCTTGCTCTGCAAACCAGACCTCCACAGCTTTTATTACCTCCTCGTTGGAAGAAAATTCGCGACCTTTTAAACTTTTTTTCAGTTGAGGAAAGAGACGATAGTCGGACGGAGCCAAATCTGGTGAATAAGGAGGGTGTTCTAGTAATTCAAACCCTAAATCACGAATTTTTTGCATGGCATCAAGAGATTTGTGTGCAGGGGCGTTGTCCTGCAAAAATAAAACACCTTTGGATAGCTTTCCACATCTTTTCTCTTCAATTTTTTCCCGTAGAGTGGTCAGTAATGTCGAATAGTAATCTCCAGTTATTGTTCTACCCTTATCCAAAAAACCAATCATGATTACTCCATGGCAATTCCAAAAAACTGAAGCAAGAACTTTTCCAGCAGATTTTTGGACACGAAACTTCTTAGGTCTTGGAGAACCGGAGCGTCGCCATTCCATCGATTGTTGCTTTGTTTCTGGATCGTAGAAATGTATCCAAGTCTCATCCATAGCAACAATTCGGTTTAAGAAGTCTACATCGTTTTCAAATCGAGCACAGATCCAATGCGATGCTACTACCCTTGCACGCTTTTGGTCAACATTCAAACATTTGGGGATCCATTTTGCAGCAATTTTTCTCATGTCCAAATTGACGTGAACTATATGATGAACGCGTTCGTATTAAATATTCAGTGCTTCAGATATCCGTTTTAGCCCAATTCGACGGTCTGTTAAAATCATGTCATGAACTGCATCGATAGTTTCGGGGACTGACACAGAAACTGGCCTTCCCAATCGGTTATCAACTTCAATGGAAAATTGACCTCTTTTGGAGCGTGCAGTCCAATTTTTCACGGTCGTATACGAACGACATTGATCACCAAGGGTATTAAGCATATCTTCGTAAATCTGCATACCTCTTAACCCTTTTAAATACAGGTACTTGATGATGGCTCGATACTCCAATTTTTCGATTTTCACAATTTCGGTGGACATATTTTTTCTTTTAATTTATTGCGAAACTCTGGTTCACTTTTTTGACGTCAAACTTTACACTGACACTTCTAATAAGTTATTGTTCGTTGCTATGGTAACGCAATATTTTGTTTATGCAGGGAACTGGTCTAGGCTAACTAGATATCAATATCAATCAATCAATCAAGTATACTTTATTGTCAAAACAGAAGATATAAAAACTTATAAACAAAGCATCGTAAAATATTAAATACATAAAATTATAAATAAAAATAGCACTAATAAGTAAAGTCATATGCAATTAAATCACAGCCACCATCTGATAAATATCAAAAGGAGATAAAAATGCCTCAGTTAAAGTAAGGAAATCATAAACAAATGCATGCTGCACAACCAATAGTACATCTGCTTACAATAATTGATCATCGTAATATTCCTGAATGTTATAGTAGGCCTTGTCAAGTAGCATGATTTTTACTTCCTTCCGAAAGGAGAATAGGGATTTAATCGCTTTAGCTTGAGAAGGCAGATGATTGTATATTTTTTTGCTCTCGTAAATAACTGAATATTTTGTCAAGGATGATTTGGGGATCGGAAGTGGTGTATTCCCATCTTGCCTTGTGCTATAACCAGGTTGTGGATTAACTGCACTTAAATTGACTTTATGGATAAGACACACCGTCTCCAAAATAAATATACTAACCAATGTGAGTATTTTGTGCTGAATAAAGAGGGGTTTGCAATGTTCCCTCGACTCAGTATTACACATATACCTTATTGCTCTTTTTTGAAGAACAAAGACCAAATTTAAGAGCAGCTGACTAGAAAAACCCCAAAAGGCAATTCCATACCTAATATGGGATTCTATCAAAGAAAAATAAGCCGTTTTTGCCATATCGAAGTTTAGTTCTCTAGCTATAGTTCTAATCACATAACATCCAGAGGAGAGTTTTTTTGTTAATGAATTCACATGATCTTGGAACCTCAATTTATTGTCAATATATAGTCCAAGGAACTTGCAAGAGGTTTTATTTTGAATTAGCTGTGTTTCAAGATACAAGTCATGATGTTCATATTTGAAGGTGAGAAGGTTTGTTTTTGAAATATTGAAGCTCAATGAGTTCGCATCACACAATTCCTTCACTAAGCCTAAATACATCCTCGTATGTTATTATCTATCAGTTTCCGCAATATTGTTTTATAAAAATTATGAATTTAAAAAAAATGGTGTCTTTTTCGAGGTTTTCCTGGATTTTCTCAATGAAAAATACACCGATCTGGGCGTTTAAAAACCATTTTGTAGGTTTTATAAATTGCTACAAAACTTCTATTGACTGTAAAAAGATTCCTTGAATAATCTTTGAGATTTTTCCAAAAAAAAACAAAAAAGTTGTAATTTTTTTCACATTGTTTATTTAAAAAATTTCACAAACCGATTTTGCTGGAGCGGAAACTGGGGTTTTCATTAACGAATCACTTGCGTCTTTTATTTTGTGGAGAAAAAAATCTCAATAGCTTGGTCTAAGAGTTACGATCGCATAATTCCAATAGTAATCTGCGTTTGCGTGATCGATTTACGACAAAACCATCTTCGCTACTACTTAGAACAATTACTGGAGTAATTGGAACTAATATAACCGAGGAGCCCGAATCACCAGCGCTGTTTTGTAGGGATTTGCTGCGAACGTAAGCCGATTATCAAGGATTAATGCCGTCTTAGTTTCGCAAACATAAGGATACACGAAGGCCTTCGCAAGATTGCCTCTAAATGGAGCTGCATATTATTCTCTTTGTCGCTTCACGTTATTCAAAGAATCGTTATTATATACTTACACCGAGAAAAATGTATTTTTCGTGCAATCGCACGCGAAGTCAGTATTTCGCGTTCTCAGCACAGTCCGCGAAATTTAATTTCGCGGCCATTACCCATAGCAACGGCCGCGAAACCAAACGTCACTTTCAAAAATGTTTTCAGACATCGTCTTAACATTCTGTTTGTCACACCAATCTTTAAACTCGCCGTAACATTTTTCGTACTGCCGTTTAGATTTTTCGGGTATTAAAACGGAAAGCGCCGAATTTACAACGCTTTTGAGTTCAGGAGGAGTGGAAGGTACTGAAATATCGCTATCAGTATCAGACATTTTGCGTTTTGACAAGAACTGTCAAAATATTTTGTATATATTGAAAAATATCATTTCCATAGCACACGGTGATATTGTTAAATAAATTGAACTGCTGTTGATTTTAGAGCAATAATATATTTATTTACAACTATCTATTTTAATAATTTTAACGATTGCACGAAAAATAGTGTGTATGCCATGGCCGCGAAACTTTTTAACGACCTCAAGATTATCTTGCCTCGGCCGCAAGCGTATTTTTTGGTGAACATTTTTTTTCTCAAAAAGTTACGTGCCGAGTTTCATGCTGCTATAATTCATCGTCCAGCTTTGGCTCAAATTTATCTGTGGTTATTGGACTATTAGGTAGGTACTAAAAGGTGACTTATAACAACTATCTGTTGAAATATGACAATGTTATGAGGGACAGTTATGGAACCTCATAAATCATGAAGGAAATAGGAAACATAAAAAGCCACTAGAAACTAATATTTCCGTGGAACAATTCAATGACTATTTTGTTACAATTGCTGAGAAGATTATAAGCCACTACCTAACATACCTCATGAACCTACTTTTTATTTTAAAACATTAAAAACTCCGGTACACTCATTTGTGCTAAATCCTGTTACACCAGAAGACATATATGATGTTATTCTTGGTTTAAAAAATTCTAACGTTACTGATACTTATGAATTGAATAGCCAAAGTATCAAATCACTGGCAGATATTCTTGCCAAACCTCTAGCTTCCTTAATAAATAACTGTTTTTGTGCAGGAGTTCTCCCAAATGCTCTGAAATTTTCTGTTGTTATACCTGTATTAAAAAAAGGAAGCACTGACGATATCAATAACTTTCGTCCAATATCTATTATTCCAATAATAGGTAAGATCATTGAAATCACTATCAAAAAACAACTTTATAACTTCATGGTAACAAACTCTCTCTTGTGTCCTGGACAATATGGTTTTAGAAAAAAGATGTCCACGACGAAAGCTCTTTTTCAAGTAGTATCGGACATAGTCGAGGGCCTTGAGGAAGGTAAACACTCTCAACTTGAGTTGTGTGATCTCTCAAAGGCATTTGATTGTGTCTCGCATGACATTCTTTACTGGAAAAACTACACAGCCATGGCATCAGGGGCTTAGCTCTGAATTTTTTCGAGTCTTACCTCAATGTGTCAGATCAAACAGACATCTATCTAATAGTAAGGCCGTCAAGCACGGTGTTCCTCAAAGTTCGGTTCTGGGTCCCCTTCTCTTCCTAGTCTATATTAATGATTTATATTTTCACATTCTACCAACGAAAAGTGTTTTTTTGCAGATGACACAACATTCATATGTCAAAGTGGTAATATTGGACATCTGTCCACGTTATCAGATGAGACAATGGATTTAGCCAAAACCTGGTTTACTTGTAATAAACTCAAACTTAATTTAGAAAAGAATCAGTCCATTACTATATCTTCCAAATCAAATCTCACTGGAGGCAGAAGTGTGAAATTACTTGGCATGCAACTAGATGATAGACTCAACTGGGGCCCACATATTGCGGTATTAGCAAGGAAACTGTCTAGTATTACCTTTTTGATTCGACGTTTGAAAAATTTCGTCAGTATATATGTTCTCAAATCATGTTACTTTGGTTTATTCCATAGTCATCTATCTTATGGAATTCTTCTTTGGGGTGACTCGAGCCACTCCCTTGAAGCATTTATTCTTCAAAAGAGAGTTTTCAGAGTAATGGCGGGTGTTCATTATCGTGAACATTGCTGCCCTATCTTCAAAACTTTTCAAATAATGCCACTTCCTACTTTATTTATACAGGGTGTCAATTTGAAAACTTCCCACCCTTAATATCTTCCTTCCAGTAAACAATATGAGTAATCGAAAAATCAGGTCAATTTTATTGTCAAGGGGGACACTTTCAAGGACTATTTGTAGCCCTCGTGGTTCAACCCCCTAGGAGGGGTAGATGTTACCCTTAGAATTTTAAATGGGAAGAGGGGTCAAGTGGCACATCATTTTGATGGGCGTTCAATTCTTGTTCCAATGGTACCCTGACTTATTATTTTGTGATGAGCATTTTCCGAAAAATTGCGTTCTAAACTAACAGAAGTAATTATTAGAACGCCTATACTGAGATGCATGGTTTGGCCAGAACTGGTTAGAATATTAGGTGGTACCGTTCCAACCCTGTATTAGGGGTAACATTAGCCATTAGCTCCAAACACTTTACATAAAAAAGTAGTCTAATAGTAAAACGTAGAAGGTTGTAAAGTTGTGTTTATTAAATGCTGAATTTTTAAGTGTCATCGCAGAAATTGTACAGATAGCCTTCCTTTTTTGCTACTTCTGCTGTAAAAAGTTTCTGTTTTCCGGCAAAAAATGTGTTAGCAAATTTGAACTATGTGGTAGTATTGTGAATACCGTTGTACCTGTTGGGCTGTTTAGGAATTACTTTAATAAGTGTATAAAAGTGTAAAAATAGTTTACATTCTTCAAGACAGAATTGAAATGATTGTAATTTATGGCGAAGTTGGAAAGTGCGCACGAAGGGCGGCATGTCTTTTTAACGAAAGACATCCAAATTGTAATGTAAGTCACCGGTATGTGCTTGATTTGGTGAATAAGTTTTACGAAACTGGTTCAGTGACAAATAAAAAAAGAAATAACCCCAGAGTACTAAATGAAGCAGCTCAAATTGAAGTTTTGGGAACATTTGCTGCAGAGCCCACGAGCTCCTTACGATCAGTATCAGAACAGACGGGAATGTCACGCGAGACTATAAGAAAAGCATTGAAAATGCATAAATTTCATCCATATAAAATGCAGATTCTTCAAGAGCTCCACGAGGATGATTATGATAGAAGAATAGAGTTTTGTGAAATCATGTCTCATCGAGTCAATACCATCCCTAATCTTCTGTTAAACATCTGTTTCAGCGATGAGTGTTCATTTTTTCTGAATGGCAATGTTAATAGACAAAATTGTCGCTATTGGAGTGACGAAAACCCACATATTTTTCGGGAAGGGCATACACAACACCCACAAAAAGTTAATGTTTGGACTGGTATTCTTGGAAATGCCATTCTTGGTCCATTATTTCTGGAAGAAAACTTGACTGGCAATCTGTACCTTGATATGCTTGAAGGAACTATCGATCCTCTTATAACTCACGAGCTAGAAACTCAAATTGATGCAGAAGGTAATGAACTTTTGCAGGAGGATCTGTTACATTTCCAGCAGGACGGTGCTCCACCTCATTATTTTCTTCCCGCCCGACAGTGGTTAAACGAGAGATTTCCGGGTAGATGGATTGGCAGAAGGGGAGCAGTTGAATGGCCTCCGAGATCACCGGATTTAACACCCTTAGATTTCTTTCTTTGGGGGCATCTTAAATCCGTTGTTTATAAAACACAACCTTCTGATATTGACGAACTTAAAAGACGAATTACAGCAGCATGCCGGTCAATTCCTAGTGAAGTTTTCCGTAATGTTAGAGGGGAGTTCGAAAACAGACTGTATTACTGTTTAGAGCAAAATGGACAACATTTCGAACAGCTAATAAGATAAGCGTAAGTAGATTTTATGTTGGAAATGTCTTTCTCGCAAATTAAATTTTATTGTGTAGAAGGAAAATAACCACCAAATAAAAAATCCCATGCGTAATAAATTTATTCCTGTCATTCAAGGGTTGGAGCGGTGCCACCTACTCTTCTAACCATTTTTATTAAAGGGAGTCAATACAATAATGCTTCTCAGTATAGGCGTTCTAATAATTACTTCTGTTAGTTTAGAACGCAATTTTTCGGAAAATGCTCATCACAAAATAATAAGTCAGGGTACCATTGGAACAAGAATTGAACGCCCATCAAAATGATGTGCCACTTGACCCCCCTTCCCATTTAAAATTCTAAGGGTAACATCTACCCCTCTTAGGGGGTTGAACCATGAGGGATACAAATAGTCCGTGAAAGTGTCCCCCTTGACAATAAAATTGACCTGTTTTTTCGATTACTCATATTGTTTACTGAAAGGAAGATATTAAGGGTGGGAACTTTTCAAATTGACACCCTGTATATTCGTGTTTACTTGAAATTCATGAAACTAAGCATAAATACTCGGCTCAATCCGAAGTCCACCATTACATCACTCGCCATGCTGATAAAATTTTTAATCCTAGGTTCAGACTCCAGATGTCGCAAAAGAACTCTCTGAACATACATTTATACAACAGACTACCTTCTAGGATAAAGAGTTTGGGTTTCATTCAATTTAAGCTGCAAATCAAAACTTTTCTATTGAAAAATTGTTTTTATAGTGTAAACGAGTATCTTGATTTGAACAAGAATGAATTTGAATGCATATGATGGACACTCCACACCTGAGTTTCATTCAACTCAAATTATATTTTATTATGTTTATGTTTATTTACACCGTGTTTTTACATCTATATGTATGTATGCCTTGTGTTTTGTTCTTGACGTTCTACTAATACTATTGTATATTGTAGTGAAATAAATACTTCTACTTCTTCTATGATTCAATTATGTGTATCAATCACAAATATTGAGGCAATATAAACCCCTCATCAATATGGATGTGGAATAATATAGATTCGTCAGACAAACCTGTACTTCCCACACGTTTCTCTGTCAACTTTTCCCTGCGCATTGTTGATTCTCGTTTAACTATTCACTAGATTACCAGTGGAGAATTCTCGAAATCACTTCCAGTCAATTATGGCACCCTGGATATTTTTCTGAAGCGATTCATTATTAATGGTCTTTGCTGTGGCGTGAAGTACGTCTACTTATGTGTTAAAGATTGATGTAAGAAACCGGAAAGAACAACAAATCACAGAAAGCTCTTACAAAACTTTTGTTTCTAGCTCTTGAGCACACCGAAGCGTCGAATTCTATTATTTCCGCAGTCTTGAGCACAAAACTTTCTGGATAAATAAAATATCTTTAGATTTATGAACAGCTTATAAACTCTGCTTTGTATGAAACGTATCTCGGCAGTTTGCTGGAGACGACTTTTTTCTGTACAGTGCATCCCATTTTGGGTGAGACAGCCAGGTTTATCGCTTGTTATTTAAGATAGAGCCTTGCGGTTTTCACGTTCCTGTCCTTTTTTTTTGTGAAACTCAAGTTGGCCTAATCAGATTTTGCATAACTGTTTCCGTTTATGAGATACAGGGCGATTTTGGAAATTGATCCTTTTCGGACCCCTTCTTTATCTCCGAAGTTATTAGAAATAATGCTGAGCTAAAAACTACATCTGATACAGAATTCTGCGTAGAATCCAGTGGCGTACTTATTTTTTTTTTCGGGGTATGGTTTTGAAGATACGACGCAAACCTATATTTTTTTCAATGGAATACCCTGTATTTTATTACTTCGTTTTTTTCCCTTCAAAATTATGTATAACACTATATAGGTAGGATGTTCAGAAATGCTAAAAAACACTAAAACATCACATAATGATAATTTTTCGTTAGTAAGCCATGGATTTTCCAAGTTTCAATAAGAGGATTATTACTTTTGATTATTAACATTAGTAGGTCATGGATGATACGAACATCCTTGTTGTTATTATGGCTACTATGCATTTGGAAGCATTGTTTTATCAAATAGGCATTGAAGAGAAAAAAAAACAAATCTGATCTAGCTGTCATCGCTACGAATTATTATTGTGTTTCATCGTGTTTGGGTTTGAAGGAATATTGAGTATTGTAGAAATAATTGTTTGTGAATTTGTTGATTGAGAACTGATAATGGCTGGAAGAGATTTGGTTTTTCAAAACAATGAAAAATATGACATTATACAATGTCTGAATCAATCCAATGAAAACGTTGGCGAAGCTTTGGAACTTTATTTGAACAGGTATGACGTCGAGAATTTTACCACAAGACATTTCCTTACATCGTGATTTAAAAACTTTCAGATATCCTGAGAGGCATCAACCTAGTCGATCAACTATATTCAGACTAAAGTATAATTTACTGAATATTCTAAACCTCGACCCAAGGTATATAATAAAGAGAATCAAGAAGTAGATGAAATAAATGTGTTAGCTAGCGTTCATGCCTATCATCAGACTTCTTGTGCAAAATTAGAGAATGATACTGCTATTTCCAGATCACGGATACACAGAATTTAAAAAAAGTATAAGTTAAAACCCTACAAAGTCAATGTTGTCCAACACTTATATCCTGGTGATGCAGCAAGACGTGTGAATTTCTGCAATTGGTTTTTGAACCATGCTCGGAGAGACGTTGATTTCGCAAAAAAAGTTATTTGGTCAGACGAATCACATATAAGCAGTGCTGGTATATTTAACAGGCAAAATACAAGGCATTGGTATGATGAAAACCAGCACTTGATTTTTGAACGACAATAACAGGGTAGATTTGGTTTTAATGTGGCATGTTTCATATTGGGGACAAAAATCATATACCGCATTTTTGAAGGATCTCTTACCGCAACTAGGTACTTGACAATTTTAGAAGACGTGTTACCGGAACTACTGGAAGATGTTCCCCTCGTCTTTCTTCATTCCATACATTTCCAACAGGACGGCGCCCCTGCCCATAATTCAAGATTGATCGGGCGGTTTTTAGAAAATAATTTTCAGGGTTGTTGGATTGGAACTCATGGACCCATCAGGTGGCCTCCAAGGTCACCTGATCTGTCTATATTAGACTTTTTCTTGTGGGGCTATTTGAAAAATAAAATATACAGTAACAGACAAAACAGTCCCGAAGAACTTCGTGCATCAACAGCGGCAGCTTTCCGAAATTTACAAAACCGCTCTTTTATAATATTAAATGCACTCAGGCGAATTGAAAAAGTTTGTCAATTATGTATTAGGGAAAATGGACAGCTATTTGAACAGTTTAATCAGTAAGATATTATGTAATGTTGAAAATTTTTATTGATGATAAATATTTTATTGGGTATTTCTTTTGTATCTAATTTGTATTATGAATTGTTATATTATTTATTTTTTGCTATTAGGTAGGTACCTACGTTTTGTTTTTCGTGTTAGTGTATTATCTTTATTTGCTTACTCTCCTATAAAAAAACACAAATGAAAATTATTCAATTAATTCTTCTTTTATATGGGAAATCCATGGCCCACTAACAAAACATTATCATTAAGTGATGTTTTAGTGTTTTATAGCATTTCTGAACATCCTACCTATATAGTGTTATACATAATTTTGAAGGGAAAAAAATAGCGAATTCAACGAAGTAATAAAATACAGGGTGTTCCATTGAAAAAAATATAGGTTTGCGTCGTATCTTCAAAACCATACCCCGAAAAAAAAAAATAAGTACGCCACTGGATTCTACGCAGAATTCTGTATCAGATGTAGTTTTTAGCTCAGCATTATTTCTAATAACTTCGGAGATAAAGAAGGGGTCCGAAAAGTATCAATTTCCAAAATCGCCCTGTATCTCATAAACGGAAACAGTTATGCAAAATCTGATTATGCCAACTTGAGTTTCACAAAAAAAAGGACAGGAACGTGAAAACCGCAAGGCTCTATCTTAAATAACAAGCGAGAAACCTGGCTGTCTCACCCGAAATGGGATGCACTGTACAGTTTTCAATGTGTGTTATTTCTGGACCTGATGGTTGTAAAACTCTGGTGTCTGTTTTTGGGGTATTACGTAAAAAAATTGTCAAAGAATTATTAGAAATTTAATTTTGAAACTATATTAATAGACTGGTGTCTATAATTTTTGTAAAAAAAAAAGTTATTGGCAAGGACCAGGTAGGAAATGTTGTGAAATGGAGATGCAATTTTGGGGTTGAATACGGTTTTTTGTTACTTGCGGCGAAACGTGACCTTTCAGCGGAAAATGTTCAGAGGCAAAGTTATAGATGATAAAAAAATCAAAAACTTTTGTATTTCAACACTTTCCGACATAACCTCAAATTTAAAATTTGATCGTTGTGTATTTTGGTCAGATTCTACAATAGTATTAGGATGGGTTAAAACTGCTCCTAATCTTTTGAAGACTTTTGTGGGCAACCGTGTATCGGAAATACAAGAAATACTGGGTTATATGAATGGAAACATGTGCCAACTAGCAGTAACCCTGCTGATTTATTATCGAGAGGTGTGTACCCATCCCAACTGGAAGAATTGAACTTGTGGTGGCATGGACCTTTCTGGTTATCAGAGAAAGACTCATGCTGGCCGGCATTCATATGTAAAGTTGAACAATTACCAGAAATGCGCGATATTGAAACTATTTCATTATCTGTGGCACATGTCAAACTTTCATTTCCATTTAAGAATTTTTCAAGTTTGATCAGATTAAAAAGAGTAGTTGCTCAAATTTTTAAATTTTCATTTAATTGCAAGAAGCCCATCTCAGAAAGGAAAATTTCTCTGTCATCATATGACATAGAAAATGCTTTCTATCGATTACTCAAAATCTCTCAAAATTAATCTTTCACACACGAAATATCAATTTTTCTTAACAAAAAAGAACTGAATTCAAAGAGTAGCATATGTAATTTGAACCCATTTATCGATGAAAATGAGCTAATGCGCGTTGGTGGTCGATTAGAAAATTCGGATTATGATTACGAAAAGAAACATCCTATAATACTTTCTTCTTCGCACCATCTAACCAAATTGATATTTTCTTTCGAATATGTTCGATTGTTGCACGCTGGTCCACAGTTATTGCTATCCTCAATCCGAGAATTATTTTGGCCAATTCGCGGTCGTAATTTAGCCAAGCAAACTGTGCGTGTTTGCTTTCTGTGTTTTCGAAGAAATCCCAAACCAATAAATCTCCAAATGGGAAATTTACCTGCTCAACGTGTACTGTTTCACACTGTATTATTTAGGAGCTGGCAATAGCGTGAAACATGTTTGAATAAAAAATCAGACTGACGAGTAGAATCAACAAAATATAGATCGAATTGTCAATAAATTATTTTCATCTGTCAAGTTGTATAAACCGAAAATATATTCAATTTACATCATTGTGTACTATCAAATTCATTCATTATCAGTCAATCACAAGCATCTCATCACTCAAGCATATCATCAAACTCCAAGCAACCAGTAGGTCAACTGAAAAGGCTCACGAGACTGAACACAACGTTTCCAAACAGGTTCAGTTTTTCAAACCACTGGTGTGGACTATGCAGGTCCATATCTGATCAAAAACAAAAAGGGGCGAGGATGCAAGGTATCAAAATGTTGGATTTCTTTATTTATTTGTTTTTCTACCAAAGCAATCCATTTAGAATTAGTTTCGGAACTAACCACAGAGTCATTCATGCAGGCTTTGCGAAGATTTGTATCACGCCGTGGAAAACCATCCACAATTTTTTTCTGATAACGGTATGAACTTCATGGGTTCTCATTCAAAACTAAATTATTTAGGAAAATTCATTTTAGAAAATAAAAACGAAATATCCGAATCGGTAGAAAATGAATCCATACAATGGAACTTTATTCCACCAAGTGCTCCTCATTTTGGACGACTGTGGGAAGCAGGGGTAAAATCTATCAAATATCATTTGACAAGGGTAATGGGACAAGCTCATCTCACCTTTGAGGATTTTTATACGTTACTGACACAGGTGGAGGCAGTGGTGAATTCCCGTCCTCTTTTCCTTTTATCGTCTGAACCCAATGATCCACTTCCACTCACCCCTGCCCACTTCCTAATTGGAAAACCATTGACTTCTGTTCCTGAGCATGACTTCCAAAAAATTCCTGATAATCGATTATCCTGATTCGAGAGAATTCAAAAACTGAAGCAGCATTTTTGGGAAAGATGGAATAAAGAATATATTTCCCAGTTACAAGAAAGAGTTAAATGGAAGACGAGCGGTGATCAGCTGAAGAAGGATCAAATCGTGATCATCAAAGAAGATAACTTACCAGCACTGCAATGGCGATTAGGTCGCATAGTCGAATTGCATCCTGGAAAAGATGGAGTTAGCAGAGTTGCCACCATTCTTACGAAAGCAGGGACAGTTCGACGAGCATTTAGCAAAATATGTCCACTCCCCGTTCCTCCTAGGGAAACTTCCGTCTGTCCTAGAGAAACTTCCATTCCTCCTAGAGAAACTTCCGTTCTACCTAAAGAAACTTCCGTGCTTGACAAAGAAGATGTTTATTTGTGTTGAAGTTGAAGCCTTCAAAATGGGGGCTTATGTTATGAAGATTTACTGGACTATCAGTGTTTTTATATTTCCTAAACTATAAATGTTTCAATTTGTCAATGTCACTTAGATATTTTTTCAGTAGAACAATCGACAATATTATATGATATTATTATACAGTGCGGTCCAAAGGTATGGAATAAATTCATTTTTAGCGTTATTATGTATTTTATGAAAAAATCCTGAAACAGGTCAATTTTTATTGGCAATTTGACAATTTACAGTATGAAAATATTACCCCCTTCTTGCACCCCCTCTGAATTATGAGCACCCCCTCAAAAATTTTAAATGAGAAGGGGGGTCGTGTGGCATCTTGTTCGAAAGGGATTTTCATTATCTGTTCAGCAATACTAAGTTTTTCATATTTGGTGCAACCATAACTGAGAAATTTTTTTATTAAAATTTAAAAATATTGACACTGTAAATTATGTATCCGTTGAAAAAACCTGAAACAGGTCGATTGCTATTCTCAATTTGACAATTTATACTTTCTTATCTGTCTTGCTAAAAAAGTCAGGAAAAATTCGTTGAAGACACCAAAAAATTATTCACAAAACCCATAAATAATATAATGTCAATCTAGTAAACTACTGTTATTTTGATATTTGTGAGTTGCTGGCAGACGTCGGTGTATTGAAAAATATTTTTGTGTGTATTCGATTCATCTATGGCTCATTTATCCGAAACTCAAAGAATAGACATTTTAATTATGCTTGGATGCGGTAATAAAACACGAACTCAAACGGAAGTTTGTGAAATGTTCAATAATAAATACCCTGGTCAACACGTATCACAATCTACAGTTAGCAAAATAGAAACAAAATACCGTGAAACTGGACATGTAAAAACTCGTCAAAAACCAGGTCGAAATGCTGCATTGGATGAGGAGAAAAAGTTAGATGTACTGTTAGCGATTGAGGAAAATCCGCATATGACAAGTAGACAACTTGCCGCCGACAATGATGTAAGTAAATCATCGATATTGAGAGCTTTACATAAAGAAAAATACCATCCTTATAAAGTTCAGTTGGTTCAGGAGTTAAATGAGGATGACCCTGATAGAAGGCAACAATTCTGTGAACTGATGATGGATAGAATCGAAGCAGATTTGCAGTTCATAAACAAAATTGTGTTTTCTGATGAAGCTACTTTTTATTTAAATGGAACGGTTAATAGACAAAACTGTAGATATTGAAGCAGAGAAAATCCTCATTGGATGTGTGAGGCTCACACACAATATCCCAAAAAAGTGAACGTTTGGGCTGGTATCATTAAAAACAAAATTATTGGCCCCTATTTTTTTGAAGGCACAATTAATGGTGAGGTTTATCTAGGTTTTTTGATGAACTTTTTAGTGCCTACATTAAAAAGACTTTTTCCCGATGTTAATGATCCAAATGGAATAGATAGATCAATTTGGTATCAACAAGACGGAGCTCCACCGCATTACACACGTATTGTTCGAGATTATTTGACAGAAGTTTTTCCCAATAGTTGGATTGGCAGACGTGGAACGATTGAATGGCCGCCTAGATCCCCCGATTTGACTCCTCTCGATTACTTTTTATGGGGTTATTTAAAATCAAAAGTATATTTCAATAGACCAGACAATATTGCAGATTTAAAAACTAGGATATCGGAAGAAATTAACAACATAACCCCTGAGGTCCTACAAAATGTTCTACGAGAATTCCAAGATCGCCTTGCTTATTGTCAAGAAGTGAATGGTGGTCATTTTGAACATTTAATTTAACTGTAAAACAAATTGAAATATACTTCCTAAACATTATGTTACATTATTTCCTTCAGTCTATCAACATTTTACATATTCAGAATAAATTTTCTCAGTATTGCTGAACAGAGAATGAAAATCCCTTTTGAAAAAGGTGCAACACAACCCCCTTTCTCATTCAAATTTTTTGAGGGGGTACTCATAATTCAGAAGGGGTGCAAGAAGGGGGTGATATTTTCATACTATAAATTGTCAAATTGAGAATAGAAATCGACCTGTTTCAGGTTGTTTCAACGGATACATAATTTACAGTGTCAATATTTTTAAATTTTAATAAAAAATTTTCTTCGTTATGGTTGCACCAAATATGAAAAACTTAGTATTGCTGAACAGATAATGAAAATCCCTTTCGAACAAGATGCCACACGACCCCCCTTATCATTTAAAATTTTTGAGGGGGTGCTCATAATTCAGAGGGGGTGCAAGAAGGGGGTAATATTTTCATACTGTAAATTGTCAAATTGCCAATAAAAATTGACCTGTTTCAGGATTTTTTCATAAAATACATAATAACGCTAAAAATGAATTTATTCCATACCTTTGGACCGCACTGTATACATAGAAACTGTGGAATTCGAAAAATAAAAAACTTTACAAAGCAATTTTCAAATACTTTAAATAGAAACTAAATTTCAAAGAATTAACCAAGTAATCCCTTGGTTACAAACATTATTTATATATGATTTTCTTGTTAGTTTTTATTACAAGTCTTTTTCAGTTAAAACTTCATCTGGCTTTTTGGAATCAAAGGATCCCGTTTACCTATGAGTATAAGTACGACAATGGTAATTTACGTGACAAGTCCGGAAAATACTGCTTTTTTGGAGGAGTAGACCAAATTCTAGGACGAGCGTTAGCGAGTCCTGGAAGTCTGCGAGTCTAAAAAAATCTGTTTTCGGACGTGTTGCATACACTATTTTTTCGGCAACCATGTAGAATAACAAATCAATGAGACGCATTTAGTCTAAGAGACGAAGAGAGGTCGACCTTCACCCATCTTTTAACCGGATGAAACATACTTTTTATGAAGTTATGTAAATACACGAATACGCCTAAATTGGGTTGCCTATCAAAAGGTGGTCATGACTATATACAGTGAGTTTCAAAAAGCACCATATGGAAACTTTTTTATTATCGAATTGTCAGAAAATTTTATTCTATAAAGGGTGATTCATTGGGAAATGCGCAAACAGTTAGGGTAGATGGAAGACACCGAAGTCCTTCTAAATAACCTATATTTTATGGGTCTATCGTTCTTTATAACCAAGATACAGGGTGATTTATTGATTTTCCCCATATTTTCAATTCATAACTTATGAACCACCCTATACATTTTTGTGATATTTGGTTTGTATGTTCTTTGTCCACAGTAGTGTCGATTAACATAATGAGAAAAAGTCTTATTCCAGGTCCGGCCTTAAAAAAATTAATAAGTAGGTTTCGAGTCGAAACAACATTCTGTATATCAATATTTTGAAATTTTATTTACAAATTTGGAAAGAGCAGGAAAAAATAAGTAAGACTTGAAGTATTTGGTGTTTCCGCATACAACTTTTTTACTTATTAACTTGAGTCAAATCTAGATGTTTCGATAATGAGGTACCACAAAATTTAAAAAAATAAAATTTCTTCCCCAAATGGTACTTTTCCAGCTTCAATCCATGAAATCATCATCTATTTCTTATTCTCCTGATTCCTGGATCCCCAACCTTATTGAAAAACGAGAGGACATGTCCGTATTTGGGACAAATTATTATTATCAATGAAGAACTTTCAAACACCCTGTATGGTTAAAAAAATTATCACAACATTTTTTCATTGTGCTACATTTAGAAAAAAATTATAAAAATGAGGAAAAATGCCCATTCCGAAAAAAGCATAACTTTATTTTAAACAAAAATAACGTTGCAACAAATTGTATTAAGTTAAACGAAAAGAATTAGACACAAAAAAATGTAAACAACATAATTTTGCTCAATACATTTTCGTGCTCTTGAAGTGAGTTTTGTAATTGACTTTCTAATCATAGCTTGGTCATTTCTCAGTTCGTCGCAAGCGTCCTCAATTCTCCGTAGAAGGTCCTCTCTAGTGTTTACTTCAGTTGAATAAACTTTTGATTTTAAATAACACCAAACATGGTAATCGAGTGGATTAAAATCGGGCCCCCTTGCAGGCCAGTTGTGAGAAGTTGTCATTCAAAAACTCTCTCACCATTACTCTGAAATGAGGTGAAGCCCCATCATGTTGAAAGTACATGCCTCCAACATCAACTTCTGCATCATCTAGCAATATGGGTAAAATATTTTGCAGGAACTCCAAATACACTTCACCCGTTAGTAGATGTAGTAGGATATTGGGTCCAATTAATCGGTTGTTAATAACGCCACACCAAACATTAAAGGAGAACCTAATTTGTGAATGTTTTTGTTTTATGGCGAACGGATTTTGTTCGGCCCACACATGAGAATTCCTGAAATGATTGATACCGTCTCTGGTAAATTGAGATTCATCGCTAAATAAACATCTGTATAAGATCCTAATATTTTGTAATACCCGTCTACTAAAAGCCAATCGAGCAATTTCATCTCCTGCTTGTAGCCTCTGAACTTGCTGTAAATGGTACGGATGTAGACGATTTTTTTTATTCTTCGCCAAACAGTAGACTGAGGAACATTAGTGGCGTGACTGATTCATCTCGAACTACATGTCGTCTTTCGTAAGTTTCATTTCGTGCTACAGTTGGAAATTTACCGTGTTCTCTAAGGTAACTAAACACATTAGAAAAAGTCTTGTCACTAGGTAACCGCCGGCCAGGAAATCGCCGAGCATATTCTCTTCGGGTAGCTTTTCCATTACCATCACAAAATCCATATACATACAACATGTCTGCATATTCATTATTATCAAATTGGTGTGGCATTTTAAGTAAGAAATAACTGTTATCAACAAATAACGTAACAACACAAGTACAAAGTCATCAACTAATGTCAAAATTGTACTCTGACATCTGCCAACTTGGCAATTAAAACAATTTGGGATATCAAACCTAAAGTGTATTATTTACTAAATCAAACAATACGTACAGACTGCTTGATTTTATTATTATTATCAAGAATGCATCAGAAGAGTCGAGAAATGATCATTCTCTAGCTAAAAGGTAATTAGACGCGGATAAAGAAAATTCTAGTTTTTTGATTTTCTGTTATGTTTAACCTTTGAAATGTAGATTTGTTGCAACGTTATTTTTGTTTAAAATAAAGTTACGTTTTTTTTCGGAATGGGCATTTTTCCTCATTTTTATAATTATTATAATTTTTATAATAATGAACAAATGTTATGATAATTTTTTCAACCATACAGGGCGTTTGAAAGTTCTTCATTGATAATAATAATTTGTCCCAAATACGGACATGTCCTCTCGTCTTTCAATAAGGTTGGGGATCCAGGAATCAGGTGAATAAGAAATAGATGATGATTTCATGGATTGAAGCTGGAAAAGCACCATTTGGGGAAGAAATTTAATGTTTTAAAATTTTGTGGCACCTCATTATCGAAACATCTAGATTTGACTCAACTTAATAAGTAAAAAAGTTATATGCGGAAACACCAAATACTTTTAGTCTTACTTATTTTTTCCTGCTCTTTCCAAATTTGTAAATAAAATTTTAAAATATTGATATACAGAATGTTGTTTCGACTCGAAACCTACTTATTAATTTTTTTAAGGCCGGACCTGGAATAAGACTTTTTCTTATTATGTTAATCGACACTACTGTGGACAAAGAACATACAAACCAAATATCACAAAAATGTATAGGGTGGTTCATAAGTTATGATTAATTGAAAAAATGGGGAAAATCAATAAATCACCCTGTATCTTGGTTATAAAGAACGATAGACCCATAAAATATAAGTTATTTAGAAGGACCTCGGTGTCTTCCATCTACCCTAACTGTATGCGCATTTCCCAATGAATCACCCTGTATAAAAACTGGTGCATTATGGAATACTTGTATTCGTGTTATCAAAATTCTAAATTTCCAAACGGTGTACAGGGGGGAACAAAAAATAGAATTTTGATCAAGAGTAAACTACCCTGGCTGTGATTGAATTGAATATTTCGAACATTTTAGGTCTTATTTGTATTTATATTGAAATTCGAACAGAAGATAGGTACCAACAGAAACATTCTAATTCCTATTTATATTAATATTTATATTAAAATTCGAGCACTTCCCGGCCTAGTCCGGGAAGTACGTACTTCCCGGACTAGACCGGAAAGTGCTACTTTCCCAAAGAAAAAGTGTCCGGGAAGTAAATACTTCCCGGATGGTTGCCGAAAAAACATATTTTTGTGTATCTGTGCCAGAGCTGGGCCGGTTACTGATGAATTGTACTCGAGTACTGGGTATTTTACTCATTTCACATGCTCTCGACTACAGTACTCCGAGTAAAAGTACTTGAATTCCAAGAGTACTTTTTGCAAGTACTTTCTCATCAAGTTGTGTGTAGCAATTCCAAAAATAATCAAAGAATATATCTACTCTGAGCCTTGCATTATACTTTCACCACTTTTTGCACTCTATAAATAACTATGAACTATCAAACCAAAGATTTTTCAACTATTTTGTAGTTTTCAGTTCATAAAGGGTATAAAATCAACAAATCAGTTCATCAGAAATTTATTTATTAATAAACATAGAAACAAAATAATTATTCAGTAAAGGCATCACTGGTTAATTCTGTTTGCCCTCATAATAACAAATTTTTCAAGTTGTCATCGGTGAGTGCATTTCGCCATGGCCTTTTAACAATTGTAGCAAATGAGAACAACTGCTCCACTGCCCAGGTAGCACATCATATTGGCTGAATCTTGGTTCCATATTGGGCCAATATAGATATATTGTAAATTAAAAATCAATATTGGTCCAATATGGGTGAATATTCAAAAAAAATATTATATTAATAATATTGGTGGAATATTGGTTGAACCTGTTCAGAATGTAAATTGTCACATGTAATATTGAGTCAATATTGGTTGAATAATTTCCACCAATATCGATAATACAATATTGGTTATATATTGTTTTCCACATCTAGAATAAATATTGCAATCCAAATATTCCAGTCATATCGATTAAAGGGAAAAAAACTATATTGTATTTCCAAGTTTGATAGCAAATTGGTTGAATATCATTTCCACTTTATTCGACAAATTGTGATAACTCATATTCAGTCAATATTGGTTGAATTATATTTACCAATATCGATAAAACAATATTATCTTCACATCGTTTTCAACATCTAATGCAATCCCAATATTCCCCTCATATCGATTCTAGGAATGAAAACTACTTATATTGTATCTCCAAGTGTGATTACACATTGGTTGAATATCATTTCGCCAATATTCAACAAATCTTAATAATTAATATTGGGTGAATATATAATATTTATCGATATGGTCAAAACTATATTGTCTTCATATTGTTTCCTACATCTAGATTGACATGAAATTTGAATATTAGCCGAATATTCAATGAAACATATTAAAATTATATCATAATCAAACCTGGATAAAAATCCGCTAGGTGGCTCTACATATAGAACGTCTTCTAAAACCTACGAAAGTATATTAAATACTTCCCTTAACTTGTTTTCAAGACAGCTCACTCAGTGGTTATGGCGATCAAAAGGCAGACTCTGTTGTCACCTTCATCAACTAAAAGACATTTAATAATTTTCCAAGGTATATTGACATTCACCAATATATCCAAATGATATTGTACAAATATCGATAAATATTTTGAGGCCATTATTGCTTCAAGAATATTTCACCAAAACTATTTTTGAAATATTTAAACAATATTCGACCAATATCGCAAATTGTTCACATTTTACTTCTCGACAATATAACTTTTGAATATTGTGCCAATATTGTATCAGCGATATTGTACCAATATCGCCGAATATTTTGAGGCCAATATTAGTTCGAGAATATTTCGCCAATATTATTCAAGTAATATTGGAACAATATCGCCGAATGTTCACATTTTTTTTCTCGCCAATATTGCATTTCAAATATTTCGCCAATATGTTCACAATTTTGTCCCAATATTTTACCAATATTGGTGTGCTACTTGGGTGGCGTAGAGGAAGGTAAGCAGGTATTGTACCTTTAAAACACTTTTTTAATAATAGGATAATCATTGAAGAAACTCAAACAGTTCTTTTTCTCCACAAGAATTTTGTACAGTTCAAGTTCTATTCTGGAAAGTTTCAGCTCTCCTTTTTCGGTAGCGGATTGAAACTGCGCCTGTATGAGTTGTTTGGGTGGATGTTCTGGTTCAATGAAATGAAAAGAGTCATCTGTGATGGTATCGCTTGAACCTCCTGTATCCACCGATTCTTCACAACTATCAAGGGTGGATAGTTTCTCAGCAGCGTCAATCACCATCTTCAACGTAAGGTTATAATGACTGATGATTTATAAAACCGTTGGAGTTTTGAGGTTGCTGGACTGGATAGACGGGCGCAGACGTGTTGTATAATAAAGTACTCGTGAAAATATACTGGCATTAGAAGCGCGGGTATCGGATACTTTTACCCGATGAGTACGGGTACGAGTACCGAGTACTTTATTGAAAATGTACTGGGTACCGGGTAGAGAGTACCAGAAATGTACTCAAGAGTACAGTATTGGAGTATTTGTACTGAGTACTTTCCAGCTCTGTGGAAAATGAATATTATTATTATTAAATTACATTAACGGTTCCCCATGCTTTTCACCCTGACGGCGTCGCACACGTTGAAACCTTTTTGGACCCACGACCGTCACTGAAGCGCAACAAACGAGTCGAACGTCATTAATACCGTGCGAAAAATCAATCGTCTCTTGACAAAAATCGAAAAATCAAAGCGTTACCGAAAGGGGAGTGTTCGACGAGTCAATAAAGGTGAATTGTGAATTGCGAATTGCGAATTGAGTGGCGGGCGCGCTCCGGTGCGTCGGAAATGGACGCCCGGAATATTTAAAATGCACTCGTTTACATCCGAATACTGTGAATTTCGATGCGGAATTATTGCCGAACGAACTCTTTCGTTTTAAATCGTTCTCTCGACAGCGAAGATTTTTCTGTGTAATTCGTGAATTATTCAACGGAACTCCGATGAATCGAGGTCGGGAAGGTATTATTTTCGGTACATAACACAAGGGTAGGTATATTTTAAATGAGAAACAAAATAATTATTCAGCCAAGTTTTACTTGCCAAGTTTTATACTCTGTGTCTAAAATAATACAAGTACAAAACAAAAAATATTATAAATATATCACAAAATTTCACAAACATAGTATTTGTTCCATAGGAACAAATAATAAAAACACAGTTATAAGTTACAATGTTGAGTGAACAATTCGTCAAAGAAAAAACCTATATATATATATATATATAAAGTTGTGAAGGTTAGACGACTGTCTAAGTTAAAGAAAAATCTTTTAAATTCGGGTATGCAGTCAACAAGGGTATGGAAAAAAAAAGTGTACTCTTTTTTCTATTCAAGCTTTCGAGTCATTTATTGGCTCTTCATCAGGAACTCTACAATGAATTGAAATTGAAACATTATTTGATTTGAAAGAAATTAGGCACGTGTGTACTTACGAAAGTGAGGATATAAATCCCTTTCACTCGCCGTACTATATATTGTGACATGATATTTCATATAGTACGGCGAGTGAAAGGGATTTATAACCTCACTTTCGTAAGTACACACGTGCCTAATTTCTTTCAAATCAAATAATATTTCAATTTCAATTTATTGTAGAGTTCCTGATGAAGAGCCAATAAATGACTCGAAAGCTTGAATAGAAAAAAGAGTACACTTTTTTTTCCATACCCTTGTTGACTGCATACCCGAATTTGAAGGATTCTTCTATATATATATATATATATATATATATATATACAATCATATACACATACACACATGCATATAAAAAATATCACAAATTAAAAAATTCGCCTAGTGAGTAGCAGCACTTTTCAATTAAGAATTCTTTCAGTCTATTTTTGAATATTCTGGCATTTGGTGCAGATTTAATTTTTGTATTCAATTTGTTGTACAGTTTGCACCCGACGAAATGAAAACTTTTTTGATATAGTGCTGTTAGAATTGTGCTGTAACTTACTGCGGTAACGAGTGTTATGATCATGTTTTGGCAAGCACGTTGTAATGTTGTTCAAATTATTGTAGAAATATATGCATACTTCCAAAATATATAGTTTTTCAAAAAGTAATATTTTCAATAATGCGTTACACGTATTTCTGTAAAATAAAAACTCTGTTTACATTAGCACTATTTCCCCAACTGAGTATTCCATATTTCATGTGGGAGTGAAAATTGGCATAATACAATGTAATAAGAATGTGTTTGCTGCAATGATTTTTCAAATAGTTGATGCTGTAGCAAGCACTACAAAGTTTCTTGCATAATTGATTAGTATGTTCTGTCCATAATAATTGTCTGTCAAAAGTAACTCCTAAAAGTTTCACGTTTTCAGAGCAGAATAATTGTTTTTCTGTGTCTGTAAATATTATAGGTTCTATTCTACGTCCAAAACATATCAACACTGTTTTGTTGTGGTTCAATAGAAAGTTATTATTTTCTGACCAGCGTAGTATGTTATTGTACAATATTTCTGTAGAACAGATCAGTTATTGTTAGTTTTTACCAGATATAATGATGTTAGTATCATCAGCGTAACATATCATTTTAACATTCGGAATATTTTCTACAGAATGGATGAGGTCATTCGCAAATTCGTTGAAAAGTAGAGGTCCCAAGACTGATCCCTGTGGAACTCCCTGTGTGATGCTGCACGAAGGACTATTAGTGCCATTGAGTAAAACAACCTGATTTCTATTTAAGAGATATGATTGAAAAAAAACTGCATAGGTATACCTCTTATTCCATATCGTTCGAGTTTAAAAAGCAATATGTTATGGTCAACCACAACGAAAGCCCTAGAAAATTATATAAACAATCCACTTACATGATCCCCTTTGTCCAACTTACAAATGAGTGCATTAATAGGAAGATGGATTTGGCAATCCTAAATAAATTGCGATTTGCTGGGAATTTTCCTAAAAATATTTTTTCCAATTGGCTGAAATGTACATTTATTTTGTCAGAAGCTCAAAAAAAATCTTTCAATACCTTCTGGACTCAAATATATCTATAGTCTTAATAAAGGCAAAGCGGAGAACTCTACCCACCTACCCACCAACGTTCACTACCATAACGAAATCCCGGTCCTCTACATCCGATACCTTCATATTCAAAAGTTCCTGATATCTGCATCCTCCAAAATAACTCATAATCAAAACAACATATAACAAAAAAAAAAGGAAATAATTACACACAAAAAGGAGAAAAATACCTTAGGAATCTGATGACATCTTTGGGAGATAAAATAGCAGACTTTTTCGGCTCATAACTCTTACTCTCCGTTTCAAAAAACCTCTAGTTCTACAAATTGTGAAAGGCTTTCGCGGCCATCGTTGAATGAATAATGGTTTTTCGGGTTTTCAGGCCGACGTTTATTTAGAGAAAATCTCGACGTTTCGCCAACACGAGTGGTTGGCATTTTCAAGAGAAATGTTTACAGCTTCGAAGTAGTGTTCAGTGATCGAATCTGTAAACATTTCTCTTGAAAATGCGAACCACTCGTGTTGGCAAAACGTCGAGATTTTCTCTAAATAAACGTCGGCCTAAAAACCCGTAAAACCATCATTCAACCTCTAGTTCATTGAACTTGGTGATATCTTGTTTCTCATGTATAGTCACCATCGATTTTAGAATTGACCATTTACCTAGTCCATAAAGAATTCGGACTATACGTTTATGACTACAACGAATGAACACAATTACTACCAAATCTTCCGAAAAATATAGAAAATACCTTACCAGTTCCTGAAAATATGCCAAAAATATAGTTTCAGTGGCATCTTTTAGCATAACATTTTTTCGTGACAGCCACTCCAGATATATTTTGTATTCTTTTTAGTATACGGCTTCACTTTTCGATATAATTAATTATTCTCTAGCTTTTTTCAAAATATCCTCCATTATATTTGAGGTAGAAAACACGTTTTCATCGTAAACACAAGTTGATAACAAAGTTTTGTTTGCAAACAAGTAACATAGCAACAACCTAGCAACAACAAAACTCCTATAATCAACTGTACCTGATTCAAATATAGCGGGAAGGTAATGAATTGGTGAATTTTTTCCGTTTCAAAAATGAACAAAATTTTATTGAAATCGGTCAGAAATTAAATTATTTATGTACCACGGGAATCAATGAGCCTTAATAACCTCAGGCAATTGCCGACCCTCGGGCCAGAGGCCCTCGGGACGCAAACTTTGCCTTCGGTAATTAATTTCCTTGATACATAAATAACTATTTAAAAAGTAGTATCCAGCAAGACTCAGGGAGAAGTATAGCCAAGGCTATTCTTACACTTCACCCCAGGAAAGGAGGAGTTGGTTTACTTCGTTTGCTCAGGGTACACGATTCTTGGACCTTATAGTCACCTGTCCAACGGACGTACACCCTCTGGAGTAAAGACACCATCGGAGAAAGAGCCTGAATGGTATATTCACGACGAAAAAAAAAATAGCATTCTGTCTATTGTTTTTAGCCTGAGCGAATATAACTAAAGGCAGTTAATTATCCAGTACAAGAAACATTCTCATTTGGCACCCAAAAACACTATATTGCATTTTAAAATTCAGCCCTGGTATTCTGGAACCCACTGTTAAGGAAAAGGTCTACGGCACGGATAGTCGGAATAATTGGACGACGAAGATAACAGCCCTTCGTAATTTCTTGGAGCTAGTAAAAACTAACTCTCCGCGTTAGCGATAACGATTTCTGGCCGCGCTCTCATTTGTTACCTCAATATCGGGAATACTAATGAGGAGAGAGTCAGGATTAAGATAACTGAATCATTGATGAGCAAAAAACTAATGGGGTGAGATGCGAAACCGCTTCGGCGGATGATTTGATTTTTTGCGAGATTACGGAACTTTTGGGTGTATTAATGTAGAGGGGTAATTCCAAGAAATGAACAATTCGGAGTCGCAAGATTGCGTTCGAGGTTTTGATCGTTGTCAGTACGATTATACAGTGAGGTCCATAGGTATGGCATAAATTCATTTTATGCACTAGCGGGCATAAAGTATACTTTACCGCCCGGTTTTACAGGAGTAAAGTGATACTTTAGCATCCGCGGGCCCATTATGGTCCATGGGCCTTAAAGTTGGTAATTTTCTCAGATTGCCCATATTAACACGTCAATTCAAGACCTACCACGAAACAATCAACTTAGTTCAATGAAGAAAATCTCATTTAACAACATTTATTCATAATCTACATTATCAAAGCCATTAGCCTGGATATTAAAATTTTATATTAACAATGTTGTTGGTACAGTTACCTATGTTAGGGATGGGATATTGACTCTAAATCTGAAAATTGATAAAATGGGTTGATATCTGAATAATTTAGAAAAAAAATTGGGAAAATACCATTATTTGCACTACAAAAAAGAGCTTGAATGAAAATTTGATCAGAAATCCAGGATATAAGAGAGGTTGAAGTTTTTGGTACCTATTGACAACTATGTTTCGTCGATTTGAGTTGTGAAAAGTCCTTAATTATATTGTAAACGCCTAAATGGATGTACAGAACAATGATGAAAAAGGAAGTGTAAATATTGGTGTTCTACATTTAAAAGGACGTTGTATCTTGCTGTACAAAAGTATTAAATAAAATATCACAATTATAAAAAAATACGGACGTAAAAATTGATACGGAAAAGAAAACTAATTCACAATGAGCTTATGACTTTAGGCATAAGATGTCCGGAGGACTGCTCATTGCAAATATCCTATACAATAGGAGAAGTTGGGTCGAAAATCCATCAGAAAACAACTACTTTCCTGGCTAATGCCACGACGAACATTGAATTACATCTGATGAAATTTCCGTGCAGAGTTCCTACAAGGTTATCTCTGCAATTGCTTGGTTGCATGGGAATGTTCATCGAAACATTCGGACCACCTATATATCGATTTCGGAGTGTTGCTCCTCATCAGTATAGGGTAGGTCTAGGTAGATCTAGCAGTCAATTGTTATTGACTGCTAGACCTACCCTATACTGATGAGGAGCAACACTCCGAAATCGATATATAGGTGGTCCGAATGTTTCGATGAACATTCCCATGCAACAAGCAATTGCAGAGATAACCTTGTAGGAACTCTGCACGGAAATTTCATCAGATGTAATTCAATGTTCGTCGTGGCATTAGCCAGGAAAGTAGTTGTTTTCTGATGGATTTTCGACCCAACTTCTCCTATTGTATAGGATATTTGCAATGAGCAGTCCTCCGGACATCTTATGCCTAAAGTAAAAATTGATACTTGACATGTGTCAGTAGTTCAAACATGGGACCTAATTTTTTGTTCCAAAATTTTGGTGTTATTTGGAACATTGTTAATATTAGACCCCACCATACCTTACCCGTAAGAAGGCCAAAGCCTTCTAGGATTCTGTGACCCTACTCAGGCACAGCCGTTTTCGCCAAAATTTAGGCCAAATTTTCAACACGCTTACCTTCTCCAAATTAGATACGTCCGACTTCGCCAAATCTTAGACGGTCCGATCACGTGGACCTTGGAAGCAGTGTTGCCAATATAATATGTCAAAATTACTCACTTTCAGCTGCTGTAACCCTCACATTTTCGCGCCCTTATTTGAAATTCCTCACAAAATCCTCACGTTGATGAAATTAATGAAAATTGATATTTTTCATTACAATATTAACAAAATCAGTGTATAAAATAGATACACTTTAATAAATTAAACAAGTTTTTACGCATTTATTATTTTTGTAATAAACATCAGTACCACAGATTAGAAAACATAATCTGACAGTGCCTATAAAAACAAAAAATAACACTATAATTCAAAAATAAATGAACTGATAACATGAATAAAAAAGAGAAAATAAACAAATTATTCATAAAAAACCAAAGAGAGTAAACCAACAGGAGGGATTAATAAGCTCTAGCCAATCAGAATCTTGTAGCATCGACGTGTCATAGTGACGTACTTGGACATGAGTACAGAGTCGAACTCCAACCAAGAAACAAAACTGTCATATACCAAGAGTGCTGAGTGCGCTAGTCCGTCACTGTATAAGGAGAATGGCGGCCATGACATCACATTTCGTCAAAAATGTTCTTTCACCTCTTTCTATTAGTGCCCCTATTGTCTTATAGGGATTAGACTCTCCTAGTCAAATAACGTTTAGTCTCCTTTATAAAAAACCACATTGCTAATAGCAATGAATAATACATAACTATGAACACAACTATACAGCTAGTTACCTATTATTTTCAAACATTCAATCAACGTTCAACGTGTCAACTGATGTCAAACCATTAAACGTATCTGCGTTGTTCTGGTAACTTTTGGTTACTTTGAAATTTATCGCTAGAGGCGTGCGTGAGCATTCGTGTATCCAATCGATGTTCCCTTTTGCTCAGTTATTAGAAATGAATTAAATTCTATCGAGTGTACTTATTTTATAAAATATTGTTGATCCTCACATAATCCTCACATTACAACAAACCCTCACAAATTACCCGCTGGGGTGTAAAACCCTCACAATGTGAGGAATTCCTCACATATCGGCAACACTGCTTGGAAGGCCAAAGCCTTCTAGAATTCAATGACCCTAGAAGCGTGACGACTGTAATATCAGGATAACCTGATACTCTCAGGAATGCAGGCTTGTTTACGACTAGGAGCGCCAGGTCCGTACTCGCCCGTAGTGATAGAATCGTTACAATACCATAGCATATTTGCAACATATGATTTGCGTTGGATAATTATATAGAAGTGCGTTCTTTTAGATATAAAAACAGGTATCTCATTCATACCAGGTGATCTTCTGTTTTTCATCTTCAAGTTTATCAAATTGAGTAATTCAGTTTCACTTAAAGGCTGTAATAACACACTAAAAGGATTCAAGTCTTTAGGAACACCGTTATAGCTATTTGAGTCATGGTTTTTAGGTATGATTATTGTCAATTAGTGTTAGGGAAGCTCTGAGTTGTTATTAGAAGTCACCAATGACAGCAACGCTGCTTCCTAACTCGACAACATTGCTCAAAGATATGTCATTAACTGAACCGTAGAATAAATCTCGAATGAAGCAAAAGTAGTATAATCACCAATTACCATTGAACTCTTACAATTCAATAGTCGGAAGGCGAATATGCGAATTTTCTTCGAGAGGGGAGCTACTCGAATTCCGTATATCAGATGGAGGCGGAATTTCGAATAAATCAGCATACGCGCTTTGTTTGCGAATTATTCACTGCGAAATGTTTTATGAACTCTGCAGAGATAACTACGCGGTATTATTTCTGGGTAGGTGCGTCGTAGGCCATGAATATTCGAGCTACAAAAAACCGCGAATGCTCGTAACGATTTAAATGAATGAAAATTAACCATTGCCACTTTTCATATTCCGCATAATTGAGTTGAGAATAGTGGTTCTTGAATCACAATGGATAATAGTTATTTATTGTATAAGTGTTTTAGATATCATTTTATTTGCTCCAGAATGTTTAAACGCGAGAGCGAAGCTCGAGCGTTTAAATTTCTGTATATTCAAATGATTCAAGCATTGAGATTTGGAAGTTTTAAGATGCTCTGAAACAGAATCTGGTGTTATTTTTGCGATAAAAAAATGCCTAGTATGTTTTTCCCAATTTTTCACTTTTTATTTGGTTGTAGGTAGCCGTGGAAAATGGATATACAAAGGTTACGTAAACATAAAGGTAGGTATTTCCGAGAACTACAACTTGAGTCAAAGAAAATTTCGAATTATTTCATGCTCAACGAAATATGAGGATGTGGCTGCTCAAAGTGGGACACACTGTATATATATAAACGTTGGGTTGATCGTGACTGACCAGTTGCAAGAAGAACTTCGAAACCAAAAAATTGATTTCTGTTTGTGGGGCTGCAGTCAAATTTGAGGATGCCCTCCCTGGCCATCCCTGGCATCCTCAAATTTGACTGCAGCCCCACAAACAGAAATCAGCTTTTTGGTTTCAAAGTTCTTCTATATATATATATATATATATATATATATATATATATATATATATATATATATATATATATATATATAACAACATATAAATAAATATATAAAATGATAATATGGAAATGTTAATATGAAATTACCTCAATACCTAATCTGCAAATATGAAATATGAAAGAGTTTCAGCAGAATGCTGTTTTTCAACTCAACTCGAAAAATACCTAAATAATGGTGGATCAGTGATCGTACATAAAAAAGAAAACAACAATAAAAAATAGTTTCAATAATAAGTATAGCATGAAACTATGTAAATAGTGTTTGGAGCAGTAGTCAGGTGGCAGGGCTAGTTTCAGAAATAAAAGATTATAAAGATCTACCTGGAAAGAATGATAATCTTCAATCTCTTCTTGAAATTATTGAGAGTGTAAGATCTAAACTCCATAGGAAGTGAATTATAATGTATGCATACATTATATGAAAAGCATCGCTTGAAAACCGATGTATTATGTTTTGAAATGACTAAAGTAGACTTGTTGCGATTTGAAAATTAGTTGATATGTGAGAAAGTTTTCAATCTTTTGTGGAGATATTCCGGTAAACCAGTTTTCAGAACTTTGTGCACTTGAGTTAGTAAATGCACATATCTCAATTGTTCTAAGCTCAACCAACCAGAAGCACGCATCTTTGCGGATATATGGTCATATTTCCTTACCTATAATGAAAACCTCAAGCATGAGTTAAGAATTCGTTGCAAGCGATGGGAGTCAGTTTTTACTAAAGCAGGGCCATAAATACTATCACATTAAGATAATTTTGAGAAAATTAGGGACTCGCATAATTTCAGTTTGTTTAGTAAACAGGATATCTCTATTTGGATACAATTGCCTCAGAACGCTGTACGATGATTGGCATAAATAACTTGAATGTTTTGTGAATCGTAGATCTGAATCCAATCAAAGTCCGAGGTTTTTGCAAACATTCACGATCGGAAGAACATCTTTATCTGTGATTACTTATATTTCGGACGTCCATCATCTTAATGGTTGAAAGATTTCTATCTCTTTCAAATTTTTCACAACGTTTCAATTGCTTGAATCCGCAATCGTCTTCTGGTGAATAATGACAAAATCAGATGCTACGCGACCTTTTATAGGTCTATAATTAAAGTGTAATTACTGGTTTCGTCTTGGTGAGGAAGCTTCGTAAGGTACTGCCGGATTGAAAGCAACTCTTGAACACAACATAATCCAGCAAAAACTGTATTTACAAAGTCCCTTGTGAATGTGGAGATTCCTATTTCGGAGCGATCAAGAGGCCATTATCAGTAAGAATAGCCGAACACAAAAAGTGGACTCAACGAGTGGAATCATCAAAATCGGGAATTGCTGACCACGCCTGGACAAAACACCACCGACTTCTTTGGGACGAAGCTAGTGTTCTTCATAGAGAGGAACATTGGTTCAAACGGAAATTTATAGAAACCACCTATATAGAAGCCAATAGTACCTTCAGTCAACCAAGCGTGGAAATTAAAAACGTATGGAAACCGCTCATGGACCGTTTTGGAGGAAAAAAAAAGCTCGAAACCACGCGCGCCAAAAGACCGCGCGTAATTACACCGTAATTACACTTTAATTATAGACCTATAAAAGGTCGCGTAGCATCTGATTTTGTCATTATTCACCAGAAGACGATTGCGGATTCAAGCAATTGAAACGTTGTGAAAAATTTGAAAGAGATAGAAATCTTTCAACTATTAAGATGATGGACGTCCGAAATATAAGTAATCAAGTTACTACATCGTCTAAAACATTCAAACATCTTTATCTGTGTTGATATCCAACAGATTTATTGCAGACTTTCTAGCTTATCTTGGGTCCAAATAGCATAACCTTCGATTTTCTTGTATTGAGTTTCAGATTGTGAACACTAGATATATCAAACAAAGAGTTCAAGTCCTTATTTATGTCGTCTTGAGACTGTGGTAGATCAGAAGAAGTGAATGAAAGAAAAATCTGCGTATCGTCTACTTAGTGATGGATTGTACAATTAGTTGTAAAATAATGAAAATCAGATATATACAGGGAGAATAGTAATGGGCCTAAAATTGTTCCTTTTGGTACTTCAAAGGTTATGGATGATGTCTCCGATATCTTCCCATCTAAGACAACTGTTTGTGTTCGATTCTCCAGGTAATCATAAATGAGAGAGACTGCACTGTGGGAAAATCCAAAAGAACCAAGTTTATTACATAATATGTCGTGGTCAAGTGTGTCATATGCCTTACTATAATCCAAAAGCACTAGACAGGTGAGTTTGCCAATGTCCACTGCGCGAAAAATATCATCAGTTATTGCGAGGAGAGCTGTTGTAGTGCCGTGTTGAGAACGAAAGCCTGATTGAACGGGAGTGATGATTCGATGTTGCCCTACAAAGGCATTCATTTGGTCTTTCAGTACCATTTCTAGAGCTTTAGATAGTGAAGGTAAGATGCTTATTGGTCTGAGGTCTGAAAATTCAGAAGGTTTATTGCATTTTCCGATATTCTCGAATATAAATCTAACAATAACAAATATTGCAGTATGCAATATACACTACATTTCATCATTGACTTTTCGTATCCACTTTCGGTGGAACAAAAAATTTCATTCCATCGACGCCATTAGCATTTAGTAAAATAAATCCTAATTTCAGCCCGAATCGATTGATGATCACCGAAAATTAGTGGGGCCTCGCTTTGAGAGTTATCGCTCGCCCGAAAGGACCTCATGAAGTTTTTACGAGTTTTTTCATTACTGTGTAGATTTTGTCGACCGCAGCTGATGCAGAATACACCATAAAACAGCAGGCATTTCGAAAATGGCGTAGCCCTTCGAATAAATCCCGCGCGTCACGCAATCTCATAATAAACACTCTTACTAATGGCTCGGCCGCGAAACTATGTCTCCCTGTCAAAAATATCATTTGCATAAGTTGAGTCGTAAGGGCAAAACATGTATCGCAGATGGTTATCTTTTGATTAAGGAGTCATAAAATGTGAGAAACGAAAATAACGGCCGAGCGAGGGGAATGACTTTCTGTTTTGGATGCGGAAACTTTCGAAATTTCGTGGCTCGTATCTTAGTTTGATTACAAAAGCCGTTCCAAAACTATAACTAGGGAACTCAACCTAGAATTGAAAACTGAAATTATTATAAATGAAAGGAGAGGATTCCGAGAGATGCAACATCCTTCGACAACTGTTTCGTGGTTTCCCACTAGCTAGGAAGGCTTTATGGAAGTCACAAAATATCACCACCTAGAATTGCAACTGCCATGGCGACGATTGTGATGATATTTTGCTGGAGCCAAACACGGTATGGCGCTAGTTGTCTGGATTCTTTTGTGGGAAACTGCAACAGGCGGAATATTTGAATAAATTCTGAGGGAGAAATTCAAATCAATTCTTCGTTTTATTCTAGTCGTTTTTGTTTCTGTGATGGAAAGAAAAACAATGCTAATGTCGTTAGGTTTGGTCGTTTTGTTCATGTTTGACGTTTGTCCATTGCGCAACTATACACTGAAATGCACGACATAAGCTCTACGACCAATGCTGGTACCATTGTTTATATAGAAGTAAGATAGTTAGCCAACCTTATGGGATTCATATTGGATTCAAATGGATGCGACATGTAGATGGCGACAGTGATCTCGCTTCCAAGTCATGTCGTAACTCGATTGAAACAATGATTGAAACAATGGAACAGCATTAAAATCAGGGTTTTTAAAAGAAACCTGCATTTAAATGACGTTGAATATTCGTTGAATATTCGTTGAATATTCGTAACTAATACGCTAGATGACATTCACGTTTGGGTCCAATGCCTTTTTCACAGGCACTGACTAACTATCTCACTTCTTTTAAAGAGAAACATTCTCAATTGAAAATTGAACCAATAAATGACTCCCCTGGAAATGGACAAAACCTACAGTAGAATTGATGTTACTTTTTTGTAATATCTAACAGAAAACAACTACTTCCCCGGCTAAAGCCACGCTAGACATTGAACTACATCTGATAGATATTGAGAAAGACCCTATATAACTTGAGAGAAAAAATCTGAAAGTGAAAATTTGCATTTTCATTCAGATAGTTGATTATTTTCCATTGGACATTCTATAAATGAGATAAGGGAGAATGTTATTCAGAAGTATACTAGCAGAAAATCGCTCATGTCATTGATGCGTGAATTGCTTGACCTCCAATACATTTTGGTAGACAAAAATCTGTTTCACTCTTCTAAGATCATCAGGGAGGTAGGAAGAATTGGAAAACATACTCTTCAGAAGCAATTTCACACTGTAATGAGGAATTTTTGCGGTGAAACTTTGAAAATATGTTTCTGACATAAAACCTGTCATGGGTATCGCATGTTGATTTTATTGAAAGTTGGAATTTAGACGCTATTTTCCATCGTACAAGATAACCTCTCCTGGAAGGGATTCATGTTGTAAAATTGAAGTTACTTTTTCGTAATATCTAACAGAAAACAACTACTTTCCCGGCTAAAGCCACGCTAGACATCTGATATAATAATAATAATAATAATAATAATAATAATAATAATAATAATAATAATAATAATAATAATAATAATAATAATAATAATAATAATAATAATAATAATAATAATAATAATAATAATAATAATAATAATAATAATAATAATAATAATAATAATAATAATAATAATAATAATAATAATAATAATAATAATAATAATAATAATAATAATAATAATAATAATAATAATAATAATAATAGTAATAATAATCTTTATTGGTTTCAAAGACCTACAAGGTATAAAACAAGTCAAAATTTAAATAAGTGAACAAACAGATACATTTAATTACACAAAATAGTTCAAGGAACAACGAGAGTCCACTATGAAGATAGGAACTCACCCATTGTATAAAACATGTTATTTAATAAGTACGTCTTTAGGGCTTTTCGGAATTTGAAGTAAGTCACTTCTTGTTTAATATTTGGATTTAGGTGATTGTATACCCTAATTCCATTAGGTATGGGCCCGTTAAGGCATATATTCAAATGATTTTGAGGTGTGTAGAGGTGATGACTAAATCTTGTTGGATAGTTGTGTATGTCGTTAAGACAAGGAATGCTGTTTCTGTTGTTATAAATGTAACAGGAAATTTCCAATATATATATGCAGAATAGTGGTAGTATTTTTAATTTGTCAAAAAGAGGTCTGCATGATTCTCTTTGCTTCTTGCTTAACATTGCTCGTATGCATTTTTTCTGAACCGTAAATAGTTTTTGTGCTGATGAAGACATGCCCCACAGCAATATGCCATATGCTAGTCGAGATTGTATTTCAGAAAAATAATAGTTTTTCAAAACATAGATAGATAGATATTGTATTGTATTATCACATAAAATATATAACTTAAGATGTATTACAAAACTTGTTAATGTTATATAATTCATTAGAAGCTGCATCACAGTATTGAGGGGGGGGATTCGAGAATATACTGAATTGTTTTTATAATTCGGATAATTTTACAAAAGCACACGGTTTGATACGAAGCATTTGTAAATTTAAACCAAATTATTTGGCGTTAGGAGACTATATGCATACTAATGTCTGCTTTAGACACATTCCAATAAATTAAATTATTCAAGAAATGACATACATAAAGAACGCAATGTGCCCGAAAAAATTTGGGGATGGGGTTAAAGTACATAATTTTTCGTTTTTTTTAAAAAATATTTCCCAGACTATTGAAATTAGGGAAAAAAGTCAAAAACACATTTTTAGATTTCCAAGAGATGATCAAAAATTGTATCCTGTGAAATTTGAAAATCTCACACCAGCTTTGAGTTTTTGGTGGTTTTATGAAAAAATTCTTTATTTTGATTTGTCATGATATGAAAAAACTTCAGAGAAACTTTTTGTAGACATGTTTGACGAAAATAAAACTGTTCAATTACATTTTTTCGATATCTCGTTTAGTTTTCGAGTTTTTGGTGTTTTTAGAAAAAATGTTCAAGTCCATAATTTTTGTTTTCTTTTTAATATTTCCCGAATTATTGATTTATCAGAAAAAATTCATCTACATTATTTTTAGATTTTCAGAAGGTGATGGAAAAAGATATCCTGTAAAATTGTAAAAAAAATTTCGCCAGTTTTGGGTTTCTGGTATTTTTATAAAAAAATTACAATTTTCCAAAATATTAAAAGAAAATTTATATACATTGTGGACATGTTCTGTTTCTTGATGACTCTCTCAGTTCGAAATATTAATTTAAAAACTTTGGATAAAACAATTGACAGATCGTTTTTCACTACAAACAAATTATTTATCATTGCTGTTGACTGAACAAAAGATGAAGTAACTTTTTGATGGATTGAATTATGCAATATTACCTTTCATATGGATACAGGGTTCGTTACATTATTTTATTATGTCATTTACAATGATTTCATTGAATATCTCAAAAACTTTTCCATTAATTTAGACCTAATTTTATTCACACTATTCTGAAAATGTTGACTATTGTATCTGGAAGTTTTGTCAACTTTGCATGTTGCCTTTCTAAAATATGCATTTTTAAAGTTGACGGTATTACGATATATGGGTATATTACCTACTATCGAATAAACAAAACTTTATTGATAAATTAAATTCTATTAAATAACTTTTTGATATCAATTATTTTATTCTATAAACAATACAAACTACCGTCGACAACAGAATTGAACTCATCAATACACGCAGACTCAAGAACAAATTATAATTAACGACTTTAACAAAAATAGGTCCAAATCAACGAAATAGTTTTCGAGATCTTCAATAAAAAAATTGTAGATCATCTAAAAAAAAAATGTAACGCACCATGCATTTAAATGGATGGTAATATCGACCAACTGAATTCATCAGAAAGTTACTCTATGTTCTGTTCAATCAGCATTAGCCATAAATAATATTTTTGTAGTCAAAAACGATCTGTCAATTGTTTTCAGAATAGGGGTATAATCCAAAATTAAAAGAAACGAATTTCAAACAGTTATCAAGAAACAAATCACGTGTGTATAGCCAGAATAGCCTGAAACTATGATGTCCTACCAAAATATAACTCATTGGTTCTAGAATAGCGCTAAAAAATCTCGATAATAACTTTTTTAATTTCCTTTTAATTCACCCTAATGTACTATCAATAATAATCGACAGGAACTACCGGAACAAGGAAATTGCAATCCTCTCCGATAGTCAAGCAACCATCAAAGCGTCGAGCTCATATAACATTAACTCGAAGATGGTCTGGGAATGCCTAGAAAAACTTAATGATCTAGGCAGGAACAACAAGGTGATCCTCCTCTGGGTGCCTGGGCACGTCGGAGTAGAGGGCAATGAACAAGCAGACACCCTGGCACAAAAAGGGGCATCAACGCCACTGATCGGGCCAGAACCATTCTGCGGACTTGGAAAATCTCACTTCCAAGAAGAACTCAATAAAACTGAAGAAGCAATGAGAGCAACATACTGGCAAAGACTTCCAGGGCTAAGGCAGGCCAAAGATCTCCTCGGCAATTTCAACCGAGCAAGATCGAAAACACTGATTAACCTCAGCAAAATTAGTCTAAAGACAATCACAGGATTTCTAACGGGGCATTGCAGACTCAAAGAACACCTAAGGAAGCTAGGCTTGGAGGAGGACAACACCTGCAGATTCTGTGGGGAACATCCAGAAACACCTCACCACATATTGATGGAGTGTTGTGCTGTACACCACAAAAGATTAAATATACTGGGATCACACCAGCTGACTGTGGAAGAAATACCACAAATGGACCCCCTCAAAATCCTAAAATTCCTGAAGGAATTGAGGCTTGAGGGGCTGCTGTAAACGAGAACACCTTGAGATAGCAGAAGAAGATAGGGCACAATAGATCTAACTAGGTCGCAGCGCATCAGTCACCATCCATACCTACCGATACCAATATCAATAATAATATTATAATTGAACATGTTAACAGGTTCCGATAAATTCATTTCCATCCTGAATTTGTCTAATTCCGACTAACAAAACAGTTTTTATAGAGTTTTCAATGAAAACTCTGAGTCAAGACCTGTCAATGATAACACTCATCAAAAAAGGTCATTGTATCACATCAATTAACATTGATATCCTGAGGGAGACCCCACGAAGATCATAATTACCTTCATAGCAGGTACATTAGTTGCATGCTATATAATAAGTATCCGAGATGTTGACTGTTGAGACGTCGTGACTCAAACACATGCAAAGAATTTATTTTCTTTGTTTCTAGACAATGGCAGTCCAGAAGAATTCTACTAACAGTTTTTTCTTTATCAATCTCACCCAAGTACGACGTTTTAACGCTTATTCCTTAGAATCGACACATACAAAATTATTCAGACTCACACATTATTCTAACGACCCATCGCATTACAACATAATATAAAAATTCAGCTAATTATCAGCTTTGGTGCGGGGTCCTTTCAAAGATTTCGGTGTCACGTACGGCACTGATTTTCGTTACGTCGTTATCATTTATTAGGCTCATTTTTCATCAGCCGAACTTGTGGGATGATACCCCATTTTCGTAATTGAATTCACCGAATTCCATTTATCGTCAGTCAATTCGGTAATAAACGACCGCAGCGGGTTAGGAGCGTCCCCAGAAATATTGGCCATTAATGAAGCAAATAGTATTGTCGGCTAATGAACAATGACGGTGCGTGGATACGTACAATAAATGATTAATTTAGATAATGCCTGATTAATAGCATTGTCGAAGTTTCGGTCTCAACATGATAATGCTTTCTGAAGAATGGAATATTTCCACAGGCTTGATGAGGGTCAGAAAATGACAAAAAGCATTGTAACTAATAAGTAGGACTACAGTAAAGTTGTAAAAATGAAATCACTTGACGGAAGACGATTAATCAAATTATTAAAAATGGATAACATAATCCACTCTTTTTCTTGTATCGACCTTGTTCTCATGAAACTTTGGCTTCGGGAGAAGATGTTATAGTCGGTATGCTCTCTGGTACCTAGAGATGGCGCTGGATATATTGAAAAATTCTTACAGCCGTATGCATAGTCAATCGCCAGCGACTCGACAGAGTTTCGCCGTTCGCTACACAAGGATTATAATGCATAGTCGAGCTCCAAAAAAGTGACAACAACGCGATAAGTCACATTTTGGCGAAACGCTGGGAGCCAAATATGAAAATTTTGATTTCATTGAAAATATGAACAGGATGTTCATAAAGTCAGTTGTGGAATCATCTGCGACTGAAAGTAGGAATTTAGTCAATGTTTTCCATCGTACAAGATAACCTCTCTTGGAAGGGATTCATGTTTTAAAGTAGTTGTTGTTTTCTGTTAGATATTACAAAAAAGTAACTTCAATTTTATCGTAGGGTTTTTCCATTTCCAGAGGAGTCATGTATTGATTCAATTTTCAATTGAGAATGTTTTTCTTTAAAACATGAAAATTTTCTCCACACGTTCAGGTATACTGTAAACCATCGTGACAACTACAGCGAATGACAGTACTGATCGTACACAATGATGACACTAATGACATTTAAATGTCTCAAATAAACAAAAAATTATTGACTGCGACAGAAACCAGAAAACAGATGTTTACAACTTGTTTTTGCAAAGACGGCAAATTAAAATTTTTATTCAACAACAAAAAGTCCCCTCCGACACTTATCGAAAATAAGGTTTTATTGGCCTTTAAAGATTTTTAACATTGTATCACAAGTAGGGTTCCTACGTTTGTTTTTAAAATTGTTGGATAATAATTTGGTAATTATTGATACACCCTGTACAATTATTATGTATACCATTGGATAGCATTTTTTATAGCCTTTTCAATGATGTATCACAAGTAGGGGTCTGCTATTTAAACTTTTTTAGTTGGGGTAGGTGGGGCCTAGGGGGTAGATGGGGGCGAGTTATTTTTTGTCATTTTAGTTCCCCTTCCCTATCCTAGAAACAGTTTTGATATCATCTTTCGTTCGTGAGATATAGCCCATTGTAAGTTTTTAAATTGTCACACAGTATAGCCGACAAACGAGTCTATTGACACTTTTGCCAAGGGAGTCAAAATTTTCAACATACCAAAAATTCAGTGAATTTAACCGAAGTGCAGGGTCCCTTGAAGCGATCAATCGCTAGAAGCGATACGATCGTACGCAGAACTAATTTTACAGGAAATGATACTACAACAAAAACGCGTCAAATACTTAAAGCCAAAATGAATGCTGAAATTAGTAGGTCTGAAAGAAAAAACTCACGCAATCTAACGATCAATCAGTAACGGCAACAATCACAAAGGCAACTAAATTCATTTGAACTCGAATTTTAATGTTATTAGTGTAGAATGAGAGATTGGACATATGGATGTTCTATCATCTACAGGGTGTTTACTAATAAGTGCGAAAGTTTCAAGGTGGTGATTCTTTGTCGACAATTAAAGTGTAAACAAAAGCTCTTAGGTCCACGAATAAAAAGGCAACCTATGAATTTTTTTTAAAATGTTGTTGTGATCTATCAAAGGGGTGAAACATGCAACCTCTAATCCATTTTAACCAGAACTTCTTAACAAAATAAAATGTATTTATTTAAAAATATCTGTTGGTGCAAAACTTTTTTAACTCCTATGTTGTTATTTAAAAACCAGTGGTTTCTTGATAAAAGAAATAAATACAATATCGTACATGGACGTACCTTCAGTGAATTAAATCGAAAAAATCTTGTAGGTGGATGTCACGTTTTGTTTGAACATATTATGACTTCTGTCGTAGTAATTTAAAATACTTTCATTGTAAGCATGTGCTAGTACCATGTTTTCTTTTAATAGAATATCAAATTAAAAATACAACCAAAACAAAATCACGCGTATAAAATCAAAAGAAAAGACATCAAAGTCAAACGGAACAGAGAAGTTTTTACAACTCTGTTCTCTCCGGCCTATAGATGGTTGTTATGAAAATTTGTAATCACTTGCCTTAAAAAGTTGAATTCGTCAGTGTAGAAAATGTTTTCTAAAAATTGAGCATTTTGGGTAATCATTTTAAGACTCCATTGAAAAGTCTCTCTTTCACAGAAACTTTGGTGAAGACGTGCAAAAATTGTGTAATAAGGGATCATGCGCTGAGGATATACAGGGTGTCAATTTGAAAACTTCCCACCCTTAATATCTTCCTTCCAGTAAACAATATGAGTAATCGAAAAAACAGGTCAATTTTATTGTCAAGGGGGACACTTTCACGGACTATTTGTAGCCCTCGTGGTTCAACCCCCAAGGAGGGGTAGATGTTACCCTTAGAATTTTAAATGGGAAGGGGGGTCAAGTGGCACATCATTTTGATGGGCGTTCAATTCTTGTTCCAATGGTACCCTGACTTATTATTTTGTGATGAGCATTTTCCGAAAAATTGCGTTCTAAACTAACAGAAGTAATTATTAGAACGCCTATACTGAGATGCATTATTGTATTGACTCCCTTTAATAAAAATGGTTAGAAGAGTAGGTGGCACCGCTCCAACCCTTGAATGACAGGAATAAATTTATTACGCATGGGATTTTTTATTTGGTGGTTATTTTCCTTCTACACAATAAAATTTAATTTGCGAGAAAGACATTTCCAACATAAAATCTACTTACGCTTATCTTATTAGCTGTTCGAAATGTTGTCCATTTTGCTCTAAACAGTAATACAGTCTGTTTTTGAACTCCCCTCTAACATTACGGAAAACTTCACTAGGAATTGACTGGCATGCTGCTGTAATTCGTCTTTTAAGTTCGTCAATATCAGAAGGTTGTGTTTTATAAACAACGGATTTAAGATGCCCCCAAAGAAAGAATTCTAAGGGTGTTAAATCCGGTGATCTCGGAGGCCATTCAACTGCTCCCCTTCTGCCAATCCATCTTCCCGGAAATCTCTCGTTTAACCACTGTCGGACGGGAAGAAAATAATGAGGTGGAGCACCGTCCTGCTGGTAATGTAACAGATCCTCCTGCAAAAGTTCATTACCTTCTGCATCAATTTGAGTTTCTAGCTCGTGAGTTATAAGAGGATCGATAGTCTCTTCAAGCATATCAAGGTACAGATTGCCAGTCAAGTTTTCTTCCAGAAATAATGGACCAAGAATGGCATTTCCAAGAATACCAGCCCAAACATTAACTTTTTGTGGGTGTTGTGTATGCCCTTCCCGAAAAATATGTGGGTTTTCGTCACTCCAATAGCGACAATTTTGTCTATTAACATTGCCATTCAGAAAAAATGAACACTCATCGCTGAAACAGATGTTCAACAGAAGATTAGGGATGGTATTGACTCGATGAGACATGATTTCACAAAACTCTATTCTTCTATAATAATCATCCTCGTGGAGCTATTGAAGAATCTGCATTTTATATGGATGAAATTTATGCATTTTCAATGCTTTTCTTATAGTCTCGCGTGACATTCCCGTCTGTTCTGATACTGATCGTAAGGAGCTCGTGGGCTCTGCAGCAAATATTCCCAAAACTTCAATTTGAGCTGCTTCATTTAGTACTCTGGGGTTATTTCTTTTTTTATTTGTCACTGAACCAGTTTCGTAAAACTTATTCACCAAATCAAGCACATACCGTTGACTTACATTACAATTTGGATGTCTTTCGTTAAAAAGACATGCCGCCCTTCGTGCGCACTTTCCAAATTCGCCATAAATTACAATCATTTCAATTCTGTCTTGAAGAATGTAAACCATTTTTACACTTTTATACACTTATTAAAGTAATTCCTAAACAGCCCAACAGGTACAACGGTATTCACAATACTACCACATAGTTCAAATTTGCTAACCAATTTTTTGCCGGAAAACAGAAACTTTTTACAGCAGAAGTAGCAAAAAAGGAAGGCTATCTGTACAATTTCTGCGATGACACTTAAAAATTCAGCATTTAATAAACACAACTTTACTACCTTCTACGTTTTACTATTAGACTACTTTTTTATGTAAAGTGTTTGGAGCTAATGGCTAATGTTACCCCTAATACAAGGTTGGAACGGTTCCACCTAATATTCTAACCAGTTCTGGCCAAACCATGCATCTCAGTATAGGCGTTCTAATAATTACTTCTGTTAGTTTAGAACGCAATTTTTCGGAAAATGCTCATCAAAAAATAATAAGTCAGGGTACCATTGGAATAAGAATTGAACGCCCATCAAAATGATGTGCCACTTGACCCCCCCTTCCCATTTAAAATTCGAAGGGTAACATCTACCCCTCCTAGGGGGTTGAACCACGAGGGCTACAAATAGTCCGTGAAAGTGTCCCCCTTGACAATAAAATTGACCTGTTTTTTCGATTACTCATATTGTTTACTGGAAGGAAGATATTAAGGGTGGGAAGTTTTCAAATTGACACCCTGTATATCTGCATAGAACAACATCCAAAGAATTTCCATTGGCACGACGATACATAAAATGCATTTCGGCCATTTCAGCGTTAGTACCTGTACCATTGGGTTCTTAATAAGTGATCATACCACCAGCATATGTAGATAGGCGAACTGATGAATTGATCCGTTCATTAAGTCATCATAAGAATTTTTTTTAGTCCAATATTCGATCTCCAGTTTCATAAAACGCAGCTTGCATGACGATATACAATTTTTTTCCATTTTCTGAATGTGTCCAGAATACCGTTTGTTACAGTCTAATTTCAGATCAAGATCTTTCCAGCTCAGTAACTGTTTATTATTACTGTAGTAGATTTAAACTCTAGTTAACTGACTAAAATAATTTATTTAACGAAATACAAAGATACAATAACACAATACTCTGATTTACATAATAATCACGGAACCAGGTATTTATATTCGACTTTCACTTCACTGACTATCCGTCTGTCCGCTGCGTAGTTCTTTTTATATCCGACGTTGGCTTCTCTGAATGCTCCAGAATTTTCCATCGAATCGCCCAGACTCACCGAACCGTCCAGATTCTTCTCGGTGCATGCGCATCGACAGTCTCCCTCGGTTGGTCGCAAGCTATACGTGAGAGTTCAGGTCCGGCATCGCCCGCAGCTTCGCCACATTACATATACTAATATTTCCAGTGAACCTTATCTATATTCAAGCAAACTATCAGAATGTTCTGTTATTCGAGCTCAATATGTAAACATAAAAGCCCCCGTATACACGTATAAATGAATAAGGCAGTGAGAACCGACCGTAAATTTTTTGTCAAAAACAATATTTAATGTGATGGAAGAGGCTGGCCAATCGGAGTACTTCTCTGGTAGTTCTCCGCGCATTCATGATCATGAGTGCCACTTAACATTTTTAAACTGAAAGCGAATTCAGTATGAACAGATTTCAGGCGAGAGCATAGATGTGTTTACTTGTTTGTATTTAAAATTACGATTTATTAATTTTATCGAATATAACCCGTGTGAGGGGATCAAATCTCTGTGTTTAGTTGAAAGTGATTACCAAGTTGGTTTGGTGTCTGTTACCTCATCTCTAGAGGGATATAAAGCCGAAATCTATCTCTGAGGCCATCCACCATCTAAGGTATGAGTAAAGAACTTTCCTTCATAACGAACCCTTAAATTATTGTTCTCCTTTTCATTTATCAGGCCTCTTATTCACGATTATTGGGTACAACCCCTGGAATACTGCACGGGGAGGAATCTTCACAGATCCTGCTGGAGTCCAGAGGACCACCCTCAGTGCATGCAGTTAGGGTAGCCAAGGATTTGGTTGAGTACCCCCTTTATTTTCTTACTTTCATTGTGCCTATTGCCTTCAACCATCGATTTTAAACCATATAGGACTTTTAATCCATATAACGTTTGCTTAGCATTATTTATAGACTTGTTACAACCCCTAGTACGTACTGGGCTAGGTCCTTTAGCCCTAAGAACTTGCTGTCTTGTATATTCGACGTTTTGATCAATATAAACCATCTTTACTCTACCTTCAGACTGGGTTTATAGTTAATATTACCATCACCCAGAACCTCCCCTTCTCCACTGAGTTATCCAGTGTTCTACCCTACTCTATATATTTGTGATAATCGGTAGGGCACTATAAATCTTTGGTACAATCAAAAATCGAGTCAAAAAATAACGTATCACGTTCTCGACCTTTTCTATCGATTCTACATAGGTACTCCCTAAAAAGCTATTTTGAAGGTTTAAACTCGGAGATATGAATAAAAAAATTATTTTTCCTCCTACCCCTATAGAAAGTACACACTTTCCTCCCCCAAACCAGGGAGGAAACTCACACTTTTCCTCCCTAGGGAGGAAAGTACTTTTCCTCCCCCTCATTTCAAGTAAGTTGTAAACGATGAAACTTGTGAATCTTTTATAATCAAATTGTTTCCGTAATTTCTTGAACATCTTATATATTCTGTATTCTGGTAAAAATCAAACATGAATGTTACTTCTACTCTAGTTCTTTAATAGCTATTTGTGTATTTAGAGCGCAAAGTGATTGACTGTTGCTCGACAAAGAGATTAATCTTTGGAGAACGACAATGGCACTTTGTGCTCTAAATACACTCATTATTTTTTCTACAAGCGCAGCTCTTAGAAAAACAAAGATCGACACTTCATTCAAATAGGCACATAACATTACTTATGAGAATGTATTAGCTATCTAAATGTCCAATAATTCAAATCACTAACAAGAAAAAAGTAAAATAACGTTCTTGAAAAAAAAAAAAAAGTTTTAATTGCCAGGAGATGAACCCGGGACCTTCGGATTACAAGCCCAAGACGCTAGCCATTGCACCTCCGCAGATATACATGACTGTATTGTCTATTGTTTCCATCAAGTAAGAATAGGTCTATTAGCAAACAAAGTCACAAAAAGGTTTTATTGAGTGGGTAGGAGGAAAAATCATATGTATTACATGGGAGTAAAGTGCCTTTTCCTCCCTTGGATGTTTACTGCCCTCCGGTTCGCGTCGGGCAGTGAACTACATCCTGCGGGAGGAAAAGTGGCACTTTCCTCCCTAGTAATACAAATAGCTATATTCGCAATCATAGGATTATCACTAAATCTAATCTAACCGAACCTATTTGACCTTAAAACACCAAAATTCGAAAAAAAGAGTTTTGGTGTTAAAAATAAATCAATATTCCGTTTATCTTATATGTTATGAAAAAATATCATCATAACCTTTTGAAGATCTTTTTGAGTTGAGAACAATAAAACTATTCCTATACATTTTTTCGATATATTGTTTAGTTTTCGAGTTTTTGGTGTTTTTAGAAAAATATGAGGGAGGGGGAAAAATAGTCGAAAATAAGGGCGCGAAAGCCCGGATAATTTTGGGGATGGTGGGAAAGTTAAAAATTCGGGCGTGAAGCGACCGGAAAATTTTGGGGAGGGGAGAAAATGATCGCAAATTTGGGCGCGAAGAGCCAGGAAATTTTTGGGAGGAGGGAGGGTAAAATCATCAAAAATACGGGCGCGAAGCATCCGAAAAATTTTGGGGATGAGGAAGGGGGTTTTCGTAATTTTTTTTACAATAAATTGATAATTTCATGAGGTTTGGCGACTACAACTCGATTTGTTTTTGAATTTATGGAGAATATTCTTTGGAACTTTTTGTAGACCTGTCGAAGGACTATAAAACTGTTCTCATAAAAATTTTCTATAACTCGTTTCTTACAAATTTTACAATTTTTGAAAACTTTCACGTTCTTTCACAAAATATATTTTCAAATTTCAAGTAGGTAGGTATATTCATTTTCACAACACAGGATGAATAGTTTTATTCCATACTTGATAGCCTTTTCTGGGAAATATTGCTTCATCATCAACCGTCCTCTGAATGGAACGGCGATTTATTGATACTTACATAATATTTCTGCAGTTATGAATCTCATTTTATGGAAAGTGCAAGTAAAAAGGAAAAATCACACACTCTCAAGAAGTATTGAAATCCTTTCTTTGTTATGATTTGTGGAGCGAACTGGTTTCGAAAGGACATATCGGTTGGCTAATAATTGGCAACATGTAGCTTATGATCTTAACACTTTATACCCTGTGAGTCTGATAAATCCCTGGATTTCATTTCTATTGGTTGAGGTCCATTCATGAAACCTTGACTGAGTAGGAGTACCATTGTTATTCGACCAAATTTGTTTGATTTACAGTAACCAAACAGAATTGAGCGATTCAGTTTTTTCGTTTTCAAACTGAAAAATTTCATCATCGGCAATGGCTTCAGATTCGTCCGTTATTTCACTTTAAAAATTGAACATATGTTCCTAATTTTCTGATTCCTCATTCATCATCATTTTGTATCTCTTTTGGATTATTCAGATGTCGAAGCCCACGAATTTTTTCATTTTTTTTTAACCTTCTTTGAACATTTTTAGATATTTATTGGGCGTACCGGAACGTCTTCCTTTCAGTTGATAAATAAACTAAGCTTCCCCAAAAATCTCAAGATTACGTAAAATCAGTTCTTCCTCGTAATATGAATGACACTTAGATGTTTTGACAATGTTATAAGTAAGCTGTAAATCTGAGTGAATTTACTTTTTTGAATAATAACAACATTCTACTAAAAAACAATTGCAACCGCTGACTCGTTCACTACCGCCACATAAAGAGCCAATTTGGATATTATACAGGGTGATTCAAAATTCGATGTAAATATTTCAAGGGAGTATTGTTGGGATCAAAATAAGACTTTTTCTTCAAATCAACATGTGTCCTATCAACATGTGTCCTAAAATGCACCCCCTCCGAGCTGCAGCCCCTGTAAGTTAGGAAAAAAAACAAGATCTAAAACTGTGACTATAATAAAGAATCGAATCTTCTGAAAATTGGTCTATCACTATTTTTTTGGGCACTCTATTATTTTTTAGCTTCAAAAATTATGTAAACCCAGTTTTGGGGGAGTTGGAGAGGGGTCCACACTTTTATTGGCCCAATTTTTATGTACAGAAAGAGAAACTCCAAAATCGAATAGCATAATCTTATTGGCCATAAAAAAAACTAAGAATTCGGTCTCTTGCATTTTTGTCGTACAACCAACCGTTTGCCAGAAAATCGTAATCAACGAAAGGGGGGTATTTTCACAATATCAAACTAACAAAACATGTATCAGCTGATTTGTTCAAAATTCGATGTGAATATTTCAAAAACGTTTTGTTGGGATCAAAATAAGACATTTTCTTCAAATCAACATGTGTCCTAAAATGCACCCCCTCCGAGCTACAGCCCCTGTAATTTAGGAAAATAAACGAGATTAACTAAAACTGTAGCTCGGAGGGGGTGCATTTTAGGACACATGTTGATTTGAAGAAAAAGTCTTATTTTGATCCCAACAATACGTTTTTGAAATATTCACATCGAATTTTGAATAAATTAGCTAATACATGTTTTGTTAGTTTGATATTGTGAAAATACCCCCCTTTCGTTGATTACGATTTTCCGGCAAACGGTTGTTTGTACGACAAAAATGCAGGAGACAGAATTCTTAGTTTTTTTATAGCCAATAGGATTATGCTATTCGAATTCGGAGTTTCTCTTTTTGAACATAAAAATTGGGCCAATAAAAGTGTGGACCCCCTCCAACTCCCCCAAAACTAGGTTTACATAATTTTCGAAACAAAAAAAAGAATAGAGTGCCAAACAAAATAGGGGTATGCCAATTCAGAAGATTCGATTCGTTATTTCGTTTTAGATAATCTTGTTTTTTTTCCAAACTTACAGGGGCTGTAGCTCGGAGGGGGTGCATTTTAGGACACATGTTGATTCGAAGAAAAAGTCTTATTTTGATCCCAACAATACGCCCTTGAAATATTCACATCGAATTTTGAATCACCCTGTATTTCATAAAAGTCCAGTTTGTAAAGTTTACTTCAAAGTAGGATATCTTCCAGTTGCACAATATACAATTCACTCATTTGCCCTTTTACATTTCATTTCATTCATTTCAGGAGACGAATTGTATCCATAAAATCAAACTTCTAATATGTTCGAAAGTGTTTATGTGGCTTGACCTATTCGACCATAAAATTCAACAAAATTCATCATTATATCATTAGAAGTCAGTTCTGAATTACCGGGTAATAATTTATTTACGTTTTGAATTTTATTGTTTTTGTGAACTATTATTCTTCAAATTTGGCAGTAAATAGATATTACTTTGTAATTATTGTTATTATTTTGGACTGAAAAGACAGGAATATGTGTATGAATCCATCCCTACACCATACTCACTACATTCGAATTGTTCGATTCGAATATTGAACTGTTTCGATTTCAGCTCCATCTAGTGGACGAATCTTAACCCTTAAATTGGCATATGCTTAATTTTTCTCCTAAAATATGATATTTACATATCGAAAATAGTTATTAAATTCTATTTTTGAGCCCAATTATTTTTATTGAGTTACGAAAGTCAAAATTTTGAGATGTATCTCCAGGTATACATCGCCAAGACAAGGTTTGAACAAAACTCCTTTGTTTCATCACAGGATGATGGAACACCAAGTAAGAAACAAACTCATACCTGAACTTGAAAGTTATTTGTTGAATTGAAAATCTACAAAACAATTCCTGTTAGGTACAAGACATAACCTAATATTACATTTTCTGCAAAACACGTGAGTTTGACCAGATTTACAATGTTTACATCTGTCGTCCTCAGGTCTTGGGTCAACTGGATTTTTAATTTTTTTAGTAGGTTGTGGCGCCTTGTAATCACTAGGTCGCCCTCTTTTCACTTTATTAGTCTGAACTAAACCTTTTGCCACGCTCATTCTGAATTTTTTCAGACGCGCATTGCCTGTTTGGGTTATTCTCCAGTAATTTGAATTCTCGTCTATAAAGTTGAGACAAATATCGAGAACTTGAGAAAATATGCCCATATACCACCTGTACGTTTTCATTCCAGTTCTGTAAAGAGCAATGAACATATCAGCCACGTCAACTCTGCCCACGTGGCTATTGTAATGTTTTACCACTTGTGGGCAAACAATCTGGACCCTACCTCCTCCTGCCTTCGAGTACCTCTGAATTGTTTCAGTTGGATTTGCAGCCACGTATGAACAACAAAAAGTAATACCAAAAAAATCAAAACAGACCCACTATTCCAGCCCAGTAGAGCAACTATGCCCAACTCATTTGTATTCAGTCCTGTAGAAAGGAAAGAAGTCGAAAATGCAATAATGGACCTCAAAAATAAAAAGGCAGTTGGTAGTGATAACTTGAAAGCTGAAACCATCAAATTAATAACTCCCTATATCCTTGAACCTCTAACTTGTATTATAAATATATGTGTACCCCTCAGCATTCAAATATTCTATAATTACCCCATTGTTCAAAAGAGGCGATATAACGGAAACAATCAACTACCGGCCCATATCACTACTTACTTACTTACTTACTCTTGGGTTAGCATCTTCTTCATAGTTTTCATTTCCATCGCCTTCACTACTGATATTTTCATTTTCTACTGCTGTGGTTTGAGAAACTAGCTCATCATCATCTTCATTATGGAAAATCAGCTTGAGATGGATGCCATTTTCTCCACTTTCATTCAGAAATGTGCCAGTTTCATCAAAATGAACATTTGCACTGATATATATTTTTCTTTTTGACGGATCCCACAGTCGATAGTTTGGAGATTCTTTTTCATACCCAATCAAGATCATTTTTCGACTTTTTGGTTCCCATTTCTTTCTCAATTCTTTTGGATTGTACACATAGGCCACTGATCCAAAAATTCGAATGTGCTTCAAACTGGGTTTTCTTCCAAACCATTTTTCATAAGGTGTCGTTTGTTCCACTTGCTTGGAGACAGTTCTATTCAGGACGTAAACAGCAGTATTCACAGCTTCTGCCCACAGTTCTAAAGTAATATTTTTGGCATACAGCATAGAACGTGCACTCTCAGTTATGGTTCTGATATCTCTCTCTGATCTTCCATTCTGCTCGTGCGCGTAAGGTGCTGAAGTCTCGAATAAAATACCCTTATCTTTGAAGAAGTTCCGCATATTTTCATTGACGAACTCTGTACCATTGTCAAATCGAAACACCTTTATCAAATTTCCAGTTTGTTTTCTTACTAGGGCTTCGTATTCAACGATTTTCTTGAAAACTTCTGATTTTTGTTGCAGAAAATAGGTAGTTCGGAACCCTGTGCAATCATCTTTCAACAGTAAAAAGTAACGTGATCCACTTGGAGACTTTATGTTAGAGGGTCCAAAAACATCGGAGTGGATGAATTGGCCTGGTTTTTCTGCTTTATCGCCAGAAGATCGAATGAAACTTCTCCTATTCTGCTTTCCAAGCTCACAGTCATCACAGAAAAATTCAGATTCGTCTTCAATACATGCGCCTTCAACTGCACCGTTCCTAATTGTGTCTTTGACATACTTCAAGTTGACATGTCCTAGCCTTTCATGCCAAAGTTTCAAGCTATTGATCGATGTGATATTACAATTAAGTTCATCAAATTTCATCAACATTTGGAACATGTTGCCTCGTCTCAAGCCAACGCATGATAGTTCACCATCGGAGTTGCGGAATTCACATCGATCACTATAAGCCACCATAACGAAACCTTTATCAGTTATTTTGCCGACGGATAGCAGATTTCTTCTCAAATCAGGAATATAATGAACTTCCGTGATGACTTTATTTGTCCAAACACCTTCAACCAGTGCTTTTATTTTGATTTCTCCAACAGCTACCGCATTTATCACTTTGTTATCGGCGATTCGGACCACAATTTCATCTTTGAGTGGTTTAAGATTTGTGAACCACTCTTTCCTGAACGACATATGTACACTAGCACCTGTATCAGCTAACCAAATATCTTCTTCATTTTCTAAAATATCTGACCAAGTTGGAGATTCACAAACAAGTGCTTCTCTAGAATTTTTGTTCGCAGGGCAATTTTTGGAACTGGCAAATTCAGGTTTCTTGAATTTTCGATTGGGACATTCTTTCCACCAATGGCCTTTTTGCTTGCAATATCCACATTTTGTCCTCTCCTTCAGATTTTGTATGTTGTGTTTTCTGTCGACAGACTGTTTTGGATTTCGATGAATTCTTAGTGACTGGGCTTGTAGCGCTAGATCGTCCTCCTTGATGACAGATGCAGAAATCTTCTGTTCCTCCTTCAATAGTCTGGCAATGAGGTCTGAGAGGGTCTGTTTACTAGGATCAACTGAATCCCACGCAGTAACAAGCATAGCATATTTGGACGGAAGACTATTGATTATTTTTGAAATAACAGCAATATCAGATATATCTCACCCATGTCTTTCAATTGTTTGACTAAAGATTCAACTTCGGTGATGAAATTAGCAATAGTTTGATTCTTGACCATATGCAGCTCATAAAATTTTTGATAAATTATATGTTTTGATACTTCAGTCTTCTGCTCGTGAACTGTTATTAATTTCTTCCACATCTCTCCGGCATTTTGGCAATTAACCAGATTAGATAACTGATCTTCACAAATTGATGATAGAAAAATGACCATGGCTTGGTTGTCTTTCTTCTCCCACTTGTTGATTTCATCTGTGTTTGTAGCAGTCATCGCGGGCTTTGCTCCAGTAATCACTTCCATCAATTCACTGGCCTTCAGAACGATGGAAACACTGAATTTCCATAACTGGAAGTTTGTACCATCAAACTTTATGATTCTTGCAGTTTCAGATTGTGCCATTACAATAATGTCACTGTCAGACTTTTACTTTATATCAGTGCGTTTTCTTTATGAAAACACGGCAAATACTTTAACTTTCTTCAGTTACGCTTACAACAGGTACTCTGGGCCCATAACCTATTGGATAAACTGATCCAATGCAAACAGAGTACTGATTATGAAAGAAAAAGTAATAAAATTAGCAGCAAAGAATGACTTCAGCAAAAACGTAATTTTTATTTTATAGCAACTACAATCTTTTTTGATGATATATGACATAACAAGGTACAATAAAACAAATAAAACAATCACAATCACATCTCAATGAAATAATCCAAGACATTTGTTTCGAACCATTTGATTGTCACCAAACGATTGACGTTATCGACTTTTACAACTGATAGTTCCGAAACTCAAAATTCCAAACTCCTCAGGAAGGTATGAAACCAGTTGTAGACTGGTGAAATGATTATCAAAGTAGACTACCGATAATGGCTTATTTTGAATGGATCTACAAAGCGCGATAATGACTTTGGCACCAAAACCACATCTTACGAAAATTTTGAAACCCCACTTTTTCGGTTTGCTTTTTATATACTGTCTTCTCGAGCCGGCCTTCTTGCCCTCATAGGGTACCATCATTTCATCAATAGAGTTCCTTTTTTCTGGCTCGATTTTGAGGCAGTTTTGTCGGACCTTTTGAGCGGCATGATATCTGCAATCGGAGCATAAGGTGTATCATGAGCCCAGTAATCAATATATGCTGGCATCCGCGGGGATAGCTCGAACGGAGAGCGCCGGTTCACCGATATCTGAAGACAAGCAACGCTATGCGAGGCCGTGGTTTGGATGGGTGACCTACGGACCTCCTTTCGATATTCTCCTCGGATCGTGCTAGGAATCGCACGTTAAAAGGTAAGACCTCGTTAATCCTTGGCTCGCACAAGTTTCGACTTTTGAGGGCTGCCGTTCGGAAGGGGACGACAGCTGGTTAACGGAAAAAACAATTTTAACAAAAACAATTTTAACAATATGTGTAACACGCATCATCAGTTCAATGCCTAAATAATCTTGTATTTCTCCACGATTTGTATCAACGCATTTACCGGACTGTTGTGTCGAATATACAGTGCGGTCCAAAGGTATGGAATAAATTCATTTTTAGCGTTATTATGTATTTTATGAAAAAATCCTGAAACAGGTCAATTTTTATTGGCAATTTGACAATTTACAGTATGAAAATATTACCCCCTTCTTGCACCCCCTCTGAATTATGAGCACCCCCTCAAAAATTTTAAATGAGAAGGGGGGTCGTGTGGCATCTTGTTCGAAAGGGATTTTCATTATCTGTTCAGCAATACGATTGCTATTCTCAATTTGACAATTTATACTTTCTTATCTGTCTTGCTAAAAAAGTCAGGAAAAAGTCGTTGAAGACACCAAAAAATTATTCACAAAACCCATAAATAATATAATGTCAATCTAGTAAACTACTGTTATTTTGATATTTGTGAGTTGCTGGCAGACGTCGGTGTATTGAAAAATATTTTTGTGTGTATTCGATTCATCTATGGCTCATTTATCCGAAACTCAAAGAATAGACATTTTAATTATGCTTGGATGCGGTAATAAAACACGAACTCAAACGGAAGTTTGTGAAATGTTCAATAATAAATACCCTGGTCAACACGTATCACAATCTACAGTTAGCAAAATAGAAACAAAATACCGTGAAACTGGACATGTAAAAACTCGTCAAAAACCAGGTCGAAATGCTGCATTGGATGAGGAGAAAAAGTTAGATGTACTGTTAGCGATTGAGGAAAATCCGCATATGACAAGTAGACAACTTGCCGCCGACAATGATGTAAGTAAATCATCGATATTGAGAGCTTTACATAAAGAAAAATACCATCCTTATAAAGTTCAGTTGGTTCAGGAGTTAAATGAGGATGACCCTGAAGAAGGCAACAATTCTGTGAACTGATGATGGATAGAATCGAAGCAGATTTGCAGTTCATAAACAAAATTGTGTTTTCTGATGAAGCTACTTTTTATTTAAATGGAACGGTTAATAGACAAAACTGTAGATATTGGAGCAGAGAAAATCCTCATTGGATGTGTGAGGCTCTCACACAATATCCCAAAAAAGTGAACGTTTGGGCTGGTATCATTAAAAACAAAATTATTGGCCCCTATTTTTTGAAGGCACAATTAATGGTGAGGTTTATCTAGGTTTTTTGATGAACTTTTTAGTGCCTACATTAAAAAGACTTTTTCCCGATGTTAATGATCCAAATGGAATAGATAGATCAATTTGGTATCAACAAGACGGAGCTCCACCGCATTACACACGTATTGTTCGAGATTATTTGACAGAAGTTTTTCCCAATAGGTGGATTGGCAGACGTGGAACGATTGAATGGCCGCCTAGATCCCCCGATTTGACTCCTCTCGATTACTTTTTATGGGGTTATTTAAAATCAAAAGTATATTTCAATAGACCAGACAATATTGCAGATTTAAAAACTAGGATATCGGAAGAAATTAACAACATAACCCCTGAGGTCCTACAAAATGTTCTACGAGAATTCCAAGATCGCCTTGCTTATTGTCAAGAAGTGAATGGTGGTCATTTTGAACATTTAATTTAACTGTAAAACAAATTGAAATATACTTCCTAAACATTATGTTACATTATTTCCTTCAGTCTATCAACATTTTACATATTCAGAATAAATTTTCTCAGTATTGCTGAACAGAGAATGAAAATCCCTTTTGAAAAAGGTGCAACACAACCCCCTTTCTCATTCAAATTTTTTGAGGGGGTACTCATAATTCAGAAGGGGTGCAAGAAGGGGGTGATATTTTCATACTATAAATTGTCAAATTGAGAATAGAAATCGACCTGTTTCAGGTTGTTTCAACGGATACCTAATTTACAGTGTCAATATTTTTAAATTTTAATAAAAAATTTTCTTCGTTATGGTTGCACCAAATATGAAAAACTTAGTATTGCTGAACAGATAATGAAAATCCCTTTCGAACAAGATGCCACACGACCCCCCTTCTCATTTAAAATTTTTGAGGGGGTGCTCATAATTCAGAGGGGGTGCAAGAAGGGGGTAATATTTTCATACTGTAAATTGTCAAATTGCCAATAAAAATTGACCTGTTTCAGGATTTTTTCATAAAATACATAATAACGCTAAAAATGAATTTATTCCATACCTTTGGACCGCACTGTAGATTAGTTTGAGTTACTATCAGATCTATAATGTCATCATCAAACAGCATAGTGAAATATTGCAATGGTGGTTTCAAACAAATTGATTCCTTGAAATCATCTTTATCTATCAGGACTTTATAACAAAAATCGTTGTCTGTCCACTGATAATCTTTCGAAGTTTTCGTTGGTTCGTTTTTCAGTTTGGGAACAGAATCAATTACAGGAGGAGTTGAAGCAATCTCACGTCTCCTTCTCTCATTCGGTATTTCAATAACTTCAGCAGTGGGAACAGGTAACGACCGACGTTGCTAGAACATAATCGTCTTCAGACTCCTCAGTATCAAGTACAGGCTCCAATAATTGTACATTTTCTTCTGAAATTGTGTCATCACTTTTTGGAATGAAGCTCTCGAGCGATTCTTCTTCATCTTGATCGCTTTCGGGGTCACTTTGTGCACCAATTGGTGGTAGAAGTGCAAATATTCTGTCTGTACGCCTCATCGAAATCTGAAAATAAAAAATATTCATAAAACAACGAATTTGGCAATGTGTCTTCTAGGATACATAATATTTGAGTCACTCGAACAGAAAAAACTGTTCATTTATGCAACTTCTCATTTACCATATCGAAGTACACATCCTAAGTTGTAGAATTATATATAGATATGGTACTCGGTAAAATAATAAACTCACCGATTCACGTGCAGGAAATCTACCGTTGGCAGCCATATTCCCCTAACCGGTAAACAAACTTGTCAAGACACGAAACCAATATGCGCATCATTAGCTTCAATGCGGTGACTCCCTACTCCCAATGTATCTTCTCGTACACAGTGGCAAAATGTAGGGTCTATATTGATGAGAAACTCAATATATAGATGTTTGATTCATATGCATCTCAGAAGATACAATGCCAACTTAGGGGTTACCAAACCATAAATTTTTTTTATGAGTATTCCTGGAAAATTGTTAAGCTGGTGAAAATATACAAGGTACAATTTTATATAAAAAGTTACCAGCACTTCTGACTCGTCCTGTAGGATTATGTCAGGAACGTTTCGAAAAAATTTCATATATTTCAATCCTATACCTCTACTTCAAATTTTAAATCTCTATATGGATCGATAACTGAATGATAGGCTAATCTCATGCATTAAAAATAGGGTAGTACACTTCTGCCATGAAAATTATTCTTTCTGAATCCCAGTTTGGCTTTCGAGAAAATAAATCAACCGAAAAAGCGGTATATCAGATAATCAACCAAATTGACAATTGCTTTCAAAACCAAGAAAAATGCATTACTGTATTTTTGGACTTGGCCAAAGCATTCGATACATTAGATCATGACATTCTTCTCCAACGCCTGTCTGACACTGGTATAAGAGGCATCGCATTGGACATTTTTCAGGATTATTTGAGTAATAGACTGCAAGTCGTGAAAGTCAACAACTCAGTAAGTGATCCCTTACCAGTAACCAGGGGTGTGCCAAAGGGAACGGTGTTTCTGTTGTACATCAATGTTATTTTTAATATTGCTAATTTTAAGGGTAAAATAACATCATTCGCTGACGACACAGCAATTACATTTATTGGAAACACTTGGGACGATGTACAAACTCTGTCTGAAACAGGTATCAGGACAATTGATAACTTACTGAGTGTCAACGTTGAAAAAACGAAATATATCGCATTCTCGCCAACAAGCAGTGACCAACCGATAGAAAATGTTATGAAAATACACAAACCCTCATGTGAAACTAATATGCATTGTGGCTGCACTTTCATAAACAAAACAAATACAGTGAAATACTTGGATGTACTTGTGGATCAATGCCTTCGATGGAATAATCATATTGATTGTACTGTTGTCAGATTACGTAAACTCATCTACAAATTCTACCAGCTTAGAAATATAGTGAGTCGGAGGTTAATACTAAAAGTTTATGATGCTTTGGCTCAGTCCATTATGCGTTATTGTATTATAGTATGGGGTGGAACATTCAAGTGCTCTTTGAAGAACCTAGAAGTAATCCAAAATACTCTGTTGAAAATTATGTTGGGAAAAAACAGACGACATTCTACAGAGTTGCTCTACAATGAAAGTGGTTTGTTAGGTGTAAGAAAACTGTGTAACTGTATATCTAATCTATTTTATGGACTGTTAGCTCTCCAAGAACAACTATTCAGCATGCTCATAATACTCGGAAGTGAGGATCTGACTTTATATGTGCCAAGATGTAGACTCACCCTAAACCAAAAATTTATATCGTATTTAGGACCAAAACTCTATAATGCATTACCTTTACAATTAAAACAAATCCACAGTAAATTTAAACTGAAAAGAGAACTGAAGACATTCTTAAAAAATAATAATTATAAAATTTTTGAAAATATTCTTGATAGATAATCCACATAAGGCTCAGGCCGGAACTTATTGTAAACTACTGCTACATGCGTTGTCCTTATCCACAATTCTTTCTTTTCTTTTTTTCTTTTTATCTATCTTTCTCTTTCTTTCATTCTCTCTATTTTCATCTTTCTACACTTCTCCCCCTTTTTAATGATCCAAGTTGAATATATTTATATGTTATCTGCTGTGTTGAGTTTATTTGGTTGCTCGCTACAACACAAGCTTGCTTAGGTAGCGACAATCTCATTAGACTCAACAGAAATACTTACTTATTTTTCTGAATAAATATTTCTGATTTCTGATTATCATTGTCACACGGTACTCGGTTTCTGTGGCACCATGGGTGAGTCAGTATGAATTTCTTGGCAGTCAAGGTGTTGATATGCTTTTCAAAAAGAATGAATATTGATACATAGTGAATCCAGTGAATCCTGACAGTTCAAAACAGTGGAAACATTCGATGAATCACAGATCGAAAGAACTCCTAATTCACCGTGGAAAACAATGAGGAATTATCAGGCAATCGAACACGAACCATTAATCACCATTCCGAACCAATTAGTCCAAAACAAATGTTCGGTGTATATATGAACACGTATTTAATAAAACGCGATTGATCGCTTTTGGCTGCAATAAAAGTCCGAATGTGGCAATTTCCTGTGAAAGCGTCGCGCGCGGCCGTCTGCCTGAATCCTATTCATAAAAATAAACAGCGGTTTATCCGTTTCCAAACGGAACCTCCGATTTCATTTGCCGAAATGGAGCTCTCCATTGTAATCGACTTTCGAATGTTTGTATAACATGTTTTAACGGCGAGAGTGGAAAATCTGCCGGATCCATTAAAGCCAGGGATGATGAGTGACGTATTTTATTTCGTGATTCATTCTTTTGTATGCGTGGAAATATTCCTTCTTTGTTGGGAAGTGGACTCTCTTCATTTAGTCAGTGTTGATGACCAGTTGATCGAAAATCCTAAAACTATGACTTATACAGTTTGTCTCACTAAGCTGGAACCATATGGAAAACTTTTTTATTATTCATTTTAGGAAAAAAAGTTACTCTTCATAAAAAGTTCTGCATGTTCTGAAATCTGAAATACAATCATCAGATATCAAATTTTTTCAGTCGTATACGCGGTATGATGAAAAATATGAATTTTACTCAAGAGTAAAGTACCTTTACATTTGAAAATATCGAAAATTCTCATAGAAAAGGGTTGTTTAGATCTAAAAATTACGTTTAAAAGACGTAGGTATATTTTATCCAATCTCAGTTGAATATGACTTCATTCAGCTCAATATATAGGGTTAGTTCAAAATAGCACATGGTGTAATAACGAATGAAGGATGAAAACGGAAAATTAAATAAATATTATTCCCTATATAAAGAAAACAGTAGACCAGATTGAGTATATTTTACGTGTAACCGTTCGAAGCGTGGAAAGCAATCAGTAATGCGCTGACCGCCTGTTGCATACATTACCGTAAATCACCTCTTAATATTTTTATTGCTGTCCGGCAGCCTGGTGATATTTATGAAAAGAAGAATAGTAGCGTACTTAATGAACGATCAAACAGAACTCAATATTTTCTCTGTACTTAATTTGTTTTGCCGTTAGACTAGGTATAAATGTAATTAATTATTGACAAACACTATTTGTTATAAATAATAATAATAATAAATAATAATAAATAATATTCATTTAAATATTTCAATAAAATGGTAAACAAAGATAGTAAACAATAAATTTTCAATAAACATGTGTTCACTACGAAAGTCGAAACTTGTATGGAGCGTGTAAATGCAAATAATGAATAAAAATACTAAGTATACCTATAAAATTAGCGAAGCAACAAACATGTAATAAAAAATCGGGTAGTTGTTTATTCTAAGATTACTTATATAAAAATATATCATAAAAATATCATAAAGATATAAATAAGTTGACAGAATGCACAGATGAATACATGTATACATACACAAATATCATAAAGATATAAATAAGTTGACAGAATGCACAGATGAATACATATACATTAATATACACAATATGTCCAAACACATATACACATGCATAAGTGGCAATGGAATAGATTGAGCATATAATAGTTTTGATTTTCATCTTAGTTCCACCATACTGTGTATAATTTCTCGTGATTGTGACTTTATGAACTTCCTTAGTTCTCTTTTGAATATAGATGGGGACTTAATATTTTTTTTCTACATTCATGCAAAAAGCAAAACTTTATTAAACTATATTCAGTGGAAAAAGAAGTTCTTTATTGCACTAGAGTAAAAATAAAGTTTGAGTTAAATTGTTCGTAACGTATTAGTTCCTGTTTCAATGCAAATCGATATTAATAATAAAGTATTCAAGTTGCGCTTTTCATATTCCTACACCTAGTGCCGCACCTCAATAAATCATTTCTTGCTTTTTGCATGAACGTAGAAAAAATGTTGTTTGCAACTCGTGCAAAAATTGTTTATTGCACTCGACGTGTTGTCCAACTCGGCCTAACGGCCTCGTCGGACAATTTCACGTCGAGTGCAATAAACATTCACTTTTTGCACTTGTTGCATAAATAACTATTATCACTTCAGCGAAGTGGTCGAGGTGTTAAAGCGTTTGGCTTCCACCCAGACGGTCCGGGTTCGATCCCCGGTCGTGTGTCACTGAGCTGAAGTGGTTCGGATTCCACTTTTATTTAAACTGTAGGTCCCGGATCTCCCTTGCTCGCACAAGCTCTGCTTTTGAGGGGTTTTCTCCGAAAACCTGGGAGTTTTGTAAAAACAAAACAAAACAAAAACAAGTAGTTGTAAAGCTTTGGGATAAGATATTTGTAGCTTTTTTGTCCTATAGTTTTAGTCATGAAGGGAGGTAAATATGTTTGATGTCGGTGTCTCGTATCATAGTTATGTTCAGATTTTTTAAGATTTGATTTAGATTTATGTTGTTTAATATTACAGTTTAAGGAGAACAGTTGTCTTGGATCCATCATTCCTGTTTCAATAAAAAGTTCATCCGAAAACAGGTATAAAACTGTTCCCAAATTACTCAACATTTTGGGAATATAAAAGAAGGACATTGTAATAGTATAACTCGGTATACTTCTGCTTAAAGAATCCATTGTATTTGCAAAACATGTCGCGATTTTTTGAACTAAAAGTGTGAAAATAAACATTAAAGTTTTAGTATAAACGTTTGTGTATTTAGTGTTGCAAAATGGCATTTTGGCGACCATTCGAAGAACGTGAGGAACAAGACTCACAACCGGATGAACAATGGGAATTCAAAAACAAAGATCTTCATGCTCAGACCCAAAGAGTTCTAAATATATAAAAAAATCTTAAAAAGGAAATGAACGACAAATGTGACAGTTCAATTTTTGGAAGGATATCTCATCTCACCAGTTTGGGGCATTCAACTATTTACAGAGTGGTTACAAGGGGATGTTGTAGATCATTATCGTAAAAGAAAACGAAAAGATCAGAAATTAAACAAAGTTGAGGCCACAAAAGATTTTCTTCGAAGGCAAGTTTATGATTTCTATAAACGAAACGAAGTACTTACCTTGGAATCAATCAAAAACAAATAATCTGAATATCCTGAGTATACATATAAGTCACAGGAAACACTACGTCAAATTCTTTTAGACTGTGGTTTCAGTCACAAAAATATAAATCAGCGAATGGTAGTAATGGAATCACCCCGGCTCGTTCTGCAAAGGCAAGATTACTTGCGACAAATAAAAGGACATCAGGAATCGAAGAGACATATAGTATATCTTGACGAGACTTGGTTCGATAGTCATGATGTGATTCGGTATGGATGGGTAGATAACTTCCAAAACTGTTGTCTCCAAGCACCATGTTCTAGAGGAAAACGTGTAATTATTGTACACGCGGGTAGTGAAGATGGTTTTGTACCGAGCGCGTTGCTGTTGTCAGCAAAACAAATAAAAAAATGTTCAGCAGATTATCATGAGAATATGACTGCAACTTTATTCGCAAAATGGTTCAGTGAACAATTATTACCAAATATACCACCAACTTCTGTTATTGTAATGAATAATGCGTCATACCACTCGCGTCAAAAGATAAAAATACTGACGAAAGCAACAAAAAAAGGAGACATTTTGGAATTTATGGCTTATAAAAAATTGAATATTCCCCAAAAAGCCACGAATGAGGTATTACTACGTATAATGAAATGAAAATTTTGAAGAAGAATATATTATTGATGAACTTTGTAAACATTCTGGTCATACGCTTCTGAGGTTACCTCCGTATTATTGTGTTTTCAACCCCATTGAATTGGTTTGGGCATTTATAAAAAACAAATTGAGAAAATCCAATCAATGTCCAAATCTAAGCGAAGAAGTAGTAGAAAATGTTAGGAGAATCTTAGGAGATGAATATATAGATCTTTGAACAGAATGCAATTTACATGTGATTTCAAAAGAACGTAAATATTTCCTTTTGCCATCCACTCAACCAGTAATCATAAATATGGGTGATTCGGAGGATTATGATGATTGAGTCTTGCCACGACTTCGATGTGTGTATAAGATAGTCGTACCAGCAAATAAATTATCATGCATACATAAAAACGTCTGCAGTATCATTGATTGTTTGCAAATCATTCATGTAGATAATAAACAATATTGGCCCCAGCACAGAACCCTGCAGCACGCTATGCTCAATATTTATAGTTTTTGATACCTCACTATAATGAGATATCTCCTGCCTGTCAGGTATGTCTTTATGAATATTTGTACAGTTTATTAATTTGGAAGTGTTTTATGGGAGACACTGTCGAATGCCTTGGTAAGGTGGATGCCTATTTCTAGGTTTTTGGCTGAATGAATAATTTCTGTAAGTGCTTGAGACGTTGATCTTGGACAGCTAAGGTTTCTGGATTGAATTTTATTATCTTTGCACTTATATTGTATACATCCAAACTAGAGGTATTTTTAAGTGATTTCATGACAGTTTTTATTACATTTTCATTGGTTGGGCTGATAAATACTGAATCACAAGAATTTATTTTTATGAACCTCTTACTTTTGTGGATGGTATTGTTTCTAAAATTGTATCATTCATTGTGGAGTTATATTCAATAACGTCTTCAGCTCTCAGACGTGTGATCTGACTTCTTTGATTTCATTTACCATCTTCCAGGCTGTTCTTGAACCTTTTTTACCATTTGTGAGAACGTTGTTGTACAACCCTTTTTCAATAATTTGCCTATACTCTTTCTTAGTTGCAGCGTACTAGTGTTTCGCTTTTAAATTTCCTGTCATTTTATATTGATGTTTTCTGTGATTCAATTCTTTTCTCATTACTTTCAGTAATCGGTATACCATTTTGGTTCATGTTTTTTTGTTCTCTCCTTCTATATTTTCACACAGAAATTTTATAGTACCTTATTCAGTTTTTTGTTGAAATAATGTTTGATTCCGATATACCCATTTCACTAATTTGTCTAAACTCTTTTATGTTCCAAACAGAGTTGGGTTTCATTTTTAAACTAATATATCGTCGTTAGTGATAGGAAATATCTTCTGTAATGGTACCAGAATCCTCGTAATCATCAAGATTTACGCATATATATTGTCTATCCAAGTGGCACAGTGTTCAGTCACCCTAGTGGGTTCATGTAAGAGTTTTCAAGTTATACGAGGATGTATTGATATCTAGTTAGCCTAGATCAGTTCCCTGCATAAACAAAATATTGCGTTACCATAGCAACGAACAATAACTTATTAGAAGTGTCAGTGTAAAGTTTGACGTCAAAAAAGAAACCAGAGTTACGCAATGAATTAATAGAAAAAATATGTCCACAGAAATTGTGCAAATCAAAAAATTGGAGTATCGAGCCATCATCAAGTACCTGTATTTAAAAGGGTTAAGAGGTAAGCAGATTTACGAAGATATGTTTAATACCCTTGGTGATCAATGTCCTTCGTATGCGACCGTGAAAAATTGGACTGCAAGCTTCAAAAGAGGTAAATTTTCCATTGAAGATGAAGACCGATCGGGAAGTTCAGTTTCTGTGTCAGTCCCCGAAAATATCGATGCAGTTCATGACATGATTTTAACAGACCGTCGAATTGGGCTAAAACAAATATCTGAAGCACTGAATATTTCATACGAACGCGTTCATCATATAGTTCACGTCAGTTTGGACATGAGAAAAATTCCTGCAAAATGGATCCCCAAATGTTTGAATGTTGACCAAAAGCGTGCAAGGGTAGTAGCATCGCGTTCGATCTGTGCTCGATTTGAAAACGATGTAGACTTCTTAAACCGAATTGTTACTATGGATGAGACTTGGGTACATTTCTACGATCTAGAAACAAAGCAACAATCGATGAAATGGCGACACTCCGGTTCTCTAAGACCTAAGAAGTTTCGTGTCCAAAAATCTGCTGGAAAAGTTCTTGCTTCAGTTTTTTGGGATTGCCATGAAGTAATCATGATTGATTTTTTGGATAAGGGTAGAACAATAACTGGAGATTACTATTCGATATTACTGACCACTCTACGGGAAAAAATTTAAGAGAAAAGGCGCGGAATGCTATCCAAAGGTGTTTTGTTTTTGCAGGACAACGCCCCTGCACACAAATCTCATGTTGCCATGCAAAAAATTCGTGATTCAGGGTTTGAATTACTAGATTATTATTCACCAAATTTGTCTCCGCCCGACTATCATTTCTCTCCTCAACTGAAAAAAAGTTTAAAAGGTCTTAAATTTTCTTCCAACGAGGAGGTAGTAAAAGCTCTGGAGGTCTGGTTTGCAGAACAAGAAGAAACATTTTTTTTGAAAGGTCTAGAGACGTTGCAGGTTCGCTGTAATAAATGTATCCAATTAAGAGGAGAATATGTTGAGTAATAAAATATTTTGACATTGAAAGTTTGTTTGGTTCTATATTAGGCTAAGAATTTTTCAATATATCCTCGTATATATGGGAACAGAGCTAAACATTCGTGACTGGCTGTATATTAGTTTATAGTAATTGTGAGGTTGCAGTCAATTGATCGGGCTATTTCAAAGAAAACTCTTTGATACTGTCAAGCTTTCGGTAAATTTTAATACCTTCCTCAGACAACTGAAAATACGCATTGTACAATAAATGTAGTAAAGAATAGATGGAATACTTACTAACGTGAGAATGAATAATAAAATTGCTGAGAATTTTTCAATATATCCTCTTATGTGTGAAATAAGATTGCAGCATATCATTCTATGATTCATAGACTGGTAAATATACCTCAAAGCGATTTAGATTTCAAGTGTGAGTTAAACAGAATTAAACAAATCGCCGTAAATAATGGATATGAAACATCAATTATAGATAGACTGCTTAAACAAAAACAAAACAAGAAAACTCTAAATTTAATATACCCGGATATCAAAGTAAAAACCGATCAACGTTTTGCATGTCTAACATATCTTGGTCAGCATACGAACAAAATATCCCATTTCCTTCAGAAACGGAATATAAATGTTGCATTCAAAACCAACAATAACTTATATTCCTTTATTAACAACGCAAAGTCTGTACGGGATAAATTCAAGAAGTCGGGGGTTTACAAACTTGAGTGTGAGGATTGCAATGCATTATATATAGGCCAGACAGGCCGTAGTTTTAATCAAAGATTCGGTGAGTATTTGAGAAGTTACAGATTAAATAAACAGGACTCAAACTATGCCAACCACCTTATTGACAATAACCATAACTTCACACAAAACCCTGAAATTTTGCATATTCAACCTAAAGGTCAAAAATTAAACATATTAGAATCCATAGAAACCAATAGCAATTTAGTTCTCAATGACCAAATTGACCTGTACAATTCACCTATAATTAATTATCTCACTAGTAACTACTCAAATGCTCCCTAATCCAAGCTATATGTCATTAGGAAATTTCATACCTGCAATTGTCATTAGTGAAATTTCATGCATGTTATTTTAATATTTAAGAAGGTGATTTTGACGTTTCTTTAGTTGATAACTCGCTCAGATGATGACATCGTGTGTCGAAACAATTGTAAGCACGTTACAAGTATATATTTTTTGTGTAAATTGGAAGATTTTATTTCCTCTTTATTTATCAAATAAGATTGACATTGAAGTCATCCACAATAAGGTGAAGGACAGCAGCAATTTACTCCAAGATTGCTTTATGATGTGCCTAAAATTGCAAGATCTCAGCACACCAGAGAAAATTGATTCGGAACAAAATGATAAATGAATATTTCGATATCGGTTTTCGGGGAAAAAAACACGCGTTCAAGTGAATCGCGATGCCCGAGCGAATAGATGGCGTCATCAATCGCGATAAAACGGACATCAACTAATAATTCTCGAAAATCTGGAAACCACCATGCACGCTCTCCAGCAGCGCCAACATAAATCACCGGAAAATTACCTCTATACCTGAACATTACTTCCGGAAAATCTCAAGTCACACCTCTTTTCCTTCGGATGGCGTCAGGGTGGTAACAAATGGCTTAATTTAGCGTGCTCAAGTCGAAATCCAAGATATATATTGCGGGCAGGTCACAAATTAACCAGCATTCGGCTAATTAGTGTTTAAAAAACACGCATACTGTCTTAAATCTATCTTGTTAAGATCCGCAAAGGCGATTCCAGGTGCTGACGGGGGGTGTTCGAATTGATAGGTGTGCGGAAACGTTTCTGTTCGCATGACAACTGAATCAAGGCGATGATAAAAATAAGTGATGGCGAAAATTCGCGAAGAGCTCGGAAGTTGAAGGGCTTGGAAGTTGAGGGGCTCGGGAGTTGAAGAGCTCGAAAGTTGAAGGGCTCGGAAGTTGAGGGGCTCGGGAGTTGAAGAGCTCGGAAGTTGAAGGGCTCTGAAGTTGAAGAGTAGAGTAGAGTTCATTGACTACGTTACATAATTTGATTACATTTGTAGCAGGTCTTTGAGAAGAGATTTTCTAGAAATATCTATAGTTAAAATTATGATTAAAAAGACAATACATATTTAAAGAGACAATAAAAAAATCCAGTCTGATTGAAATAATTGAGGCACTATACTAAGCACAAGTCAATCTACAAAAAATTTCAAGTTAAAAAAGAAAAACAAAGAAGATAAAATACATTCACTTAGATATACTAGATTTAAGCCTAGGTGGTTGAGAAATTTCACCATTCCTCGTTCTTGTAGTCCTAGATGAGAAACTCGTTTTCCGAGTATAAACAGTAGTTAAGTGAAAACGATTTAACTTCATTTTTGAACATGTGGAAATTCATATTTCTTATAGCTTCTGGTAGCTTGTTATATAAGTGAATATTTGAAGAGTGTTTTGTAGACATTGAGAGCCTGTATCTAGGAGTTCTCAGTAAATTTCCTGATCTAGTATGATACTGATGTGAATCCGAATGAAGAGCAAAATCTGCTCTACGAGGATGTATTGATATCTAGTTAGCCTAGACCAGTTCCCTGCATAAACAAAATATTGCGTTACCATAGCAACGAACAATAAGTTATTAGAAGTGTCAGTGTAAAGTTTGACGTCAAAAAAGTGAACCAGAATGACGCAATGAATTGAAAGAAACCATATGTCCACCGAAATTGTGAAAATCGAAAAATTGGAGTATCAAGTACCTGTATTAAAAGGGGTTAAGAGGTAAGTAGATTTACGAAGATATGCTTAATACTCTTGGTGATCAATGCCCTTCGTATGCGACCGTGAAAAATTGGACTGCAAGCTTCAAAAGAGGTAAATTTTCCATTGAAGATGAGGCCAGTTTCTGTGTCAGTCCCCGAAAATATCGATGCAGTTCATGACATGATTTTAACAGACCGTCGAATTGGGCTAAAAAGGATATCTGAAGCACTGAATATTTCATACGAACGCGTTCATCATATAGTTCACGTCAATTTGTATATAAGAAAAATTGCTGCAAAATGGATCCCCAAATGTTTGAATGTTGACCAAAAGCGTGCAAGGGTAGTACCATTGCGTTCGATCTGTGCTCGATTTGAAAACGATGTAGACTTCTTAAACCGAATTGTTACTATGGATGAGACTTGGGTACATTTCTACGATCCAGAAACAAAGCAACAATCCATGGAATGGCGACACTCCGGTTCTCCAAGACCTAAGAAGTTTCATGTCCAAAAATCTGCTGGAAAAGTTTTTGCTTCAGATTTTTAGGATTGCCATGGAGTAATCATGATTGATTTTTGGATAAGAGTAGAACAATAACTGGAGATTACTATTCGACATTACTGACCACTGTACGGGAAAAAATTGAGGAAAAAAAACTCGGAAAGCTATCCAGAGGTGTTTTGCTTTTGCAGGACAATGCCCCTGCACACAAATCCCATGTTGCCATCCAAAAAATTCGCGATTCAGGGTTTGAATTACTAGAACACCCCCCTTATTTACCAGATTTGGTTCCGTCCGACTATCATCCCTTTCCTCAACTGAAAATATATTCATATTATAACCTTAGACATATTATGCTTCTGACGACTCTTCTCCAATTATTGTACATTGTAAAATTATTGCAAATACTGTACTTTTCAATTTGAGAAATAAAGATATTATTATTATTATTTTGTTATATGATTTCATCTGATAGAAATGTTCGTCCGAATTATACTGTATAGGTAGTTTATCTACTCTAAGATCAACCTCAGCTAATGCAATTATAACCCCTGTGGCCATAACTAGGAGAAGGTCCGAACTGCCAATATCTCTCCCCCAAAACGATTCCTCAACTGTTTACAAAAACGGCCTAATTCGATTCCTACGCCCTCCGCGACTTCCAAACAGCTTATATAGAAAGAAAATACGTCGGGAAACCGAGAAAATAGAAATTGGCTGAACGTATGGCAGGTGATATATGATACTTGTTACAGTTTATTCAGAAGGAAAAAGGAAACTGGTGTATATCACTGTGTCCTTTATATCCCGTTTTTATTCCCGAGGAATTTCGTATCGATTGATTTCCAGACAGGTGCACGTTCCTGATATATGAATAAACTTATTGTAGGGAAGTCGGAGGGATGTTGAACGTGAAAATAGCGGAAATAAAACTTTGTCGATTCAGAAAAAGGTATCGTCGACTTGTCGATGTGTTTGTAATTTGTTCTACCTCTTGTTAGAACGAGAGTCAACAAAAAAATCAAGTATAATTACCTCAAAGCTAGAACTTTTTGAAAAAAATTAGCCAGTATTATGAATAACAGGGCAGCGCAAGTATACAGTGTGTCAAGGAAGACATTAACTTCCTACCAGTGAATAATATGAGAAATCGAAAAAACTGGTCGATTTCATCTTCAAGAGGGACAATTTCATTGAATATTTGAGGCCCTTGTGGTTCAGTCCCTTGGGAGGAAAATATGTGATTAGAATCTTGAATGGGAAGAGGGATCAGGTTTTAGTTTTAGAACTTGCCTGCACTGAGATGGTTTTCAGGCTATTATTTAAACAAAAATTATTGTATTAACTCTCCTTTTGGTGGAGGTGATTAGAATATTAGGTGATACCGTTCCAACCCTTCATCAGGGGCAACATCAGCCATTAGCTCCAAAAAAGTTACTTCGAGAAGTAATATAATAGTAAAATGTAGATGGTAGTTAAGTTGAGTTTATCAAATGTTGGATTTTCAATACTCAACGCTGAAATTCCAAAGATAGCACCCCTTTTCTGCTATTTCTGCTGTAAGAAACTTCTGTTTTCAAGCAAAAACTTATTGTTCAGCAAATTTTAACGATGTGGTAGTGTTAATGCAGTTTCACCTTGTATGACTGACTGTGTCAAAAGTTTTTGCCAGGTCCACAAAAAAACCCAAGCATGGCTTCTTTTGGTCTATGAATTCATACATTTTTGCCGTGATGAAAGCTATAGTATTCTGGGTCCTGTAGTTTTTTTTGATCCGTATCGTCTATCGCTGATGATTCTTTTCTGGATATTGCATTAAGCGTTTCTTAATTATTTTTCCGAAAAGCACGAAGTCTGATTATGTTCATAGTTAGCCATATCGATTTTTATTTCTCCTTTATAAACTGGTATTATATGATCGGTTTGAAAGCCTTTTCCGAAACATAACTGAAAATCCAGCATAGTGCATCGGCGATGTATTCCAAAATGAGTTTGACAGTTTCATTTTTTATTCCATCGGGCCCTGGGGCTTCATTATTCTTCAGTTGTGATGTATCGCTTTTTATTTCAGAAGGTGTGGTCGATTCCAGGTAGATGGAATGCATATGATTTGGATATATTGTGTTTGGGGATTCTTGTTGCTGATTTAGAGCCAATTTCTGCAAAATATTCATTCATTGTATTCGATCTCTTCTTGGTTCCTTATATTTTTCCGAATTCAAGTCTCAGTTCATTGCTTTTCGTCTTAAAATTGTTCGTGAAATCACCGATTACTCAATACTTATTATACAGGATGAGTCAGAATTACACCGACAAACTCCGATTACAGATTCCTCATCTCATTTTGAGGTGAAAAATTTCTATCAAGGAATGTCCTAAAATGCATCCCCTCTGAAAGGTTTCAATTCTATTCCTTAAAGAGTTTTGAAAAAAAAAATTTTTCTCGTATTTCGACACGTTGTATCTCAGAGAGGATGATGAGGAATCTAAATGCGGAGATTATCGGTCTTATTCTTCTTCTTAATAAGGAGCAGGGTGAAGTCAATACTTTCTTCCAAAGGCTACTATAGCATTGACGAATGAATGTCAGACAGTGACGTGGATAAATTTGTTTGATGTCCTGAGTCACTATTTTTGAATATTATGTCTTTATACCCTCAGTGTAATATTCTTTGCACAGTAAGTTTATATTATGTATTTGTCCAATACAACTTAACTTGTCCAATACATTTTCAATAATTTGACAAACTGTACCTACCATGGACGTATAATATCGTATAAATACAGATGGACTCAGCATTGCCATACCTACGACACGGAGTGATTTGAAGTCGCTCTGTTTATAGGCGCGTGGGCTACGGGGAAGAGAGAAGGTAGTGATAGACTGTGACCTTCCCACAACAGACAGGAGCGCACGCATTTGCTGAAAATAGGGTTCAATCACAAGAAAAAAATGCTGAATTTGAAATAATGATGGAATCAAGGAAAGTGTTAGAATATACATCCGATGGGCTTCGTGAGATAGAAAAACTCATTTTACATACCTGATGTCATAAAAAACTTCATTGACTCGGATAGTATCGATCCTTAGAAAATTAGGTTCACAAATTTTTCAAAAAAAAAGACTTTTAAGACTTTCGTTTCCAATTAATGGAAAGGTGGAGACAGTCGACTGAAAAAAAAAAGAATAAAAATGCATTTACTAGAAAATGGTAATTTATATATTCAATAAATACATGTTCTTATACATATTGAAATAAATGAATATTGTGAAGAATAAATATTCCAAAGAAATTTTCAGCGCATATTATTCAAAAGACTTTTAAGACTTTCGTTTCCAATTAATGGAAAGGTGGAGACAGTCGACTGAAAAAAAAAAGAATAAAAATGCATTTACTAGAAAATGGTAATTTATATATTCAATAAATACATGTTCTTATACATATTGAAATAAATGAATATTGTGAAGAATAAATATTCCAAAGAAATTTTCAGCGCATATTATTCAAATTCAGAAAAACGAAATTTTAATGTATTTACGACAATATGCAAACAAAATTCACAATACAGATAATCAAACTAACATTTTTTTCTAGAAGATATCAAAAATCAAGTACGTACAGAGTTTCATAAAAACAATAACAGAATAAAAATGAAGAATTTGTTTTCTTCTGAAATGATTTACTAATTTCTTGAGTTCCCTCCTCGAGCAATGATAACCGCCTATTATACTCAATATCAGAGTCCTTATTCAATTATGTATCCCAAATTCACTAAACTGTCCCTCAGCTCATTCAAAGTAACTTTGGGCTGCTGCAGGGCTCTAATTCATCTCCCAAGAATATCATATATATTTTCGATGGGGTTCGTATCAGGACTTCTCGCGGGCAAGATCGCCCGGAAATACTGGCGGGCCGTGTGGTCTCGTATGGTCGTGCAATCATATGAATTCTTCACCAATGAATGGAGCCAAAGAACAGACAACATCGGGTTCAGGAATTTCGGATACATACTGTAGTCAAATTCGCTTCATAAATGACTACCAGTTTCATACGTGCCTCCAAATTCATACAACTCCAAATCATTACCGATCCTCCGCCAAAAGCAATGATTTACAGAGTGTTGCATTGATTGTAGCCACTATATATCACGAATGAGTTCAAAAACCACTATTTCAGCAATAATCCCACAAAAAATAAATGACAGAACATGACAGAACTGTCAGAAGTGTACTTTGTGGAAAACATAATTATTGATATTTGACAGCGTTGACAAACGTACAGATACAATAATTTCTTCACAACCATTTGAAGACGCAAGTAATAATTTTTTTCGATAGTTTGGATTTTTAAGCTTGTAAGTAATACATGTTTGAGTTGCGTGATAATGTCACCATCACTATTCTTCATTCTTCGATTGTAATCGAATGAAATACGTATAGTGACACAATTTTGTCTATGATAAAGACTCATTACCTACGCGATGTGACAACGCCCAACTCAATACCACGACTACAGATTGTGGAAAAAACGACTTCAAACCAGGATGTAAACAGCTTGGTCCAGTACAATACTTTATAGGTCCATGGTACCTACAATTAAGAGCAAATATTACCTTGGTAAAACAGGAATTCGTTTTACGCCTACAGTTTTCGTTTAAGAATTTTTTTTCTTTACAAAACTTCAGTAATTTTTGGAGATGATAATTTTTAAGAAAAAAATTTAAATTACATGATGAAGAAATTGGGAGATTCCGAAATTCTTATAGGACCTCCGAGCCTAAACAAAAAATATCTTTCATGAAATCAATTGTTTTTGCAAAAAACGGATTCTACGATCGGGAAATTTATTTCTGATTGACGCTGTAACCGAGAACGGACAGGTACTGTGTTGCTAATGTTCATCAAGTTCAATATATGCACTCCCATTTTTGAGAAGTAAGCCTACAAACCTTAGCTGGAAGGGGCGAGGAAGAAATTCGACATTTTGGTGTGACGCGCTGATGGTGGCTCTTAATTAAAGTCGTTGAGTTTTTCATTTCATGTACTATATTGTTGTTTAATGAAATGAAAGGAGACAGACGCTTATATACAGTGTCCGGCATAAAGTTCGCAGCATATGGTAAACTTTTTATTATTGATTTCTCAAAAAAAAATTTATTCTTGATGAAAACCTCTGCTTCATCCCAAACCTAAATTGCAAATACCAAAATTGAATTTCATACCATCATATACGAGCGATATTGAAAAACAGTTCAGTTTTATTTACATTTGCAGATTTGCAGATTTTGTGAAATATCGTCACATATTTCAATTAACGTGATTTTCCGATGGGAGGGAGAAAGGAGGGAACATCCAGAGAGTGATATCTAACAATATACAATCCATCTAGCATAGTTTTTCTCATATCGTTCAAGGCAATGAGGAGAAAATTGGAAAAAAGTGAAAAAATTAAATTGATCGTAGGTGGCTGTTATTTGAATTTCTGAATCAACATTCGATTCTGAACAATATTTTCCCCATACTTTTATTTCTACCGTGAAAAATAAAGTGCAATTTTTTTGAAAACAAGGCATGTTTTTCAATATCGCTCGTATATGGTAGTATAAAATTCAATTTTGGTATTTGCAATTTGGGTTTGGAATGAAGCAGAGGTTTTCATCAAGAATAATTTTATTTTGAGAAATCAATAATAAAAAAGTTTTCCATATGCTGCGAACTTTATGCCGGACACTGTATATATATATATATATATATATATATATATATATATATATAAGCAGGAAATTTTTTTGGGTATAGCAGCAAGCAAAACGTGTACTCTTTTAACACTATATTTCCGATATTTCAACAGTGAATACTGTCATCTTCAGGGAAGCTACAAGTAACAAGCAAAATTGTACGATTAATGGAAAGAAAACTTTGAAGAAGAACCACTTACTGTGTTGATGAGAATGATTGCTATGGATGTAATATTAAAAATTATAAACAACATGTCATGTAAGTCACATGTGACAAAGATGAACAACACACATTAAAATACGTCAAACAATAAAAATATTAATATTAAGTCATTGTTATAAAATTTGTTTAAACATTTATTTGAATTATCTCCACACGTGGAGAGATTCAAATGTAACATAAGAAATTTGGTTAGGATTATTCGACAACAGACAGTTGACATTATTGACATTAGGTGTCAGACACTTTTGTAGTGTGACACGAAACCACGAATTGGCCGCTGCTAGTGGGTGAAATTAACCAATTGTCTCAACTCAAAAGAGATGAAGTGTTCCCTAAGGGAGAATTATTTAAGTTATGTGTAATATTATTGTCGATGAGGAGTAAATATGAATAAATTTCACTTAAGTGATTAACGTCAGTTTTTTTATTTAAGCAAGAATCTGATTGAGAGATGAAAGCCATTTCCATGAAAAGTCTTTTAGTGGTATTGTTTTCTTTAGTCAAAATTTTTGTATTACTATAATTCATGTTATGACCAGTGCTATTAACATGTTCACTTAATGCACATCTTTCAGGATGGCATCTACAGTCACTTTTATGTGCAGTGATTCTATCTTTTAATGTCCTCGAAGTCTGACCTATGTAAGTTTTATCGCAATTCGAGCAAGGAATACAATACACCAACTGTGATTGTGAAGTTAAAGGTGTTTTATCTTTAACTTTGGTAAAAATGGAATTAATTGTTAATATTGTTTTATTTGCAATTTTTATGTTCTCAAAAACTTTGAAGATTCTAGCAAGCCTGGGTGAGACATCTGCGATATAAGGAAGAGAAGTGAAAAAATATTGGATTTGGATCCTATCTGCATCATTTGTAGTAGTGATATTATTTTGCGAAATGTTATTGATATTATTTAATGAATCATGTGTGTCTATGGTAGACGTACTGTATAAAATCTTTTTTAATAGTGAAGGAGGATATGAATTATCAATGAATAAATTATATAAGATTTTTAAATTTTGTTGATGAAAAGAGGAGTCAGAAATACAGAGTATTCGATGTTTCATTTGTTTAACCAAATTAACCTTCATGGATTGTTTATGGTATGAGTGATAGTTCATAAATCTTCCACTACTTATGGGTTTTCTATACCAGTCAATGACTAAGGTATTGTCCACTGTACGACGAAATTTTGTGTCCAAGAAGGGAACACTATGTTCTTCGTCTTCACGTTCTATGGTGAACTGTATATACGGGTCATAACTATTGAATACATCAACTACTTCTGTAGTTCCGTGATGTGGTAAGGCTATAATCAAGTCATCCACATATTTTTTAATGAAAAACAATTTGAAAGGTAAAACTTTTAGGACTGTATCCAGTATGTCATCCATGACATACATAGCAAGGATGGGACTAATTTTTGCCCCCATAGGGGTTCCAAAAGTCTGTTTGTAAAATTTATTATCAAATGAGAAATAAGTATTATTGAATAAGAAAGTAATAAGATCAAAGAAAGTTTCTTTATCAACACTACAATGATTACTGATACTATCCCATCTTTTATCAATGGCTCGTATACAAGCATCCAAGTAAACATTACTAAAAAGTGAGACTACATCCAAGCTCGCTATAACATAGCCCTCGGGGAGTTTCATTTTATTGAAAATTTTTGAAACCTCAAAAGAGTCTTTTGAGGTTTCAAAAATTTTCAATAAAATGAAACTCCCCGAGGGCTATGTTATAGCGAGCTTGGATGTAGTCTCACTTTTTAGTAATGTTTACTTGGATGCTTGTATACGAGCCATTGATAAAAGATGGGATAGTATCAGTAATCATTGTAGTGTTGATAAAGAAACTTTCTTTGATCTTATTACTTTCTTATTCAATAATACTTATTTCTCATTTGATAATAAATTTTACAAACAGACTTTTGGAACCCCTATGGGGGCAAAAATTAGTCCCATCCTTGCTATGTATGTCATGGATGACATACTGGATACAGTCCTAAAAGTTTTACCTTTCAAATTGTTTTTCATTAAAAAATATGTGGATGACTTGATTATAGCCTTACCACATCACGGAACTACAGAAGTAGTTGATGTATTCAATAGTTATGACCCGTATATACAGTTCACCATAGAACGTGAAGACGAAGAACATAGTGTTCCCTTCTTGGACACAAAATTTCGTCGTACAGTGGACAATACCTTAGTCATTGACTGGTATAGAAAACCCATAAGTAGTGGAAGATTTATGAACTATCACTCATACCATAAACAATCCATGAAGGTTAATTTGGTTAAACAAATGAAACATCGAATACTCTGTATTTCTGACTCCTCTTTTCATCAACAAAATTTAAAAATCTTATATAATTTATTCATTGATAATTCATATCCTCCTTCACTATTAAAAAAGATTTTATACAGTACGTCTACCATAGACACACATGATTCATTAAATAATATCAATAACATTTCGCAAAATAATATCACTACTACAAATGATGCAGATAGGATCCAAATCCAATATTTTTTCACTTCTCTTCCTTATATCGCAGATGTCTCACCCAGGCTTGCTAGAATCTTCAAAGTTTTTGAGAACATAAAAATTGCAAATAAAACAATATTAACAATTAATTCCATTTTTACCAAAGTTAAAGATAAAACACCTTTAACTTCACAATCACAGTTGGTGTATTGTATTCCTTGCTCGAATTGCGATAAAACTTACATAGGTCAGACTTCGAGGACATTAAAAGATAGAATCACTGCACATAAAAGTGACTGTAGATGCCATCCTGAAAGATGTGCATTAAGTGAACATGTTAATAGCACTGGTCATAACATGAATTATAGTAATACAAAAATTTTGACTAAAGAAAACAATACCACTAAAAGACTTTTCATGGAAATGGCTTTCATCTCTCAATCAGATTCTTGCTTAAATAAAAAAACTGACGTTAATCACTTAAGTGAAATTTATTCATATTTACTCCTCATCGACAATAATATTACACATAACTTAAATAATTCTCCCTTAGGGAACACTTCATCTCTTTTGAGTTGAGACAATTGGTTAATTTCACCCACTAGCAGCGGCCAATTCGTGGTTTCGTGTCACACTTCAAAAGTGTCTGACACCTAATGTCAATAATGTCAACTGTCTGTTGTCGAATAATCCTAACCAAATTTCTTATGTTACATTTGAATCTCTCCACGTGTGGAGATAATTCAAATAAATGTTTAAACAAATTTTATAACAATGACTTAATATTAATATTTTTATTGTTTGACGTATTTTAATGTGTGTTGTTCATCTTTGTCACATGTGACTTACATGACATGTTGTTTATAATTTTTAATATTACATCCATAGCAATCATTCTCATCAACACAGTAAGTGGTTCTTCTTCAAAGTTTTCTTTCCATTAATCGTACAATTTTGCTTGTTACTTGTAGCTTCCCTGAAGATGACAGTATTCACTGTTGAAATATCGGAAATATAGTGTTAAAAGAGTACACGTTTTGCTTGCTGCTATACCCAAAAAAATTTCCTGCTTTGTATCCTAACTAGTCAGCAAAGACTACCCTTCTACTATATATATATATATATATATATATATATATATATATATATATATATATTTTACCGTACTGATGAGAGCTTAAGCTCGAAACACGTGTCTACGGTTGCAAAACATTTTGAGGGTTATACCCAATAACTTTTCTACTTATATTTTTATATATTGCCCCTCGCTAAATCCATCCTCATTTGCATTTTCCTGGGTAGGATTGTCACGCTGGTAGCTATAGCTGCCTCCGTGGCGACGTTGGTTGTTGCCTTGTAAGCACAAGGTCTTCTAACCGAAGCCACAAATGTGTGGTTGGCTTCCTGTTGTTGACTTCCTTTGTTTCTATTTTTACATCCAAGTGTTGTGCATCGTCGCACTTGATTTTACCGTACTGATGAGAGCTTAAGCTCGAAACACGTGTCTACGGTTGCAAAACATTTTGAGGGTTATACCCAATAACTTTTCTACTTATATTTTTATATATTGCCCCTCGCTAAATCCATCCTCATTTATATATATATATATATATATATATATTTTAATTCCATTTTCATAAATCTTCTTCTTCCAAATCAAAAAGACGTAAAAAACTCTTGCTTATGTGAAAGTATTGAAAAACTTAGAGAGAGAAAAATGTTTGTTCTCAGGGGTTGAAAATGAAGTTTTTTAGTAAGGTAGGAAGTAGAAAAATGAACATTTGGAATCTGTATTACAACGTTGTAGGTTTCCTAATCGAAGACGCACTTGAATTGTACATTTTTCTTTATAGCCAGTCGTAGAAAAGTTATTCAACTCATTCATCAAACCACGCCGGATTCGCAAAAGAACCCTTCTTTCACCCCACACGTTGTCCCTGATATAAGGGCGTATACGTTACGGTCATATTTCAAGCAGCTCAAAGTGAGAGTAAGTGCGAGAAACACTCCGGTATGCACGCGGCACACTAGATCTTTAGATGAAAAAGGGCAGATCCTTATGTTTCACTGTATATACCTTTTTGATAAAATATTCGAGAAGAAGTGCTTTATTCCTCTACTTTACGACTTCCTTGGGTCGCATTCCGCACGCCCGGTAAATACTTTAGCGGCATGAGAATTATTTCGTTGTGATGCGGAGTTGCGAAGGAGTTGCGTTCATACCATGAATCTACTTTAAAGAAAAAAGGATGTTTTCATATGAGGATCGTTTTGTTGAGAGCTCCTATTGGTATCTCTCTCTCTGGATTCAAATCAATTTGGTTTCCGTACAAAATGCTCTACGATACAAGCAGTACGTAAAATTGTTACAGACGTAATCGAGGGCTTTGAGAGAGGGGAACACACAGAAGTAACACTGTGTGACCTCTCCAAGGCCTTCGATTGTGTCTCGCACAATAAATTACTTGATAAATTGAGTTTTTATGGCGTTAGAGGTATTCCACTAAAACTAATTAGTTCATACTTACAGAACAGAACCCAATCAGTAGTCATTAAGAATAAGACATCGGAATATCGTAATATCACCCACGGAGTACCTCAAGCGTACTGGGACCTCTACTCTTTCTCGTATATTTAAATGATATTTTTCACTATATGTCTCCCACAGGATGTGTCTGTTATGCAGACGACACAACAATATTGAACTGCCATAAAGACGAACATACTTTGAATAACCTTACTGCCAATGCGCAAGAAAAAGCCAAATTATGGTTCGCCACTAATGATCTCAAATTGTATCAGGCCAAGACACAGTCAATTGTTATCTTCACTCACAATAGACTTTCTTCTGAAACGTCAGTTAGACTGCTAGGTATAGTCCTGGATGATCAACTCAAGTGGCATTCACTTGTAGAACAGTTGTGTAAAAAACTATCTCCACAACTATTTTTATTAAGACACCTGAAAAAAAATACTTAGCCCCTCCAGTCTATTATCATCATATTACTCTTTATTTCATTCGCATCTGAACTATGGCACTATACTGTGGGGAAACTCTTCCCATGCGATTAGAGTATTTCGTCTGCAAAAAAAGGCAATCAGAATTTTGGATGGTAGTGGCTCCGTGACCATTGTCGGCCTCTCTTTATAAAATATAAGATTTTGCCAGTACCGAGTATGTACATTTACCAATCACTGCTTGAAATTGCCTACAATAAAGAAAAATACCTAAGAAATGCAGATGTTCACGAGCATGACACAAGGTCATCCAGACAACTAAGACCGCACCGGCATAAATTATTTATAACGAAACAAAACTCGCTTGATGTAAAACTTTTTAATAAACTACCGACAGTAGTGAAATCACTCAACTATATTGAATTCAAAAAATATATAAAATTCTTTCTCCTTACTCACTGTTTTTATTCGATTGAGGATTACATCTCCACACCCTGAGTAGCTGACACCAGAATACTCATTCCCAATTTAGAACTAAGAGATTCTTGAACTCAATCTGTGCTTCTCAAACTGCAATTTATGCATGTTTAAAATTTGTAAGATATTTTAATTATATTGTATTTGTCACAAATCATGTTCCCAACTTTTAACTGTAGACTGTGTAAATCTTTTAAATTGAGAGACATCATATTTGTATTTTAAATGTAATTATTTCTTGTCACTTATACTATTATAATGTTCATGAGTCTGAGAATGTATATGCTAGTGTATATGTCAGTACTGTCAGTATTACTGAATATAAAAATGACCTGCTACAAATGTAAAAATAACGTAGTTAAATAAAGTTCTATTCTATTATTCATGTTTTAAGATCGAAGCGACATTGCGGACGAAAATCGAACTATTGTTTATTTAAAAAACAATGAAAATTTAAATAATAATAATTTTTTTTTTAGTTATCTGAGAGCAGGATGAGTTATTATTGAAAAAAAAATAGTTCCTCAATAATAATTAAAGGTGGTGAAAGAATCTTGTTAATTAAAAGATCCAATTTTAATTTTAATTTTTGAAAATCATAATTTGCATCGAAGATAATATATCCGAAAAAAATTTGAATTGTCTTATAAACCACGCATTTATTTATAACAATTTTTTTAAACAATAATAATAATAATATTCATGTGGCTTCTGATCATAAAAAAATTATTCAAATTTAATATATGTATTAAACATATATTTTTCACAATGATTAATCAAGCTTTTAAATTTTCAACCCAATTAAATTGTTGATAACAAAGTGAATTTTTATTTTCAATTTTTCCAACGGGAATCTCTTCTGAGACCTTTGGAAAATAATATCAAATAGGAAAACAAATCTCAGATTTGTTATTAAACAATTATCGCACTTGCAATGTTCATGTTCAAGTCGGAAAAAGTTGTTAATCAACTAATGCATAATAAATAGAAAAATTTCGATATAAATGTGTTGACCGCGCATTATTGTTCATTCGTCTATCCAGTAGATGCCTGAAAATTTTCAACTCCTAATTTTCATATTTGATAATTATAAATAATATCTATTCATTAAAGGTCCAGCCAGTGTCTCAGTTCCGGCAGATATATATATATATATATATATATTATATATATATATATAACCAATAGCATTGATTTGGCCTGACGTGGTCAAAATATAAAGTAATTTTAACAATTTTAAATGTAACGAATTTTTATCTAAATATTTTATGACATCTTTCCAATTTCATTTGTTTTATATCAATTTTCATCTTGCACAATGTGCCACTTATGGTTGAATAACATCGCGTCGAACAATCTCAACAAAGATGTAAGTTAACCGTACATATATATTTTTTATATTACTTACACATGCAAATTGTAGTATCCCTGATGATGGAAATAAGTTATTAAATTTCCGAAAGCTTGGACAAACTTTAAAGAGTACTCTTTGATTTTGCTGCAAAGCCCCACTATTTACTAGTTCCATTCCTAACTAGTCAGCAACGACTACCCTTCCTCTATATATATATATATATATAAATATATATATATATATATATATATATATATATATATATATATATATATATATATATATATAGTTATATTGGCCAGACTAACAGGCGAGTAACTTCCAGAGTCTACGAACCCGAACTTGCGGTCCGACAGGCATCTTCCACCTCTGCACTTTATAAACATCGAGAAGACAGAGGTCACAAAATAGACTTCAAAAACACCAAAACAATTGCCACCGAGAAAACTCTGCAAACTAGGATCATCCGAGAGGCCCTTGAGATTGAGAAGCGTCCAAATTGCCTCAACACCCGCGACGACGGACGTAGACTTCCCAATACCTGGAAGCCTCTTATTTCGCGCATCCCCTCAATTCGCGCAAAATCAGTTCCCACGCACACCTCATCCAGTGCCAACCCAGTTCCCGCTAATAGTTCACCTCACGACAACACATTTCCCACGGTCATTACAGCAACTATAAATACAGTTCGTCAACCCACAAATCCTCAGTTCTCTCGAAGGAGTAGGCAGATTGAGACCTTAGAGAGAGCCAGTGACGAGACTTGGGGAGCAAGCAGATTGAGACCCCGACGTCAAGTCACAAAAAACCCAATTTCTTGAAAATGGCCCCAAAATCGGAGTCGAAACGTCAAATTCCATCAAATTTTAGACGCGGTTCAAACCTAACTTTTAGTTTTCATATATATATATATAAATATAAGTAGAGAAGTTATTGGGTATAACCCTCAAATTGTTCTGCAACCGTAGACACGTGTTTCGAGCTTAAGCTCTCATCAGTACGGTAAAATCAAGTGCGAAGATGTACAACACTTGGATGTAAAAATAGAAACAAATGAAGTCAACAACAGGAAGCCAACCACACATTTGTGGCTTCCTGTTGTTGACTTCCTTTGTTTCTATTTTTACATCCAAGTGTTGTACATCTTCGCACTTGATTTTACCGTACTGATGAGAGCTTAAGCTCGATACACGTGTCTACGGTTGCAGAACAATTTGAGGGTTATACCCAATAACTTCTCTACTTATATTTTCAGATATTGCCCCTCGCTAAATTCATCCTTATTTATATATATATATATATATATATATATATATATATTATATATATATATATATATATATATATATATATATTGGGAGATTTCGTCCTGTTATTGAATCCTTTTTCAAATTTGAAAAATGTTATTTTCCATCGCCTTCTTTCAGACGACGCAAATCTGAAATCGGAAGTTTGCATCAAAGTTTCGTTAACGGAAAGTGAGAACGGGAGTTGGGAGCACAGATGCTGAAAAAATCTAGAAAACAAACACCGTGGAAAAGTAAACAACTGAAATAATTTCTATCAGGGCCTTTATTCTTTCTCGGCGAGCAGCTGTCGATATTCAGATATACAGGGTCGCTGAAATATAAGGAAATGGTTGATTATCTCCGAAAGTAAGATAACTACTGAAAAATGTTAAGAAACAAAAGTTTTACAGCCGTATGCATAGTCAATTCCAGCGACTCGCCAGAGTTTCGCCGCTCGCTACACAAGAACTATAATGCACAGTCGAGCTCCAAAAAAGTGGTGCATCGCCAGCGTTTTGCCAAAATGTGACTAATCGCGTAGTTGTCACTTTTTTGGAGCTCGACTGTGCATTATAATCCTTGTGTAGCAAACGGCGAAACTCTGGCGAGTCGCTGGCGATTGACTATGCATACGGCTGTTAGTGTTTCTAAAATGTATTGAAATGAAGAGAACAACAAAATTAATATAGCACATCAGCACACTAAACTTAACCGTTTTCAATTTTTTATAAATTATACAAAAATATTTGTTTCAGTTCTTCGAAAGTTTATAGCTCCATAACAACGCTGCGTCGTTCTTTTGTCTAACAGTCATGATCTGAACACACAGTGTGAATAATTGACTTCTACGCCACTGGAAAAAGTATGATTTTGAGCCGCCTACTTGAACCGCCAATGTTTTCTACACAAAAAAGGTACTCTTGGTCAAAAGCTCTAAAGTTTACCGTTTTCAAGAAAAATCAACTTTCATGTTGAAAAACATGGTAAATTTCTTTAAATAATTTTTTCCTAATTATACAAAATTTATTTAAACGTTAGAACAAGTAGCAAAACCAAACGTTGACTTCTTAATTGCATAAAAAAAAACAATAACAATCATACTCAGTTGAATTGTTGGAAATGTCCGCCGTTAGCTTCAATGCACGCAGCAATTTTTCGAGGAAAAAACTTTATTTAAATAACATGAAAGTAGATTTTTCTTGAAAACAGTCAACTTTAGAGTTTATGACCAAGAATACCTTTTTTGTGTAGAAAATATTGGCGGTTCATATAAGAGACTCAAAACTGTACTTTTTCCAGTGGCGTAGAAGTTGGAGAAAAAACACCCACAACCCCTTCAAAATTTTCACCTATTATGAATTTGAAAAAATAAAAAATTCACACAAAACATAGCTTATTATGAGTAGAAAATGTCTACGAAATCTGTTTTCTGTGCGATAAACGGTTCCAGAGATATTCGCAAAAAACGATAATTTTTTTTTTAATTTCAACACCCTGTATCTCGAAAATGGTGCATTTTAGAGGGTAAGTTAATAGAAACTTTTTTTCATATTTTTGGGCGAGCTATCATATCCAGCGCATTTATTATGAAATACCCTGTATATCTAATTTTTTCAGGTTATAAATTTAAGAAACCATCATTTCTTCCTACTTTACCTGACCGTGACCACTCCGTAAACGTCGAGGGCACGTTTGATATGTGACCAATATTTTCAATCATCTGATCGGTCCGACTCATCGTCATACTTCATACTGAACGCGCGTGCCTTGTCCGACCGGTGACTTAACACAACCTTAATAAGTTCCTATAAATAATTATCAAAAAATTTAATGCGGCAACATTGCTTTTTAATTATTATGATAACTAATTGTAATTAATCTATTCAGCAACAAGTATTGCATCGAAACACATACAAGCTGAGTTGCCAAAATGTCCATTTTATCATTTTTTGCCTTCACGAATTTAGCTGTAAAAAACTGATTTGAAGATTTTCTGGAATGATTTGAAAGTTGAAATTTTGGGAAAATGTTTCTATTTTTGTAGATTTATGTATGCAAAATCTTATGACGAGGAGCATGGGACCCAGGAAAGCATAACATTCTTTTGATAAAAATCTATTTAATAATGCTGATATAGTAATTGAATTACTATGCCAGAAAGAGTGCTGCTTTGATGATATTCATCATTTTAATCGACTAATGACTATGAATATCCATCGATTTTCGAAAATTATGCCAAGATATAATAATAGATGGATTATTTGAACATATATTATCAATCTGTATATAATAATATAACTTTATTCAGATAAATAATACAATAATTCTAACTAAATTTAAAATATGCCGTGAATAAAGCATTTAGGGATAAGTGCAAAGCACTTATTTCCCAAAATTTATAGACATAAAAAATGATATTGTAAAATATGTAAAACTATGAACTAAAACTATAGATTGTTAAATGTGATAAAATACGATATCAATAAAATTCAATATATAATATAATTAAATATGCCAAGAGATTCCGATATCTTATTAATATTATTATTATACAAATTATATGGGAATTGTCAGAAAATAAAAAGAAACAGAAGAAGGGAGGATTTTTAAAAGAACATTTAAATATTCTTTCAACGAATAAAAACTTTTTCAACTAATAAACTGTTCAAAATGATTTGAAGAGAACTGGATATTCTGTATTCCTCATTGTTCTATATTCCGTATACAGTGACCGCCAAAAAGTATGTACCATATGGGAAAAAATTTTATTATTGGAGTATTGGAAAAAATATTCTGGGGAAAAGTTTGTGCATGTCCGATAACCTAAAAATCGATTTTGACACATGTCACGTGATCGCTAGAATGGCGGCAAAATGAAAAAATTGCAATGCAAAGGCAAAAAAAAGGGGCAAGATATCAAAAAAAGTTATTTGAAAAAGTCACTTAGAATTCAATTTTATACACATAAACAAAGTTTCAAGAGATAATTCAAAAAAATTGAAAATAGCAATTTTTTAAAAATATTTTCCCATCTATTTAAAAATATTATTATTTTTTCTTATGAATAGCTTGACTATACTGAAACATTTGCATTTTAATGATAATGACAAAACTTTCTCATTTTCTCCACACCAGAGGGCACTAAATTAAAAAAAATTGGTTTTTGCCAGAACCCTCGCTGTTACATTGGTTCTTATCTAACAGTTATATCAGAATTCCAAGACTATTGTGTTGATATGGCAATCTAGAAACACCATGTTTCCTGATTTTATTCAAGTTTCAATAATAATGCTGTATGAGCGTTTTACTTTGCACATAAACTTAAAGAATCTTTAATTTGACGCACTATTTTCAAGTTTATGTGCGAAGTGAAACGCTCATGCACGATTATCATCGGAACTTGATTATAATCTGGAAATTACCATGTTTTTGTAGTGTCATGTCATCACAATGGTCGTGGAATTCGGATATAACTGTTAGATACGAACCGATGTAACAGCAAGGGTTCTGACAAATTCCCCTTTTTTCAATTTAGTGCCCTCTGGTGTGGAGAAAATGAGAAAGTTTTGTCATTATCATTAAAATGCAAATGTTTCAGTATAGTCAAGCTATTCATAAGAAAAAAAATGATATTTTTAAATAGATGGGAAAATATTTTTAAAAAATTGCTATTTTCTATTTTTTTCAATTATCTCTTGAAACTTCGTTTATGTGTATAAAATTGAATTCTAAGTGACTTTTTCAAATAACTTTTTTTGATATCTTGCCATCTTACCCCTTTTTTGCCTTTGCACTGCAATTTTTTTCATTTTGCCGCCATTCTAGCGATCACGTGACATGTGTCAAAATCGATTTTCAGGTTATCGGACATGCACAAACTTTTCCCCAGAATATTTTTTCCAATACTCCAATAATAAAAATTTTTCCCATATGGTACATACTTTTTGGCGGTCACTGTATATGGTCAGGAAGTTTATTGAAATTTGTTTTCTCGAAGTGCTCAGGTGAACAGGAATTTACTCTCAATATAGCAGTTAATAGCACATGAAATTGAGGTCTAATCCGGGTGTTAAAGTGATGAACTTTTTTACTCATTCCAATAACTATCCTGTTTTGAATGTATGAAAATGATATTGAAGGAAATCGAATTTAGCGAAAATTTTCATTTTCCTTTTTTCAAAAAATCGCAAAATTCGCTTGAACGTACCTCAATGAGCTGATTCCGACTATCACTTCAAAAATTGAATTCGACAAAGGTGTAGCTGAAAAAGAGCAATTTTTTTGACGAAAAAATGCACCCTACCACAATATCGACATTTTGTAAGTGAACTGTAATGCAAAGTACAAGTACATTTTCGGGTTCAAAAGTAAATTTTCTATAGAGTCATGTAATACATGCGGTGATTCCGCATTTTTTAAATATTTCCACTCGATCAAAGTCGATAAATGCGCACTATTCGATTTAAAAGGAAATCGAATTTTGCGAAAATTTTCATTTTCTATTTAAAAAAAATCGAAATCTCTCCTCATCGCAATGAGCTGATGCCGAATATCGCCTAAAATTTGAATTAGACAAAAGGGTAACTGAAAAAGTACAATTTTTTTGACGAAAAAATGCGGCCATCCACAAAATCGACATTTTTCAAATGAACTAGCCTTCTATTTCGAAGAAACTGTACATTTTCGGATTCAGACGGAGATTTTCTATAGGTTCAAGTAATATCCGCGGGAATTCCGCATTTTTGAAATATTCCCATGCGATCAAAGTAAAAAAATGCATTATTCGATATAAAAGGATAACAAATTATAGGAAAATATGTATTTTCTATTTTTCAAAGAATTGCAAACTACCCTTGAACGATTTGTACTAGCCGATTCCGGATATCACCTCGAAAATTGAATTCGACAAAGCGGTAACTGAAAAGGGGCAATTTTTTCGACGAAAAAATACACCCATCAAAAATATCGACTTTTTTTAAATGAACTAGCCTTCTAATTGAAAAAAGAGTACATTTTTGGATTCAGAAGGAAATTTTCTATAAGATGAAGTAATATTCGCGGGATTCCGTATTTTTGAAATATTCCCAGGCGATCAAAGTCGGAAAGTGCAATATTCGATATAAAAGGAAATCGCATTTTGCTAAAATATTTACTTTCCATTTTTCAAAAAACCGCATACTTTCTTTAAACGTATTGCGACGAGCCGATTTCGAATATCACCTCAGATATCGACATTTTCTACAAGAACTAGCCTTCTTATGAAGATCAAGAACATTTTCGGATTCATAAGGAAATTTTCCATAGGCACAAGTAATACGCGTGAGGATTCCGCATTTTCGAATTATTGTCAAGAGTGCGCTAATTTATTTAAAATATTATCAGATCATATCTATTTTCCCAAAATTCACATTTTATGAATTAGTATACAAATTAGTTATTGCAGTTTATAATTTGATAAACAAAATATAACTGCGGGGTCATCCACGAAAGTATAAACTAGCAGTTCATTGATGATATTATTCGGGATGTCAGTGGCTCGACATTGAATATTTCTAGCTCGTAATAAAAACAAAAACATTTACAAAAGTTGAATAAATACACGAGAACCGAAAAGAGCAGCCTCTCTCTCGGTTGCGAGTATCGCGGGGACCCGAGAGGTCCAGTGTCGTAGAGAATGATATTGAGTCATTGGTACTTATTGGGAATATAGATCGATTTCCAAATGCCCTTCGTGGAAAGCCCTCTTCTAAGAGATGTCCCCAAGTACGCTGAGGGTCTGCGTTTGGTAAGAGCCTTTTATATTTGGAACACATTGTTTATTATTGTTGTTGTGTATTACATTTGCCTTTTTGTCGCTCTATTATGTATCTAGTTGAGAAGGTCTTGTGTGCACCAGGTTCATTATTTAATATATATGTATATATATATATATATATATATATATATATATATATATATATATATATATATATATATATATATACCGGGTGACCACGGGGTGAGGTACGCCCCCCAATTTTTCTATAGTTTTGAAGATACAGGTTTCAAATTTGGCACGTCGATATATTACTCAAATACGCATATTTTGACTCCATAACCGAAAATTCACCACTTCCGGTTTAACCGGAAGTGACCCCAAACTCTTTTTTTTAAATGACACCCTGTACAATTTTTTTCATTATCAGGAAGAACACGCAATTTGTGATAACACTGTTCTCCAAAATTGAAAATCGGTTGAAAAATGGCGGAGATACAGTTGATTGTTCAATCGAACAAAGTTGGCCATGAACATCAAACTCAAATCATCACAACTGACGAACGGCGTCAGCATTTACGAGAGGAAGGTTCGAGGTAAGATACAGCTGAAAATTGAGCTTCCCATGTAATTGCAGCAACCATATTTCCCATCAATTATCAAACATTTCCTCAAAACGGATTAGTACCCATAAAGAAAGGCTCACAACTGCCATTTCTCAAATAGCAACATACTCTTTTCACATTGTTATGTTGAAAGATGATGAATTATCAGATTACTCGAATGAAAAGATTTGAAGAATTCCGAAAGGAACCAGAAATACAATATAAGTGTTCCCAAAATTGAATGTTCTTCAACGAAGGCGGCTTTGAACATAAGAAAGCTAAACAAAAAAGCATATTTTGTCAACAAAGTGACAATTTGTTCTACTTGTTGAAAAACATTCCGATGGAGCGAAAATTTACTAGAAATGAAAAAGTAGATTTACTGCTAATTTATGGCGAGTGTAGAAAAAATGCAACTGCGGCTTGCATTCTTTACAGTGAACGATTCCCTCTCAGACAACGCCAACCAAGTAGAAACTATTTCGCACGTTTGGAAAGGCAATTCAGGATAGAACCAGATGACAATGTACATGATCAGGATAGTTTTATTATTGATGAAGAGACGGAAACTAATGTTTTGGCTGTTGTTTATGTAGATCCCACCATATCACTTCGACAAATCGAACATGAATTACCAGTTGGACGAGAATCAGCTCGAAAAATTCTAAAAAAACATGGGTTTAAGCCGTATAAATATCAGATACATCAGCGCCTTTACGAAAATGATCATCAAAGAAGGGTCCAATATTGCAATTGGCTACTTGAGAACCACATAAGGAACCCGAATATGACGAGAAACATTATATTTTCCGACGAATCAAGATTTACGAATCTTGGTATGTTCAATAGAAACAACACCAGATACTGGGCAACTGAAAACCCCAGGCTCATAAGACAAGGGAATTTTCAGGAACGCTTTGGATTCAACGTGTGGATAGGTCTGATAGGAACTCGAATCATTGGGCCCATAATATTTGATGGTATGTTGAATGGGCAACGCTATTTGGGATTTCTACGAAACGAAATAGAAGGATTCATGGAGAATTTACCTCTCGACGTCTACCAAAATATGTATTTCCAGCAGGATGGTGCACCTCCCCATAATTCCCGAATAGTAACCAGTTACCTAGATGAAACATTCCCAAATCGATGGATTGGCACGAATGGTCCTACAAGATGGCCTCCGAGGTCACCGGACCTCACGCCACTGGATTTTTTCATATGGGGTTACCTGAAGAACAAGGTTTACTCTTCTAGTCCTACATCAAGGGAGGATTTGGAACATCGCCTTAGAGAAGCAATTGCAAGTATTACTCAAGCTCAGTTAAATGGAGTTATGGAAGCAATAGTGAGACGTGCAATTTTGTGCAGAGAACATAATGGAGAACATTTTGAACAGTACTTGTAAATCATTTTTTCATTACTTTGATTTCTGTTAGTGTAGTAAGTGACCAGAACCAATAAACAATTTACTTCATACCTTTTTTTTCGTTCAGAAATTAGTTGTATCAAATGTTAGAAATTGGAATAAATATCTAATACATTTTTTTTACTCTGCAGGTATATTCTTATGGTGGATTTATACAGCAGTTCCAATTCATGAGTTTTTAGTCACTAGTAAGAAGTCATAAGAATGTTCGTTAATGGAATATTTATTCCAACAACGATCTTAAAACTGCTGTATGAATCCACCATCAATTACGATTAGCATACGAGTAATGAGAAAAAAGTTCGCTCCATCGCCGTAGAATGTTTTTCGACAACTCACAATGTTCCATTATTCAGAATGTACCGCAAATTTTCACTATTTTTTTTTAAATATGAATTTTTGTTTAGCTTTCGTAGGTTCAAGCCGCCTCTGTTTAAGAATAGTCAATTTTGAGAACACTCATAATGAAACATCCCGTATCTTCGATTCCTTCCGGAATTCTTCAAATCTTCATTCGAGTAATCTGATAATTCATCATCTTTCAACATAACAATGTGAAAAGAGTATGTTGCTATTTGAGAAATGGCAGTTGTGAGCCTTTCTTTATGGGTACTAATCCGTTTTGAGGAAATATTTGATAATTGATGGGAAATATGGTTGCTGCAATTACATGGGAAGCTCAATTTTCAGCTGTATCTTACCTCGAACCTTCCTCTCGTAAATGCTGACGCCGTTCGTCAGTTGTGATGATTTGAGTTTGATGTTCATGGCCAACTTTGTTCGATTGAACAATCAACTGTATCTCCGCCATTTTTCAACCGATTTTCAATTTTGGAGAACAGTGTTATCACAAATTGCGTGTTCTTCCTGATAATGAAAAAAATTGTACAGGGTGTCATTTAAAAAAAAGAGTTTGGGGTCACTTCCGGTTAAACCGGAAGTGGTGAATTTTCGGTTATGGAGTCAAAATATGCGTATTTGAGTAATATATCGACGTGCCAAATTTGAAACCTGTATCTTCAAAACTATAGAAAAATTGGGGGGCGTACCTCACCTCGTGGTCACCCTGTATATGAATACTAAAAGTTCGGGTTGAACCGCGAAGTTTTCAAATATCTGACCGCGGAAACCTATTCGAACATATCAAATTTCAGAATAGTATTTCAGGATGCTGTTGACTTCAGGTAAGTAATTTTGATAGATTATTTGTGCTTATTTTGTTTGTCTTCTGATTTTGCTCTTTCCAATATTGTCTGTCGTTTCGTTTCTTCTTACTTTTCTGTTATAAATTCAAGTTTTTCTTAGTTTTCGGCTTTTCCAAAATATATTTCGTCGTCCTTTCGTCGTTTTTTCTTCCCCTCCGTTATTTTTCTCCCCGGGCAACCGTCTTCGAATTTTCTATCTGCTCTCCACCAATCACTTTTTGTGTCATTCCACATCTAGATGTTTCCTGTTTTATTTTTATTCACGCACAGTTTTTATTAACACTTCTTATTTCTAACAAATTTCACAATTTTCTAAATCTAATACTTTCAGTTTTAAAACGTTTTAAGGATTTTTATTCTTTTGCAAACTACTGTCATTGCTGACACTTCTCTCCTTGCTTTCCAAATCTTCTACAGGACGTTTTTGATATTGAAAAGTTAATTTGGTAAAATGACTGTTTTTTGTGACTAAAATTAAATTTTGATTTGAGATACAAAGTTTTCTATTGTCCAGAATGAACTAATAGGATTAAATTCAACATGAATAAGGAAATAAAATAGGCAAAATACTAGTTATTTTAGAGCTTTTCCTTTTTTAATAAATTTCATTCCACCTTTTCATAACAATATATATATATATATAAATATATATATATATATATATATATATATATATATATATATATGTATATATATATATAAATAAGGATGGATATAGTGAGGGGCAATATATGAAAATATAAGTAGAAAAGTTATTGGGTATAACCCTCAAAATGTTGTGCAACCGTAGACACGTTTTTCGAGCTTAAGCTCTCATCAGTACGGTAAAATCAAGTGCGAAGATGTACAATACTTGGATGTAAAAATAGAAACAAAGGAAGTCAACAACAGGAAGCCAACCACACATTTGTGGCTTCGGTTAGAAGACCTTGTGACAAGGCAACAACTAACGTCGCCACGGAGGCAGCTATAGCTACCAGCGTGACAATCCTACCCAGGAAAATACAAATAAGATTAAGTTTCAACTAGTGACTGTAGATGTCATAAATTACTTCCTGTTATATATGTCTTGCCTTCACGGTATTAATTCTTGAGTGGATTCGTTTTGATTTCGAGAGCTCCATAAATCCTTTCTGATGAGTGCGTGAGCACGAAACAGCTGTCAAAGGTTGGAACTCTCGGAATTAAAACGAGATATACTCTATTTTCACTTAGATTCTGCTTGCGTTCCTCATAACGTACTAGAAACTTGATTGAACCTTGGGTTGGTCAGAACAACGAATTGTTGGCTGCCTGTCAATTTGTGGACAAACCTCTACTTTTGGATTCCTTGGTTCGTGTCAAATTAAGTTTCAACTAGTGACTGTAGATGTCATAAATTACTTTCTGTTATATCTGTCTTGTCTTCACGGTATTAATTCTTGAGTGGATTCGTTATGATTTCGAGAGCTCCATAAATCTTTTCTGATGAGTGCGTGAGCACGAAACAGCTGTCAAAGGTTTGGAACTCTCGGAATTCAAACGAAATATACTCTATTTTCACTTATATATATATATATATATATATATATAAGGATGGATTTAGCGAGGGGCAATATATGAAAATATAAGTAGAAAAGTTATTGGGTATAACCCTCAAAATGTTCTGCAACCGTAGACACGTGTTTCGAGCTTAAGCTCTCATCAGTACGGTAAAATCAAGTGCGAAGATGTACAACACTTGGATGTAAAAATTGAAACAAAGGAAGTCAACAACAGGAAGCCAACCACACATTTGTGGCTTCGGTTAGAAGACCATGTGTTTACAAGGCAACAACTAACGTCGCCACGGAGGCAGCTATAGCTACCAGCGTGACAATCCTACCCAGGAAAATACAAATAAGGATGGATTTAGCGAGGGGCAATATATGAAAATATAAGTAGAAAAGTTGTACATCTTCGCACTTGATTTTACCGTACTGATGAGAGCTTAAGCTCGAAACACGTGTCTACGGTTGCAGAACATTTTGAGGGTTATACCCAATAACTTTTCTACTTATATTTTCATATATTGCCCCTCGCTAAATCCATCCTTATTTGTATTTTCCTGGGTAGGATTGTCACGCTGGTAGCTATAGCTGCCTCCGTGGCGACGTTAGTTGTTGCCTTGTAAACACATGGTCTTCTAACCGAAGCCACAAATGTGTGGTTGGCTTCCTGTTGTTGACTTCCTTTGTTTCAATTTTTACATCCAAGTGTTGTACATCTTCGCACTTGATTTTACCGTACTGATGAGAGCTTAAGCTCGAAACACGTGTCTACGGTTGCAGAACATTTTGAGGGTTATACCCAATAACTTTTCTACTTATATATATATATATATATATATATATATATATATATATATATATATATATATACCTTTGAAGTTGGGAAGTGTTTTTGTGACTTGTTTTATTCATTAGAGGGTATCCTGAGTAAGTATCAGGTTACCCCTGGGTCTTGTTGACCTACGTCCCAAGCGAAGGGCTTATAGCTTCCTTATAGAGCAATATTCGCGACAATATTCCCAGGCGATCAAAATGGAACAATGCAATATTCTATATAGAAGAAAATCGAATTTTGCGAACATTTTTATTTCCCTTTTTTAAAAAATCGCAAACTTTTCCCTAACGTATCCCAACGAGCTGAATCCGAATATCACTTTGAAAATTGAATTCGACAAAGGAGTAACTGAAAAAGGGGATTTTTTTGACGTTAAACTGCACCCCTCCACATTATCGATTTTTTAAAATTAACTAGCATTCGAATTCACAAAACAAGTACATTTTCGTAGTCGTAAGTAAGTAAGAGTCACGGGGATTTCGCATTTTTGAAATATTTCTATGCGATCAAAGTCGAAAAATGCAATATTCGATATTGAGGAAAATCGAATTTTGCGAAAATTTTATTTTCTATTTCTCCTCCAAACGTATCTCGACGAGTTAATTCTGAGTATCACGTCAAAAATTCAATTCGGCAGAGGGGTTACTGAGGAAGGGCAATATTTTTGACGAAAATTTGCTCCCATCCACAAAATCGACATTTTTCAAATCAAACAGCATTACATTTCGAAGAACAAGTACATTTTTAGATTCAGAAGGAAATTTCCTATATGGTAAAGTTCTACTTGCGGAGATTCTGCATTTCTGTAATATTCCCAGGCGATTAAATTCAAAAATACAATATTCGACATTGAAACAAATCGAATTTTGCGGAAATTTTTATTTTACATTTTTCAAAAATCGAAAACTTTCCTCAAACGTTTCTCGATGAGATGAGTCCTAATATCACCCCAAAAATTGTATTCGATAAGGGCTGAAATAAAGCAGTACAAAAAATAACAACAAGCCATCTGAGCACAAAGTTAAGAGTTTTTAACTGTTGTAACTCAAACTTCCCCAAAAGAGAGAGCGGACTTTCACGCCTGCTCCATGTTAATTCAATCAACCTGATTAGACTCGATGGGGTCACTCCATAGAAAATCTAGTGAAAAAGACAAAACAAATCGTGCAGTGTCAGTCCCGTTCATTAACTCAATCAATCACTCGCTAATTGCAATCAATACGTCCCGCTGCCGGTCATTAGAATGGCGTTTCATTATGGGTTGCGATATGCACATTGACAGTGTTTGGTGTCCAATCATGCACCGGATCGCATAAACAGCGAAGGATTGTCCTACGTACACCACAATGGACTGCTAATCTGGAGAGGAAAAGTGAGAAATGGGAAATAGTTGGCACTTGATTGGGGATTGACAATTTTATCGATTCTGAGCTAGTATCTAGTGGTAGTAGTATTTTAATAATCACCAGATAACATTTTTGTAATCCCATACTATTATTTTGATTCAACGGTATTCAGATGACAATTGAAAAATTATTGTTAACAGCCTCTGTCCGTTAAGATGTTATAATGTCCGATAACCTAAAAATCGATTTTGACACATGTCACATGATCGCTAGAATGGCGGCAAAATGAAAAAAATTGCAATGCAAAGGCAAAAAAAGGAGTAAGATGGCAAGATATCAAAAAAAGTTATTTGAAAAAGTCACTTAGAATTCAATTTTATACACATAAACAAAGTTTCAAGAGATAATTTAAAAAAATTGAAAATAGAAATTTTTTAAAAATATTTTCCCATCTATTTAAAAATATTATTTTTTTTTATGAATAGCTTGACTATACTGAAACATTTGCATTTTAATGATAATGACAAAACTTTCTCATTTTCTCCACACCAGAGGGCACTAAATTAAAAAAAAATTGGTTTTTGCCAGAACCCTCGCTGTTACATTGGTTCTTATCTAACAGTTATATCAGAATTCCAAGACTATTATGTTGATACGACAATCTAGAAACACTATGTTTCCTGATTTTAATCAAGTTTCAATAATAATGCTGTATGAGCGTTTTACTTTGCACATAAACTTTAAGAATCTTTAATTTGACGCACTATTTTCAAGTTTATGTGCGAAGTGAAACGCTCATGCACGATTATCATCGGAACTTGATTATAATCTGGAAATTACCATGTTTTTGGAGTGTCATGTCATCACAATGGTCGTGGAATTCGGATATAACTGTTAGATACGAACCGATGTAACAGCAAGGGTTCTGACAAATTCCCATTTTTTCAATTTAGTGCCCTCTGGTGTGGAGAAAATGAGAAAGTTTTGTCATTATCATTAAAATGCAGATGTTTCAGTATAGTCAAGCTATTCATAAGAAAAAAAATATTTTTAAATAGATGGGAAAATATTTTAAAAAAATAGCTATTTTCAATTTTTTTGAATTATATCTTGAAACTTCGTTTATGTGTATAAAATTGAATTCTAAGTGACTTTTTCAAATAACTTTTTTTGATATCTTGCCATCTTACCCCTTTTTTTGCCTTTGCATTGCAATTTTTTTCATTTTGCCGCCATTCTAGCGATCACGTGACATATGTCAAAATCGATTTTTAGGTTATCGGACATGCACAAACTTTTCCCCAAAATATTTTTTCCAATACTCCAATAATAAATTTTTTTCCCATATGGTACATACTTTTTGGCGGTCACTGTATTATTTCTTTTAATTTATTGCGTAACTCTGGTTTACTTTTTCGACGTCAAACTTTACACTGACACTTCTAATAAGTTATTGTTCGTTGCTATGGTAACGCAATATTTTGTTTATGCAGGGAACTGCTCTAGGATAACTAGATATCAATACATCCTCGTATAAATCATGTTTCCGACCTTGTCACCCTAGGTGGAAAAAATTTACCAACATTGTAATTATGAACCACAAAGGAGATTCGCAAAAGTTGAGGTGGTAGTATTGAATATTCGAAATTCCAAACATGTACAAGTATTTCTTTTTACGACACTAGTAAACAATATGATTTAATTACATTCGTGGAATTTTCCAATCGGGATATGCGACGTTGTTTTTCAAATTATAATCGTCATAAAACATGGAACGGGAAATTTTCACACATACCTTTTCGAGTGATGTGGAATTCAAATCATGTAGCATGTAGAGGATTGCAGAGCCGCGGGCGAGACCATTAGTAAATTAAATATTAACCCGACGAGTGACAACAAAAGGTAGTTCGACGCTTCCATAATTTTGTTCGCGAGTGTCATGGAACGGTACATTCATCATTCTGCGTTATGAGTGATGGTTGCTTGATGTTCATTGAAGAAGCACATTTTCATTTGACTTTTCACAACTGATTGACAGATGGACGTCTGCTAGTTAAACGGGGTGGTGGAAATTTGATCGGAAACAAAATGATAGAAAAATAACTATGCAGGAACTATTTTAAAGACCACAAAATATTCACCCTTACAAATCTGTATATCTACAAAGTAGCTCTCTTGATTCATAATGACAGAAACTCTCTGGAACGACCCGCAGATAGACACCATTATCCAACAAGGAATCAATTAGTCATCCTACCAAATTACAGATACAACCGAACACGCAATGGACCCCTGCATACGGGAATAAAAATCTACAATCATCCCCCGCACTCCTTCAAACTCTTCTCGTTGGATTAGTTTAAAGAAGAACTTGAAAAATTACTACATCAACATGTTTTTTATGATCTTGAAGAATTTTTGTTAATCAACTTTCAATGAAGTTTGCTGAACCAATAATCCTAATTTTTATATCTACTTATATTTTAATATAGTGCCCATATATATATATATATATATATATATATATATATATATATATATATACATATATATATATAGAAAAACCGGTAAATTCTTGAGGATGCAGTCAAATCATACATATATATATATATATATATATATATATATATAGAGAGAGAGAAGAGAGGTAGTCTATTGCTGACTAGTTAGAAACAAACTTGACAATATTTGGGACAGCAGCAAAACGCAAGTGTACTCTTATAACATTATATTTCCACTGTGGAAATATAATGTTATAAGAGTACACTTGCGTTTTGCAGCTGTCCCAAATATTGTCAAGTTTATATAAGTATTCAGCATATATATATATATATATATTATATATTATATATTATATCGACCGTCTTATCTTAAAGAAACTTGCTTCTATCGGGGATTCGGTCTGCGAAAAGAAGTATACTCTTTTTTGCTACCCGAGCTTTCACAAATTTTTATTTGCTTTATCGAGGGCTACAGTATAATTATATGAACACATGTATAAAGTTAAGCAAAAAATTTTCATTGTTATTTTGATCATGGTTGTATATCATCATAGTAATTATAAATGTATCTGAGTACAAATATATATATATATATATATTCCTATTCGAACAAATAATATTTGGTTATTTATGTTGATTACAAATAGATTCAATTTCCTACCACACCATGAATACGCGCATCCGATTCTAAATGGAAATACAGTAGAATCATTTAAAAAAGTCGATAAATCAAAATTTAAATATAAATGCGTTATTGCCACAATACTAGGTAAGGTTATTATTCATTCCCGGCTATTAAATATCCATGCCATATGTGCCCCAATGGCTTCGAATTCATCATACTCCTAATTATTCATTGTTATTGTTATGTAGAACAGTGAAATTTGCGACAGTAACAAAAATTAATCGTTCGTTTCTGACCGCTTTATTGCCATGTAGCTATTTTCAGGTTCATTATGAATTATCATCAAAAATTACTTATTACTGCCCAGTCATCATTGATGAGGTATTTCGATAAAACACATTATTACTTTTCAAAATTGAAGGAATATTCAATGATCTTGATAAAAAATCTGAATAGAATTGTTCAATATAATATTGGAATGACAAATGACATTGAAAGCGGCTTTTCAGTGACACGTGACAGACAGTTGTAATTAATAATTTTATTATAATTACATTAAAATAATACCCAAATAAACTTGTCAGGTTTTAATAAAATCAGCAAAAAGGTTCTTAAATAATTGATAAAAAACTGATTTTTTATGAAAACGGTGAACACTCTGTACTTCAAAAACGAAGCCAGTTAGGACACATTCTTATGAGAAAAAGTGACGTCAGGAAACCATTTTTCTTCTAATTATAGAAAAACTAGCGGTCAGAAAAAATAAATAAAAATTCCCGAGTGATATTAGCGTATACACTTTCTTGTACAGTGTTTTCTCATATGTCGTGGAAAGGTCAATTATAACCATGTTCAGAAAGACAACGGTCAACAGTCTCATCCATGAGTTTGGTGTGATATGGGCTATTTTCCTCTACACAACCAATAGTAATACTCTCTTCATTAACAGTTCCTAAGAGAAAATGCATCAAATTTAGTTAACTCACCAACATCAGAGTTATAAAAGTAAATCTTACCAACTTCATAATTACAAGAAACAGAATCATCAGTTATTCTTTCACCTTCTTTGGTTGAAGTATTGGGAACATTTTCAGATGATGGGGTCTAGAAATTAAAGAGTTTTCTCAAATTTCGAATTTGAACTCAACCTCATAAGAGTTTTGATATAAACGGTGTCTTCCAAATCTTTCCCTCTCCTCGAAATGATCTCCAAAAATTTTTTTACGATAAAATATTACTAGTTCGTCGATGAGAAGATTCAAATGGAACAACCATTTTCGCACAAGTTCTTCAGTTCTCGAAAATCTGTGAAAAGTAATTTTTTTGTTTTGTATATTCGTACACATTTCATCAAAATGGAACACAACATTTGCAACAAGCTCGACTTTTTTGCAAATATTTATTCAATCAATTCAAATTTAAAAATACTCTCCACTTGACACTTGACAGTGATGACACCAATTCAGTGTTTCAAACATTAAAAAACAAAATTTATCTCCAAAATCCTGTGGAATATTGTCAATTCTATCAAAAATGTTTTCGATCATCACCTGTTAAAGTTACTGACAGGTCAAACTGAAATAAGTGAAGGCAGTAATTACAATTTTGAAAAAGTGAAATTATCAAAAAATATGTGAACTTGGAAACCAAAATGGACAATTACATGACATAAAAACGTAACAATTTGAATTGAAATGTTAACGAAAATTATTAATTATTAAATCATTGACCTACACCATAAGTTGAATACTAAAAAAGTCTTCAATATGTAAAGAACTTGAGCGGACACACTGTATAGATGTTCGCTTCAGCCAAATTTTTGAAACGCTCGCATTCGTCAAATTTTCGAAACGTGTGTCATCACCAAAAAATATTCACAACGTTCGCCCTCGCCAAATATTTGCCAAATAATTAACTCCCCCATTAAATAACTCTCACAGCTTTATCTCTAGGGGACAAGAAATAACCACGAGTTAATTTACAAACTTTTTTGTGTAATTGATGAATTGTTTATTTTGTGGAAATTCATGATCACTTTAATGAAACGAAAGAAACACACTTTTGTCTTATTCCCACTAGTTTTTATAGTTAGTTTTTATACTTGATAATGGGATAAAACCCGAAACCGGTCGTGAAAATATAAAAAACTAGTGGAAATAAGACAAAAGTGTGTTTCTTTCGTTTCATTAAAGTGATTTGTAAACTCCACTCTTTTTCAGTTTTTCTACTTCATCTTCATTTTGATATTGCTGTTCCGCCAGTCAAGTCTTCAAGTTACTTTAAAAATCATAAGAATAAAGTTGAATTGAACAATTTGGGAAATACTTGCTATATGAATAGCGTTTTACAAGCGCTGTTTATGAGTCTTTTAGGGACCAATTATTAACCAAAAATTATGATATTTCCCAGTTATTCTTCTGACTGAAGCAAATATTCAACCAACTTCAATTCGCTGAAAAGTTTTCTTCCATTTCTCCGGTTGATTTCATGAAGTCTTTGGTGCCAACTAGTTTTTCATCAGGACAACAAGACGAATTTTTTGAGATTCCCATTGAGTACATTTCTTGGGCAGGAGAATAGTTTGATCAATTCTTCAGAAAGCTTTGATGTTGTTGAATCATATACTATCGCTTATTCAGTACAAACATCTTTTGAAGGGAAAATTCAAACAGTTTTGAGTTGCAGCGGTTACGGAATGGAGACCAGAAACTTCAGTAACCTACTCAACCATCACTTGAGAACTGAACACCTAATAGATGATAGACAAGTGTATTGCCAAATCTGCACTGAGACAACCGATATAAATGAAATAACAAGTATTGTTGAGAGACTTGCAAATTTGATTCTGACTTTGAAGCTCTTTAGTTATGATTCAGCATGTCGCAGATGTGTTAAATTATTTCAATGTGTCAAACTGGAGGAACACCCCCAAAGAGACTAAACTAAGAAGGAGGGTTTAATAAGCTCTAGCCAATCAGAATCTTGTAGCATCAATGCGTCATAGTGACGTACTTGGACATGAGTACAGAGTCGAACTCGAACCAAGCAACAAAACTGTCAGCAGTAACTCTCGTATACCAAGAGCTAGTCCGTCACTGTCTATAGAGAACGGCGGCCATGACACGTCCAACTACCTCACATTTCGTCACAAATGTCCTTTCATCTCTTTCTACTAGTGTCCCCATTGTCTTATGGGGATTAAACTATCCTTGTTAAATTTTAGTCTCCTTAAAAACACTCCAACCTAGCCGACTGCCGTTATATTCTTCACGCATTCAGCGTCCACTGCGGTTCTGGAGTTGTTTCTGGCCACTACTATACCTTGGCCAAGGACAGAACGGATTGGTATATATTTGATGATGTTTGCGCGAATAAAATATTTTCTTTCGAATTGGACCCTTTGGACCATCTGGAAACCTCATACATCCTTTTTTACCGGAAGGCAGAGATTCGAAATTTGACGGACCTCTTTAAGTTACATTTAACCAATTCCAACTCTTCAGATGATGTGGAGTTGCAGGTTTTCCGGGTTTCCTGCAGCTGTGAAAGCGAATGCACCATCGAATTGATTTAAGCTGCCCCGGTGCTCCAATTATTTTTTAATTATAATTTGTTTGCTGTTACTTTGTTATTGTTACTTTACATAATAAAAATTGAACTCTGCTTTTGTAATGTTTGGAGGCAACATGTTACTATTTAGCCATGTGTGGATTCGTTTTAGATCCTTTCTGCAATTTATTTTATTTCTTTCCATGTTGGTCCAGCACAGATTATTATATCATCTGCGTAACGTATATTACCTATCATGCCATTCATTTCAGAAATATTATCAATGTGCACGATTGTTAATGCCATATTCATCAAACATATTAATAAATTTTTGTTTCTCATCATTATTAACTGAAAAATCTAGATAACCCAATCAAGCAAACACGTGAGTAGTTACCTTCCCTGATATCAGTTCTATAACAGGCGTGTAATGTTTATTGAATTTTTTTAGAATGAATACCATCAGTTGAAAATGAGTTGTCCTTGCATGTAGAACATCAGCCAAAAGAAATTAACACGTATTCCTGCTGAAGATTGCCGGTAGCGATAATATAATTGGACAGATATTGTATTACTAATCGGAAACACGGTAACTGAGAGCTGATATTTTCGATTTAACTCCAATTTGCATATCTACGTCCAATTTCATGTCGAATCGATCTTTTCACGACGATAAATTATTCAAGGCGATATTAAGTTATTTTACAATTCATTATCATTATAGCTCAACCGATGGAAATTACACGTCCCGAAAATCGAAATAACCAAGAAATCTCGTAGAAGAACCCAGATATGTGGAAGGAACGCGATACTTTTCTTTGTATTACGTATTGTAACTAGGAGTATACTGCTGGTATAATAGACAGTAATGACGGTCTTATAGAAGATCCAATTGACATCGCTAATATTTTAATAATATACTAACTCCGATCCAACACGTATTTCGATCAAATCATTCCACTACAACGGCAATTATTTCTTTTTATTCGAATCTTCTAAAATCTATTGAAGCGGGCGAAAATCCCACTGGGATTTTTTGTGACCTCAGTCGCGCGTTTGACTGCGTACAACACGGAAATCTTCTACACAAACTGTATAAAACTGGTATTAGAGGTATTCTTCGGATCAGTTATTCAATGGGTGTTCCCCAAGGATCAGTTTTAGGGCCGATCTTCTTCACTCTATATATCAATGTTATTTGTATAATGTTTTGCAAAAGTCATGTTTGTATGCTGAAGATTCTTCCCTTCTATTTGAATCAAAAGATTTGCTTGAATCGCAACAAAACTCGTTATTTTTAAATGCCTCCAAAATGAAAGCAGTAGCTTTTCATTCTGCCCAAAATACTTACATGGTGATTAGATAACGGTATAGGAATATCCGGTGATGAGACAGAAAGATGTAACAGTATGTAAATTTCTAGGGCTTTTTCTAGACAGCAATCTCAATTTTCATCAGCACTGCGATAATCTCATTAAAATACCCAATGAGCAGTATTACCTGCTAAGAAATCTGAGAAGAGTTCTAGACAACTACCCTGGTCTCACTCACTTGATTGTTTCGATACTTTTTTGTTATTTGGGAATGTGCTTGTTATAGACTGTGTTTCACTTCTCATGGAAACACCCCTTACCTAATTTTTTATGTAGAACCATGAAAATTTCAGGATCGATAGAAACACTAGGAATGAACTCACTGAACGTGATATAGGAAAGTTATATTAGGGGCAAAATTGGCCCGAAATTACTTCGGATTCGTGTTCAGCATCCTGGAATTACTACTGATTCACCTGTCTCCTGAAAAATTTTCAGTCCTGAATAATTCTAATTTGTTTCACTTCTCATGGAAACGCCCCCGTATCTTCCGTAGTTTTTGACGTATAACCATAAAATTTCCAGGATCGATAGATACACCAGAAACAAACTCACTGCATGAAAGTGGTCATACTATGTGATATACACTACACGCCAGCAGCGATGGAAAAATTGGTGGTTCCATCGCCGCTGGCGTGCAGTGTATTTCACATGAGATGACCACTTTTGTGTAGGAGGTTTATTCGTAGTGTATCTATCGAACCTGAAAATTTCATATTTCTTCGTAGAAAATTACGGAAGATACTAGGGCGTTTACATGAGAAGTGAAACACACTGTATATTTTTATTAATTATTTTTTATATCTGAATTTGATATGTACTGACTCGTCCAATTGCTTTTTTGAGCTCTTCTTGAAGGATTAATAAAGAATTAAAAAATTATCTACGTCCAATTTCGAGTCGAATCGATCTTTTCACGACGATAAATTATTCAAGGCGATATTAAGTTATTTTCCTATTCATTATCATTATAGCTCAACCGATGGAAATTACATGGCCCGAAATAGCCGACCGGCAAATCGACTCACAGTTTGTGTTCAAAGGCGTGCATACAGAACCGAAATTATTATTACGAATGAATTAATTAGAGCGGGCCGCTTTGATTCATGTATCCCGATGTTTTCGATCTGGACGGATCGTGATTTACATGTTTTGAAGTCCACTGGGTGGGTGCTTTATCTCTGAATGGAAATCCACGCTAAACATCATACATATCAAAAATATTTTCTACAGATAATTTTTGTGATATTTTCAGACTAATTAATGTTGTCGTGTTTCCAACATGGAATTTTGAGCTATATAGAGATAGATCACTCCGAATTTTAGGCTCGAAAGTTTATTTAAAACAATAATGAACTCTATGCTACTGTAATTACAATGACCGTGCAACAGTGCTTTTTCATCAACAGGAAGACTTGTTTGTCACTAAGATATGTCACTTTTGTCAGAGACAGTCGGTTTTCAAAATTTCAGATTTTCTCTTGTGGTTTTGTGTGGTGTTTGTTGTCATTGGTTATTCTTTCATCTTTCGTGAATTTGCATTAATCTTGTTCCTTTAAAGACAATTTCTAATAAAGCCGTTTCTTCCTAAAAATAAACAATGAACTGTTTAGTGTTGTGTAGAGGAAAAATACGTAAAATAAATCATTTTTGGTAGATAATGAAATGTTTTAAGTACCTATATGCTTTGCTCAAAATTGCTCAAATATTATTTTAACTTGACAAAAAGGGCATGATTTTTGGTTATTGTTTTTAAGAAGAGAACCCAGCAGAACATTTGAGTGAGAAAATTGTAATTTGTGGCAGACATTTTCCTCCTGAAGATTCATGTGAAAACGACAATAGAATAATTTGAAACCAGTGCAGTACCAATACTGCGTCTGCGTAAGCATGCATGGCGAATGATACAACTTTCTACCACACCGCTTATATTATGAGTTCTAGATTCCAACAAAAAATACTAAACATACACAGTTGCGTATTTTGACATGAATCGTTCTAGAAAAAAAAACTCGAGCTTCCAAGTATCCAATTTTATAAATACAATTTCAGTTGAAATTATTCATGATATTAGCTGAAATAAATTTTCATAATTTTTTGTACTTTCAATTCATTTTCCAATCCAGTGCTTCCTTGAAATTCGCACCGACGATTTGATGTGGTTCAGTAGGTTTTTATTGTTTAACTACAGCTGAAAAGTGAATGTGATACCAAAAATCAGTCGCTTCAGAGCGCTAAATAATAATAATAACCGTACTCTACTTTCTGATGGCCTTTGTTGAATATTCGGAATCATAAATATGTGAAAATATGTATTAAAATAACAGGTATAAGCACAATGAGGTTTCCAACCTTATTCTCCGAGATTCAGAATTAACGTTTGTTAATCTTCACAAGTACCATAATATTTTAGTAAAACCGGGCCTGTTACAGAAATCACTAATGACGCGCCTGCGCATTGTGGACTATAGCCTGAACTTTTTATAAAACTTTTGACATACGGATTAGCATTCTAGAGTAAGTATACAGGGTGGGTCACGGTCGATGGTACCTTAGACGTTTACGGAGAACGGGACATAGGATCATTCTGAAAATTTGGTTTCTCAAGTAGTTGCTCTTGGTCTATCATGTGGTAAAATTGCTAATATATGCCAAGCTGTATATAATAATAATTATAATAATAATAATAATAATGGAGTTCGAGCCCCAGTTACGGCTGGGATTTTTTAATTTAATTTGACCGATTAAATTATTCAAATCTCGTGGCTGGACTGGGGTGAATCCTGCACGATTCACTGTTGCGTTCCAATTAAAAGTGCTGCTCCTGAGGTGGCGCATGGAGTTAGTAACAAGGCCTATCCAGAACACGTGGCTAATGACCACAGCAGTCGATGCCAAAACACCAAAGAAAAAAAATAATAGTAATATGTTTATTTCACTTGTTGAAAAGTACAAAGAGAAAATATCTATAAGTACAATAACAAGGAGTACTTCAATTAAATTAAATACATTCAAAAGACGATTGAAGAATTACTTAATGAAAAATTAGTATATTTTTATGTATGACTTTTTTATGTAACTTTTCATTTATACGTGTGAATTTTTAATCAGACTGTTTTTATTTTGTTGTTTCAGATTTTCCGTCGTTAGTGTTGTGTTATTTCGTTCGTAGTTAGAGATAAATTATTTTTTTGGAAAAAATTTCGAATATGGACATTTGGCCGATTTTAACGAAATTTTCACAGATGCTTTAAAACAGCGAATAATTGATAATGAGATAGTTTTTTTTTGCGGAAAGCACGTTTTTTTGGATTTTTTCGATAAAATGTGTGGCATCAGTACATACCCCATAATTATACAAATTATAACCAGTTTAAATTGAACTAACTGTCTGCTTCTGTAGTGTCTATGCACTTTCAACAAATACTATTAACTATAAAATGCTAATTTCGAACCATACAAGAAACGATTCATACAGGGAACGGTTTTAAATTATCATTATAAGTTTCGATTCATTTGAAATTGAAATCCATAACATTGATATTAATTCAATTGTCAAATGTCAAACACGGTGAAGTCTGCAAAGAGAACAAAGCGACGTTGCCAGTTTTATTTTAATTCCTGCAAACCGGGATCAGTTTGAAGGTTATTTTTTTTTTGAAATTATGTTGAAAATAACTAAAAAATTGTTGAATTTGAGGCTGTATTTTGTGTTGATGAAATGACGGAGGGATCTTGAGAGGTTGGCTGGAGAACGTATGCGGAAACATCGGTTTTTATTTTCTTTGGAATGGCATTTTTTTTAAGGAATGAACCCGCTTACGTCATATTTACCGAGCTCAACTTCGGCATTTCTTGCGACTCTGCACGCAGATCCAATCTTTTGAAGTGAAAGGAGGTAGTGAGAGTTCCAGCTACAGAAGTTTCTCATGATCTCATTACTTTTAAAACGTCACTGTGCTCACCGTCATTATGCTCGCTCCGATCTCCCCCTTTTGCGTCCCGATCTTACTGATACGACAGATCTAATATTTTAATGTAAAAGAAGAGAGAACAACCTGACCTAACTTTGGCAGTTTTGTTACAGACATTGCTTTCGATCCCTTTACTTTTTAGCTTTGAAACAGTAAATTGAGATAGTTTCTCGCGCTCGTGGTCATTATGCTCGCTTCGCTCGCCCCTATTGGGCAACGACGACTGCACACACATTTAATATTTTAACGTAAAAGAAGGGAAAATTACCTAACCTAACTTCGTCATTTTTTCTGCAGTTGTTTACGGTCAGATCACTTTTTAGCGTTGAAAACGTTAACAAAAATAGTTGCTCGCTGCGCTCGCCGTCATATTATGCTCGCTTCGCTCGCCCCTATTCCGCCCCGACAACTGCACACATGTTCAATTTTCTGACTTAAAAAGAAGGGAAAACCACCTAACCTAACTTTGGCACTTTCGTTACAGAAGTTGCTGACTATTCAATCACTTTTCAACGTTGAAAACGTAAACAAAAATAGTTGCTTGCTGCGCTCGCCGTCATTATGCTCGCTTCGCTCGCCTCTGTTCCGCCCCGACAACTGCACACAGATTCCATTTCCTAATGTAAAAGAAGCGAAAACCACCTAACCTAACTTTGGCACTTTTGTTACAGAACTTGCTTACGATCCGATCACTTTTTAGCGTTGAAACCCTAAATCAAAATAAGTGCTCGCTGCGCTCGCCGTCATTATGCTCGCTTCGCTCGCACATATTCTGCCTCGATAACTGCTCACAGATTCAACATTTTAACGCAAAAGAAGGGAAAATCACCTAACCTAAATTGGAACCCTTGGAAATATTCACAATTTTTTTGTGATTCGACTTATACGGCGAAAAAATAATTGTTATGTAGTAATATCTAACTCCAGAACGAAAAATTACATGTTATCATTCATCATTCAGCGCAATTTTTTCGCCGTGTACGTCGAATCGGAAGAAAATTACGAAAATTCGCAAGGATATGAACGAGCCTTTAGGAGGTGGACGCACGCTAAGGAAGTGAAAGTTGGCAACGTTGCATTTGAATGTATCCACCCGATCCGATCATGTTCATGAGAGCTGTCATTGAATTTAGCTGCATTCTTTCGACACATTAGTTCAGAAACATTCAGAACGTGATTATGAAATCATGTTTGTGAAATATGGATCCGGATCACAAATATGATTCCTCAAAAGAACGAACTTCTTATTTTTGTGGTTATGTTTTGTATGGAACCTAACCTATAGAAGCAAAAAAATAATTTTTTGATGCAAAATGGATCGGCATATTGAACCAGTTAGTGGTAAATGTATTATTGATTACATCACATCGTTTTATCTATTTACAAAACGCAAACGGCATATGACACAGAACCACAAAGGTGAAGTTAGATATGTTCCAAACATTCCAATCACGAATTCCGGTATGTTCCTCAGGGGCAGGGGGATTACGGATCATGTTCACAAAAAAACTGTGGTGGGGATGAAACACATTTCGAAAGAACATGGACACCTCTATCATGATCATAATTTCTCGTTTTGTTCAGAATATTTGTGTCGAAAGAATACAACTTTTGTCAAATATTTTTGAAAATCGAGTTTAAAATTTGAACTCCGTAATTTCTTGAGCTTCATTCAGTCAATTAATCTCCTTTATACTTCTGAGAGTTTATGTTTATAGTTAATGACCAGTTATTTGGATTGGAAATTACGTGAATTGTCTTGGACTGGGGAGTATTTGTGAAGTGACCACTATGAAGGATTTTCGCCAAAAAAAGGTTCTCACAGACATTTCCGCGGAAAAATTTCGATTGGTAAAGTAATTTTATTATGTTTTACACAATCTGTGCAAGTTTCATGAAAATCGGGCACATGTCCACATTCGCAACTTTTACCATTTTTTTTAACAACGATTAAATCTGAATGTAATACTTTATTTTAATTTTTAACAGTTCAACATGACGTCCATTATAAAAAATTAAGTTGATGATGGTGACCAAGAGACGAAACGTAAGGATGATAAATCTGAAAATACAATGTATAACGGGGACAAAATGTAAATGTGTTGTTTATTTTGATGTCCTTCTCGTCAAAATTACTTACGCACTGCAAAAACTGAGGCTGATTTTGGATATGGACCATTTGAGAATTGCATACTTCACAATGTTTCATATCGTAATTACTTTGATTATCTGGGGAATCACGTGTCATAGTAATAAAATATTTGTTCCAAAGGAAAAGATTGTTCGAATAATAACATCAAGTAAGTATGACGATCACTGTAAACCTTTGTTTGAAAAAGTAAGCATAGTGCCCTTACCATGTTTCTTTATTTTGGAAGACCTACTTCAGACTGAGAGAAAATGCCTCGAATATAATTACTCAGCACAATGATCTACACACCTACAATACAAGAATAAAAAACAATATTTGTCCTCCGCTGTTCAGAATTGCTAAAACTCATGACTCTTATAGATTTTTTAGTATAAAATTGTACAATGGTCTGCCACTTTGATTTAAGGAAATAGTATATTGTGTATCTAGTAGTAAAATCAATACATTCCCGGACGACAATGTAAATTGTTGGCCGAGGCGTTAAGCCGAGGCCAACAAGCATTGAAGTAGGAATGTGCTTTTACTACGAGGTACACATACTATTTTTTCTGAAATCGCAATCAGCATTATTAAAAACTAAGGAATTCTACATATTGTTTGCGTGAATTCAATAACTGTCTAAAATGTAAACAAGCCGGTAAAAATTACTTTTTCTGAAATCGTTCAAGAATGCCCACTTTCTCGGAGCAACTTCAGGCCTCAAAATACGCTAATCTAGTATTTTAGTCCGTTGCTAAGCAACGAACTTTCCCGGACCGTTTTCGGACCTAAACGGTACGGGAAAGTACTTTTTCGTCGACCTCTGCAAAAAATGACATTTTACGTACTAATTTCCGGACGAAAAATCGACTATTTTTGAAGGCAAGTACTTTTCGTCCGCAAACACTTTTCGTCCGCAAACTCTTTTCGTCCGCTGTGGCATTGCTGTGGTCACTATGATACGGCACGGTACGAGAGCGGCGATTGAGTCATTTTCGTAAATCCACGTTTTGATTAATACATAGGCGCCTGTGACAATAACTGTCATTTGCTGTTGTAAAATTAATTATTTACGAAATCCGCTAGATTTTACGTGTGAATTTAGACCGTGGTGTGAATATTAGTGTTCATAATAATCAAGAATTGATCGAGTCTGCAGTTCGAAGAGTTGGACGTAGCTGAGGCCAGCAAACATGCGAGTACTTACTTTCATAAAGGTATGTAGAGGTCGACGAAAAAATGTAATATGCACCTCGGCGAAAAACTGTCTACTGTCTCGCCTGCTTGCTATCCTCGGCTGCGCCTCGGCTATCAATTTGCAGGCTCGATTATAATAGACAGTTTTTCGTCCTTGGTACATAAATAACTATTCCCGCATCGAAAACGATACGGGAATATTTTTGCCGGCTTGTTTACATTTTAGACAGTTATTGAATTCACGCAAACAGTATGTAGAATTCCTTAGTTTTTGATAATGCTGATTGCGATTTCAGAAAAAATAGTATGCGTACCTCGTAGTAAAACAGACAGGCAGAGAGCTACTTATAATATGCTCAAGTTTGTGTATAAACTAAAGTCAGGATGCTTACCAACCTATCTAACAGAAGAAACAAATTATCTTCAAGAAATACATAGTCATAATACCAGATCACATGCTTCGAATGATTTTTATATCAGTACTGCCATTGTTTATATAGAAGATAGTCAACCTTATGGGATTATAATTGGATCAAAATGGATGCGACATGTAGATGGCGATAGTGAGCTCACATCCAAGTCATGTCGTAACTTCAGTGATCTGGCTTCCAAGTCATGTCGTAACTCGATTAAAACAATGGAAAAGCATTAAAATCAGGGTTTTTTGAAGAGACCTGCATTAAAATGACGTCAAATATTCATGTTTGTAGCTAATCACGCTAGATGACACTCGCGTTTGTGTCCAATACCTTTTCCACAGGCATTGACTAACTATGTTCTATTTAAACAATGGTACTGCTAATGCTGCTACAAACACAGTGTTCGTCAAAAGTTTACAGCTTTACAACTCACTACCAAAAGAATTAAAAGAATGCTCATCATTGGATAAATTCAAAAGCCAGTGTGTAAAATATATAAAAGGTTTATAATCCAATATGGTAATATGTCTACTCGTAGTTTTTCGATTTTATTTGTGGTTCGTTTAGTTAGAATATTGTCCGTGTGTTGTAAGTTATGTGTGTTCTGTATTTTATTTATACTCTGTATCATTTTTTAAAAATTATTTAATTATTTATTTATTATACTATTTTATCAAAAAATGTATTGAAGTACATGGCTGACAAGTTAATTAGATTTTTTGAACAATTTCAATATTCAACAAGGCGCTTAGAAGCACTGGTGGCGATTGGAAATTTGTGCTATTTATTATCTTTAGCATAAACAAAATGTCTGTATCGATGGCGGAAATTCCTTTATGCAACAGCTGGACATGTCGCTAGCTACCGGCCTATATGTGCATGTGAGTAGGTAATATTATTGTATACATTTTATACATTATATACTTATTTTCTTGGTGATTTCGATTACATCCTGATTGTATTGACAAATGTATACATGGTTATTGTTTGCATGAATACATTCTATTCTATTCTATGCTATAGGTCAAAAATAATCATTTTTGAACGAGAAATTCCCTTTGAAATCATCATTAAGGCAAACAAATCTCCAAGTCCTGCTCAACCGCACCAACACAAAATACAACCGGCAACAGCATATCCGTCTAACGCGAATCCCAGTCGACTTGATCCTTCTTCCGACGACAAATTATTCAAATCTGAGTTATACTCGTATTCATTACCATTATATCAGAGTTTATACGCTCAAAGGCGTTTGCACCGACCGAACTGAAGTTATCGTTACGACTGAATGAATAAGCGTGGGCCTGGAGGTAGCGGAATTCGCAGAAGTTTTGTTGGTGTAGCGAAATCTTGGCGCTCACCTTAGGGCTCCGTCTGCGATGCAGGGAAACGAGGAAGATCTTGTTTACGTACAAGACTGGAGTTACAGTTTGCGGCTGGATTGATACTTGGACTACCACTTCACTAAGGGGCTGCCATGGAATAATATTGTTTCTCGAATTCACATACGAAAAGACGTTTCTCGGTCTCAGTGTTACGAAAATATCAATTCAATGGCTAGTGGCAACAGTTCTACATGGATTTCTTTTGTAGTCAATGATCTTATCCGCAATCATAAATGCCACAAGTAAATGTTTTACCTTTTGGACATGTACTAAAGGTTCTACTTTTGTGCCTAGGCATTTTTAGAAATATTTATTTGGAATGCTTAAATGAACCTCAGAAGTGAGACAATAAGTTTGTCTCATAATGTCCACGATTCAGATTGTTGAATCACCCGGTGAGAGTTCGGAACTTGAGGAACTCGGAAGTTGGAGGGCACAGAAGTTGTAGAGATTTGTGAATATCACTAATTTAATTTAAAAGTAAAATTGGAGAACAGTAATATGAATACAACCTTAATGCGTTTAAAAATATAATTGGACACCAGTAATATGAATACTACGTCGTAAATGCGACAACTTCAAGGTTAATATGAAGTCAAATATTTCGTGTTTCTGAACTGTAAGATGGCACTGACAAAATATGTTTTTCATACCATAGTGACAGCGATCTTTTATATTTCCAAATGAATTACAGTTTTCTGTCCAACGGTCAACCCTACTGCTAATGCATTGTACCAAATCTCAACATTATTCGGAGTTTTTCCCAATAAGCTAAAAGAAATTGAACCAGCGCATATTTTTAAGAAATAAAAACCAAACTTTTTCTACTGGCTTCAAGACCCACATACTTTTTCAATGGCTCCAAGGCTTTAGGCGGACCAATCCAACATCCAACGACGTAACTTTCATTTTCGAAAAATTTAACAAATTACATCGGTTACCGCTGTCTAGAACTATTGGCAACACTGTGCAGTAAATATGACAGTGACAATAATTCTGTGCAATACCTTGTGGACAGTAGCAGAACTGTTTTTGTCTTTTCGTTCAAGTACTACAGAGGAATCACTTACTGGAGCGATTTACCGTTTTTGTCCAAGGTTTTAAAAATCATTATTAAAAATATAAATCGTTTGATTTTATGCCTGAAAAATAGTATGAATAGTTCCTCAATGTTCAGTCTTCTAGATTTCATATAAATATCACTTGCGAAAGTGATTCTTCTCAACTGTCTTTGATTTTACAACAAGATTTGCAGAATTTTTTTAAATTGTGAGGGAACGTTGAAGTCAAAAATTCTAAAAAAAAATCGTACTTATCTTTTATTTTGACATTGATATGTCATGCTATTTGAAAACTAAAAAAAACCTCTAAAAATTAGGTTCTTATTTTTTTCCTCGAAAACTGTTCATCAGCTTTTCTTCTACATCTCTCTAATTATTCAGTTTGAATGCCGAAATAACTCGAATTTTTTTCAGAATTTTTTACCTTGCCGTTAATTTTTTCATAGGTTTATATGAACCTTAAAACTATAACTGGACACCAGTAATATGAGTACTGCGACGTAAATGCGTTTTAAAGTATAATTGAAGAACAATAATATGAATACAACGACTTTAATGTGTTTAAAATTATAACTATTCTTGTACAGCAACCATATAAATACTACGACTAATGCAGCGATACCTCTAAAATTTGAAAGATATAAAAAAACTTTATAGCTACTTTTTGTAGACGGACAATAAAACTATTCATATACATTTTTGCGATATTATGTTTCGTCTTAGAGTTTTTGAAGTTTCAAGAAGTACGTTACTCAATAGTTTTATTCAAGATTTGATAAAATTTCTCAGGAACTTTTGGCGGATCTATTTGAGGACAATAAAATTGTTTATCCACATCTTCTCGAAATCTCATTTCGTTTTCGAGTTTTTGGTGTTGTTATTGCTTTTGTTGTTGGAATTGTTATTTCCATCAACCGATTGCACCCTTCGGAAGTCTTCGAGATAAAACTACAACTCAATTTCTATTTTAGAGATCTGAAAAAATTTCATTTGAACTTTTTGTAGACCTGATATCTCGTTTAGTTTTCGAATTTTTGGTGTTTTCAGTAAAAAATGATACAATTTTTCCAAGTCCAGAAATTTTCAATAAGAAACATTTTTGAAACTGCGGCAGCAAAACGCGCGGCAAAACTTGTGGGAGAAAGGAGAAGTTTATAATCACAAATCCAGCTGCAAAGCGCCCAGAAAAAATTAAGGGGTAGTGAGGAGGGGTGAAAAAATATTCCCTTTATTTTTCAAGTTGGGAAGAAACTTCATAAAAACTTTTTCAAGGGCAATAAAACTATCTATACTCATTTTTCCGATATCTCGTTTAGTTTTAGAAAAAAATCTGTATTCATATTATTCGTGCCATATTAGAGTTTCAAAAGCATTTGAGTCGTTGTATTCATCTTATTGGTGGTCAATTATGGTTTTAAAAACTTTAAAGTCGTTGTTTTTATATAATTGGTGACCAATAATAGTTGTAAACGCATTACAGGCGTTGTATTTATATTATTGTTGCCCAATTACGGGTTTAAATGCATTAAAGTCGTTGTATTCATATTATTGGTGCCCTATTATTGTTTCAAAAGCATTTAAGTCGTTGTATTCATCTTATTGGTGGTCAATTACGGTATCAAAAACTTTAAAGTCGTTGTTTTTATATAATTGGTGACCCAGTATAGTTGTAAAAGCATTACAGGCGTTGTACTTTCATTATTGTTGCCCAATTACGTGTTTAAAAGCATTAATGTCGTTGTATTCATATTATTGGTGCTCTATTATAGTTTCAAAAGCATTTTAGTGGTTGTATTCATCTTATTGGTGGACAATTACGGTTTTAAAAACTTCAAAGTCGTTGATTTTATATAACTGGTGACCAATTATAGTAGTAAAAGCATTACAGGCGTTGTATTTATATTATTGTTGCCCAATTACGGGTTTAAAAGCATTAAAGTCATTGTATTCATATTAATGGTGCTCTATTATTGTTTCAAAAGCATTTAAGTCGTTGTATTCATCTTATTGGTGGTCTATTACGGTTTCAAAAACTTTAAAGTCGTTGTTTTCATATAATTGGTGACCAATTATGGTTGTAAAAGCATTACAGCCGTTGTATTTATATTATTGTTGCCCAATTACGGGTTTAAAAGCATTAAAGTCGTTGTATTCATATTAATGGTGCTCTATTATTGTTTCAAAAGCATTTAAGTCGTTGTATTCATCTTATTGGTGGTCAATTACGGTTTCAAAAACTTTTGAAGTCGTTGTTTTCATATAATTGGTGACCAATTATAGTTTTAAAAGCATTACAGCCGTTGTATTTATATTATTGTTGCCCAGTTACGGGTTTAAAAGCATTAAAGTCATCTTCATATTAATGGTGCCCTATTATTGTTTCAAAAGCATTTAAAACGTTGTATTCATCTTATTGGTGGTCAATTACGGTTTCAAAAACTTCAAAGTCGTTGTTTTTATATAATTGTTGACCCATAATAGTTGTAAAAGCATTACAGCCGTTGTATTTATATTATTGTTGCCCAGTTACGGGTTTAAAATCATTGATGTCGTTGTATTCATCTTATTGGTGGACAATTACGGTTTTAAAAACTTTAAAGTCTTTGTTTTTATATGATTGATGACTAATTATACTTGTAGAAGCATTACAGGCGTTGTATTTTTATTACTGTTGCCCAATTACGGGTTTAAAAGCATTAAAGTCGTTGTATTCATATTATTGGTGTCCAATTATAGTTTCAAAAGCATTTAAGTCGTTGTATTCATCTTATTGGTGGTCAATTACGGTTTTAAAAACTTCAAAGTCGTTGTTTTTATATAATTGATGACCAAAAATAGTTGTGAAAGCATTACAGCCGTTGTATTTATATTATTGTTGCCCAATTACGGGTTTAAAAGCATTAAAGTCGTTGTATTCATATTATTGGTGTACAATTATAGTTTTTAACGCATTGAAGTCGTAGTATTCAAACATCTAGATCCTTGAACTTTCGAGCTTTTCGCGAAGTGTTCGCGCGAAGTCCAAATCGGAACGGTACGCGCGAGAGTCGTCCACTTGAGTCGTAGTATTCAAATCCCTACAACTTCTAGGCCCTTCAACTTCTTACCTCCACAACTCCCAAGCTCCTCAACTCCCAAGCTCCTCAACTTCCAAGCTCCTCATCTTCCTAGCTCCTCAACTTCCGAGCTAATCAGGTTCCGAACTCTTACCCAGTATATCATGTAAACTATTTCAACTTCTAGTGTTCAAATCACTTCGAAACCCTCGATTGGAGCTATCGAAGCAAGAGAGAGCACAACTGGAATGTGTGGAAAGGGGAAGAAATACTTTCAGAATATTCGAATATTGGAGCCAAAATAAATATGATGTAGTCCTTTTCTATTTTGAAACAAATGGAGTGAAGTAACCAAGTTAGTCCTACCAGTGTCTTCTTTAGTTCAACTAAGACGCACTCTAACAGTCTAACATTATTCAGAGTAACAGTAAAGTTAACATCATGCGACATAAAAATAGCTATCAACCTTGGTCTATCTGCATTCCAACCAATTAAAAATTAAATATAAAACAGATAATTACTTTTCCAATAATCAATGAGAGAAATTGAATTATATATGTACTACACACTGAATGTACCTGATTATTTCCACAAACGTAACTATAACAGTAACAAAAGATCCTTCTTGTTTTGTCTGAGTGGATAATTATTAAATTTGTATGAAAGGTATGGAAATTATATGAACAATAATCGAGATCTGCTGTATTATTTTTATCATTCCCAAACTCAAATATAAAACATAAAACTGAAAAAAAGTGATGATATGTTGCTAATGTTTCTACAGCATGGGTCTTGTATAGGAAGAAAATAACAGAAGTTAATAATTAATAACGAGATGAACAATACAAGAGAAATTTTTCAAACATATCCACTTTCCAAAAATGTATCTTTGCTGATTTTTTAGAAAGTCATGATATTTCTCATCTATGACTTGTTGGTTCATAGAAAAACAAAACAACTTAAATTTTCATTATACATATTTATTTTCTTCAATGGGGTGTTTCATTATGATTTGACAATATAATACATTTCTGATCTTCTTATATATTTCCACGTGTGGAAATGACAAATGGTATAATTTTTTTTGTTGATAAAATGATTGGTATGACTCTTACTAACCACATGCAGTTGCAACTTCAGAGAGCAACTGAATTATAAAAATATTAAGATAATATGTATATATAAAACCAGTGCTAGCTCGTAATATCTGTTATCTTAGGGGAGGCTGAAGTAACACTCATAAGTAACACTCATTGAAAAACAGAGGGAGTGATGTATTTTCTGATGCACCCAGCTGACACCTCGCCCTTTTCCATATATATTTATATTGTATTCATGCATATCGCACATTATGTATAGATTTTATATTCTAATGGATTATTATTATTATTATTATTATTATTATTATTATTATTATTATTATTATTATTATTATTATTATTATTATTATTATTATTATTATTATTATTATAGAAACAGTACCGAATTATTGATAGTGACTTCATCGAATGAAAGTATACAGCGATACTCTCTGTCGATGGTACATAAGACGTTTATGGAAAACGTAACACAAGATCTTTCTGAAAATTTTTCATCTTACATTTCCTTACCTGTTCTATCGTTCTAAAATATTTTTAGCATTCCGTTGTAGCAGCTTTTATCAAAAAGTTCTAGCAACTTTATTTTTTCAAAAAGAACACTCCGTATATTAACAAATTTCTAGAATCACATTTTTATTATAATACTTTTTTGTTAATAATCTCTATCGGTTTTCAAGACTAGACATAATTTGTGTTGAATACTTCATGAAAAGTTTCTTATTTTGATGGTAGTTTGGACAAACTCGAAGTATTTTATTTACACAGAGAAATCGACTCCATATCATACAGGGCGTGCTAAAATTACTATTACTTACGTTGTGCATAAAAGTGGTCAGAAGTTTTTTTTTCTGAAATGAAACCGTCTGTATATTACTGGATAAATTTAAAGATGAAGAAAAATGCTTCGAGTTTATCATGTGCTATACCTAAATCATCAAGTTTCCTCAATAAAGCCGCTATTTAAGGAGAAAATATTTTTTAAAAAATTTGATTTTTGGTAGCAGTGAAAATATCAAGCTCATAACAGTTTGGTGACTTTATAAGTAATTTATAAATAGCTTTTGAAGGTATTTTAAAAAATATCCCAAAATGAATGCAAAGTTTTATTACTCACAGACAATGTGATCAAATCATTGCCAGAACTTTCACAAAGTTTAACCAATCTATCCTGAATTAAGACCAATGAACGAGAGGAAATTTGTTATATTATAAAATAATTTCAATAACTATGGCTCAAAGTTTCCAGGGAACGATTGTACCAAACATAAACTTTTTAACTTTGCATTTCTAGTTAAAAGGCTATATTATAACAGAAATGAGATTTCGAAAAAAAAAATTACCTAAATACTTTTTGCATTTCGCAGTACAATAAAATTAGCTTTTTTAATGCAGTGCTGAGAGATATCTCCAAATACTTAGGACTACTGTTCGAAAATTTGCATTTTTTTTTCTTGCGACCTCAACAAAAGTTTCCACCTGTAGTCCATCCAACGGCCATTTTCCCGTGGAATTTTCGGAGTCAAGGTCGACTCCCTTGAAAAATAAGATTTAGGTATTATTCATAACCCTTTTTATAATCTACCCTACGTCTAGAGGAAGAAAATTTTCTCAATCAAAATAACTACAGACTAATTCCGAGCAACTTCTGTTCGGTAAAGTTTTTTTTGTATAGCTGATATTTTCCGAGTTATCAGCGATTAAAACTGTGCATTTTTCATTGAAAAAACCCACGTTTTTAAACCGTTTTTCATGAATAACGCTAAAAAAATTATCGGAAGAATTATTTCACACAAAATTGTAGCTGATGAAATTCGTGTCTGAAACGACGGAGCTATTGCTCTTTGGAGGATGGTTATTTTCGAAAAATCCCGAAATTGAGAACCTTCAATCTCAAATAACTGGAATATGGAAAAAATTTTGGGGAAAACTCTGGAGACATTTTTTAAAGTACATTGAAAAACATTCCAAATGAGTTCTGATAAAAGTCTTTTGCATGAGAATTGACTGACTTATGACCAAAATGAAGTCACTCTCTATTTTTTTAATGTATCAAATAAACCCTCGTCATTACAACCCTAATATAAATTAAGGGCTCCCCAATAAATTTTGCAATAATACCTATGCATCGCACTTCTTTTAGGGGTAATTCATGCGTATATTATAGTGTGTTAATTTGAAAATACTATATGGACCAGCCCAGTACAAGTAACGGTAACGATGATTCTGTTGCGAATGTGTGTCAAAAAAAATTTTAACCTCAAATTTAATATTTTAGGTCTTAAGGGGTAGCTTTTATACGGGTTGAGGTTGAAAAAATTAGTTCCATATCATCATTGAATTATTCTCAATTGAATATAAATGCAGTTTAAAATTATTTCTAATTATGAAAAAAAATCTTTAAAAAATAATTATTTGTCAATAATTCATATTCCCAGGGTTGAATAAACATCTTTTTTCTGTGACGGGAAAAAAATTTGACATTTTATCTCTGTTGCCAGGTAACAAAATATAACTTTTCATGAAATTACTTTTTTCCCCGGGAAAAAAGTGAGTACTTTTTTCCCGGACATATTCACACATAGATAAAGGAAGATACTTAAGTTTAGAATATTTTATTGAACATAAGTTACATTTCCTTTATATTAAAAGTACAATTATTGAATGTGCATTGCATGAATGACATGTTCCTTGAACTATTCGGTACAACAGTCGGATTTTCTTGTGTTGAAATAATATTTTTTTCTGACATGGACACAACTGCCGTTGATGTACCTGGTCGCAAATCGGGTGTTATTTCAGCACTGCCACACGTTCTGAATACTTTATTAGCACTTTCTGTCCTGTGTGCCACAGATTCATCAACATAGCCCTCAGCGACCGTTGATCTTCGAAATGAATGACCTGTATATGAGCTAGAATTTTCAAGTTTTTTTTTGCTCATTTTCAACAGGCTACGTAATCTTGAATATGCAACGAGAGAGTGCCCCATTCGCTTGATAAGATCCCGATCCATTTTAGGTGTGAATTCCATTTTTTCAGATGGCTGTGATAAAAACTTCAAGCATAAATGCCCACACACAACTGTATTGAATTTCTGTCGTCTTTCATAATTATACACAATTTTAATGGGTGTGTATGATTTGTTTCGAAAGTAGTGAACTAGCTCGAGTGGAGGTGGTAAATCTCCGAAACTGTCAAAATATTCAACAACCCCTCCATTTTTCTTGTATGCAACCCAATGCGTTCCTCGACCACTAATTCCATCCAAATTGATGATGGATCTTTCATTTTTGTGACATGGCTCTGATGAGGGTAAATTGTCTCGCATGAATACACCTCGAAAATACGGAATTTCCAACTGTTTGGCATAAGAGGCCAACTCAATGTCAGTGAGAGGTTTAAGAGAAAGGGTGCCATTAATTTTTGTGAAGGTTGTGGTTTCAGATAAAGTTGAAATTAGCTACTGTTTCAGGTACCTTATAAAACTGATTTTTACCCACAACCTGATTGATACACTTTCCATTGCGATATGCATAAAACAGGCGGCGATCCTTTGCTGCTGCTGGACGTAGGGCTATGTACATTCGGTAAAATTTAATATATTCTTCAGTTACTACAAATCTTCTGTTTACATCGTTCTTTGTTTGCTTCAGTTTCACAATTAATAACTTTCCCGAATCTTCGATATCATCTAATGTTACCTGGCTGATTTCACAAATTCTACAAGATCCTGCAATCCCAAATACAACAACAACCTTGGCCATTAAATAAACTTCATCGGGTGCATTATTTAAAAAATCACTAATTTGTGTACTCGTAAAAATCGCAGCTTTCTTGGGCGTGTAACCTTACCCATTTTGTTTCAGAAATGTAATCAGCTTGAAATATTTTGAAATGTCTACATTATTATTGGATCGTAACATGCTTTTAATCACTGAATAATTCGACCACACTGTTGATGGCTTTTGTTGTTGTGGCAGTTCCGAAAAATAAGCCAATAACACCGTCTCCGAGAAAGAACAGCATGTCTTTCTCATCTTCCATTCCATAAATCTTGAATACGCGGTTTCGTAAATTTTCCGCGATTTAGCTGGCAGTCAGAGAAAACTCGGAATCAGACATTTTTCAACTTTATATTATTCAAAATAACTATTAAACAATTACTGAGTTCGCAATTTTCAAATCAAATCACAGAATTAAACTGACAGATGTTTTATTACTTTGAAGTTTTCCTTAGTTAGCAACGCTGGTCTAATTGTCGCTATACGTACAACAGCTTACTAGTTTAAAAATTCAAATTTCATATCGATAATATTCTGACTTCAATATATTGTGATAATATGTTTTTCTCACTATTAAATTGTCGTTTTTCCCGCCACAGAAAAAAATAGTGTATTTATTATACACGGGAAAAATATTAGATTGCTCTTGGTTTTTTGTCTCCCTCCGCTTCGCGTCGGGAGACAACACAACCTCGAGCTAAAATCTAATACTTTTTTCCCTTGTATAGTGAATAACTATTAATACTACTTCTGAAAATGACTACCCTTTGGAGATTATTTACAGAGATTAATTATAAACTCGTTTGAGAATATCAAGTAGTCTACAAATAATTAATTAAAACTTTATTTCAACTAAATATATGCTTAAATCTAAGTTTTTTTATTTTTTTGCAATAAGGAGTATTTTTCACTCCTAAAATAAAAAGCCTGGTTCGGCACAGGGTAGATTTTGTAGTATAGCTTAAATCCAAATTTTCATTGAAATCGGTGTTTCTCAAAATTCCACTGTTTAATATATTTTTTATCGCTAATCATTTAATTTTAGCGTTTGAAATTCTTTTTGGCACCAGCCCACTATGAGACATACAAACTTCAGACAAATTGGTACAGAAACATTTCGAAGTAGGAGGTCCAATATTCAAATAAAATAAACTGAAATATCAGTTATGAAACAGTCATCTCCTTCAGAAAAAGGAAATATCAGATTCAAAAAGCGATAATATGAACCTTGAATAATTATGAGCATTACTCATTCTGCTCTCCCCAACTACACGAGCTGCCACCGTTCTAATTAAAACATTCAACCATTTACATTGTACAGCTTTCACTTCAGAATGATTAAGCTTTGAAACTATAGCGAAATGCATTACAATAAAGCACGTGAAAAATGATTGCATGATATTCTGCTCCACACTTTATAGTCCGATCAATAAATTGAAAACCGTGAAAAATAGAGATAAAGCTCCTAGAAATGGATCTAGGAAAAAAGCGCAAGTGAAAAAAACGCAAAGGAAATAAACGCACAGAAAAAAGCGCTATGTTAAATAAGCCCACAAGGAATATTCACACGTGGAAAATTGCACACATGGATTAAACAGCACAAGGCAAAAACATCTCATGTATAAAAGCGCACATAGAAAAAAACACAATGTTGTGCGCTTTTTTAAAAACAGTTGTGTCAAATCAATTGTCAAAACGCATGAAGAGTCTCTTTTTACTTAATAATCTCTCGTCCAATGATATCCTGAGACAATAATAACCTTATGCAAAATATTCCGTCCAAATTATTAGTCTGGTCTAACCTGATAGCTCGCAAGTTGAGAGGTTGGAAGTTGAAGAAAAAGTCATAGAAAACTTTACGCAATTGTAGCCAATTCAGTAGAAAAGTATTATCATTGTTTATATAGAAGTAAGATAGTTAGTCAATGCCTGTGTAATTGGTGTTGGACGCAAACGCGAGTGTCATCTAGCGTGATCAGTTACAAACATGAATATTTGACGTCATTTTAAAGCAGGTTTCTTCAAAAAACACTGATTTTAATGCTGTCCCATTGTTTCAATCAAGTTACGACATTACTTGGAGGCCAGATCACTGAAGTTACGACATGACTTGGATGCGAGCTCACTATCGCCATCTACATGTCGCATCCATTTTGATCCAATTATAATCCCATAAGGTTGACTATGTTCTATATAAACAATGGTATTATGAAACAGAGAACAATAGCTAATCTACAGTAGTTTATATTTCTATTTAATAGTTACAGTTCTTTCCTTCTTATTCTTTGGGAAGTTTCGTTTTCCTTAAAAATAAATTTATAATACGAGTTTGCATTTTTTCTATGTGCGCATTTATACACGAGAGGTTTTTGCCTTGTGCGATTTAATACATGTGGGCAATTTTGCACGTGTGGATACTTCTTGTGGGCATGTGCAACATTGCACTTTCTTCTGTGCGATTATTTCCTTTGCGATTTTTTCAATTGCGTTTTTTTCCGTCTACGCCTGAAAATATAAGCGATAGAGTTATATATATATATATATATATATATATATATATATATATATATATATATATATATATATATATATATATATATATATATATATATAAGGATGGATTTAGCGAGGGGCAATATATGAAAATATAAGTAGAAAAGTTATTGGGTATAACCCTCAGAATGTTGTGCAACCATAGACACGTGTTTCGAGCTTAAGCTCTCATCAGTACGGTAAAATCAATCTCGAAACACGTGTCTACGGTTGCACAACATTCTGAGGGTATATATATATATATATATATATATATATATATATATATATATATATATATATATATGGAAAGTTACTTATGACATCTACAGTCACTAGTTGAAACTCAATTTGGCACGAACCAAGGAATCCAAAGTAGAGGTTTGTCTACAAATTGACAGGCAGCCAACAATTCGTTGTTCTGACCAACCCAAGGTTCAATCAAGTTTCTAGTACGTTATGAGGAACGCAAACAGAATCTAATCTGATGAGTGGGTGACCACGAAACAGCTGTCAAAGGTTGGAACTCTCGGAATTAAAACGAAAAATACTCTATTTTCATTTAGATTCTGCTTGCGTTCCTCATAACGTACTAGAAACTTGATTGAACCTTGGGTTGGTCAGAACAACGAATTGTTGGCTGCCTGTCAATTTGTAGACAAACCTCTACTTTGGATTCCTTGGTTCGTGTCAAATTGAGTTTCAACTAGTGACTGTAGATGTCATGAGTAACTTTCTGTTATATCTGTCTTGCCTTCACGGTACTAATTCTTGAGTGGATTCGTTTTGATTTCGACAGCTCCATAAATCCTTTCTGATGAGTGCGTTAGCACGAAACAGCTGTCAAAGGTTGGAACTCTCGGAATTAAAACAAAATATACTCTATTTTCACTTAGATTCTGCTTGCGTTCCTCATAACGTACTAGAAACTTGATTGAACCTTGGGTTGGTCAGAACAACGAATTGTTGGCTGCCTGTCAATTTGTAGACAAACCTCTACTTTGGATTCCTTGGTTCGTGTCAAATTGAGTTTCAACTAGTGACTGTAGATGTCATGAGTAACTTTCTGTTATATCTGTCTTGCCTTCACGGTACTAATTCTTGAGTGGATTCGTTTTGATTTCGACAGCTCCATAAATCTTTTCTGATGAGTGGGTGACCACGAAACAGCTGTCAAGGTTGGAACTCTCGGAATTAAAACGAAAAATACTCTATTTTCATATATATATATATATATATATATATATATTATAATTATGCATTATTCCATAAAAAAAACAGATAATTAAAAAGATCAACAAATCTCTTTGTAATATGCCCCAGTGAAAATAAAAATTGACATGTTTCAGGAATTTTGCGATAAACCTTTATTTTTTATTTAAGTTACAGAATTTGTTCCAGTTAGACTTTCCACTCTGTATATACCAAAGTAGAGAAAATATTTTATCTGTTCTTTTATAACACTTCTTGATATAATTTTTAATTTTCCTATATATGAATATTTTTGTAATTTTTTTTAGTTCCAGAAAAAAAAATCGTTTTTTTGTTCACCTATTGTGAAGTACAAATAATTATGATATATAATGAGCAAATAATTTCATAAATAATTAGTTAAACAATCGAAAATTTAAAAAACGATTATAAACAATCAAAAAATGTATTTAAGAAAAAGGAAATATTTTCTGAATCATTGTTTTCCAGGATAACATTATGGAAATGAAAATAATTCTTAAATATTTTATTTTTTCATTCCTTTATAACTAATTTATAAACAAATGTCGTCAACAATTTGTAACCACTAATAATTACTGCCATTGTTGGATGTAAAATCAGCAATAATAAAACATTCGTAAAGAAAAATTATTTATCAACATTATTTAGATATTTAATTTATCTTTAGCTATAAAGAATTATAAACAAAACAATAAACTTCCATGAACTTTTATCATGTCATCTTGTTGAGTAGATATATTAGGAGAGGTCCAGAAATCCAACAATGTATAGGTCAATTATACAACAACGTTATTGATTAAAACGGAGACTGGACAAAAAATTGTTAATTAACAATAGTATAACTTTTTGAATAATAGACTAACACATTTTTTTCTAATAAGGAATTATTCTTCTAAGTGTCCTCATGATACCATAATATACAGGGCTATTCAAATTCGTTTCTGTACATGGGGATCTCCTAAACGATAAGAGATAGAGTGTCGGTTAAATCGTGGCAAAGTTGTGTATTTCAGAGACCTATTCAATGATGTAAAAAAATCGAATTTAGCTCTTTTGGTTCTGGAGATATACTTTATTCGCAGACATATTGAAAATCTGTCCAAATTTTGCTATTGGCACTTGATATGGGCTATCAGAATATGTCCATGAATCTTTTATACAGGGTGTCATCTGACCTGGGCCTTCCCCATCTTTGAATTTTTAAATACGGACCTGTATTTTTTGTTGTAGTTTTTGGATCGTCGACGTTCACTTCATACTGAGGAATTAAATTTAATTTCATATTTCGGGATGTTTAGGTAATTATAATTGGGTGAATTATTCCCTTTTAAATTACGGCCCTGGAAATAGGTTCACTGAGTTAAATAAAAACACAATAGCAACTTTCACGTCTCCCCATGTACCATAGTGTTTTTCAAGAGTATTTTTTTCATTTTTAGGTACCAATTCATATTTCTTCACATTTTCAATTCAATTCAACAATTTAAAAAAACAATTAAAAAAAAAATAAAATTCGATGCTCTTTTATCGTTTTCTACAATGAAATTCGAATAGCAAAACATTTTATGATTATCTGATATATATCTACAACAAAAATAGATTATATGTATTTTGATAAGCTGAAAAAGAAATGATAGCAATAATTACATCCGAAACGAACACTATAATTGTAATCAAAATTGTTGTGAAGTAATTTATACACACAAAAAAATTAATGGCGCAATAAATGTGAAAAAATATGAATTAGTACCTGAAAATTAAAAAAAAAACTCTCAAAAAACACTATGGTACACGGGGAAACGAGAAAGTTGCTATTTTGTTTTTATTCCAGGGCCGTAATTTTAAAGGGAATAATTCACCCAATTATAATAAAATTTTACCGAAACATCCCAAAATATAAAATTTAATTCAATTTCTCAGTATGAAGTGAACGTCGACGATCCAAAAACTACAACAAAAAATACAGGACCGTATTTAAAAATTCAAAGATGGGGGTGGCCCAAGTCAGATGACACCCTGTAAAAAAGATTCATGGGCATTTTCTGATAGCCCACATCAAGTGCCAATAGCAAAATGTGGACAGATTTTCAATATGTTTGCGAATAAATAAGATACAGGCAAAAAAATAATTTGGGATTTTTTGGTTTTTCCTGAGATCTCCAGAACCAAAATAGCTAAACTCGATTTTTTCACATCATTGAATAGGTCTCTAGAATATGCAACTTTGCCACAATATAACCGACATTCTATTTCTTATCGTTTACGAGATCCCCATGTACAGAAACGAATTTGAATAGCCCTGTATAATATACATCTTTATTATTTTCAAAAGAATATTACAAAAAATTGCTATAAATCATGTTTGGTGATAATAAAGGACGAAGTTCAATTCATCCAGAGAATAACTTCTAAAATTCTAAAATATTAAAAATAATAATGAAAAAAGTATAGATTTCCTGTTAAAAAGAATGCATTTTGTTGATGCAGATTTTGTAATTCTTACACTCAAGAGAGAGAGAAAGAAAAAATAAGAAAAAGGAATAACAATTTGTCTCTTCTATTGTTTTGTTTCTAATAAATAATTTTTGAAGATTTTTCTGAAATGTCCTAACCTTTCTTTCTTGAAATTCAAAATTTTAAATCAATATTTAATGCATTTAGAAAAATAATTTCATGTGATATACCTACTGTCTTTTGCAGTGGTGCGCCCATGCTGTAACGGCCAAGCGGAGCACTATTTTCAGCGTTAAATTAAAATTAAAAACAATGGAGATAGAGTTCCGAAAGTGAGACATTTTCATTGGAAATTTCCTCTTCTTTACGGAACTTTTCTCAAAATTTCTTAAATATCAATAGTTTTTGAGATATTAACAAAAAACTAAATATCTTTTTTTCATCTTATTTTGTTTATATCAATCGCAATTTTTTAAGGGCGGTAAAATCCTCAAATAATATTTTTCTAGTGGTCATTCTGGGGCTTCATGTCTATTTTTCACGTTTTTCAACTTGTGATCAGACTATTACTGCCCTATTCAACATATGGTGAAGAAATGTTCCAAATATTCCACTACATATACAAATAAACTAGTCGTATATCTAGCTATAGCACACTCTCTTCTGAAGAGTTTTTTTTTTATCACAGTTGTTTCGATTTATGCACTCACACTTTTTGTTTTCTTTTCACTTTCAAGCAGCACAGATAACAGCATCAGAGTCCTTTATGTTGTTAGGAGAATCAGATACGAGGCCAGGCTGATGCACAACAGAGAAGCGGTGGTCCTTCTTGATGAACTTTTAACTGCAAAAAATACAGAAAAGACTCTCATTTACATTTCTAAACTACGACAGTTTTACCCACTTGTAATACTACACTCTACCCCACAAAAGGACAGAAAATTTAGATGTGGTATAAATTTTGTCACACCAACAGCATTTCCTTCTTTATGTCCTTAAATAATCTTAATGTCAAATGAAAATTAATCAGGCGTGAAATGTTCTTACTGAATCCTCCACGTGCTTGAATTAATGACCGGAAATTTTTTCTTGTCTACAGGACTAGAAATAATTTTTGAAACATTCGTGCACCCGAAAAAATTTCCGGTCATAATCCAAGCCAAGCACTACGGAGATTACAAGTGATAATCTCCTCCGCCAAAAGTTCATTTTGGGAGTGACTGTTTATACGAGAAGTACTCTCCATAAACACAAGGTTTGTATCTCTGACAACGCGTATAAAAGGATAGGGTTTATTATTCTCTCTGTGATTCCCACGGTATCCGCAGCCTCTTTATGCGTTAACAGTTCGCTCCAGTAACTTGGAATACTCAATATATTAAGTATACGAAACAAACAGAAAAGCATTCGAAGTCCATGATTATATTACTCAAATGTATGTCTAACAAATACTGCATGCAGAGTCGCCTTCTGATGGTAGAAGGAGAACCTTAAAAATATTGATTAGGCACAATTTTTGGATTATTTGTGAAGCTATGGCTATTATCAATATCTTATTACATACGAGAGCAGAAGTAGAGTACACTGAGTCTCTTTGGCTGCAGTGCCCAAAGTCATAATTATAAAAATCAATGACAGTGCAAAACTAATCAATAATTCTGAAGCAATTTTACTCTCCGTATATTAATTCTTCCTTCAACTGCCATAAGAAAAAGCGCATTTCTCAAAGCTTACTCAATTTCAACATCATGTACAGTTGTGTGCATAAAAAGTCGTAAAGAGGTTATACGCTTTTGTGTGTCAGGCTTGTCAATCTTAACTATTAAACTTCTTATCGACTTTGACAAGCAGTGTCAAAATCCAAGCTATTTTTGTCAGTAGGCACTTTTGAAATTTTTCTAGTACAATTAGTGCAATGCCTCAATTAGTGTTGTAACTTGTACGACTTTTTATGCACACAACTGTACCTACTGCTCTGAGAAATATTTTTTCTCACGGCACTTCGCCCACACCACATATATTTATATGGAAAATCGACAAAAATTTAGTTGGCTGCTGTTCAGCTTTGAACAGTTGTCACAGCTGTCATATTATAGGAGTTTTTAAATTGTTAGTATTTTTTATTCTTGCTTTAATAAAAATAGCAATTTCCATTGATTATTATTTTAATAATTTTACCTATTTATAATTAATAATATGGATACTGACAGTAGTGACGATTTTGATATAATACTTCAACAGAGATATTGGAAAAAGCTGAAAAAGCCGGAAATTTCAAGAAAAACGTATGAATTGGCATACGGAAAATTTATGGAATGGAGAAGAAATACAAAATAAAATATTTTCCGGAAAATGTACTTTTGGAATATTTTGAAGAGATTTTGGAAACTTTAGAGGTGTCTACACTTTGGTAACAATATTCAATGTTGCGAAGCACTATCAGTATAATAAAATAACAATGATATATCTACGTATCTAAAATTACGTTCATTTTTGTAAAGAAAATCCGACAATTACGTCCCATAAAATCAAACATATTGACAGCAGACCAATTGCAGAATTTTAAACGGAGTATTTAGAATTTCCCTCGAATTAAATTAGATTTTTATGATTAATAGATTTTTCAGTAGATAAAAAGAATGTATTACCAGCCATTGGATGTCTTCAATGGAAATCCGTAGGGTCAGTGAAGACCAATAACTCGAAGTAATGTTCTAAACCCAGATTTTCCATCAGCTTTTCCGGGGAATAGCAGGAAAGTCCAATCTGAATGACTGCAATGATCTGATGCCTAACTCGAAAACACATTAATTCCCTCTTTATAACTTTGAGGAGATAGGGATGCAAAAGACACACATAACATCGTGCCTCAGGGCAGATGTGAGCGGATCTGCAGCCCTCTATCCTCCCAGATGGGCAGGAATAGACCTAGCTCCCGACGCGATAATTTTACTGTGGTATTATTTATTTATTTGAATTATAATGTGATCTTTATACCTTTATATCATTTTATTTAATGAATACTTTTTCACTTTTCTTTTCCACAGGCTGGACTATTTTTTTTGAGGGTTGAGTGTGAGAAAGTAGGGTTGAGTGTTAGAATAGTATATTGTGCAACAAGTGGGGAAAGTTCAACTTTTCTCACGAGTGAGAAAAAATACTTTCCCCACATGTTTCACACTATACAACTGCAAAAATTTAAAAAATACAAGTAATATACCTCAATATTTTTTTCCTACAACTGCACAACTAGGTACAATAACATTAAAGTATCCTATCTCTTGACAGATAAAAGATTTTTACGTATGCCAATTCAGACTTTTTTTTTTATTTCCTGCAACAAATCCAACGTTACTTTCGCAGCTTTTTCCAATACCTCTGGCGGAGTAATATTATCAAATTCGTCACTATTGTCAGTATCCATATTGTTTATTATGAGTATGTCTTATTGAAATAATATTCAATAGAAATTGCGATTTTTATGAAAGCACGAATGAAAACTATCTGAAGAGTTTAAAAAACTTCTATAATCTGACAGTTCTGATAACTATCTAAAAATGAACAGCAGCCAACTACCTAGCCAACTAGTTTTTGTCGATTTTTGTTGATTGTGGGCAAAGTGCCGTAAGAAAAAATATTTCTCACAGTATGAGCAATACATCGTTTTGAAATTAAGTAAGCTATGAGAAATACGCTACTTTTCATAGCAGTTGTAGGAAAAGTAATTACCCATCTCACACATGGGTAAACGCTAACTCTTCCTTTTAATAGTAGTATGTATAGGTATAATATGTCTGTACACTGTTCTTTCTAACAATCAATAAAAGCGTTTATTATTATAAAATTCTAATTTTACGTCCCGATATTTTTATTTTTAGGTTGCAGTGGCTATTGGCGTAGCAGTGACACATGTCGTAAAGAAGAGTTGTGGCTCAACATAGTCAACCGACGCAAATTTCATTCACGTTGTCTTTTTAACAAAATTATCAAGACTAATGTTCTGACTGATGTTCACAATTTGAATTTGAGAAGTAGAAATTTGATTGATATTCCCAAAAATAACAAAGAAAGGTTCAAATTCTCCTTTTTACATCAAATTGCACCAGACAGTAATTAATTGGATGTACCAAAATTCTGATTATCCCCAAATACCTATAAAAAATCAAAATAGAATTACTAACACAACAATGATATCTGTCCACTATATTATATCTCCTAATTTGATATGTACTGACTTGAGTCTTTCCATTTATTGTTCGATTTTCATAATGTCCATCTATTTAAAAATATTGTAGTGGGTCAAGGTCTAGAGTATTGTGTTTACTTGTTACTTGTTTTTTTTAGAGGGGTGTGTGGAAGAATCGGTCATTAGACCTAACACTCCATCTTTTATTTGACCAGAATTTTTGATTAAATTATGTAGGTATGTTTAATTTTGAGGCGAACAATAAAATTACGTTACTTTTTACAGTAATGATGGAACATTTATGGGTACTTTGTGACAAAAAACGACATTTTAAAATCAACCGATCATTACGATGAATGAGAGTTGGTGATATTGTCAGCTACATATGACGCCCTGTATAGATTATGTTTATATTTCAATCATTCAGCATTGAGTTCTGGGGTTCTGTGACATTCCAAACCAGGAGTTGGGGTCGATTTTTCGATGAAAGGTCACTAATATATTTTTTTCAATTTTTCACTATTCAATTGGTCACGGTTTGCCATGGAAAAGTATTATTTGGTTATTTTTCGCAGTATTGATTGAATATTTTCGTGAATTTTGAAAATTAAGCAAATATTACTTATAAAAAAGAGTTAATCATATTGCCAGCAACAAATGACACCTTGTGAAATCAATTGATTCAAGCATTGAGATCGGGGAGTGTAAGGGTACTCTGAAAAAGAAATTTCTGTTAATTTTTTGATGAAACAATCCCAAATTTGTTTTTCCTACTTTTTCACTTTTCAGTTGGTCACAGTTAGCCGTGGAAAATGGCTATATGAATGTTTCTTCAACATAAAGGTAGGTATTCCTGAGAACTATAATTTGAAAAAAATATTTTTAATTACTATATATTCTCAATGAAATATGAGGGTGTAACTGCTCAAAGTGGAACACACTGTATATACAGATCACTGCTTCAGACGTTCTGAAATATTTATGGTACAAAAATATCCAGAAATTGCCACAAAACAAGCGTTATTTACCCTGTTGGCAAGGAAATATTCAAACAATTCGCGATTTCTAGAGAACTGTCAACAACAAACATATCATTTAATTTTGACACGTAAATAGGCAGCTATAATGTCACCAGCGCACCATATAATTTTCCATGCGGGCGCACGGAAAATAACCATTTTCGGTATGCTAAATAAGCATGTAGTTATAGTGTTTTCAGATAGATATAACGAAATAGTATATTTCATTACGAGTTCAGAAAATAGGCTTTTTCTGTGCATGCGCGACATATTCCCATGGGAGGCGAAGCCGAACACGGGAAGTCGTGCAAGCATGGAAAAAGCATTTATGGACGAGTAATGAACGATATTTTTCTATATATCTACCTGAAAACCACAGATTGTTGAAAAACATTAATTTTTAATGATGAAGGAACAAAAACATGTATTATTGTTTGAAATATTTATGGTACAAAAATATCCAGAAATTGGTAAGGAAATATTCAAACAATTTGAGATTTCTAGAGATGTGTCAACAACGTATTATTCAATTTTAACATGTAAATAGACAGCTATAATGACACCAGCGTACGGAAAATTTGTCCGTGCGAGCGCACGGAAGAAACCCCTTTCCAGGATGCTGAATAAGCATGTGAATACAGGGCAATTCAAATTCGACCCCCCATTGGGATCTCCTAAACTACAGGAGATACGTCGAAGCTTAAATTGAGGCAAAGTTGCGTATTCTGGTGCTTAACAAAATACTGTTTTGAAACTTGGAAAATTCCGAGTATTTCCGGAAATATCGGAAAAAAACTGAAAATCGGAATTTTCGTTTTTATTTTTTTCTATCGTTATTTGACAACAGCTTAAAACCAAAAGTACATTTTCATTGATACTTTTTTTCAGCTATACGTTTTCATGTTCAGATTTACTATCCAACGTTTCGTCTTCTGGCATTCATCATCAGCTTTTTTTTCTGTTATGGGCGCCATATTGTTTTTTTATACAGAAAAATAGCGATTCTCATTCTGATTTCATTGATGTATAATTTGTTATGATTTGCACTTCTGAAACTACAGATATTAAAAAAAACAACTTCATCTGAAATGGTCATGACTCCATCGAAAAATTTTGTTTAATAAACGCTAGTTGTCAGAACTCATTAAATATCATAAAATGTCATTCTCAAAAAAACGAGATATGTTGAAACTTTATTATAAATTTGATAGGAATAGTAAGAAAACACCACAAATTTATTTTGAATTATATCCGGAAAGACAACAGCCGGGCAGAACATTATTCGGAATTTTGGACAAACACTTGGCTGAGTACGGTGCGTTTCAAAAACCAAGAATGAAATATGGAAGCAGAATGGAACAAAATATTAGACGTAACTTATTAGCCGAGGTAAAATAATTGTTCATTCCATATTCGAAAAAGTATAATTATTTTTGGTACTTTTTTAGATAAATGCAGATCCTTCCAAATCAATACATCAAGTCTCGGCAGAAATGGATGTGCCACAGACGAGCGTTTGGAGGGAATTCAAAAAAGGGGGTTTGAAATGTTATAAGATACATATTTCACAAAAATTACATCCAAGTGATCCTGAGAGAAGGATGGAATTTTGTAGCTGGCTCTCGAATAAGGTAGACCCTACAAACTTCTTGAAAAACATTATTTGGACCGACGAAAGGTCTTTTTCGAACTGTGGTGTTTTTAATAGAAATAATGAGCACATTTGGAGTGAAAATAACCCACGACACTTCAAAGAAGTCAGACCACAAGTTCGGTTTCGTTTGAATGTGTGCGCTGGAATTTATGACGACCGAATACTTGGACCTCATTTTTTCTCTAATACTTTGAACGGGGAAACCTATCTTCGGTTCTTAAGAAACGAATTCGAAGAATATATGGATACGTTTCCCTTTGTTAATTATAACAGCTGCTGGTTTCAACATGACGGGGCTCCTCCACACAATAAAAGAGTAGTTTGCGAATATTTACACCAAAGATTTCCTAATAGGTGGTTAGGAAATTCTGGACCAGTGAGGTGACCGGCAAGGTCACCTGACCTTACAGTTTTGGATACTTTCTTGTGGGGCACTTTAAAGAACAGAAGAAGAGCAAGAATATGACACAGTAGATGAACTTAGAGACAATATCGTCACGCAATTCAGGTCTATCAGAAGAAGGGATATTGTTAGTGCTGTTCTTAATTTGAGTCGACGAGCTCGGTTAAGTATTCAAGAGGAAGGCTATCATTTCGAACACTTGTTGTAATACTCTTTGTGCATTTTTTACAAGCTCACGATTTCATTCTTGTTTTTTGAAACGCACCTTACTCAGCCAAGTGTTTGCCCAAAATTCCGAATTATGTTCTATCCGGCTGTTGTCTTTCCG